>CM070013.1:34400812-35600812 GCA_036247105.1 Cirrhinus mrigala | reverse complement strand
GTTGGAGTCCATTAAAGCTAAAGTTCCACAGTTGTTCACTTATTTTACTGCTGAAGTCAATCATCAAGCTCACAGCTGATTGTTCCGTGGCAGCGTTCTCTTTTTGACGCGTCGCGAGAAGCGTAGCGGGGGTGTTTGAAAAGAACAAAAGAGTATTGCATTTGCAACGGGCATTTTTGGCAGAGCGCCGCAGCACTCAGTTTAGCAGAATGGCCAAGACATGCTGAGTCAGCATGCCTAATTCATTTCCTCACTGTATCCATGAGGCTGAATGTAGACTTCTAATTATACTCCTTCATTAGTAGAAATAAATTTGGCTGGGGAGTGGATTAATGAATATTGCCATTTTATTATCCAGATTTTCAGTCTGGACCTGGGAGGAATCTCGACTGTTATTCTAAATGGTTATGATGCCATTAAAGAGTGCCTATATCACCAAAGTGAGGTTTTTGCAGACCGTCCATCCCTCCCTTTATTTCAGAAGATGACAAAAATGGGAGGTAAGTGGTTCCTTATAGAATAGTTTATTTTAGAATGATTTCCCAGAATAGATCACTGCAGACTTGTCTAGATGAAAGGAATAGTTCACCCAAAAATGAAAGTTCTGAAATGATTTATTCCCCTCATGTCCTAAACCTGTATGCAGTTATTTACATTGAACACAAAGATTATTATTTAAGGAGAAAAAAAATCAAAAAGCCACCATAAAAGTCCAGTTTTTTTTTTTTTAAGCTTAACCCTCATAGCTACTAAGAAAGGTTGTTTGGGGAAAACATCGATCTCCTTT
The DNA here is from genome assembly GCA_036247105.1 of Cirrhinus mrigala. NCBI lineage: Eukaryota > Metazoa > Chordata > Actinopteri > Cypriniformes > Cyprinidae > Cirrhinus > Cirrhinus mrigala. Next base: position 35,600,025 of record CM070013.1, on the reverse strand, counting down.
AGTTGTATACAAGAACTTTAACTGCATACATGGTAAGTGAATGAAATGATTTTTCATTTTCGTGAACTATTCCTTTATCTATCTGGGTGATTCAGAGAAAAGGCTCTGGCACTGTAATGCGTGTCAGAGTTGGAGCAATAACCAGAGAAGAGCGGCCAGTCACACATGAGGTTATCGCAGTTCTTGTAATCTGTGTTTAACCCATGAGACTAGTACTGTTTAACTAATAATCTATGGTTAATCATACAAAAAAGTTTATCATTAGATAAACTTTCTTTGTTTCCGTATTTAAACCGACCTCTCTCAGCATTGTTTGTTCTCTGTCTAGGCCTTCTGAACTGCAAATACGGCCGAGGCTGGATGGAACACCACAAACTGGCCGTGAACTGCTTCCGTTACTTTGGCAGCGGTCAGCGGATGTTTGAGAGGATTTCCGAGGAGTGCCTGTTTTTTCTCGATGCCATTGACCAGCATCAGGGGAAGGCTTTTAACCCTAAACATCTTGTGACCAATGCCGTCTCCAACATCACCAACCTCATTATCTTCGGGCAGCGTTTCACGTACGACGACAGCGATTTTCAGCACATGATTGAGATCTTCAGTGAGAATGTGGAGCTGGCAGCCAGCGGCTGGGCTTTCCTTTACAACGCCTTCCCCTGGATGGAGTACGTGCCCTTCGGGAAGCACCAAAAGCTCTTCCGCAATGCCAACGAGGTGTACGACTTCCTTCTGCAAATCATCAAGCGCTTCTCGCAGGACAGAGTACCCCAGTCGCCGCAACATTACATTGATGCCTACTTGGACGAAATGGAGCAGAGCGCCACCGATAAAGCTACATCTTTCTCTCAAGATAATCTCATTTTCTCTGTTGGAGAACTCATCATTGCGGGCACAGAGACTACCACAAATTGTCTGCGCTGGTCTATGCTCTACATGGCTCTGTATCCCAGGATACAAGGTTGGTCCCCACAGAGCAGTGGTTTTATTTTTTCTTTAATGTCGTTGCACTAATCACGTTACGTTTTTTCCTGTGCAGAAAAGGTCCAAATGGAGATCGATTGCGTCTTGAATGGCAGACCGCCCGCTCTTGAAGACAAGCAGAGGATGCCGTATGTGGATGCAGTGCTGCATGAAGTCCTGCGCCTTTGCAATGTCGTCCCACTGGGCATCTTCCGCGCTACGTCTCAAGACGCGGTGGTGCGTGGCTACACTATCCCCAGGGGCACCATGGTCATCACTAACTTGTACTCGGTGCATTTTGATGAGAAGTACTGGAGTGACCCATCCATCTTCTGCCCAGAGCGGTTCCTTGACTGTAATGGCAAATTTGTCCGGCATGAAGCGTTTCTCCCGTTCTCAATAGGTAAGCGGCACATATTTGGGAAGTCAGTAAATCTAAAAGCTTTTCATCATGTTTCTAATTTCTGTGTGTTTGTCTTTAGGTAAGCGGCACTGTCTGGGAGAACAGCTGGCCAGGCTGGAGATGTTCTTGTTCTTCACCACATTGCTCCAGAGGTTCCATCTTCAGTTCCCCGAAGGCTTAATTCCAAGTCTCTCTCCGAAATTAGGCATGACTCTTCAGCCTCGGCCGTACTCCATATGTGCCATCAGGAGACAGCAGTAAAACGTGCCCTGCGAGTTCTGGAACACATGCACGCACCTCAGGGGATCCTACTAAGAAACGCAAACGGCAGAGCAGTTCCCTGTCTTAAATTCCATCAGGTTTTCAGCGGGGAATCGTGACCTCTAATATTGACTTGTTAAATTCACAGAACGTGTCCTCCAATGTTTCACAGAACCCAGCCTGAGTGTGATAAGAGCACTGTTACTAGAGCACATGCTCTGGAGAGCAAAGAACGAGCACATGTGTGTTACCAAACGAGACCGTACATGAAGGTTTCAAGATAAATGTAGCATGTATCTTTCAGAACTTGAACCAAAAAGTGTACTGTGTAGCAAACCGAACATTGTGCTTGTCAATATGAGAAGAGCTATTGTGTCAATGATTGACAGGGTTTACCTCTATAACAGTTTGGAGGTCTGTCTTTTTCAGCATTCCTTGAATTCCCCCATTTCTGGAGTCGGGCAAGTGACAGGAGAACAGCTGCCTTTCCCAGAAAGTTTTGGAAATGCTTCATGACTCCCATTGGTTTAATGCCATATATCATTTCTGCAATAATGGCCCTGTCCCTAGTTTATCTCAGTGGAAAGAGATTATCGAGAAACTTGAGCTGCAGTAAAAAAAAAATGGTGCTTTTGTGAAAAGCTGGACTCCAATATACATTTTATAGCAAAATAGTATTTTTACTTCACTTTTAACAAGTTTTTTTGCATGTTATGATAAAAAAAAAGAAAAGCCTGACAAAAAAAGACTTTTAAATAAAGACAAAATATGCCTTTGTTATGCGAGTTGTGTTTTAATGCTGATCTTAAGCTTTCTGTCTGACCTCTCTTTCAACTGTGGTGGAATTTTTTCGAAGATAATTATACACCATATAAACCAACCTGGAAAGGGGGCATATAGTAAAAAAAACTTTTAGGATTTCCTGAGACTGACTCGTGTAGTTCTATGAACTGGTTTGGCACGTATAAAAAATGAAGCCCACGTCACACCTCTCTTTATCAGTTTGCACTGGCTGCCAATAGCCGCTTGCATCAAATTCAAGGTACTGATGTTTGTCTACAAAACAACCACTGGCTCTGCACCAATATACCTAAACTCGCTAGTTCAGACGTATGCGCCCTCCAGAAGCTTGCGTTCTGCAAGTGAGGCTCCAAGGAGGCACAAAATCATTCTCACGGACTGTTCCCAGCTGGTGGAATGACCTGCCTATCGAGTCTTTAGCCATTTTCAAAAAGCATTTAATGACATCCTTTTCGTCAGTACATGACCAATTACACTTTTAAAAATGAAGGTGCTTTAAAAGGTTCTTCAATCGATGCCATAGAAGAACCATTTTTGGTTCCACAAAGAACCATTCAGTCAAAGGTTATTTAAAGAACCATCTCGTTCTTATCTTTTTATAATCTGAAGAACCTGCTTTCACCACAAAGAACCGTTTGTGAAACAGAAAGGTTCTTCATATGTATAAGGTTTTTTTTATGGAACCATTTAGACAAAAAAGGTTCTTCCATGGCATCGAGAAGCACCTTTATTAAGAGTGTAATATTAGCACTTACCCATTCTATTCTAGTCTATTCGGGGGTTTTTTGTTTTGATTCGCTCATCATTTGTAAGTCACTTTGGATAAAAATAGTGGCAATTCTAAACTACAGTAACTGATAACCTACTTTGAGTACTGTTCATTCTGTCATTTTTCACCTTGTCATGAATCACTGCAATCTCTAGAAATAAGCTATAATAATTTAAACTCAAATGTTTCATCGTTGAATTTATTTGACAAATAATTTTATTTATTTTTTGCTTTTTATTCAAAATATTCCCAAATGTGTTACCTATATCATGAAATATCCTGCTTCTCAAATATGTGTAAGTAAATGCATTTTGCACCTTCATAGAATACGTTAGATGATCTATAATGGGCGATGGGCAAAGTTGTCTACGAATAAAAAAAAACCCATCTTTTTACATGAGTACCAGATATGGGTGTCATGCCATACAATATTTTTAATACGACTGACTTTGTATTTAATGTAAATTTAATAAAAACGTTGTAAATTATGAATAATAACACTTTCATTTATTGTACAGAAAGAGCAAAGAACCTTTACATTATCAAAGAACACTTTCACTGCTTTCAGACTAGCCAGATTTCAAGCAATCCTAAAGACTCCCACTAAAATCGCGGAAAATGTTTACACTGAAGTAAATATCTTACCTACATTTTACGAACATCTGCACTTGTTTCTGATGAGAGAATTTGCCAGAGAGCAGAACAAAACACCAGCGTTTCAGCGATTACTCATCTGAATGCCTCTGATTGGTCATTGCATTCATAAGCTCAACAGAATCGTGTGTGATTGGTTATAATGCACAGAGCTGTAAAAATGCATCCGTCTCTGGTTTAGCGTCAGCCAGCGAACGCAGATTTGAATAGCTGGTGATGTTTTACTCATTGCACCAAAAATTGTTTAGTGTGATACGATTCCGGATTTAGGGGGGCCAAGTTTATTGATTTGTGTTCTGAAGATGAACGGAGATCTTACAGGTTTGGAATGTCATGAGGGTTAGTAGCTAATGACAGAATGACAATTTTCATTTTTAGATGAACTAACTTATTCCATTAATGTAACACGTTTCTTTATTTGGTATATATCTTATTTTCTTTCTGCAGTGCCAAGTCAAAATCCCCATGCTGTTACTGTGAAAACATTTACAGGCCAAAAAAATCTTTGCCATCTGTGTTTTCAAGGCACCACTTATTAGACAAACTGCACAGGACGGGGAAACTCAATTAAAAGCGGAGTGACGGGTAGGGGCATTGTTGCTTTGGGTAAGCTGTCACAGAGATGCTGTCATCTGAAGAGATAAGGCTGGCCTTTCGTATGACCTACACTTGGGGACTCATCATTCGTTGACTGTCATCTTACAGGCAGATCCTCCCAGGAGAACACTTGGGCTTTCATCTGAGCAAATAAGCAGCAACATGCAACTCGATGATGCTCAGATAATGTCAAAAACATGTTGCGTCATGGAGATAACAGTGAAGGGTGAAGACATTCTGCTTGTGTTTGGACTTCTCTTAAAGGAGAAGTCCAGTTGCAGAACATAAATTTACAGATAATGTACTCACCCCCTTGTCATCCAAGATGTTCATGACTTTCTTTCTTGAGTCGTAAAGAAATTATGTTTTTTGAGGAAACCATTTCAGCATTTTTCTCCATATTTGACTTCAATGGTGCTCCGAGTTTGAACTTCGAAAACGCAGTGTAAATGCGGCTTCAAACGTTCCCAAATGCACTTGTAAACGATCCCAGCCAAGGAAGAAGGGTCTTATCTAGCGAAACAATCGGTTATTTTTATAAAAATAATACAATTTATATACTTTTTAATGTCAAACACTCGTCTTGTCTTACTCTGCTTGAACTTCAAAATTGTCCTATATTGCTGTTTTACCTTTTTTGTTAGGGGGGTTTGATCTTCTTTGCATGTTCACTTTGCAAAGACTGGGTCGGTACTTCCGCAGCGATGTAGAATGATTTTGAAATGATTTTTGAAGTTGAGGGAGAAAATACGATTTGAGTTTTTTGACATAACCTAACTGTCTTGAAACAGAATACACAGAGTTCAAGCAGAGCAAGTCAAGATGAGCATTTGAGATGAAAAAGTATTTAAATTGTATTTTTTTTAATGAAAATAACCGATTGTTTGGCTAGGAAAGACCCTTCTTTCTCAGCTGGGATCGTTTACAACTACATTTGGGATCGTTTGAAGCCGCATTTAAACCGCATTTTGGAAGTTCAAACTCGGGGCACCATAGCAGTCAATTATATGAAGAAAAATGCTGAAATGTTTTCCTCAAAAAACACAATTTCTTTACTACTGAAGAAAGACATGAACATCTTGGATGACAAGTACATTATCTGTAAATTTTTGTTCTGGAAGTGGACTTCTTTAATAGGTGAAAGGTCATGTTCCATGCTTGTTCAGTCACTGTGGTGGTCAGATTAAAACAAAATGATATATATATCTGGATAATGTGGTTTGCACAAGTATAATTCTACTATTAACAAGACCAGCGGTTTTCAAACGTTTTGATTGCAAGGACCCCCAAGTATTTTGATCCCTACGATGTTCACGTATACAAAAAAAAAAATGCTCCATAAAAAGTTTCCAAAATGAAATAACTGCTTTTTGAATTGTCATTTTACTAAAGTAAACTGTTAAAATAATATATGTAAAAAATATTTTCCAGATAATTTTAAAGTATTGACAAGATAATTTAATAAATAAAAATGTCTTTAATGTGCTGTATACTTAATGAAAAGTAAATGCTTTTTCTGATAAGCAGACAGAGTGTCTGATAATTGTTTTTATTTTTATAAATATAAATATATATTGACATAAACTGACAGAAAATACAAATTGATAAACTGTCTTTTTAAAATCTGGAAAATACTTTTCTGGAAATTTATCTGGAAAATACTTTTCATTGAACTGAAGTTTTGGGGGAAAAAAAAAAATCAATTACATATAGTCAAAAGTGTGGGGTCAGTACATTTTTAAAGACATTAATATTCATCAAGGATTAAACTGATCAAAAGTGACAGTAAAGATGTTTATAATGTCTTTTTTTACACTACCAGGCAAAAGTTTCCAAACAGTAAGATTTTTAATGTCTTTTAAAGAAGTATCTTCTGCTCACCAAGCCTGCATTTATTTGATCCAAAGTACAGCAAAAACAGTAACATTCTGAAATATTTTTCTTATTTAAAATAATAAAAATAATAAAATAATATTTTAAAATGTAATTTATTAATGTGATTTCAAAGCTGAATGTTTAGCATAATTACTTCAATCACATGATCCTTCAGAAATCCTTTTAATATTCTGATTTGCTGCTCAAACAAAACATTTATTATCATCATTATTAAGTTGAAAACAGCTGCGTAAAATTGTTTCTTTGATGAATGGAAAGTTCAGAAGAACAGCATTTATCTAAAATATAAATCTTTTGTAACATTATAAATGTCTTTATCACCACTTTTGAAAAGCATCCTTGCTAAATGAAAATATTAATTTCAGAAAATGTAGCTGTCCTCACAGGAATAAATTACATTTTAAAATGTTTTGAATAGTAAAAATATTTCACATTTTTACAGTTTTTGCTATGCTTTGGATCAAATAAATGTGAGCAGAAGAGACTTCTTAAAAAAAAAAAAACATTAAAAATCTTACTGTCCAAAAACTTTTGACTGATAGTGTATAAATAAATGCTGTTCTATTAAACTCCATATTCATCAAAGGATCCTGAAAAAAATGCGTAATGGTTTCCACAAAAAATGTTTTGTGGTGATAGATGTTTTGTGACCATCAAATCAGCATATTAGAACGATTTCTGAAGGATCACGTGACATTGAAGACTGGAGTAATGGATGCTGAAAAATAGTTTAAGTAAATTTACAATATTTCACAATGTTACTGTTTTTTTTTCTGTATTTTTAATCGTATTTATGGATCCTCGGTGGACAAAACAGATTTTAAAAACTAGTGCTGTCAATACATTTCATTAATATCTTTAGTGCAAACACTGACTTCCCTGATGTCTCTAACAGCCCTAAAATTCATTTTTTCATTCAATTTTTTTATAACTCCCTCTTCAGACACTAGTCTGAAACCCCTGAGGCAACAGGCAAGTACACATTCGCTCCCATGCAAAACACAGAGCACCAAAAAACGACACAGACCAAAATGAATTGAGAGAGAGTGAAACTATTGTTCAGGGATGGTGCTTTTATGACAGCTATAAATAATAACAAAAAAAGTCAATTCTCCCCCACAACCCTGAAAAGGCTGTATGGTTACATCAGACATTGCTATCTAAATGCTACATAAAAAAAGTGAATGCCATCGTAAAGATACTGATGACAGGAACGTCGGAGGTTTCTGCGGTGCGACGAACCCCCAAAAGTGAGATACCACAGTCGAGCGAGTGGTCAGCACGAGGGGATGGGGGCGCCGTGACGCTCTGATCCGCCGTCACCCTTGCTTGGCGACCTGAATTATGTTCAGAGTGCGTGGGTTCGAGCCTAGCCGGGGGTGAGCTCAGTGAAGTGGACGGGAGGTGGGGGGAACGAACTGAGCCACACTGGAGTCCCGGATCCAAGAATTGATGAACACACAGTCTGGACAGAAACGAGAGTGAGAGAGAGAGAGAAAAAAGCACCACAAGCTGCTTTGGGTGCGCACAAGCCCCCAACACAGAACACACCCTGAGCACAGGCCAAAAAAGTGACTAATGAACAAACCCACAAAGGGAGACAGAGACAGGGAGGCATCCGGCATCGCCGCCAGCTTTAGAAATTAGGGGCTTTCGGCAAAGAGTGGTTATGGGCAGGAACAAAAGACAGTGCACCCGAAAAAAAAAAAAAAAAACTAAACAAAAATAAAATAAAACTAACAAACTGAAAAACACAACACCCAAACACATCCACATCTGTAAATAGCATTAGATTTTTTAAAAACTCCTGAAACAAGATGATAATTACATGGTCTCAATGTACAATATATGTCAGCCGTATGTAGAAAACAGACGCATTGTTGATTAATTAAAAAATATATAATATAATATATATATTTATATATGCAAGTATTCTTTCTGTGCAGAGGTTAAACACTTGTTTGGTAGTAAAATGTGCACATTTATATCTTTTTTTTTTTTTACTCTTAAATATACTAGCTTGATTTACACTGCCTACTTGAGAACTTTCCTCTACAGAGACAAAATGAGTTTTTCTTGAGGTGAGGCAGACCGAGAGAGAGAGAGAGAAAGAGACCCGGAGACCCGGGTTCGTCTCCACCTCCCCGTCCTCCCCTCGTTATATTCTAGTGGAATGCCTAGAGTTCTTGCTTCAGACAAAAAATAGAGAACTATTAGTATTAAACCTGCCTTATGGTGAAGAATAAGAAAATACAAAAAAAAAAAAAAAAAAAAAAAAAAACACAGCTTTTTGAGGTGAAACCCTGGATTACTTGACAAAGAACTGGCCAGATTTTGCGTTTGGCAAGTACAAGCATGTTCAAATAATGCCAAACGTGAACGTTTAGAACACATGCATGCTCTGTTTCGGTAACATTCCCGGGTCCCAATTCTTATCAGGGGGTCTTTGACAAAAAATAAACATGGACATACTGGTCTGGAGCAGCTGATAAGGACGGGGGTTAATGTCTAGGACACAGCACTCTGGGGGAGCATCTCGCGACTTTCAAGTTATTCATACAAAAAATAGAAACTTTTTTTTTTGTCCCGCCTCTGAAAAGAACGTTCGACGTGCAAGTTGAAATTGCAGAATTAAATTTTCGCAAAAAACAAGGATCGATCCTTCACATGAATCCTGAGTAACCGTGAAAAAATATATCTATTTAAACGTAAAAAAGGAGAAACGTCCCTTCATTTGAACAGCATTCCTGTCCCGTTTGCTATGCTTTTAAACACAGACGGACTTTACAGAGAAGTTTCGACGATTGGCAACTCAGCGTTCCTGAAGAGGAAAGAGGGGGGAGGACACCACAAACAAAAAGGAAAACAGAAAGAAACAACCTTACAAACAACAAAGGCAAACGAAAAACTGCAAGAAGGTGATCAACATGAATAAAAAGCATCCAAAACGATGCAGAAGTCAGGTCATTTTTCAGTCAAAATGTCAGCATTTCCACTCGTCCTAATGACTCTGTTCAGTAATACAGTGTTTTATGTCGCCAGCATGAATTGGGGACTGCACACACAGTGCAGCGTACATAGCCCATTTTCTGGACCACAAGAAAAATAAAAACAAACAATATTTTATATATATATAGATAATTTTTTTAAAGTTCAGACAGGCACATTTTGAGTTATGCTTCCTGACGCTGAGCCTGAAACGGCTTCGGTCGCAGTCTTTCTATGTTTTTGAACTGTTCGCTTTGGTAACGGGTGTCAATTACGTCATAGTCTCTTTTTTTTTTCCGTGTCCTTTTGGACTTAAGTACCTACGGGAGAGTTAAGAGCTCTACGTTCAAGGCAGCGTCACAGCCAGGATGGCACGATTCTCCCCTGCCTGCGTTCTTCTGTCTTGTTTTAACCTCACAACACTTTGTCTTCCAAGCTCTCCGCTGATTCTCCATGGGGTGAAAGTGCATAGGAGTGGGGTTCCCACCAAAGGGTCCTCTCACAGTAGTAAGGCCTTTTTTCAACACAATGTGAACTGCATTAGCTTCAGAGTGTCGGCACAGTGACGAATTTCAGCGTGGGGAGATCCGCTAGGGTCTTCCTCAGGGTGTCAATGTGTGTGTTTGTGTAGGTGAAGGAGAGGGAGGGGTCGTTCACCTCTGCTTAAGCCCCTTCATTTCTTGACCTTCTCCTCTTGCTACTGCCGTTCCTCCTCCTCGGCCTCCTCTTGAATGACCTGGATGTCGTCCGAGGAGGAGGTGGACGGAGGAAGGCTGGGGCTCTCGGATTGCTGCTGCTGTTGCTGCTGCTGCTGAGTCTCCAGCTCTTTGGCCTTCTCCTCTTCTTCGATGGTCTTCTTCCACACCTTGTGGTTCTCTGTTAAGTGCTGCATGATGCTGCAGAACAACCGGCGTCGACCCTTCCTCCTCTCTGTAAGGAAAACCACTCAATTAATGACAACTAGGATATGGTATAAACATCTTACGAGAAACTTATGAGCACAACTGTATATTAGGGATGTAACGGTATTATCAACATCGTGGTATCGTGATAGCAAAACTCTGTATTATCATGGTCACGTGACCATATTAAATGATATGGTCACGTCTTCTGGGCAAAAAGTGTTGTTTTTAAAATACATATGAACTAACATAAAATGTCTTTAAAGTTGTATTTTTGGCCATTACGCTCTGGCACACTATCTGTCAAATGCTGGGTTATTTTTTTAACCCAAATGCTGGGTTCAGCCCGTTGGGTCATATTATTAGATTATTTGTAATATTTTTTACCCAGGTGCTGGGTAGTTTTTCTGTAACTAAGCTGCTGGGTCATTTTTAACACTGGGTTGTTTTTTCTACCCAACCGCTGGGTTAAGCCTGTCTCTGACGAAACAACCCAGCTGCTGAGTTACAGTCAGAGCGCGAGAATCAGTGCTATTTCTGTAAAAAGTGATTACAGAGAGCGGTTGAGTACCCTTAAAATAAAATGCTACTCTTAAATGTTACAAACAAGTTTAAATGTAGGTAATATTGTAAACTATGCTGTATTCACCCAAATAAATTACATTTGTATTTTGTCCATGTGTTCTTGCTTAATAATAAATGTTCATCTTTTGATTACTGCTGTTGTTTCAAGGACGTGACGTAAGGCTTTGTGCTCTGCACAAAACCCATCCAAGTGCACACACACAGTAGTGAGTAGTGAACAAACACACACACACACACACACACACACACCGTGAACACACCCGGAGCAGTGGGCAGCCATATTGCTATCGCTGCGGCACCCGCTCTTCATCGAGTGTGCATTTTCATTCAGGCGATCAGCTTGTTATTCTGATTCTATGAACTGCTCAGTTCACAGTAAATGCACACATTCATTACATGTACTGCGAGTTTAATGCGCGTTTGGAGACACAACGGCCACTAGTTATGCTTTATTTTCGAGGCAGATCATTACAGCATTTCACTAGATTTGTAGTGAGATGCTAGAAGCCTGTTTTTACCAGGTTGCCAGGTTTTCACAACAAAACCCACCCAATTGCTACACAAAACTAGCCCAAAACTAGGCCAATCACATTTCGAGGGGGGTCCTCCGGTAAAATTGTGTTCCGGGATGTAAAATACACGTTTTTTGTTGGAGTTCCCGGATAAATATGCATTCCAGGGGCTAAATATGACGTTACTGGGGTCACTTAAACCCGCGGACATGAAAAACAACCCGCGGCAACAGAGTTAAAGGAGCCCAATTCTGCGGGAAACACTGGTTTTCACTGAAGCTGGAGTTTTCCGTCAAAATAAAAGCTCTACTGCCATTTCAGTCAAAATAAAAAAAAAAAAAGCTTACAAGCGCAGTATGAACTGCTGACAACTAGCAGCTTAAATGAGTAACGTTACTGCAGTCCACATTCAAAATATCTCCTTTAAGTGTAGAAATCAGGAAAGAAGCATTGTAACTTCCCTACTGTAGTGTAAAGCAATAAATAAAACACCTATGAAATAATTTTCATTTATTTTACAGTGCAGTTGTTTTACAATATACGGCTATTACTGTCATAGGAATAACAATATATTGTAAAATTATAAATTGTTGTGGTTGTTATTATATCGTAATTTTTTTGGCTTCCTAACACAAGTATGAATGTAATTAAGACTGAGACAGTATACCACAGCTAAAAAGAGGGTTGAGTCCCCTTTAAAGTTCAGGTAGAAGTCAATTCACTTTTTTTCTCACTTAAGTTTTCTTAGTTAAGAACATGGGTTGGAGCTCTTAATTCTGAACTCTCAAAGTGCATTAGAATAATTTAACTTTAAAGGGGTCATGGGATGCCCATTTTCCACAAGCTGATGATTCTTTAGGTTCTTAATGAGAAGTCTATAACATACTTTGGTTAAAAAACACCCTTTTTACCTTGTCAAAATCATCCCTGTTCAGAGCGATCCATTCTATTGCATGTTCCTTTAAATGATAATGAGCTCTGCTCACCCCGCCCCTCTCCTCTGTGGGGCGACGAGCTGGTCTGTTTACTTTAGCCACAAAACTTGCTAACTAGCACATTATTAAGAAAGGCGATTTGCAACTATGCATAAAAACCTTTAAGTTCACTTCTGCTGTAGGTGAAGCTGCATCACAAATGATTCGCACAAACAGAGGCATTTATGTAGATCGCCGGGCGCATTTCCCTCTAAAATGAAAGTAACATTAACCTTCTGCGTATTCAGCGGCTCAGATGTCAGGAGTAAGTGATGACTGCTATGATCATTATAACAACCAACAACAGAACACCTCAATCGCTCAATTGGAGACATTCTTGTCTTCCCCTGCACTATGGCGGTCGGAGTTGAACTGTTCACAGCTCAATCAGGGTGGGTCTAAGGTAAGCCGGTCATGTCAATCAACTATCGAGGGAGCGGCCTTTGTCGGTGTGACGTCACACAAACAAGAAGCTGAGAAACGCTTGATTTAAAAAACGGGGAAATTTTTTCAAAGATTACAAAAACACCACTGGGTGGATTTTTATCATAACAGGGTGGATGTGTACACACACTGCCAACACACATTTATGTTCAAACAACGTAAAAGTGAGGTTTGCATCCGATGACTCCTTTAAAATGTACAAAATTTTCATTATTTTCCAAGTCTTGAAATATCGAAATAATATCGCATCATGGACTTCATATCGTAATAATTTTGTATTATGAGATTTTGACATCATTACATCCCTACTGTATATTCATACTTGGTTCAAGATCCTCGTCTAGCTCTTCATCTTCCGTTTCGATGTCTTCCGTCTCTTCTTCATCGTCGGAGCCCTCCTCATCCATCCAGTATCCCGGCAGCAGGCCGGCAGCATCATAGGAGTTACAAAGAGGTCCAACGATGTGTGTGATAAAAGACTCCTGCAGCTTCGCTAACTGTGGTGCTGAGCGATCCATGAAAGGACTGATGGGTAATCCTAGAGTGGCTTCTTCATCGCCCTAGAAAGGAGGAAATGCACACATGTTGATCTCATGTTGCTGCATCTTTTGAACATTATGTAAAGTGAATAGGAACATACCTGCTCATAAAACTCATTGACGATACCCTCTGTCCATTTGAGGTGAAGGCTGCGGTCTTTGGCCGGCCCATTGATATCTGCCAGCTTAATGCACACTTGGCACACTAACAACCTGTCATTTTCATTAGTCCAGTCGATGCCTGGACTATTCACATCATTAACCTGGAAAAAGAAAAAGATCAATCAGAGGATTAAACTAAAAAAAGCACAATTTGCTGCAGTATGCATGTTCAGTAGATGCATTCAATTATACATTTATATACAGACAACTGGGCAAAAATTTAGTATAAGTTTTAATGTTTTTGAAAGAAACATTTCTTGTGCTCAGAAAGGCTGCATATATTTGATCAAAAATACATTGTTAAATATTATTACAATTTACAAATAATATTGTGAAATATGATTACATATTGTGAAATATGATGGTCCTCGAATTTGAGAGTGCAATATTCTAGTGATATCGGAACTCCAACCGTTTGTATCACTCCGCTCGTGGTATTTCTCGCAGCGAGTGTTATGGTGGACGCCCAAATCCGCTATCATTTCATAAATAATACTGTTTTTGTGGCCCAGAATGTAGTTTTAAGAGAGAGAATGTACTTGATTAGACTTCAAATATACGGTTTGTTAATAAAGATAACATCTATTTGAAAATTTGTTTTGATGTTTTCAGAGATGTGAGCTCCAGGGCATCAGCAGGCATTCTGAATAAATTACATTTTAATGTATATTCAGATAAATTAAGAGTTATTTTAGATAAGGCACGAGGTCGATATACAGCCATATCGCACGGCTACTTGTGTGATATTGCTTATTTAAAATAACTGTTTTCAATCTGAATATATACTAAAAAGTCATTTATTCCTGTGATAGCAAAACTGAATTTTCAGAAGCCATTACTCCATTCTTGAGTGTCGCATTTTCCCTAAAGGGGACCTATTATGCACTATAAAATCATTTTTATAAGTTGTTTGAACACAGTTGTGTGGCCGCAGTGTGTGAAAACAACCTGCCTTTAATGGTAAAAATCCACCAAAACATTTTCTTATAATCCCAATAAATAACTATCATGCGTTTGTTTTCCAAATTGCCTTTCTGAAAGAGCTTCTTGACACTCTGTAAGACTAATGTTGCTAAAGCTACCATCGCCTGTTTTCACTGATGTTGCCTTCACATGCTACCAGAATGATCATAAATAGGAATTGTGGTAATTATAAAATAGCATATAAAAGCAATGTGAAGACGACCACTTGAATTTGTCAAGCTCATAATCACAAGTGGGACTTCTGAAGTTTGGGACCATTACACCAGCTATATCATTATTTTTAACGTACCATGCTCCCATCTGTGTAATTCATAAACGGGCATTTGTTATGCAAAGTAAAATCAGATGACTGACTTTTAAACCGATTCTGGTTCGAACATACAAGGCTGATCACCACTACTGGGAGTTTTTGACATTTTCAGTGCATAAGATTGTTCTGTTTTGTTTTTTTCCGGCTCTTGAAGCCCCACCCCGTTTTCAGAAGGGGGCCATGAACTCATTTGCATTTAAAGGGACAAACACAAAAATGGCGCATTTTGGCTCATACCCTAGAAGTGGCCATTTTAACAAGCTATTAAAAATGATCTGTCGGGTATTTTGAGCTAAAACTTAATATATACACAATCTGTGGACATATACATTTATTTTACATCTTGTAAAAAGGGGCATAATAGGTCACCTTAAAGAAATGTTTATAATATGCTGTTTTGGTGCTCAAGAAACATTTGAAGAGGGAAATGCTTTTTTTTTTTTTTCAAAAATCATGTTTTTTTTTATTATATTATTATGTTTTTATTTTAATGTTTTAATGTTTTAGTTAGCTGTATTTTTTTGTTATTTTTACTTAATCAAAATAACCCAAATTCAATTTGATTGAGATTAATTGGAAGGCACAATGAAAAAACATGATTGTTGAAAATTATAGTTTTCAGTTTTCGCGAATGAACTGTTAATTTCCTACTATCAATGTTAAGTTTTCATTGCTTAATCTTAAGATTTAAAAATGTAAACTCTGCAAGGATTAAATTCAGCATTAAATTAATCAAAATTGACAGTAAAGACATTTTGTAATGTTCTAAAAGATTTTTACTTCAAATGAGAAAAAAAAAAAAATGCATCACTGTTTCCACCAAAATATTAAAAAAGAAAAACTGAAAATACTGAAAGAAAATACTGTTTTCAGTATTGATAATAATAAAAGCCATTATTAATAATTGAGCAAAATTAAAAAAGTATAATAATTGTGCACCACATCAGCATATTAGAACGATTTCATGGTTTTTTTTTTTTCTCTGAAATTGATCAGCAAATTACAAATAAGTAGTCTGATTTATTGTATCAGCCAAAACAGCTATTGTGATTGTTATTGATTATTGATATTGGTTATTATTGATACCATATCAAAGCACCCCTACTACTGACCTTGGAATTAAACTCTGCTAGAAAATCAAAGTGCTTCTTTAGGTCTGTTGCGAGGATGGCCTCGATGACTAGGAACCGAAAGCGCTTAAACTCAACGTGGTCCAAACTGCACAGGAAGTTAAACTCTGGCTGGGAAAGAAACAAGCTCCAGGCAGAGGCTGCATGGTGGTTCTCCAAAACTGAACGGTCGTTATACAACACCGCCTGTGTGAGAGAGTGTGTGGAAATAGGGAAAGAAGGATGAAGAAAAGAAGAGAGAAACAGGCTGTGCATTGCTCTGATTACAAAATCATATGCTTCTGATAAAAGATGGGCTGGTTTCACTTCTTGACACAACAGTAGGAAAACTAGATCAATAGCCAAAACTAATAATGGGCTATTCAATACTAAATAAACTGGACAAATGTAAAAGTTCTTTTAAACTACATGTTTAGGCATTGTTCAGCACATACCTGAGGAGCGTTAGTGGCTACGAGAAAGGCATTTGTGCGACCAGGGTGATCATAGTCATGCATAGCAGCTGCTACATATAGTGCCATGAGTTCCAGCGCAGGGATATTCCAGGCCAGACAGCCGTAACTGTCATCCGAGAATGAGGAACTTTTGGACGTGGCATATGCCACCCTGCCTGGGGAAATTCCACTGTCCGAATCTAATAAATACAAAGAGTGACCACGTAAGTACAGTGGTGAAACTCTATTACACATCCTTTCCCAGTGACAGTCCATTTCAAAAATCAATACGGTGTCTTACATAACCACCTAGGAGACACAAGCAATCTAGTTTTCTGAACTTGCTTTATTTAAAAACAAACAAACAAACAAAAGAAGTGAGTTAGCTGATAGTTTACATTTAAATTATCAGCTAATCAAGTGTGATAGAGATTAAACGATAGTAATTTTCATGTTATGGCTAATAACAACTGGTAAATAGCTGACTTAAAAATTGTAGGTTTTTTTTTTCTAAATTAAAAATAAACTTCTAAACCCTAAAATCACTTTCTTTAAATACTGTAAGTGAATTTAGACATTACATTATAATATACATTAATGGAAATTATTTTTGAGCTCTGCTTAAGATTACAGTAAACAGTTCAATGCTTAACAACAGACGTCAGTTAAGCTTACCTTTCCTATAGAACAGCAGGTCTATGCCTTGTTCTTTTATTAAACAAACGAAATAGCCTTATGTTATTTATCTTATTTACACAACGGCATGTAATTTCTGCCTCTAACGTTACGTGGTCACGTGTCTACAATTTCTCCTCCGCTAAAACGCGGACGGGATTGCGGAGTCCATTCATAAAAACGGATTTACTCTATAGCACGGGATGCCACAGAATTCGTCAATTTTGAATTTATTAAAAATCAAAAGTAGGTGTCTCACTTAATTTGAATCACGATATGGACTAGTGTCTGTGAATATTAAAACGCAAAAAGACGGTTTAAATATGAGTCCTACATGTTCCGCTTGGCTCTGCATGAATGAATGGCGGAGACGCGGCTCTGTTTACTACACAAATAATGAAGCACACGTGACGCGCGCGGTTATTTTCGGCCTCTGCGTCTCATTATATGACGACATAAACGCATGAACAATCTCCAGAACTGTTGGGAGAGTCACTTCATGTAAATTTTACAGTTTCATTTGAGAAAATTAGCATCACATCATAGTGTATACACACAAAAACGAACCGGCAACCTGTCAAAATAAAAGTAATGTTTAACATGTAACAGAAATGTATTAGTCTTGTATTACTTTTGTACAGTATAATGTAGGTGTTTAAATATTCCTATTTTCTAATAAAACAATTAAATGCAGAAATTATAATAATAACAGAAAAAAACTATGTTTGTTTGGCAGCAAATAAAAGGGTTTAATTTTCATTTCATTAAAAATAAATAAATGTTTAATGCCTGTATTTGATTATCAAACAAGAATTTCTGGAAGAAAAAAAAAAAAAAAGATTGTAGGGCCCTATTGTTCAAAATGTTGAAATTCAGATTTTGACTTATTTTTTCACTGAAATAAATGTTTTTGTTATTACACAAGAGTAATGTACCGAAAAAAAGAGTACTATACCAAATATATGCAATTTAGATACCTGAAATAAAAAAAATCTCTAATATCAGAAAACAATCAATATGCAACCATAGAAAAACGCTTTTGCATGAATTAAACTGAAATTGAAATGATAAATTGTTATAAAATACATACATATAGTGCACTTTTTCTTTGCAGCCAATTCAAACTTGCATAGGCTTTAAAAGTCACTAATGAACTAACAGAATCAAACACAGCCAAGAGGCTGCAATTAAGCTGACTGTTTTTACAGCAAACCAAATTTTCTAAAACCATACTCCATCTCTTTCCCAAAGATTTCTGAATATTTTGCAACTCTGTACTCGAGCCAGCTAGTGAAGTCACTGGTCTCAGTGTGATTCAACACCTCTGCTTGCCAGAGCTGGCTGCTGCATGGAACAGCAGCAGAGTGACTCAGAGTGAACTCCATTTGAGAAATTACAAGGGCCATCAGCAGACTTAAAATAAGCCTCAGACATGCTGAGCCAGCAGCCACCTCAGATCTCCATCGCAATAGAGGATCTCTTATCGGACAGCATTTGCGCCGCTGGCTGGAATGGCAAAGACCAGGCAACGGCGATGGCCTCTAATTTATTTCCGACGGATCAGGAGGTATACGAGATATAATGACTGAGGATACAGATGCTCTAACCTGAATCTGTCCATCATGTTCTCCATATCACAGTTTTATCCAAGGGCACAATGCTGGTAGATCATGAATCGACCAGTGTGGGATGTGAACCTTCAACCTTCAGTCACCAGTGCACACGTGCAGATCTCAAAGTTTCTTAACGGAGTGTGAGAGAACAGGCGTACCTGTATCACTTCCCGTGACATGCTCGTTATGGATCTGCTGAAAGCCTGGGATTGGCCGGGTGGTGAGATACCACACTGCATGAAGGACGTCAGTGGCATGGACACGGTTGTGATCTGAAGGAAGAACAGGAAAAATAATGCTTCACTGGAATCATTTCCAAGCATTCTAAGCTTCACAAGACACAAATCTTCACTGTGGTCCAATCTGAGAAACACTGGAACAATTCTAACCCAGTTTTTAAGTTTAACTTCAACAAGATTTTTTTTATTCTCACAGGGGATATCACGATAGCCGTTCTCCAGAGCGCAAAAGTACGTCATGAATTCCCGCACAGGGATTTTGAAGATTTCGAACAGACCCGTGTCCTGGAACAAAGTGTACGCCACCTGAGAGAAGGCAACAAACAGAACTTCATTAAGACAAGACAAGCAGTGAGCCATTGAGTCCCTGCAGATTCATGTTTACTGGCACGGAGAACTACTAGAATTACATTCAGCTAAATTTATGAAATGCCACTCACATCAGATCAGACAATAAAAGTGTGTAATCACTTGGATTTAACTATACAGGAATGGTTTTAATTAGCTAAAAGAGAACCATGCTTTCCACTAAAGTGATAAAAAAAAACTCAATTGCATTTCACTGATTTTGATTTCCAACACTCAGGCCTTTTATTAGCTTAATCACTTCAACAGGATCTTTTAATACCGGGTTTAATACTAAGCACTAACATAGCTGAGAATCCTGCCAGTCTTTCCTCCCGTCATGTCCATCAGCTCGAAGATCTGGAAGTTCCAGGTGTTGATCTTTTCCATGAGTTCTTCATGCTCCACCAGCATAGAGTCCAACCTGAACTCCTCATCTCCCTGCCAGAGATCAATCACAGTCAGCAGACAGAAGGTTTTGCAGTAATCTCAGCTTAGTCTTAGAGAAAAAGTCGCGTCTTTTCCAGAGATAACAACGAAAGCGTTTTGCTAAGTCAGCTAAATTTATGTTATCCTCACACGCTCTTACTGTAGACCCCTTCGGGCAGAACAATAAACTGAGGGTTTGCAGAGAGATCCACTCAAGAGCCATAGCTATAAATCCAGCAACCACATAATAATGCAAAAGCATGGGAATGCAAATAAGCACTCTGCTTCGAAACTCAACTCGGCTTGTTCAACAGCTGGCCACTTTAACAGCTGCCAGATTGGCCAATAAAAGGCTTAGGAGAGCGGTGGAGAATCAAGACGAGGGCATTTCAGGTTACGCGAAAGAAAAGCTCTTCTCTTGCGGGGCTTTCTAAGGCGAAACAGCACTTCATAAATTAAGATTACTCATCCACAAGCAACACTGGATCTTGATTTCAGTTCCTGAGGCTATGTTTTAGACATTAATATAATGAAACCATGTGGGGATAAAGTCTAGTTCGGCGTGTGTGCGTGCTCTACCTCAGGATCCAAAGAGGACTGCTCCGTACTGGAGGCCTGTTCCTCTTCCTCGGGCTGGCTATTTAGTTTTTCCCCCGCTGTGTCTGGAGTCCTCTCCTCCTGAGACTCTGCCTCCAAGCTCTCCTCTCGGATCAAGTTTTCCCCACCATACTCTGCTGCTTCAGCTAAGAAAGCAAGCAAAAGCATCATTTTGACTGATGAACCAAAGGATGGGCTCACAACTCTGTTGTGAATAATGGTATTAGTGTCGTAGCTTATCAACTTTACCTGAGCGCGTTCTTTGCATCTCATTGGCTGTCGTGTGGTGGCCCTCACCCACCTCCACGCTGGCCACACCTTTCAGCATCTGTCGGCCACAACTACAGAAAAAAAAACAATTAATTATGTTGTTCATAAGGTACAACCTAATTGAGAGGTACTAGAAGTTACAGTACCTGGCGCACATGGAGGCCGAGGAGGGACCTCGATACTGTTGCTGGAAATCAGGTGAGCTCAGCGTGTAGCCCAGCGGTTTGTGCAGGTTGACACTGGGCTTGGTGAGGAAATCAGCGGTGTCGGGGAACTCCACTGGAGAGCGCGTGACTAGAGAGGAGCCGGGAGCAGCAGGGGGACTATGGCTCGGGGAGCTGACGGGACTTAGGCTGGGAGAAGCACCTGTAGACATGAAAATCAATATTTATTCATTTGTCCAAAAATAAATAAATGAAAAAGAATTTATACAATAAGAATCAGATACATTCCTGCTATGATTTCATTTCGGAATCTTTTTATATTTTGGTAATAAAGGTTTGCGAAATGTTTGCATAAACCAAATATTATTGCTTGTCTGTCCAATTAAATAAATGTGGTGTAGTCAACATACTGTACAGGTGATCATTTCGTTGTCATGCAACAAGAAAACAACCAGAAAGGACCCCTTCAGACCCTCATGTTGTGTGTCAAGATCAGTGACCATTGACTTCCGTTGTATGGACAAAAAACATGAAAGACATTCCTCAAAATATCTTTAATAATTTCCACAAAGGAAAAATAGTCATACAGGTTTGAAACAACATGAGGGTAAATAAACAATGACTAAATATTCATTTTGGATGAACTATACCTTTAAAGGAGAAGTCCACTTCCAAAACAAAGATTCACATATAATGTACTCACCCCCTTGTCGTTCATGTCTTTCTTTCTTCAGTCGTAAAGAAATTATGTTTTTTGAGGAAAACATTTCAGGATTTTTCTCCATATAGTGGACTGCTATGGTGCCCCGTTTTTGAACTTCCAAAATGCAGTTTAAATGCGGCTTCAAACGATTGCAAATGCGGTTCTAAACGATCCCAGCAGAGAAAGAAGGGTCTTACCTAGCGTAACAATCGGTTATTTTCATAAAAATAATACAATTTATATACTTTTTAATATCAAACGCTCGTCCTGTCTTGCTCTTCCCGACCTCTGTTTTTTCCAGTTCATGACAGTTATGGTATGTCGAAAAACTCCCATTTCATGTTCTCCCTTAACTTCAAAATTGTCTTATACCGCTGTTTTACCTTTTTTGTTAAGGGTGTTTAATCTTATTTGCATGTTTACTTTGCAAAGACTGGGTCGGTACTTCTGCAGCGATGTAGGATGATTTTGAAATTATTTTTGAAGTTGAGGGAAAAAATACGATCCGAGTTTTTTGACATACCCTAACTGTCTTGAGCCAGAATACACAGACCTCAAGGAGAGCAAGGCAAGACAAGCCTTTGAGAATAAAAAGTATATAAATTGTATAATTTAATGAAAATAACTGATCATTTCGCTAGATAAGACCCTTCTTCCTCGGCTGGGATTGTATACAACCATATTTGGGATCGTTTGAAGCCACATTTAAACTGCATTTTGGAAGTTCAAAATCGGGGCACCATATCAGTCCATTATATGGAGAAAAATGCTGAAAATGCTCAAAAAACAATTTCTTTACAACTGAAGAAAGAAAGACTTGAACATCTTGGATGACAAGGGGGTGAGTACATTATATGTGAATCTTTGTTTTGGAAGTGGACTTCTCCTTTAAGTATTCTATCTCACACACGTTCATACATACACCTATTCATTTAGCTATTTATCTTTGGAAAATATGTTTAATTTGTTTTTTTTTTATGTTTTATTTAATGGTTACACCACACATTTATTTTTAAATCAGTCTTTAGATCAAAAATCTGAACTTTTTCTTAAAAATTTAAAATAAAGATAGATAGATAGATAGATAGATAGATAGATAGATAAAGCTAAAACCAGCCTGAAAAGCCAGGTTGAGAGACCAGCTAAAACCAGCTTAAACCAGCTAAGACCAGCCAATTATCTAAGGCTGGTTTTAGCTGTTTTTTTTTTTCAGCAGGGTAGCATGATTAGAATATTGCCAACATGTTGATAGCATGATTTAGCATGTTGCTGGCATAAAGTTAAAACCTGATTTAGCAACAAAAGCTAAAACCCGGCTAAAACCAGCTGATTTAGCAAAACAAAACCAGCTAAAAAAAAAAAAACCAGCTAAAAACCAGCTAAAACCAGCTCTTTGACATGAAAACCAACTGAAAACCAGCTAAAACCAGTTCATTTTACAAAAAACAGCTAAAAACCAGCTAAAACCTCCCGTTTAAGAAAAGAAAACCAGCTAAAACCAGTTGAGTTAGCAACAAAAGCTAAAAACCAGCTAAAACCAGTTGATTTAACAAAAAAGCTAAAACCTGTTCATTTAGTGAAAAACCAGATAACATTAGCTAAAACAAGCTAAAATAATCTGTTTTAAGAAAAAAAAAACTTAAAAAACAGCTAAAAAACTGTGCTGAGATATGCTCTTTGTCACTGAAGCAAAAACCAGCTAATACAGCTCATTTAACAAAAAAGCTAAAAAACAGATAGATAGATAGATAGATAGATAGATAGATAGATAGATAGATAGATAGATAGATAGATAGATTTCTTATTTGTGATTTACCAACATAAGGAAGGAGCGGCTGTTGAAGTAATGCCACCTCCACAATCATGACATATAAATCATTCTGTCTAATCTCATAACTTTTACAAAATATTATATGAAAGGAAAGTTATTTCACTCTTGATTGGTGCAGACCTGGTCTTCTGGGTACAGTGTGGCCGTAGGAGAGGGTGACGGAGGAGGATCTCTGTTTGGGAATAGTCAGCAAGTTGCTGTTGGGCCCATTAGAAACACAACTCTGGCTGTAAGGTAAGAAAAAAAGGAAATGTATAGAAGCCTCATGACAAAATGTGTTACAGCTGAGATGACTAGATGACTAGATAGCTGGAAGCACAATAAAATGACTTAAATCAAAATATTTAATAAAAATGCAAGGGGGTATGAAGCATTGTATGAATGACTAATTTACCCATTTAGTCCATGTGATCCTAGTTATAAGTCTAATTTGCACTAAATAAAGTTTCTTTAGAGATTCCCAAACTAGCATCCGACAGATCTTATTTTAACACTGCCACCTTGAGGACAAACAGTAAAATTACAGAAAGCATAGCGTCCCACTAAAACCGCAACTGTTTGGTCATATTATATCACAACTACAAATCAACAGATGCAAAGACACCCGTGTTCCCGTCCTTCCCCGCCTCAGAGGAGCACAGAGAGTGCACTAAGGTGTAAGAGTGCAGTCGTGAGACAGTTTGAGAGGTCTGACCTGCTGAGCTCAGAGTGAGATCTCTTTCCATTGGTGCGTTCCCAGCGTGAGGAGGAAGGCTCCAGTGGGGGCAGAGAGGAAGAGGCAGAACTGCGCCTCAGCTGAGGGGTAGGGAGACTGTTCCTGCTGCTCAGACCCTGAAAGTAAAAGGTTATTTAGGAAATACTCAATAAGCAGGCATGACTTACAGAGCTCCGGATGCAGGGACAATACCTCTGAAAATACCCAAGGGCATAATTGTGCTTAAGGGCACAAAGATGATGGCTACTAGCAGAGATTGAATCAGCAAATTTCCTAATGTCCCACTGTACTGCTCACTTAGCCCCAAGTTGAGGCAGTATTTTAAAATACTCTCCCAAACTGCCTTCTCACCCTTTTCTCTCTCTCATTTGCAATATTAAAAAGTATTATTCATTTTAGTAAATCGCTCCATTTGGACGGTTCATGAAACAGTTCTTTAATTTGATTTGGTGCCCAAGAAATATTTTATTGTTATCAATGTTGAAAACAGTTCCTGCTTAAAATTGGGAAATACTTTTTTTTTAGGAATCTTTGAAGAATAAAATTGAAACTGAAAAATAATTAATATGTAACATTAAAAATGTCTTTGTCACTTTTGACAAATGTAGTGTTTTTTCTGAAAGAAAAAAAAAAAAATCATTCAAAAAATAAAAATATTAATGACTTTTGAAGAATAGTGATTATCGGTACCAGAACGGCTATCAGCAGATATTAAAGATTTTTTTCACTTATTGTTATTGTCTATATTGGATATACAATACTGGAAATTTAATTGTGCCACGTGTCCCATATTATTAGACAAACTTTTAACACTGAAACACTATAAATATCCATTTATCAGACTGTACATTATAATGATGTGATGAGGCTGGAATTTAGCGAGTTTGAAGTAAAAGTATTTGATGAGGTATACTATGTGTCAGGATATATATATACACGCACAAAAAGTTGGGATCAGTAATATTTGTAATGCTTTAAAGAAGTCTTTTCTGCCCTTCAAGGCTGTGTACATTTAACCAAAAATACAGAAAAAAAATGATGATATTATACAATATTATTGCAATTTAAAATACTGGTTTTCTATTTTAATCTACTTCAAAATAAAATGTATTCCTGTAATGCAAAGCTGAATTTTCATCAGGCATTACTCCAGTATTCAATGTTGTATTATCAATGTTGTAAACAGTTGTGCTGCCTATTTTTATTTATTTATTTAGGAAACTGTGATACTTTCTTTGATAAACAAAATGTTTTTTTATTTTGAAATAGAAAACTTTTGTAACAACATACACTATCGTTTAAAAGTCTGGAGTCAGTAAACTTTCTTTCTTTCTTCGTTCGAAAGAAATTAATACTTTTATTCCGCAAAGATATGTTAAATTGATAAAAAGTAATAGTAAAGACTTACATCATTAAAAAAACCCAACATTTTGAATAAACACTGTTCTATTGAGCTTTTATTCATCAAAGAATCCTGAAAAAAGTATCACAGGTTAGAATGATTTCTGAAGAATCATGTTACACTGAGGACTGAAGTAATGGCTGATGAAAAATGCACAGAAATAAATTATATTTTAAAGTACACTAACATAGAAAACTGTTATTTTAAATGCCAATAATAACTTTTTTCTGTAATAACTTTTTTTCTGTATTTTTAATCAAATAAATGCAACTTTGATGAGCATAAGAGACTTCTTTAAAAAAAAAAAAAAAAATTAAAAAAAATAAAAATCTTACTGATCCACACTTTTGAACGGCAATATAGCTTGATTGCAATTACTCTACTTCAAATTATGAGTGTTTGAGTCCCTTCCCCAACACTGCTGCTCACCTACCTTGAGTGGCTTTCTCTCTCCTCTCTCTGAGGGGTCGTCTATCTCAGCGCAAGGGTAGAAGCCGGGGAAGGGGGTGAAGGGGTTGACCCGGGGCCGACAGGACCCAGAGAAAGCTCCCATGAGGCTGCTGACGCTGCGCAGTGAGGAGAGGACGTGAGGTGAGAGAGACGGGTCCATCAGCAGGTCTGAGACCAGGTTCCTGGCCTCGTTTATCACAGAGAGGTCCACACCATTCCCACTCACTGCACCCTGAGTAGACAAAGAGCATATATATATATATATATATATATATATATATATATATATATATATATATATATATATATATAACAACATCCACGGACTGCAAAATCAGGAAATTTGCTGCATAAAAAACACTTTACTCTGTTACTCTGTATGTATCTGTTTATGGGACTTACACTGCCTCCTTGTGGTCATTTAGAACTACAGCAGGATTTTAAACACTAACATTTGTATTTGCATTTTGGCAGACACTTTTACCTAAAGTGGGTTACATTGCATTAAAGCTACACATTTTTTTCACTTAATGCATTCCCTGAGAATCAAACCCATAACTTTGACGTTGTTGGCGCCATGCAGTGTTTGAGTTACAGGAACACTATAGCATGCCACCCCACTGCTCCAGACTTGTGCCAGTAGTAAGTGTAGCAAAGAATGACTCATTCTCGGAGCCATCCATTTGATAAATCCAGCCAAGTAGCAGAGACAGTTTTTGATGATATCCACTCAGCGGAAAAAAAAGGAACCGTTCATAATGATATTACAGGAAGAACTCTGGGTATCTTAAAAACTCAGCTAGTTTTAATCCATCTTCAGCCTTGTGCGTACATGCTGAGCTCATTTTATTGATTGTATTTAATTCAGACCTACATAATTTTTTGAAGGGGGGGAGGGGGGTTCTGATGAAAGTAATAAAGTAGAGTGGCGGCACTGCTGCAACCTGCGTGTGTGTGCGAGCTCACACGTGTGTGGTAAAAGTGCACAGCGAGCACTTCCTCCAGGCTTTGACGTCATTTGGCAAGCTTTATGTGAGCCAGTATGAGGGTTATCCACTCGCAGGTCAGCCGCAGTAATGAGCAGCAGGCAGATGGAGGGGCTACAGGCCTCAGCATGCTAACAGGCTACAAACTGGATGATATGAAGCTCATTCAGACAGAAGGAAAGTGAGAGGAGATGCTGGTCTGCATTTTGACGACAAAAATCACTCTCTTACTCCAGACTGCACATAAAGCATTATAAAATAAAATTTGAACACAACTAATAATATAATAAAACATAAATGTACTTAACATTCAGAACCAAACATTCTGAACGATTACTATAAAAAATAAAATCACATTTAAAAAAAAAATTAAATACATTTCATTTAACAATTTCCATTTTATACATTCGTTTAAAAACATAAATGTACTTCAATAGCCTGGATATTGGGTGGTTACCTTATAAACCTCAGCTACTCAAAAGTACTGAAAAGCTAAACAGGAGTAGTACTGACCTGATATTGTGGCTTGTACCATTGTTTCAGGTCCCAGTCCCACAGGATCATCTAAAGGACACAAAACAAAAGCTCTTTAAAGTACATTTCTTTCACGACTGCCACCCTGCACAAAACCTATGGAAAGTTAAAGACAAAGCAGCAGCTAAATGAGTTATTTTTATATTGCTGAAATGCTTCTAATCATGTAAATATGAACACATTTCTACGTATTGGTTTGAACAACCGTTTGATGTGTGAGTGAACATTTTGTCAACACCTGAGCAGCGCTTTTTTGTGAGCTGAAAGCTGCTAAACGAAAACCTCTCCGGCGCTTGCAGGAAAAAAAAAGAAAACCACTGTAACCACAATGAGACGTCAACAATAGCGCTCGCAGATCTTATCTAGCCAAACTACGTCATTTGACTGCATTTCCACGTTATCTGTCTCAGAGGCTCAGAGGAAAGTCACCCAACAGAAGCCAAGTCCCACAACACTATCGCTGAGATAGGTCACAGGCTCTGTCTGTTTTCTGGTATCACAAAGTAGCAAAGCAACCTTTAGAGCTAAATTAGAAAACAAGTTGTCTACATATTCAAATTTAAAAAAAAAATGCTTCTTTGAAAATTTAGCTAATCCATTATATACCAAATTAGAGGCCCAAACTTCAAAACACACTTGCACAAGTCTGTTTCAACTAAATGTGTCTTTTTCATTTGACAAATTTGGGATGTATGAGCCCTGTTAGGCTGGTTGACAAAAAATAAGGGGTTCATTTATTTTTCAACATCAAGATTTTGGTTCAAATATATATGAATGTCTAAGAAAAAGTATAGATTTTAGGTGTACTAATAAATACATTTTTCTGAACACCTTATATTTTTGTAGTACAATTCTATAGACCTACAAAGTGACAAATTATTTTTTTAAAAGAACAAATATTTCATGTGGTTTTATGGCTTCATATTAATTAAAAACTATATGTGACCCTGGACTACAAAATTAGTCATAAGTTGTTTTTGATATTTATACATAAATAAGCTTTCCATTGATGTATGGTTTGTTAGGATAGGACAATAGTCGGCCGAGATACAATTATTTGAAAGGTAATTGAAAGTCGTCCAAATTAAGTTCTTAGTAGGGCTGTCAAACGATTAAACGCGATTAATCGCATACAAAATAAAAGTCTGAATTTGCCTAATATATGTGTGTCTACTGTGTGTAATTATTATGTATATATAAATACAAACACATTCATGTATACATTTAAGAAATATTTACAAGCATATATATTTATTATAATTGTTATATAATTTATATTATATATAAATAAAAATATTTTGTACATTAATAACATTTCTCTTAAATGTATACATTAATTTGTGTGTATTTATATAAACATAATTACACACACATATATTAGGCAAACTTAAACTAAGCAATGCATATTACTAATAAAAAATTAAGTTTTGATATATTTACAGCACAAAATTTACAAAATATCTTCACAGAACATGATCTTTACTTAATATCCTAATGATTTTTAACATTAAAAAGAAAACTGAATAATTTTGACCCATACAATGTATTTTTGGCTATTGCTACAAAAATACCTGTGCTACTTAAGACTGGTTTTGTGGTCCAGGGTTACATATGTATATACTTTCATAAAAATTAGAATAATGTTAATGTTAAGGATTTTATAACAACATTTTATTTTCCACCAAGGTTTACTTTTGTTTACAATAAAAAGAGATAGAATCCTTACTTTCAGGGCTATGGAAACTTTTCAGGGAACACTTGCATAAATTAATTTCGCAACCAAGCAAACACAAATGAGCAAGAGTTCAACAGCATTATCAAAACAGTGGCGTGCCACAGTCCTAAAATAATCAGACAAGCACAGTTCGATAGCGTTCTCGGCCAACAACGGCTCACATGCGAGCGGTCGCCATGTTAAACTCAGAAAGCCACTATGACTAAACGGCAGCGCAGAGTTTGACCACATGGGGGAGTACTGGTGATATGCGTGAGAAGAGCCTGGCTTCTCCACATGGCTCTGAGAGCGGCACAACAGACAAAGCAGAAGTGCCCTGCACCTGCGCTGGCCGTGTCATGTGTCACTTCCAGCAGCTCTGATCTTTAAAACCAGCAGCACTCTCAGGCACTCAAAGCTGTCCAAAAGACATGACCACAGACTCTTACTCATCCAACAAGCACAGATGGAGTTGATGGAAACATACTCACCTGTTTTACCTGAAAGAAAAAAGTGGCACATAAACATTAAACCACACAAAATGAAGACTCAATTCCACATCGGGATTGGGATTCGATTATGATATAGACACAGTGGCCTCTTGCTCTTAAATCAGATGTTTTACTGATCAGACAGAGATGATCACTGTTAGCTGTCAGCATCTGCTTAACGCCATCAGACGTTTAGTATGGCAAATAAGCACCGCCATGGCAACCTGACAGAGGCCAGCAAACAATAGTACAAATTTCATGGCAACCAGGATGGCGGGAGATAGATAGAAAGATGTGTCAGAAAAAGGTGTCTGACACTTTGTCTCATACACAGGGAAGGTTTTGTGGGTCAAAAAAGACCTCTTAACATCGGACTGGTCGGACACGTTGGCAGCTACATACGCGCATAAACAGACTCGACCCCTCTGAATGCCCCACAATGTCACAGAGTTACTTAAGCAAATCTCTCAATGTTCTTTCTGGTCCATTGAGTTAAACTTACAGATGGAACAGAGATTAACAGAAAAATAAAGGTCGGTCAGTTTCATAAAATCTGCTTCCTTGAATATGTTACAATATTTTGACGCCTGTTTGGGTCAAGTGAACAGCACTAAATGCAGTTGTAATAAACGAGGTCCAAAAAGTTTTGCGACCAGTGTAACTGCTAATCCATGATATCCTGATATACTACCATTCAAAAGTTGGAGGTCTTTAAGATTTCTTTTTTAAAATAAATTTACATTTACATTACATTTAGACATTCAGCAGCCGCTTTTATCCAAAGCGACTTATAAAAGAGGACAATGGAAGCAATCAAAATCAACAAAAGAGCAATAACATGCAAGTGCTATGACAAGTCTCAGTTAGCCTAACACAGTACACGTTGCAAGGTTGTTGTTGTTTTATTACATAATAAATAAAAAGAAAACAGATAGAACAGTAAAAGAAAAATCAGGCTAGTGTTAGAGGCCTTCTTTTTTTTGGCTTTTTGTTAATTGTATAATAAATAAAAAGGGAAAAAAATAAACTTTTATTTAGCAAGTGTGGGTTAAATTGAAAAAAGTGACAGTAAAGAATTTTAAATTGTTACAACATAAATTCTGTCAAATAAATTACCTTGTATGTTTTTCTCTTTATCAAAGAATCCTGAAAAAAACATTATGGTTTCTACAAAAATATTAAACAGCACAACTTGTTTTCAACATTCATAATAATACAGTACTTTAAAAAAAAAGAAAAAAAAGAAAAAAGAAAATCAGCATATTATGATGAGTTCTGAAGGATCGTGTGACACCGAAGACTGGAGTAATCGCTGCTGAAAATTCAGCTTTGCATCACAGTAATAAATTACATTTTAAAAAATGTATTAATATTAAATCAGAAAAAAGTTTATATTTACTGTTTTACTGTATTTTGGACCTAATAAATGTCATCTTGGTGAGTCATCATTCAAACACATTTTAGATAAATTGAGTGATGTTGACATGCAGTGAGACAGATCATATGAAGCAAAGCTGAGATTAAGTTAATAAAGATACTTTAAAAAAAAAAAAAAAAAGACAATTACACTTAAAACATGTTTGTCTTTAGATTAAAATGCATGTATATTTGAGAGTATCACTACGCAGATTTTCCTTGCACACTGTGACGCAGTCAGTGATGTATGTAGTCACGAAATCAGAGACTCTCCCCTTGAAATCTGATCACAAGTGGTCACAGGAGAAGCACTTGAGATTCATGTAACTACCAGGTGTAAACACCTGTAAAAAGTTAAAGGATATTGTCTTACCTTGACTCCATGAGTGTTTTCGAAAAAGTTTTATATTGCAAAAGGTAAAAAAAAAAGTGCTTTTACAAATACAATAAATCTATGAATCTCATCTTTAGAGTTGCACTATTTGCTAGCCTTGATTTAAATCAAAAGGTCAAATCTAAAATGTTACCTAAAATGTCTTCAAGTCTCTTATTGCTCACCGAGGCTGCATTTGCAGGATATAAAAAATATATTTTAAAATAGTAGAACTGTGAAATACTATTATAATTTAATATGTTTTCTATTTTAATATATTTTAAAATGTTGTAGTGTCCACTAAATTTTAAGTCTTCAGTGTCACATAATCCTTCAGAAATCATTCTAATATGCTTATTTGCTGCTCAAGAAACATTTATTATTGTTAATAACGAAAACAAACATTTTGTAGAAACCGTAATGCTTTTTTTTTTTTTAAGACTCCCTGATAAATAAAGTTCAAAAGAACAGTATTTATTTAAAATAGAACATTTTTGTAACAAATGTTAAACATCTTAGCTGTTACTTTTGATCATTTAATTCATCCTGCTGAACTGTTAATTTCTTTAAAAAGAAAAACTGTACTGAAGAACTGCTTTTTTAATACAAGGAGATTTAGACAAAAAAACATCTCACATTAATGACATTTTATTCCTGTTTAAAATACAAGCAAAAAGTAGCAGGCTAAACACCCATACACAGCCATGTGTAAAAATTCACTCCCTTAATCAACCCAAAGGCAAAAAGAGAGAGTTTTGTTCTTTTAAGGACAGATGACCTGCGAGTGTATTGTGGGAAAAATGTGTCATATTATATTTGCATTACAAAACACCAAAACGTTTAAAACACTCAAAAGTAGACTCTTGTCTGCAGACATTCGCCTACATAAGGTCAAAGCCATCACACTTTACGTAAACCTAATGCTAACACAAATAACATGTGGGAACTGTGCTGACAATGAGACTAAATAAAAATGAGCCATCAACAAGAGTGAAAAAAACCAGAACTTCCGTTGCTAAATTGTCTTACGAGAGTGTCAGTGTGTTGAGGTGTGAGATGGAGAGTGTAACAGCGTTGTGTGTTTGTGTTTGAGCGAATCTCAGTCGAGTGGCTAAATAACTGCACACCGTCTGAAACCAAGAGGCCAACCAGGGCTGGCCAAACAAAAACAGCATCATAAAAGCCACGGCACTACGCAGAGCCAGTCAAGAGCTTCATCAACACACAACAGACCAGCCAGTGAACCAGAACAACAAACCAACCGCTGATGAACACGTATCACTTTACATGCAGCAGAGAGACAGGGTTAGAGAGAGACAGAGGAAAAACACCAGTCTGTACTTCATGATTTTATGAAAATGAGAAACCTGTTTTAGTTGATTAGAAACACAGCAAACAGTTTGGTGAAGTTTGGTATAAGCAAATGCCGTATGATCGGAGATTAATGACAATGAAACACGGAAATGACAAACATGTAGTTATTGACAACGTGTAGGGGTGATTTTTACATTACAACACATTACAATAGGCTTCTATATGTTAACACTGTGCAATGCGATAGCGCAACAAACTACTAATTAACTATATTTCTACAGTATTTATTCATCTTAAATGTTAATGTTTACATCCTAATAATTGTTTTATTATTTAAAGTTTTATAAAACAACATTAGTTGATGTATTATGAACTAATGTGAATTAAAAAGCAACAACATAATATACTCATTAACCTAAATAAATAAACGAAAAAAAAAAAAAATTGTTCCATAGTAATAGTACATTCTAAAAAAATGCACCCAAATATGGACAAAAGCCCAGCGACTGGGTTGTTTTGACTCAGCGGTTGGGTTAAATGTTTAACCCATCCTTCTGGGTGGTTTTAACTCAACAATTGTTTGAAAATGACTATATGGCTGGCTTAAAATGAACCCAAAATAGGTTGAAAATTAAAAATCAGACACATAATTACTAGAGGCATTAGCAATAATACCAAAGGTGAACATTTATTAATAAAATTTTAATTATTATTATTTATTCAACTTATTTACAAATGTTCATTTATTGAACATATTAATAAACATTCATTTCCAACCTATTTTAGGTTCATTTAAGCAAGAAATATGGCCATTTATAAGCAACATTTGACTTAAACAAAACTACCCAGAAGCCTGGGTCCATATTTCATCCAGTGCCGGGTTGTTTTTAACCCAGCATTTTTTGGAGGGTATACATCTCAAATACATATAAATTAAATTTATACACTACCATTTAAAAGTATGGAGTTGGTAAGATTTTCCAGGGGGGGAAAAAGGAAAGGATGCATTAAAAATCAAAAACTTTTGTATTGTAATAAAAAAAGCACTATGTCAAACAAAATCTGTTCTTTTGAACACTCTATTCAAAGAATGTATCAGTTTCCACCAAAAAAAGCACATCTGTTTTCAGCTTTGTAATAATAGAAGAAAAAAAATGTTTCTCAAGCACCAAATCAGCATATTAGAATGATTTCTGAAGGATTGTGTGGCTGAGGACTGGAGTAATGACTGCTAAACAGCTTTGTTATTACTGGAATAAATTAGAATTAAAATAAAATATACTGAAAAAGAATCAGTTATTTCAAATTGGAATAATATTTCAAAAGATCATAGTTTTACTGATTTTTCTAGCCTTGGTGAGCATAAGCAACTTCAAAAACAATAAAAGTCCAATCCCAAATTTTTGAATGGAAGAGTATATTTGTCAAAATACAGCAAATATAGATCTAAGTGAAGAATTTAGCATATATGGGATCATAAATAAACTGGGTCATTATGTAGATGAAAGCTAATAAAAGAGAGCAATAAAAATACCAGGGCTAATATTTAAAACTTACGCCACCAAAAAAATACCACGTACAAAATGATGAGGTCCATATGTCCAAAATGATGAGGTATATAATTTTAGCCCACAAAATGTGGTGATTTCGAATAGCCCTATCATGGATGCTAGCAAGCGTGTGTATCTGTGTCCCAGTCTGTGTTCCTGTGGGTGTCGGAGAGCTGACGTCAGTGCAGGCTAACGCCCCTCACGGCTCAGCTCGTCTGCAGCAGCTGTGAGTGTGGGAAAGTCCTGGCTACTCTGCAGTCAACTCCAGCCAGTCTTACAAAGACAAGGTCAATGGCCCTCTCTCAAGTCTCATCTGACCCCTAGAGACGATCACATTTCACATTGAACATTATGACTTTTCGGCCGCATTGATCCGAATTGCAGATTTCATGTTCTCTGGGAAAACAGTGCAACGGTTCTGCATGAAATCACACAATGAAGAATACATCTTAAATCAGTTCTGATGTTACATTAAGCAACACCACACAATCTAAACCGCTTCTACTTAAGTTGTGAAAAAGCATCTCACACCCTATCAACCCATGCGTACAGCAACCTGAAACATTTTTAGTGCCAAACATAATTATCTGACAGATATTTATCCAATATCACTCCTTTGGTCCTTGAACTTGTGTACAACCCATCCTTAATGGCTCACAGTCCTGGTCATTACAGAGTTATGCCGTCTTCTGGAAAGCAGTCAGTGACTTCATGCTGAGCAGTGATTACGTCTGGCTCTCAGTCGCTGGTGTCAGGACTCTGACGGACAGGAGAGAGACTGGGGAAGAGGGTTATGTTGTCAATAGGAGCTGGCAGGCCTGTGGAACATTCCCTGTGCGGAGGGGAATGAAGAGATCCTGCGCTTTTCACAAGGGCGCACCACTTCTCTCCAAACTACTGAGGGTAGTTAAAGACACAGAACGAAGCAGCTACGAGCTTCCAACGTACCACTTGGCCGAAAAAGCTATGATGGTGATTGTGTGATTACAGTCTTCCAGGAAATGATGCGAGTCATTATAAGGCGCTCTAAAACAAAGATGCTGTAAATGGATTGATGCATCAGTTGCAGTTTTATAAATTATTAAAACTGGTTATGGGGTGATAATGGAGAGCCGCTCCAAAGGGAGGGTTTGAAAGCATTTCCCCACAATGTCGTCATGGGATGATGATTTTGATGGCTTTTCTTCTCTCCACAGTAAAGACAATGAGTTTCAAAATGGCTCATTGTCTCTTTTTGCAGAACATGACAACCTACCCTAGTAAAAATAATTTGTTTAAAATACATTAATTTCATACCAAGTATACTTCAAAGTCATTAACATATTTATTGACATATCACTTAAGAAGTACGGTTTTAAAAAGATCATTTTGGAGTATTTTGTTTGGAGTATTTAGAGTATTTTATTGCACAATGCATATTTTAACATTATGCCTAAAATGTGTTTTAATATCACTATTAATAAGGACTGTATGATTTCAGTCTTTAAATGCAGGAGTACCTGAATTATACTTTAGCAAAATCAAATATTCTTAAACACATCTTTAGTTACCTCAGCACTACTTTCGCACAATTAAAGTGCATTAAGCACAAAATTAGTTGTTCCAGTTTTGCAGACATTAAAGGTTCAGTTTAGCTTCTTAAAATTAAGGTTGAACCACTGTCACATGGACTATTTTAACGAAGTCATTACTAACTTACTGGGCCTTGAACGTGGTATGGGTTGTATGTCTATGCAGGGTCAGAAAGCTCTCGGATTTCATTAAAAATATCTTAATTTGTGTTTCGAAGATGAATGATGGCCTTACAGGTTTGGAACAAGATGAGGCTGAGTAATTAATGACAAAATTTCCATTTTTGGATTAACTATCCCTGTAAGTATATCAGTTTAGTAAACCAAAAGTACAATTGCAGGGTATTTTTATTAAGCACTTAAACATGTAAATGTATCTGTAGCACAAAATAAATGTATTTAAAATACATTTTAGTATTTTTTTTTTTTCACTAGGGTAAACATCACAAAAACGAATTTGATTTGGGTCTGGAATGCAGTTAAGCTGTAAGATGTGTTCCAGTTTATTGTGTGTTGTTGTCTTAGTCTCAGTCTGAGCTCACTAGCATCTGCTTTAGCCATCGCCATTTGTTTTGGTATTACTGTAGGGGGACTGTGGAGGTGGGGTTATTCAGTGGTCAGCCAGGGTATCTGATTCGCTAGACTAGGAGGAAGGGAATCCTGTCCTGTCTAGGGATGTGCAAAACTATATATATTTGAAAACTTGAACATTAGAAATGACTCTTTTCAAAAAAGTATTTTGCCTTTTGACAGAGCATCTTAAAAACAATACTGATAGCACCACAAATGTTGCCAAAAATACATTTAAAAATGTGCACTACCTGTCAAATGTTTTTGAACAGTAAGATTTTTAATGTGCTCACCAAGCCTGCATTTATTTCATCCAAAGTACAGCAAAAACAGTACAATTCTGAAATATTTTTACTATTTAAAATAACTGTTTTCTATTTGAATAATTTAAAATGTAATTTATTCCTGTGATTGTAAAGCTTATTTTTAGCACATGATCCTTCAGAAATCATTGTAATATTCTGATTTGCTGCTCAAAAAGCATTTATTATTATTATTATTATTATTATTATTATTATTATTATTATTATTATGTTGAAAACAGCTGAGTAGAATTTTTTTCATGTTTTTTTGATGAATAGAAAGTTCAGAAGAAAAGCATTTATCTGAAATAGAATTTTTTTGTAACATTATAAATGTCTTTATCATCACTTTTGATCAATTTAAAGCATCCTTGCTAAATAAAAGTATTAATTTCTATAATTTAAAAAAAAATTATAGTTACTCCAAGCTTTTGAATGGTATGGCATATAATATTACAAAAGCTTTTTATTTCAGATAAATGCTGATCTTTGGATCTTTCTATTCATCAAAGAATCCTGAAAAAAAAAAAAAAAAAAAAAAAAAAAAAAAGTACTCAACTCTTGTAAATATTGATTAAAAAATAAATAAATAAATAAATGTTTCTTCAACAGCAAATTTGCATATTAGAATGATTTCTGAAGGATTATGCGTCACTGAAGACTGGAGTAATGATGTTGAAAATTTAGCTTTGATCACAGCAATAAATTACATTTTAAAATATATCCAAATAGAAAACAGTTATTTTAAACAGTAAAAACATTTCAAACTTTTACTGCTATACTTTGAATCAAATAAATGTAGGCTTGGTGAGCAGAAGAGGATTCTTTAAAAAAAAATAAATAAAAATAAAAATCTTACTGTTCAAAAACTTTTGACTGGTAGTGTATATTTACTTCACATACTCTACTGTTCAGAGTTTTAGGGTAAGATTGTATCTATGTTTTAGAAAAAGTTTCTTGAGCTCACAAAGGCTGCGCTTGATCAAAAATACAGCACAAACAGTAATATTGTGAAACAAAATAAATGTTTTCTATTTTAAATTTATTTTTAAATTATTCCTGTGATGCAAAGCAGAATTTTCAGCATCATTACTCCAGTCTTCAGCGTCACATGATCCTTTAGAAAACATTCTAATATGCTGATTTGGTGCGAAAGAAACATTTCTTACTATTATAAATGTTTAAAACAGTTGTAGTGCTTAATATTTCTGTGAAAACTGATTTTTTTTTTTAATAAAAGAATCCTGTAAAAAAAGTAACAACAACATTTATTTGAAATAGAAAAAGGTTGTAACAACAGTCACTTTTGATCAAATGAATATCTCCTTGCCGAATAAAAGTATTAAATACATATATATTGTATATACACAGACTTTTTTTTTTCCCGCATTATTCATATGATACGAGCAGAACTCCTGAAAAGCACAATGGAAAAGTAACATAGCAGCCAAACGCTAAATCGCAGGCCAACAGCCACAAAAGTCACTGTCATTTTACCCTCGCCAGCCAACCAGATCCCAGTCTCACCAGATCGGATGCTGTGAACAGGTGGGGAGGCTTTACGGGGTCATCAGGGCAGCCCTAGAGTTTGGCTGCCCTCTCTTTCGCCCTGCCTCTGCACACAGCTGGCTGGCTGCACCGCATCACGTTGCCCCTCTGCTGTCTTGGCACAGCTAAGAGCAAAGAGCTCCAAAGTGACTGCTCTTTTTTTTTTCTTTTTTTTTTGCAGGGCTGAAATGAAAATCCTGCTGTCTGAAGTGTGACTGGGAGAGCAGGGAATACAGTCTATCGGAGTTTGTGACAGATCTCCGACAATGCTGACACAGAAGGCACTCGAGGGAAAGAAAGCAATAGTTCAACACCGCTTGTGTGCGTCAATTTGATCAAACATAAGTATAAATAACGTGCACACGAGCATGCATGTAAACGGGCCATCCCAGCTGCCGGGCTTCTCTGATTTACAGCCAACCTCTCTGGGGTCACCTGCCTCCAACACAAACAGATGCTGCTGACGCAAACCGGGTTCGGTCCACAGTGTTCCTCTGTCACAACGCCTCCATTCCAAGAACCCTGACAGGAAACAAAGGGGGAGACTCCAGGGCTGAATCCTGGAGGAGGGAACGAGGGTTTCCCAAAGGTTGGCCTTGAATCATGCTCATGTAAGTGTGGCACCTGGAGAATGAAACCCGAGCCGGTCGGACAGTAAATCTGTGCCGAAAGTTATGTGTCGTTTGGAAGACCTGGCTCTGAACCTGCTGACGGTGTGATCTTGCATTTTCCACTCTCTCAAGTCACACTAATTCCGTCAAATCCTACTGCTGGATTGGATTTTTCAGATCTCTTCCAAAGTCCAGCACACAGATGGTTGGGAGGTGTCGTCAGTACTGGATTTCTTGTTTTAAACTGACCTGTGATTCTGATAAGATGTCAAAACAAATAAAACTGACTAAAATGATCAAATTTTAATAATTACCCTGAACAACCTGACAAGTTAGAGCGCAATGTGAAATACAGTCTACATCAAAGCATAAATTATTTTTAAAAAACTGTCAGGGCTTCTGTTTTAACATAAGGTTTGGGTTATGTGTATAAAATGAACAATGTTACGTGAAGTAGTGTGCAAGCAAACATGAAGAACTGTGGAAAAAATGCACCATGAAGACAATAAAAAATATATACAGCAGCTAACATCTTGAGAGTTCAAAAGCTATGAATACACGCAAGGCTAATCTCTGTTAAAGTGTCTGTCTCTTCACTCATTCTTCAGGTTTTGGCTCTTGGCTGCACGCCAGACCGAGCAGAGCTTGCATAATAACAAACACGTTTTTGCAGGAACAACAAAAATGCCACAAGCTGAGGAAGGTCAACAATATTACGTCAATGATGAACTTTTTCCCACAATGGTATGCTTCAGGACTAAATGGCCCATCGCTATTTGGCTTTGTTCTGCTTTACACTCATCAAAAAAGTCGACATTATACGAGTCAAAAAGTAACAAAGAACCACACACAAACGTGTTTAGAAAGTACCAGAGCTCCAACAAGCACATGGACTCAAAACAAACCACCCAAACAGGTTATGGTCTATATATACACAATTATCCGAAGAAACGCACCAATGCAGAATTATCTCTGTATATCTGACATCACTACCATAATATGTACACTACATTTCAAACGTTTGGGTCTGGTAAGACTTTTAATGTTTTTTTTTAAAAAAAGAAGTTTCTTATGCTTGTCAAGGCTGCATTTATTTGATCAAAAATCCGGAAAAAACTGTAATATTGTGAAATATTATTTTAATGTGAAAGAACTGTTTACAATGTGAATACATTTTAAAATGTAATTTATTCCTGTGATGCAAAGCTGAATTTTAGGCATCATTACTCCAGTATTCTGTGTCATATGATCCTTCAGAAATCATTCTAATATGCTGATTTACTAACAGTGTTAAAAACAGTTGTTCTGCTGAATATTTTGTTGGAACCTGGGATACTTTATTTCAGAATACTATAATAATGTAAAACAACTCTTTTGTTACAATATAAACTACTATTAACAAACTACTTAAAAGTTTGTGGTCAGTACATTTTTACTCTTTAAGCCTCTTGAGCTCAGCGTTCATTTGTCAGTCCACCAGTTTATCAAGTTTATCTACCTCTAGCGAACATTATTAAAAAAAAAAAAAAAATTGAAATGCACACAGTTTTTAAATATTAAAAAATTATTTCTTCTGTTTTTGACTAAATTTTGTTAGTCTGCCCTAGTGGAAAAAAAAATACTAAAATGTATGTGAAATACATTTATTTTGAGCTATACGACAAATACATTTACACATTTATATATTATTAATTATACTACAAATACATTTACATATTTATGTGCTTAATAAAAATACCTTGCAATTGTACTTTTGGTATACTAAACTGATATACTTAAAGTCTGCTAATTTGGAATAATTAATTTTGTGCTTAATGCACGTTAATTGTTCAGAAGCAGCAGTTAGTACTATTAACAAACTACTTAAAAGTTTGTGGTCAGTACATTTTTGTTCTTTTTTTTTTTTCACTTTATTTTATTATTTTTGTGTCTTTTATTCACCAAGGACGTGTTAAATTGATTCAAAAAAAGTGATAGCATAGACTTATATTGCTATAAACTTATATTGTTATCTATCTTGAATAAATGCTGTCCTTTTTAACTTCTTATTCATCAAGAATCCTGTAAAAAGGATCACAGGTTTCCAAAAAATATTAAGCAGCACAACTGTTTCTAACATTGATATTAAAAGTAATAAATCAGCATATTAGAATGATTTCTGAAGGATCATGTTACACTGGAGACTGGATTAATGGCTGATGAAAATTCAGCTTTGCATCAAAGGAATAAATTATATTTTACAACATATTAAAATAGAAAACCATTATTTTAAACTATAATAACATTTCACAATATTATTGTTTTTTCTGTATTTTTGATCAAGTAAATGCAGCCTTGATGAGCATAAGAAACTTCTTTAAAAAGCATTAAAAATCTTACTGATCCCAAATTTTTGAACGACACTGCATATTTTTTTACAACATATAATATATTTTTAATATACCACACGCTCCTTCAGAAATTATTCTCATATACTGATTTAGCACTGCATTTCTTATTATTACCAATTTTAAAAACTGATGTGCCGCTTCATATTTTGTGGAAACCATGATACATTTTTTTTTTTTTTTTTTTTTTTTTTTCAGGATTCTTTGATGAAGAGAAAGTTGAAAATAACAGGATTTAT
Source organism: Cirrhinus mrigala (assembly GCA_036247105.1). Classification (NCBI taxonomy): domain Eukaryota; kingdom Metazoa; phylum Chordata; class Actinopteri; order Cypriniformes; family Cyprinidae; genus Cirrhinus; species Cirrhinus mrigala. Next base: position 35,558,681 of record CM070013.1, on the reverse strand, counting down.
TTGAAATAGAAACTTTATCTATACTTTTACCTTTGACCAATTTAATGCATCCTTGCTGAATATAAGTACTAATTTGTTTTTTGTTTTTTTTTTAAAAAAAGCACATACAATTTTGTGCTTAGAAAAACTATTAAATGAATACATATATAAATAATAAATGCATTCAACAAAAGATTTTTTTCTGCTAGTCAATATTCACTGGCCCCACAACATACGATAAATATGCAATTTTTTTGTAGTAAACTATTACATACCAGGAATACATTTATATTTTTGTCAAAAAAAAGACAAAAAATTCATATAAAACACACTTTGGCTGGAATACTTATTGTCTATAGTTTTCTACAAGTTGTAACAGGCTCCAAAACAAATCACAAATCATTTCATTAACTTAGTGATACTTAACGCAGAGACATTTGACAACCACATTCAATTTACAATAAACCATCAAAATTCTTGCAAGTCCAAAAAATAAGAATATAAGTACATGACCAACAAACATCAACTGGTCTTTAAAGTCACAAGGCCCTCCTTACCGATCCCTGAATAAACAAAAAACACTGACAACAAAAGTTGAAGCAGGTTTTGTTCAAATCTAGTCCTGTTCCAGAGCGAGCACATGGAGTTCTAGCAGGAGTGTGTGACATATTGACTGACTCTCTCAAACTCCGGCTGATAGGACAGTGTGAAAAGTCTAGAGCATGAAAGGTGAAGCAGCCTCATTCGACCAATTCAAACTCCTCCCCTGCCTTTCTATTTATTATTGCCTTCTAGAAGCTTTCATTGCAAAACAGAGGTTAAACTACAAAAGCTCCACAGGATCAAGAGGTATACATTATTTCCAAGCCACATGGAATAAAAAAAATAAAAAAAAACATTAGCATTTTAGGTTTATCACAACATCACTTATTTTCAGCTTATTGCACCCAATATATTTAGTGGCTTAGCTAGCATATTGCGTCCGTACGGCAACGTTAATGCAAGCCATCAGTGTACTTTTGAGATTAGATTCTGCGAGGTAGTTTGATCCAAAGTTAAAGCACAGCACTCAATAAATCACACACCCATTAATAGTTTGAGGCAGGTGGCATTTCATGTGGGTTCAGCTTTATCTGCGCCTAGTATCCTCCACTGACCTAGACCTCAGCTGTTCAACCCAGCACAAACAGGTCTAAATGACTCTGGACACTGGCTATGTGCCCTACCGTCATGAACACCCTCAACAGACCATCTCGATGATAAGCCTCTTGAGCTCAGCGTTCATTTGTCAGTCCACCAGTTTACCAAGTTTTAGTTTATTTTTCTAGCAAACGTTATTAAAAAAAAAAAAAGTTATGTGGTAATGCACACAGTTTTTCAATTTTAAATTAATTTTAATTTATTCAAAAATTATTTTTTCTGTTCTTGACTAAATTTTGTTAGTCTGCCCTAGTGAAAAAAAATACTGTGAAATACATTTATTTTTAAGCTATACTACAAATACATTTACACATTTATATATTATTAAGTATACTACAAATACATTTACATATATATGTGCTTAATAAAAATACCTTGCAATTGTACTTTTGGTATACTAAACTGGTATACTTAAAGTCTGCTAATTTGGAATAATTAATTTTGTGCTTAATGCACTTTAATTGTTCAGAGGTAGTGCTGAAGTCCAGCTAAAGATATACTGAAGTATATTTGATTGCCCTACAGTGAAATTACTGCAAGTATACTTTAGGTACACTTTAAATATCTTGCATTTAAAGACATATTACAGATCACACAATCATACAATTAATAGTGATATTAAAACACATTTTAGACATAATATTAAGAAATCTACATTGTACAACAAAATACTCTACATAAAGTTTAATTATAAGTTATATCAGTACGTCTCAAGTAATATGTCAATAAATACATTAATGGATTTGAAGTGTACTTTATGAAATATATGAATTAAAAAAAGTATAGTTTATGAAATGTATTTAAAAAAAAATTACAGCATAGTTTTTCTTTTTTTTTTTTTTTTTTACTAGAGTGACCTTGTTAATTGAAACCAGAATTATCAGTCTCTTGAAAAGCAAAATAAAAGTTATTAATAGTAATTTGACATTATTAATATAAATAAATAAATTAATAAAACAGATCAATTAATAAATAAATACATTAATTAATCAATTAATTAATTAAAAATTGTCATAAATTGTCTGATGTCTTGCAACTACCAATGAAATAAAATGAAATAAAATGAAATAAAATAAAATAAAATAAAATAAAATAAAATAAAATAAAATAAAATGTTTTTTTTGGCTTCATTAGCCTGATGTAATTTAGACGTTACTGAAATTTGTCAGCCTATTTTCTTGTGAATCTGACGTGCAATAGAACAATAAAACGGTGTTCAGAAATGTTACAGAACATGATCTAAGATTGACTCTACAGTAGGCTTTGACTTCCCTGTTGTCACCATCAAGAGCCAGTCATATATTTTATGTAAGTGACTTTGAAAGGAAGGGGCAATAAATAGTGTTTTGCTGACAGACAGACGTTTATGCAGTAATTGCCTTGTAAATGAAGGCTGACCGAACCCAGGCCACTGTTCCTTACAGCTTGATGGAACAGAAGACACACGCGCACAGACGCACAAACACACAACGACAGCCTCACGCATAATTGATCCCTTAGAGTTTCTCCAGAACTCCAGTGTTAACATTTACACCCCATAACGTCTCCAAAACGTCAACATGCTGGATACAACACGTCAAGCCCTGGAATTTTTTGCTCCGTGGAGCACGGCTCATGCCAGACTGATTTGTGTCAAGTAAGGCCAAACACACAAACAACGCTGGCAGAGAGGCGTCCTCTCATGCGGAGGGGAAAGAGAGTCGGAGCACAACAGGAAGACTCTACCTGATATGGCCATGGCTGCCAGATAGGCCCAGGCTGGAGGCCTTGTAAGGGAACATCTGGCTTTATCTTGGAATCAGCGCGGACAGACCTCTCACATAAACACAGGCGCTCTGGAGCGCTGCAGATCTCCAGTCACTAACAAGCCTGCGAACGGCGCCGAGCTGCCATCTATTAGAGAACCCAGAGAAATCGCCTGTTGACAAGTGAATCATTTACAAACAAGTGGACGCTCGGGGCCACAGGCTTCTTAACTGCTTATCAAAGCGATCATATAACCGTGAGTTCTTCCTGCTTAACTCATACATACGTATCAATCATATCTAACCAATGAACTGTAAATCAGGAGTCTCAGACTCAAATCACCTGCAGGCCACTAACCAGGTGGTGCCGCTGACAGCCAGCTGAAGAGTTACAACAAATATTAGAAATATAAATATACAAAATATAAATCAATAAATAAATAAACAGTTTATGCATTACAATAATAATATAAATTAAATTACTAGTGTTATATTTTATATACATAAATTACCAAATGGTAAATACCTTAAACAAATTATTAATATACATCAGGAATTATAATATACATTAAATATTTTATATACATTGCAAATTATATAAAAAAAAAATAATAAACCTAATAAAAAAAAAATAAAAAAAACACTTTCTAGATCAAACAGGTTGCAGTCCCATCTGGACATCAGAAACATTAAGCTGGCTTTGATGTAACCGTCCAAAGAAATAATAATGACTAACAACACATGGCAATCAATTAACACACACGGTATGTGTAAATGATATTGTAGTTGAGCAGCAAAGTAGCTGGACTAGCTGTGAAGCGTATCAAAAATAGAAACAGGCCTTTCAGTCATGTGGAGACAGCACTGTTTATGTTGGGAGCAATCTAGTTTCATCATGACAGACAAACTTTTTTGATATATGGGAGCATGCAGGCTTATTTGTTGTCCTAGCATACAGTATATATTTGTATTTAAGGCGTGTGTTAAAAAATATTTAGGCTACTGTATTTCAGGCTATAACCAGCCTTAGGAGAACTAAGACACGCTATACTTCGAAAACAGTGCATCTCCCAGTTAGAATGCATATGTGAATAAATATAGTTTTTATTTTGTATTACACAAACCAAGAGATGAACTGAGTTTTCTGTAGTAAACAACAGCATCCAGGAACATTACATTAAGATACTACGCAGTTTACCAATAAACACAGCTATCTTAAAGGGATTGTTCATCCAAAAATGTAAATTCTGTCATTAATTACTCACCCTCACGTCGTTTCAAATCAGTAAGAGCTTGCCTCATCTTCAAAACAAAAAAATAAGGTATTTTTGATGAAATCTAAGAGCTTTCTGACCCTGCTTTCTACCACGTCGCATGTATATTTTTGTTTTCTTTGCACACAAAAAGTATTCTCATAACTTCATAATATTATGGATGAACTACATTCTGGGCTTTGAACGTTTTAGTTGTGTTGCTGTCTACGCAGGGTCAGAAAGCTCTCGGATTTCATCAAAAATATCTTAATTTGTGTTCCGAAGAAGAACGAAGGTCTTATGGGTTTGGAACGACATGAGGGTAAGTAATTAATGAGAGGATTTTCATTTTTGGGTAAACTAACCCTTTAAGGCAAGACACTACAGGCAAAAACATTACTGGACAGTTAGGAGATTTTGGGCTGTTTGGTTTTCATAACATGTTGTTTCAGACTAATGGAAAGAAAACATCCAAAATACACTTTTAAGTGTTTATTTTATTTCACTTTATCTATTTGCATCTGTAGATAGTTTTTAATTATGATGCATATTTTTAAAGGCTAATTTTAAAATTATCCTATGAATATTCTTAACATTTTTACAAAAGGGTTTGTTCATATATCATTTGCCTGATTTTTTTAACATTTTATTCTTAAAAACATGGTGAAAATTTATTTTTATTTCCTGGCTGTTGACAGTATTTTCTAGAGTAATAAAAAATAGATATCCAAAATCCCTTCTGTAAAAAACCTTATCATATATCAACAAAATCGAATGTTCAGATTTCTGTTCTGGAAGTGTATGCAAATTAGTGCACATTTAATTAGACAATGCTTCATTTGCATATTTCAACAATTAATTTTAGAAAACTAGTTTTAAAGAAAATGTTTGCAGTTTGTAATGTAATCAGTCAACTGGAAAGTATGATAATAGATATTAGTTAATGTGCTTTTACCCTGTTCTTGACATATTGAATACTACACTAAAAGTCACAGCAACGATACAAAGCCACACTGACAAAGGTGAATAATACCAGCAATAAGATATTTCATAGGAAGCTTTTTGATGATTGTGGCAGTAGTGTTAAGCATTGAGCTCACAGGGGGCTTGTTACTAAAGAGCAGCAGAGGAAGAGCTCTGAGAGCTGAGAGGGGATCAGGGCAGGAAAGGTCAGCCATCTAGTGTGCGGCCATAGTATGTGATGTTTCATTGTGGGATCTCACATACGCAAACAGGACTTGACGCTTGCATGTTCTCTGTCTTTCACAAGAGTGTGGCCAAGAAAGTACAACAAGACAAGACTGTAAACTGAACTAAGCTGCTAACCTTCCCCAAACTCACTGGCACAGCTGTGTTATCATGATTTGCACCTGACAAGATGTGTACTCTGCCTGCTGTCAATCAACACAATCACATTACGGTTATTCTGGCCAAAACACTTTGGAATAATTAAATATTAGAGACTGATTTGTCTTTTTTTCAGGGCAAGCTTTGCGAAATGCCTGAAAAATGCCCTCATGTCGCCAAATGTGAGTGTAATGATTTGTTTTATGAGAAACATAAAATGGTCCTTTGTTGGCAAAGCGAGCTGTGATAGGAGTGTTGTTCTGGATCGAGAGTCCTAATCATGACAGGAGAGTGTGAAACAGAAAACGTGCGCATGTTTATGTGCGTATGTGAGAAACAAGGCAGGGAGAAATCAGAAATCCATCCCTTCTCTACACTCTGATGTCCAAATTAACTAAAGTACATTTCTGAAAGAAGCAAGGAAGCATTAAACTGATCAAAAGTGACAGTAAAGATATTTACAATGTTACAAAAGATTCTGTTTCATATAAATGATCTTTTTAACTGAAAAAGGTATTATAATTTCCACAAAAAAAATATTAAGCAGCACAAATATTTTCAACATTCAAAATAATAATGTTTCTTAAAGGAGAAGTCCACTTCTAAAAGAAAGATTTACATATAATGTACTCACCCCCTTGTCATCTAAGATGTTTACGTCTTTCGTCCTTCAGTCGTAAAGAAATTATGTTTTTTGAGGAAAACATTTCTGCATTTTTCTCCATATAATGGACTGCTATGGTGCCCCGATTTTGAGCTTCCAAAAGGCAGTTTAAATGTGGCTTCAAATGATCCCAAATGCAGTTGCAAACGATCCCAGCCAAAGAAGGGTCTTATCTACTGAAACGATCAGTTATTTTCCTTAAAAAAATACAAATACTTTTTTTAATCTCAAATGCTCGTCTTGCCTTTCTCTCCCTGAACTCTTGTGCATTCTGGCTCAAGACAGTTAGGGTATGTCGAAAAACTCCAACCGTATTTTCTCCATCAACTTCAAAAATCAATTCAAAATTATCCTACATCACTGCAGAAGTTCTGACCCAGTCTTTGCAAAGTGAACATGCAAAGAAGATCAAACACCCTTAACAAAAAAGGTAAAACAGCAATATAGGGTGATTTTGAAGTTCAGGGAGAACATGAGATGGGAGTTTTTCGACATACCCTAACTGTCATGAACCGGATAAAAACAGTCCAGGCAGAGTAAGACAAGACGAGCATTTGACATTAAAAAGTATGTAAATTGCATTATTTTTATTAAAATAACCGATCGTTATGCTAGATAAGACCCTTCTTCCTCAGCTGGGATTGTTTACAACTGCATTTGGGATCATTTGAAGCCATATTTAAACTGCATTTTGGAAGTTCAAAATCGGGGTGCCATAGCAGTCCATTATATGGAGAAAAATGCTGAAATGTTTTCCTCAAAAAACATAATTTCTTTATGACTGAAGAAAGAAAGACATCGTGGATGACAAGGGGGTGAGTAAATTATTTGTAAATTGTTGTCCTGGAAGTGGACTTCTCCTTTAAGCCCAAAGTATACTCTGTTTACGCGTACGCTAATGTATGCATACACAATCGAACGCATAGCCTTTTAAAGTATACTTTATTTGATAGCATGTGCTAACACAGCCAGTCGACAAATGCGCTTTAGAAAGTGTCATCTTTGTTGAGTGCCTGCTGTATTTTTCTCCAGAAGTTAAGGCCGGTGAAAATGTCTTCATACTCTGGTAAACTAAAGTTGCAGCTCTCTCATAACCTGCTTACACAAGTACATGTCAATGCAAACGTCTGTTGTTTTGTTGGAGTCTCCGCTATTTTGCTGCTGTTGTTACGTCTCTTTAGTTTTGTTTTGTACTATAAAACAAAGGCCCGGGACAGTGTTGCCTCCTTGTGGAACAACTGATTATTGCAAAACAAATTCAATGTGCATGTGTGACACATACAAAGTATGCACAGTAGGCCCAGGCGATTTTTCTGATTTTATCAATTAATTAGAATTTAATGTTTTTCCAAGATTTTCTTTTTTAGAAATTGAGGATCACGATTTTGAATAGAAATATTACCAAATGTTAGAATTAGACACAATTAGACGACATATATCACCGTTGCGCTGCGGGCATCCCAAATTCGAATCCTCGTGGACCTTTCCCGATCCCACCCCCTTCTCTCACTCTTCCACTTCGCTTCCTGTCTTACCCACACTGTCTTATCTAAATAAAGGCATAAAAATGCCAAAAATAAATCTTAAAAAAAAAAAAAAAAAAAGAATTAGACACTGACAATATGCTATTGATAACAGTAAAGAGAAAAGGATGATCCAAACGCACGTCGCCACACGTGATTGAATGGTCATGTGTGATGTGCTCATATCACTAGGCGCCATTCACACAAAGATGCAACGCAGGCAGCAGAATAGGGAAAACACGCAAGAAGATGGGAATGAACTTCATTTTAACTTGAGCGCCGCGTTTTCAGAATGCCTTTTCATGTATGAGACCCTGCAAGAGATACTAGTGCAACAGCCAAACACGTCCATGTTTACATAGAAAAAAAACTATGGAAAAGCAGCATAATCGAATAAAAAAACCTGTGAAGAACTACTACTGTATGTCTGATATTTCAGGTTTGCATTATGGTGACATGCTGAAAGCTGTTGTTCTTTGTTTTTACAGAACATTTATAGTTAATAATAGTCCACTGGTGTTGTACCGTCAGTCATTCGAATTACCTTGACTTTTGAGATTTTTTAAAGCATTTTCCTCATATTATTTTTTTTCCCCCAAATTTGTAAAAAAATAAAGATACACTAAACAGTACACTAAATCCCATACACTCCAGAGTCTAGAGCCACGAGTCTTGTGTCATCTAGTGTAAGCATTATTTTTCACATCACTATGGTGCCTCAATTTTCAAATATCAGATATAAACCCTATGAACCCAAACAGAGAAAGCTCTCGAGAGCAAACCACCTTCATCAGAGAGTGGTAGAACACACAGTCTTATTCAGAGAACGCACAATACCCACAGAACTGACTATAGCTTGTTCAGTTATAAAAAAGCATTGAAAATCAATAAAAAGAAAAACATTTTTTTGAAAATTAAAAAACAGATTCAGTGGGGGGAGGGGCGCTATGCATCAGGTATCTTTATGAATGAATTTCCCAATGCAGTTATGGTTAAACAAGACAGATGAGGTAAGAGGTGATAAAGGGAAAACTTTAGTTGGCCAAAGTCACATCTTTGGAATGTGGTGGCTTGAGAAAATTTCTTAAGTAAGATCTCTTCAGGATTACTAATTGACAGTTGACTAGGTTGTGCAACATCAGCAGTGTTCTAGTTTCTAAATGTGTTTCCAGAAACAAAACAAAAGCAATTAACTGACAGAGAAAGAGAGAGAGAGAGAGAGAGAAGGAAAAAAAACAAAAAAGAAAAACACATACACACACACATGGATTATGATGAAAAACATTTAGTGAATACTTTTTTTAAACGATTAAAATATAATAACTATTTAAAAATAATATTTAATTGCTATATACTGTAAATATTGAATGGGCTATTTTTGCTTACATAAAACATGTAATGTTTTTATGTGCCAAAAGCCCAATGGAATTGAGTTTTCCCTAAGCAAACATTTGTTGATGCTGTCTCATAATTAACTGAGAGTAAATAATCTTTTTTATTTGCCCATAGAAAAACAAACACAAATTAACTATTATCATGCCTCAGTGTAGTTACCTTCGACATGTGGTGTCAATTTGCACTAACCAAACAGCATCTCGAAAAGAGCAAGGCATGTCAGGAATGCAAAAAGAATACTTTCCACTTGATCCCCAAGGGGCTTTAAAACTGTTATCACGATACAGACTCTCCAATCACTTTTTGGAAAAAGAAAAACAGTGCAAACGCAGCGCACGGCTGACTAATGAGTTATAGGCAGCGAGAACATCCCCAAAAATAATAAATGGGCCCGGAGCGGCTCCTGCTGAAACAGTGACTAAATCATGTTCCTCGGTCCTCGTCCTAAAGCCCGAGCCAGCATCAATCAAAGATCTGCCATATTCAGGTCTTTAAGATATCTGTAACATTCCCAAGCAACCACTCGAAGATCTTTTGATCCTTCTATCCTACTCTAGATTTGATTAGAGGGTAATCTCATCACAATCTTCACTTTAAACATAAACAGGTGAGACCTTGTTCAGCTAAGGCCAATTGTGGATTTCCCGTTGATTGAAGTCTGGTTTTAAAAAGCCTTTCTGAAAGTAGTTTCCCCTCAGACCTTTCAAGATACAGATGAGCTTGTTTCTTCATCAGAACAGTTTTGGAGAAATTTAGCACTTGCTCACCAATGGATCCTCTGCAGTGAATGGGTGCTATCAGAATGAGAGTCCAGACAGTTGCTAAAAACACCATAACAATCCACACAACTAATTAACATATTGTGAAATGAAAAGCTGTGTGTTTGTAAGAAACACATCCATCATTAAGGCATTAAGGCAACTTTAAACTGTCACCTTTGGCCTAAATTTGAGCCTATATTCCATAAAAATGCTTTCTCCAATGGAAAAAGTTCATCCCTTTCTCTCACATTAGAATCTACCAACAGTCACACCGATAGCCCGTTGGTTAGTATGCCGACACATAGCGCAACTGTGCTGCCGGCAACCCGAGCTCGATTGCTGTCTCGAGGTCCTTTGCCGATCCTGCCCCTCTCTCTTCACCCAATGCTTTCCTGTCTGCTCTCAACTTTCCTATCAAATAAACGAAAAAACCCCATAAAAAAAGCTTAAAAAAAAAAAAAAAAAAAAAAAAATCTACCAACATATGTGACCCTGGACCACAAACCCAGTCATTTTTTGAAATTGAGATTTATACGTCACCTGGAAGCTGAATAAATAACTTTCCACTGATGTATGCTTTGTTGGGATAGGACAATATTTGACCAATATTTGAAAATCTGGAATCTGATGGTGCACAAAAATCTAAATATTGAGAAAATCGTCTTTAAAGTTGTCCAAATGAAGTTTTTAGCAATGCACATTACTACTAAAAAATGAAGTTTTGATGTATTTACAGTAGAAAATTTACAAAATATCTTCATGGAACATGATCTTTACTTAATATCTTTAAAAATCGATCATTTTGAGCCATACAATGTATTTTTGGCTATCGCTACAAACATAACCCTGCTACTCATAACTGGTTTTCTAGTCCAGGGTCTATTTTAATGGTTAAAGGGTCTATTAATCAAAAAGCATGTCTAATTTATTGAAATTATGAAACGTATACAATTTAAAAGCAATTTATTGAAAGTTTAACAAATCTTTTGTTAAAATATCTTTTACTTGTTTTTATTATTTATTTATTTTTAATTTTTCCCCAGTAATACTGTGTTCCTTACAAAATAATGTTTTAATAATAATTTTAGTAGTAGTAGTAGTAGTACTATTATTACATTAAGTAATATATTTGTGTCACAGTTTCTTCAAGTTAAACCAAACTTTTATTTGACTTTTTATTTTATTATTTCATTTGAGTTGCTGTGAAGAAGTTTGTTTGTATACGATTTGACAAAGCAATATTATAAAAGCCAGAAAGAATAAAGTTAAAAACATCTGAACAATGGATTTTTTTCTTACAAACACAGCTTTTCACTTCACAAGGCATTAACTGATGGACTGGAGTCATGTGGATTACTTGTGGATTACTGTGATGTTTTTATCAGCTGCTTGAAATGTCATTCTGATGGCACCCATTCACTGTAGAGGATCAATTGGTAAGCAAGTGATGCAATGCTAAATTTCCCCATATCTGTTCCGATGCAGAAACAAACTCATCTACTTCTTGGATGGACTGAGGGTGGGGGGTATATCTCGCTCAATTTTTTTTCTCTTTAATTACATTGTCTTAATGATTTATAAAGGTTCCTCTGCCTACGTGCGGCGAGCGTGTAACCGAGTAACGTCAAGCTCGCATCCGTGGCGCCCCTGAGCAGGTTTTACCTCAGCGGCCTGTCATCGAGGATACAGGTGCCCATCAGAGCACTGAGCTCCTTTTGTCCTGTGTGCCATGATGCCGAGAGCGAACATGATACGGGCCGTGACAGGGATCGTGATAGGGCTTCTGGTCATACATCTCTTCCTATGTGTACGCAGGGCCGTGTTTGCTGTCATCGGGTTTCTGGGGGGGGATCAGATCTGTCTGTCAGGCACCGGGCCGAGCCAGGGAACTTTAACTCTCCACGAGCGCCTGTCTGCGTGCAGCTGAGAAAGGCTTTGCCGTGCTCCTGTATCATCCCTTTTGCACAGCATTATGGGAGCCCTGCAGCTGCTGCAGTCATTCTCCGGGCACGAGCGAAGAGAAGCATCACGCTCCATTTCCCAAGAGGCCGTTCCCTCTTAAAAGCACTTCAAAAAAAAGGGATAAAAAGTTTAAAAAGACGCCTCAAGAATATCATCCTATAAAAAAAAATTCTGTGGTGAAGTAAATACTGCAGAAAAACAAATGTCATTTCTACATGAAAAAGTTAGTTCAGGTAAAAAAAGTAAATGCTATATTAGTTCAAACTTGTAGAAATTAAAAGCGTAAATATCAACGTTATAAAATTAAATAAAACTTACTCAAGTTTTCTGATACTGGTGTTCCCATCATGCACTGGGCCATGAATAATTAATAAGGTTGATTTTTTTTTGCTGTTTTCCAGCTGTATTTACACTTTTTTATCATTGCTTTTGTTGTTAGGTTTGGGTAATTAAAAGCGATCCTCTGGATGTTACCGCCATTATGTACTGTGTACCAAGTATTTAAGCCTCTGTGTTTGGGTGAGTGCCACATTACTAATTATGTAGATATGGTGTCTACATGATATCTAGATGTTTCAGAGCAACACATACACTTTAAAAGCATGGTTCAATCCAGTGTTATATTGAGGAGAATCAAAGTATTCACCAAGTAAATTTTGACTAAAATTTACTCAGACATTTACTGGCCAATCTCATTTTCTTTGTTAAATTTACTTAAAGGGTTAGTTCACCCAAAAATGAAAATTAGCCCATTATTTACTCACCCTCAAGGCATCCTAGGTGTGTATGACTTCCTCCTTTCAGACGAATGAGTTTAGAGTTATATTAAAAATCGTTCCGGCTCTTCAAAGCTTTATAACAGCAAATGGGTGGGTGTTTCTCTTCAACAGTCCAAAACAAGTCCAATAAAGTGCTTCCATCCATAATGAAAAGTGCCTCACGTTAATAAAGGGGGTTAATAAAGGCCTCCAAGCAAATCAATGCGGTTTTGTAAGAAAAATATCCATATCCGAGGATTTGTAAAGAAAAATATCAGAGGATTTCGATATAAGCCAAGAGGAGACTGGTTTTCCTTTGCTAAAGTAAGGAAACTGCTTTCTTTGCTCCTGTAAACAAACATTAGTTTTCATCCGGCCGGAGCGGCTTTTGTGTACAACCGTTAGCGCAAGCTAGATTAAAGTGATTATTACATTTTAAATATGAACATCTGAAAGAAGGAAGTCATATACACCTAGGATGCCTTGAGGGTGAGTAAATAACAGGCTAATTTTAATTTTTGGGTGGACTAACTTTAGATTTTACTTGACAATAACAAGCTAATTGTACAGAGTAGTGGCAATAATATTTACTTGAAATGTGCAAATTGTTACGAAGATTTTAACAAGTTAATACTACAATTTAAAAGGGTCATATGATGTTGCTAAAGAGAACATTATTGTGTGTATTTGGTGTAATGCAATGTGTTTACATGGTTTGAGGTTTAAAAAACAATCTTTTAAAAAACATTATTCATTATGGTTGCTCTCTCTGCCCCGCCTTTCTGAAATGCGCCGATTTTTACAAAGCTCATCATTCTGAAAAGCGAGGTGTGCTCTGATTAGTCAACTATTCATTGCACTTTTATTGGCCGAATACTTCAACCATGTGACGGAAATGTTACGCCCTTTACCATGTTGTCATGCTGTGTCCCGAAGATCGTAGAAACGCCAAACAAGCATTACTCTACACTGCTCAAAACCTGCATTTGAATAGCGAGTAGCAAATTCCTTAAATATGAAAACGTACTTACAGGCTGTGAGTCAGAAACGCCAGACTGTCCTTGCAAAGTTGGAATAGCTCCACTTTAGAGTGTGCACAGCCAACATTGTAAGCTACTCTCCCAGGTTCAGGAAACAGTCCTCCCTAAAATGTACTGTACATACTCAAATATTTACGTTGTACTGTTCTGGAACAGTGTTGTAAATATAACTTAACACACTCTTTTGGAAGGCCAAACAAAGTATTTTGCTTTCGCAACAAAACACACAGCATCTCCACAACATGGTGGTGGCTGCAACAATACTACAGCGAGAATAAAAACTTGCTATAATAAAACTGTGACTTTTTATATAACAATTCTGACTTCAAAACTGCAAGATGTTAATTCTGAGTTTATACCTCGCAACTGACCCTTCACAGGGAGTTTGATTGACAGGCGATCTGACCAATCATAACACAGAATCTGCCATTTTTGCCCGACAAACAAACCATACAGGAGACTAGATTAACATCAGCGGACTTGAAAAATGGTGGGTATTCATGTCTTTCTGCGGTTGAAACAAGATACCTTCTGAAGTTCATTCATGTTTATTTCATGCTTTAACTAGTAAAGAGGAATAGCTGATCGGTTCATGTGCCACGCTACAGCGATCTGTCACAACACATTAAAGACCCACAATACGGTATTTATTGTTTAAATTTCTTTAAAACTTTTTTTTACAATTTTAAAGTTGAGACTTTGTTTCATACCTAAAATAACCTGCTCTGTCTTGTCTATCGGCACGTTGTCAGTTTCCTCTTTCCTCCGCAATGTATTTTTTCACTGCGTGAGGTGTGAAAGAGCCGTGGCTTGTCGTACAAAGCAACAGTAACGAAGGGAGGCGGGTTTTTGCAAACTGTTAAAGAGTTTATAGAATTGCGAAGAGTCTATATCTCGCAATTCTGTAAAGCAAATTCAGAATTGTGAGATATAAGCTTGCAATTTCGAGCAAAAAAGCCAGAATTGTGACAAAGTCAATTCCTTAGGGGAAAAAAGAAACAGAATTAAGAGATGTTAACTCAGAATTTAAAGTGAAACAAGTCAAAACTGCGGGACGCAAACTAAAAATTCTAAGAAAAAGGTCAAAATTGTGAGATATAATTACAGAATTGGAAGAGGGGGGGCAAAATTGAGACAAGAATAAAAAGTCAGAATTCTGAGTTCTGATTTTGACTTCAGAATTGCACTTTTAATTCAGTAGCAGAAAGGGACTTCTATATTTTAGCAAATGCCATGCTGTGCATATTTATTACATATACTAACACAAATATAATAAACATTTAAACATGCTGTATACATACTGGCAAGCAATTTGCATTTTTTTCCTTTCTCTTCAAGCACGGTTACATTTCTCGCTGACGTCTTTTGAGAAAAAAACTACAATCAACAATCAAAGCTCACTTGTCTGTTTCTTAGAGGCCTCTATTCATTAACCTGGTGGGGAACTGTGTGTGCGTCATACGTGGCAGTTTGGGTGGGCCACAATTCTGATTTAATCTAGCGCAGCGCCACCACCACCGGAGCGTGTGTCTGCGCGAGAGCTCACTAAAGTAACGACTCTTCTGTGCTAATGGCCACGTGATTCCCACAGACGCCTATCACACTCTTCATTAAGCCACATGCTTGAGTGGCCTTCTTATCTCTCATGACAGCTCACGTCATTCATAACACACACATGAGCAAGTACACAAAGCCCAAAAGAGACATACACAGACACACACCTCTCAGGGTTTAACAGACAGTACTTTTATGCCTCATTACTTACATTTACGATGTTGTTTTTCTATAACCGTCTATAACTTAGAGGACATTTTAGCCTGTACCAGTAAGAATGTCAATGTGTAACTATGTGGACAGACCTTAAAGTCATCCACTGGATGTAAATTAAAAAGTAGTTGAAGGAATTTTTTTTTTTTTTTTAATTAGTGTATTTTATTAGATATTACATTATATATTTTTAAAATATTTCATTTGCTAACAAAACCTGCACTGTACGCAAACACTTTAATTGTGAAATTCATTTAAAGAGTAAACTTACATAATTTAAAATATAAAACTAAAATATAGCAGCCCCTCAATAGTTCAGTAGTTTCATAAATGTCAGTTTTTATACAAAAATAAAACATTTATAGCATTCCAAGCGTAAAATTCGAACCAACTCAAAGACAAAACAGAAAACCCTGACAGGATCAGAGCACAACTGCAAAAATGATTATAAAAAGGCCAGTAAAATGCAATTTGTAAACCTGTGAGAACATTGGAAACATCTGCCTTTAACCATTTAATCTGTTTAAAAGAAGGACTTCCTGAGCAGCATAAACAAAGTCAAGAAAATTCAGGACAAGGCTCACGCGAGAGGGGGCGAGACGTTGCCGCCGCCACTGCAGTCAGGGCCCTTCTTTTGACACTAATGATTGACTTTTCCCCTCCTGTGAAATGCGACTGACGTCATCGTAGCTAAAGCATGGGGTGGGGGGAGGGGGGCCGGTGGAACGGCTACATTTTATTAGCATTACATTTTCACGGTGAAAACTTTTAATAGAAAAGGAAATGTTTGGAATATTTAGGTCAGTTCTTCCAGGAGTTCAGGTTTCTGCACTGTAGTGAGTAACAGCGTTTCATAGTTTTGCCCTCTTTCAGTGGGGTTCGCTCTCAGCAGCTAAACACACAGACCTTCCTCTGTAGCCACCACTGACGTCAGCAGTCACCTAGCAACAGTCTTTTGGTGTAAAAGCAGCAGTGCTGACACTGTTTTCAAATAAGACAGAAACAGAGTGAGAGAGAGACAGAGAGAGAGAGAGAGACAGATGGTCAAAGTAAGAGACAAAAAAGGAGGAAAAAGGAGAGCGGCAATGCTTTTAAGATACTTGTGTTTCAGTGGCATAATGTATTACCACAGTAATTTAATGCTTCCTCAAACACACACATATACAGAGCTTTATTTTTTTTTAGAATGAAGCATTCCAAAAACACTCGAATTGGGCCGATTTGATTTAGCTAATATTTTTTCCTGTGCCTTCACAGAATACTGTACACAAAGTAAAATTATGCTTCCCACACACACACAAATATTAAACAAAATGACGATTAAAAAAATACTTGTTAAAAAAAATGTTTAAAAAAAAAATCAGGTCAGTTTGATATAGATTTATTTGAACAGAATTATGTATTTACTACAGTATTTTTAAACGGAGGTTTCACATTTAAATTGTCAAGCGTAAAAACTCATGTAATAAAAAGTAAATTAATTAAAATAAATAAATAAAAGGCTATTAGTATATGAAAATTACTTGTCTTTCCAAAAACAAGTATTCATTAATTCAATAATTCAAAAATAATAATAAAAAAAGCTTTTTAAAAAAATCAGGTCAGTTTGATTTGGATTTGTTTTTTACAGAATGTGTATTTAGCGCAATATTTTTAACAAAGGTTTCAAAGGTGTAACATGTTATAAAAAATAACTAAATTAAACTAAATAAATAAATAAAATGTTATAAGGATATAAAAAATACTGTTTCCAAAAGTAAGTATTCATCATGAAAATTACATCATTAAAAAATAAATAAATAAAATGCTTTTTTTTAAAAAAAAAAGATCAGGTCAGTGTGATTTAGATTTATTATTGTTAAACTTAAATTGACAAGTGTAACAACTCATGTAATAAAAAAATAATTACATTAAATAAATAAAAGGCTATAAGGAATAAATATTTGTCTTTCCAAAAATAAGTATTCATCATGGAAATTACAGCATTTAAAAAAAATGAATTAAAAAAAGCTTTTAAAAAATCAGGTCAGTTTGATTTAGATTTATTTTTGTGTATTTAAAGTGGCATTTTTAAAAAAAGTTTAAAATTTAAATTGTCAAGTGTAACAACTCACGTAATAAAAAATAAATAAATTAAAATGCATTTAAAAAATGAAAGGTGAAAACATAAGTATTCATCATGGAAATTACAGTCTTAAAAATAATAATAATAATAATAATAATAAAACAAATAAAGCTTTTAAAAAATTAGGTCAGTTTGACTTGGATGTATTTTTACAGAATTGTGTATTTATTACAGTATTTTTAACAAAGGTTTCAAATTCAAGTGTAACAACTCGTAATAAAAATTAAAATAAATAGAAGGCTATAAGGATATTAAAAAAAAATACTTGTGCTTTCAAAAATAAGCATTTATCATTGAAATTACAGCATTAAAGAAATAATAATCATGTCAGTTTGATTTAGATTTATTTTGACAAAAAGTGTGTATTTATTACAGTGTTTTAACAAAGGTTTCAAATTTAAATTGTCAAGTGTAACAAATAAAAAATAAATAAAATCTTGCATGCCTTTCATTCTCATGTCATGGAACTCAAAGATCCAAAGCCAAGTTACAATCACGATCTTTAAAGTAAATTGGACACAGGCTTCCCGAGCTCAGTAACTCATCCATGAACTCTACATTCGACCCACAGTTCCCTCCTCCCCGTCGGACCTGACCATGTGTCCGTCCCCCCGCAGCCAGCCAAGTGAACAAACAGCTTTTTCAAATGCTGGACACATACAAGGATCAACAAGCTCCTTGTGGACTTAAGAGCTACTAGGCCACCTTAAATGTTTGAGTGTCTGGGAACCTTATGGTGCAATAAACCTTTCCCGATAAGCCATGCAGAAAATCCCTGGGCCTACTTAAAACCAATGAGATGTGCTGAGTGTGTGGCTAATATAAAGAAGAGAGGTGTGCCAGACGTCCCCTGTTTTGACCCACGGGTCTCCTAGCCCGCTTTCGACCCTGTCCACTAAGGGAAGGTGTGAACCTGTCACTTCAACACATCCAGGAAAAGCCACTTATCTCTCAACTGTTTCCATTAATGTCCCCAAAACACGGAGACACAAAGCACTGCATGGATACGGCGGGTGAGAACACACACACACACACACACACGGAGTGAGAAAGGCCAGATAAGAAGCTGGGGAAATGAGGAACAGCCAGAGTACAATTTGACAAGAGTTTGGCTCGGACGGCTTGTCCTCAAATATCCCTCCTGTGCTAAATGAATAAGATTTATCAACGTTAATCACGTCAATCACATGTAAAGCATTAAAGAAACCACCGCTGCACTTCAGGGAAAAAAAAAAAAAAATACAGCAGCTGGAGCTAAAAAAAAAAAAAAAAAAAAAAAAAGACATCAAGACAAAAATTATGCACACATGTGGTGAAGAAGAAAAAAATAATAATCTCCACTTTGAAAATGAAATGTAGTATTAAAAAAAATGATAATAATAATCAAATGAAAATGTAACACACCGTGTTAGTAAACCTGACTAACAGCAACACTTCAGCGCTTTAGGCAACCGCTGCTCAGCTCGGCTCAGCCAGCATGAAAAACTAAAGAGCTGCAAGCTAATTGCTGGCGATCATGACGCAAACGGTTTCCAAGGTAACCGAGTTTTGGAGTAGCCGCTCCAGCATTTCCTCATCTGTTTGCACTCACACCAGCAGGCTGACAATGCACTCGCTGCATCCTGTTTCAGTCTGCAGACAGAAACGCTGCTGATCTCTGTTAACCCCTTCCTCCTTAACCTGGAGAGCTCCTGCGCGCTACAGTAATTACTCACGCCACAGGTGCTGTTAGGATCTTGTCGGATGGAAGCCTTGAATTAAAAAAAAAAAAAAAAAAAAGAAGAAAAAAAAAAGAGGGGTTTTCGGGAAGTAACAGAGAGGAACAGCTGGTTTTACGTTACGGTTCTTTGTGTCTACCTTAAAATGCAACAGACAACTTACGAACTGAGAGAGATGCAAAGAATGCAACTGAAAGCGTCAACCGTTGAAATATTCCAGCTTGGCACGGTTCCTGGCACAACAGAACACATTTATCTACTGCTCCCCTCAATAAAGAGCACATTTCACATTAAAACCAGCCGAACACATTATTAGATAATCAAACACGATTACATCGTGAATGCACTGTAAATCTAGCTGAGACAAAATAAAGTGCCATTTTTGTTTTACAATATTAGTTCAATATTATGTTAACTAAAAAATACATTTAAATAGTTTACATAAAATAAACAACATAATTTGGGTAGTTCCTTATATGAAAAAATCTGCAATTTAATTTTCATTATAGGGCTGTCAAATGATTAATCGAGATTCATCACATGCAAAATAAAAGTGTTTACATAAAATGTGTGTGTACTGTGTATATTAATTATGAATATATATAAATACACACAGATACATGTGTGTAATTTAAAAATATTTATATGTATGTGTGTGTGTATATGTATGTGTGTGTGTGTGTGTGTATACAGTAGTCAACATTTGAAGTGGATCGAAAACGTTCATTAAACGTTGTCAAGACAAGGTGTGTAGTTTTGGTTTTTGGACAACTTTACACTTTGATACACTTCAAATGTTGACTACTGTATATATATATATATATATATATATATATATATACACATAGAAAACATAGAATCAAAAATACAGCCTTTTTCATTGTGCAACAATTGAAACATGATAACAAAAAAACATGATTAAAAAAAAAAAAAAAACGGTATTATCCATTTTTGCAAATAAACTCTTCATATACATACATATATATATATATATATATATATATATATATATATATATATATTTAGATAGAATTTATATTAGGGCTGCTATAATCTTATACAAAATAAAAGTTTGAGTTTGCCTAATATATGTGTGTGTGTACTGTGTGTAATTATTATGTATATATAAATACAAACATTCATTTACAAGTGTATGTATTTACAAGTATATGTATTTCTTATAATTTTTATATATAAATATTTTGTAAATAAATAACATATTTCTTGTCAGCACCAATAGCCTCATGGTTAGACATATAGCGCCATGGGGCTGTGGGCGTCCCGAGTTCGAATCCCGTCTCGTAGACCTTTCTCGATCCCACCCCCTTCTCTATTTCCCACTTTGCTTCCTGTCCACCTACACTGTCCTATCTAATAAAAGGCATAAAAAGAAAATAAATCTTTAAAAAAAATAAATAAATAAATAAAATATTTCTCTTGAATATATACACTAATTTGTGTGTATTTATATATATACATAATTACACACAGTACACTCACATTTATTAGGCAAACTCAAACTTTTATTTTGTATATGATTAATCACGATTAATCTTTGACAGCCCTAAATATGTAAATATAAGTATTTTGTATATAAATATAACATATTTTTCTTACATATATGCATGCATCTGTGTGTATTTATATGTACATAATAAATATACACAGCACACACACATATATTACGCAAAACACAGACTTTTGTTTTGCATGCAATTAATCACGATTAATCATTTGACAGGCCTAAATAAGAGTAAAGTCTATCATTCCTCACTGTCGTCTAGCCCCTGCTCCTCATTTTAAATTTGCGACTTGGGTCGGGGAGATTTTGCATAACCAGCGTTAACAGATACAACACACATAAACCACCAATTTACACATGCTGCAAAAGAAAGCTAGTCACTCACAAAAACAGAAGCCTAAATGTATAACTTAATCCTAAAATGTGTGAATAGTTTCAAATTTCCACATTTCAAGATTATCCACTTCCCTCCAACACACACATACACACACACACACACACACACTCATACCAGTCCATTCAGAGAATGAGACCAAAACCTCACTCGCACTCCAATAATGGAAATAGATCACAGCGCTTCATCTCGTACATAATAGGGCCAAGCCTCCCCATTTTCTTTTCACTTGTTTTAAAAGGCATTCTCAGAGATTCACGCCCTGTTTCACGTCACTTCATCTTTTTCATTTATGACCACAAAGTACATTTTTGAAATGTATTGCTGGCATTGTTTTACAAGCTTAAGAAAAAAATATTAATATTGAAACTCTACAAGAAAACATGCACACACAACGGTTTGTCATGTCTCCGAGCGCTCGGTATGGACGGAGTGTTCTCTACTCTGATCATGCCGTCGAGGAGGCAGTCAGTAAATTGTACATGGCAATAAGTAAAACTTGGCCTTTTTTTCTGTAGACATACTCTCATACGTCACCACTTAGTGACGTCAATGTTATATCATTCCACATGGCATTAGTGCAGGAGAACGTGACAGCTGAGAGGAGCTCCACTCCACTGTTCTGCCGTCTCACACACACACACATGCACCTTTTCTCTCTCGCTCGCTCTCTTTGCTTTATATTTAAGGGTTGCTTAGAGGCATTACTTGCCATTATATGACTACAAATACATGGCTGGAAATGCATTTTAATGACTTGTATTTTAATTACAAAATTAAACAATTTGTCTGTTGCACTCAGATTTTTAGTGTGTACTTACAAAGGGGAAACCAAAATAAAATAAAAAGAGAAGTTAAATAAAAACCAGTCTGAAAAATAATTTTACAATTTGATTATTCAGAAGAAAAAAAAAAACAATACTGCTGACTGTACATACAATAACACCATGCTATCCATGTGACAGGTTTTGTCTCTTCCTATTTTTAGGCTTCTGTATTATTACAGTAAAGCACAGTAACAGCTGATGTTTCAAAAGTCTCAATGAGACGTTAAGACTGTGGCACAACATCATTGTTGCACACACCATGGCAGAAGGCCATGTAATACCACACAGGCTTTATTCCTTAAATACACACACACACACTTCATGTAGATGAGTGATTGCAAATGCTCTTGCTTAATCCAAAATAAAATTTAGAGACTAAATCAGAGCCCCAGCTCTGTATTTATTCGTAGATAAACACACCAGCACCACATTCAGCACAAGAGAACATTTCAATATATTAAACTTAACAACGAATGGGTGAAGCATCAACTTTGCCAAAGAACGGTACAGTAGAAAAACATTTAAATAAGATGAAGATACCTAATGAAAAGATGCACTTATGTGATTGCTCCATTTTTTAAGTAGCTTACATAAACCGATGTTTGGATGATGGTGTTTTTACTTTCACCTCACTGACACCTCAGCGGCGGTAAAATGTAAATCCCTCTCATCAAATCCAATGAATTATGAATTGTCAGTCTCGCTGTTCTTTCATAAATACATAATATGGAGCGCTTTTCAAATGTGCCACATGCATTGCAGGGGATTTCCCGACCCAGGACGTCTCCCACATTCAGGCATCTCATTCGCAAAAGTGATCTATTCATTTTCAACTGAGGGAAATTATTGTGAGCACACATGGCCTCTCTCTGGCATTTGCATTCACACACACAATCACGGGCCATTCACATGTTGTCAATTCAATCAGCAAATCACTGTGTTAAATTTTCAATATAAATATATATATTGTACAACTGTAACAGTAAAAAGACTGAAATAGTATTTTCTTGTCAAATATTTTCTAATAATCTTTGTTGCATTTACAAGTAACTTTTTCATTTTACAATCTTTTTATGAAGTCTTTAAAATTCAAATTAATTCATAATAAAGATAGATATTTTATAGGAAAACAATGCTTTGTTTTGGTTGGTACTCATTGCAATAATTCCCATAAATTTCCAATTTCAATAAAACAACAACATGGCCAAGAAGAGTGGTTTCTCAGCAGAGTGCACTCTAAATGGAAACACTGTCACAATCAGCAGTAAGCTATTAAACAAACTGTATATCATCAAATAAACATTGGTCAGTTTGTAGAGTATAAAAGATGCAGGCCCGCGTGACAGCATTTTAACCTTTCGTGACTTCAGCACTACTTATGTACGTCTAAACCTTCTGGGCCCTCGCTTATTGTTGATGTGTTGAAAAAGATTAGCTGAAACCTTACCTAAACACAATATATTAAACCTCCCTGAAGCTGGCAAAACTGAAAATAGCTATGAGCCAAGTAGTGATTGTTCTCATTCTCTGCACTTTCATGAGGTCACGAACATCACGAAATGCCCAAAACTCTCTACAAACCCATATGGCAAAACACCCCAGAGACAAACAACAACTGCCAACTTCACAGCTTCCATATCAACATGAGCCACTAATAGCAAGTGACCAAGCTACATTCCAATCACAAGCTATCTGAATCACTCTGATAGCAACAGAAAACAAAATTACACTAATGTGTTTTCTACAAAAAAAAAAAAAAAAGTTATATATAAATATTACAAAATATGACATTTAAAAGCATATCAATCACTAAGGTTACAGCTGAACTCTACGTCTCTCTCGCTCTCTCACCTCCCCTGAGCCCATTCAGTTTTAACAGACCTCCTTAAGCCTGCAGTGAGTTTTTGGAGGTAATTTAGAATAAATGGGGGAAACTCATGTGAGAGGAGGTAATGCCTCCATCGCGATATGATTGTATATGACTGGATATATTTGGCTGTGATTGGTTCATGCGATAAATCCTGCCTCTTATGTTCATGCGCGTACAGCATTCGCAAATCAGTCTGAATGAGCATTAATGGGAAGACTAATTAAAAAGTAAGTAAACTAGGGCTCCACGATAAATCACACGTGATATACATGTGCATTTTGTTATTAAAGCAGGTTCTGTAATCAGCAGTAAATCTCCATCACGTCCGTACTTTCAGCTAGAGCAGTGTCAATACACAGAGCCGTAGTTCACCAACAAGCTACGCAAAACCACACAGACGATATCATCGATATTTTCAAATCGCGCTGCGATAATAAAGTTGCTTGCGTAGCTTCTCGGTGAACTACGGCTGTGTAGTAACGTAAATGCTGCTAAATCTGAAAGCACGTGTAAATACCAAATTTAATAACATAATAACTTCAGTCGAGTGATTGAAATAAATTCTTCTGTGAGATGATGTGGCTTCTTACACAGAATAAGGCACGCAAAATATTTTATAGCATTCTAAGCAGTAATAAAAGCAATTTCGAATAGCCTTCATTATTATATACTGTATTATACTGAAAATTATAAGAAGTCAGATATATTGTCGTAATTGTGTGTTTATTAGTCACGTTAAATCAATGAAAGCAGTTAAATCTTCTGTTTATTCATCTGCAGTGATCATTATTTCCTGGATGTCTTCTTCGGGGCGTATTTGGAGTTTCCACGCGGGAGCGCCCTTTTGGCCTTTGTATGGTGATTTACTACTGATCACAAAACCGTGCTTCGCTGACAAGATGCGCACATGAATATCGCAGCTTTTCTTAAAATCGATTGCAATATTGTCGCGATTTATCATGCAGCCCTAAAGTAAACAACTCATTTATATACACATTTAATATCACCACTTTGTCAAATCAAAATCAAATGTCAAATGACCTGAAAACATCATTTGGTGGTTTTTCTTTTTTGAGAGCAATGAGCTTGTTAAAACTAAAGGTACATCTGTGACCAGTGTTTACTGAGCTCTGATTACTCTGATTTCTTATTATAAACATCAGTTCATAAATAAAATATATAAATGTTTAAATAAAAGATATTGTTTAAATTGTTACTACCTTGAGTTATTATTTTGGAATAAAGGTAAAATGCTTACAAACACTTAACTGATGTGATTTATACTTTTATTCATTACTTTGTTAATGCAAAAATGCAAAAGAGATTTTTATTCTAATAATACAAGAATAAGTAAATGTTTATTTAATCAAGAAAATGTGAATGAATTTACATTTAATTATTGAAAAACCTTTGCCTCCACATTTCAGAACATCACTGTATGCCACTGATATATACACTGATAACATGTTTACATTACCAATATTTTATAATAAGCGGTGCGCATAAGTGGTACACGGGTCTGCACGCATGACCAAAATAAGCAATGCACTTTGTAAATAAGTTTAGAGTGCCCATTTGCATGCCGACATGTTTGACAGCTGTTAATGCACAATTACCATTATAGACTGACAAACTGCATTACTGTATAAGATTTCTATTCAAACTGGAAGCATAATTCTAGGCTATGTGCTGCCGTTTTCAAAGCACAATGCAAAAATGTGACATTTTATTCACTGAAGCTTTTTACTGACACTCTACAATCGGCAGCACTAAACCAAAGTTCCTTTCAAGGAAAGTCTGTTCACTCGGCTGGCATATTTGCAACACCTCCGGGCAGCTCAAACAAGACCAAGTCCTATCTAAATGAATGCGGGAATCCTGAAATCTCAAAAACGGCTTGCTGAACTCACAATGTTGTTTCTTATGCTCAAATAGTGTTTAAAAGCTTATTTTTCTTTTTGCTGTGCAAGTGCATTGGCTGGTCTAGCCTAAGGTTTCTATGGGAGCAGCAGCCGTTACGCAATGACTTTACCACTCAGCGATTGGTTCTTTCATTTAGAAGGTGTATTCCGCCATATTGTGCTTTGCAGTTTCTCCCATTCATAAATATAGGAGTGAACAGTATTTTCACTTGTTTCAACAGTATTTTCTTTGTATTTCTATAGTTTTTTTTTTTTAAGATTTATTTTTGGCCTTTTTGCCTTTATTGTGATAGGACAGATCATACAGGACAGGAGGCAAAGTGGGACAGAGAGAAGGGGGTGGGATCGGGAAAGGTCTTCAAGCCAGGATTCGAACTCGGGACGCCTGTAGTGCAACGACGCTGCATCGGCGCCAACATTTCTATAGTCTTTGATTAAACCCCGCGGCGCATATACCTACTAGTCTTCAACTCGGCAAAATAAAAGCTTGCTAATGGTAGGTTTGAAAATGATGAAAATTCAGTCTGCACCAATAGCCTTGTGGGCAGCGCGCCGACATGCAGCGCCATTGCGCTCCGGGCGTCCCGAGTTTGAGTCCCGGCTCATGGACCTTTCCCGATCCCACCCCCTTCTCTCTCTCCCACTTCCTTTCCTGTCACTGCTATACTGCCCTATCAAAAATTAAATGTGAAAATGCCAAAAAGAAAGAAAATTATGAAAATTTATACAAAAAAGTAAATATTATCATTGAATTTTTAAGTGTATTGTAAAATAATTGTATTTTTATTTAATACTCCCTTTTTATTTTTAAAATATAATAGTATTACCACACTTTATTATTTTGTTTATCATTTTACTTAAAATAAATAAAGTCCAATGATATTATTATCACTATTATTCATTTTTTTTAAGAGTTATATTTAATGGGTCACACTATGTGCAGTGCGAGGACTAAACCAAATCTCCAGGTACTCTTATGAGAACCAGGCTAAAAACCTTATGTGCACCCCTGTTTATAATGATAATAATATGTGAACAATTGTCATCAATTATGACACAGCATGTAAACATTATTTTTGACTTTAATATTGCAGTACCCTTTTTCAACAGCAAAGGTCAGCACTGTTCATCAGTTTACATATAATTTTGCAAAGGCACTCATACAACAACTACACTTTATATCTAATTAATAGTGCAAAGTAGGGCTGTAAAATCGATTATTCAGGACTAACTGTTTCCAAACTAAAAGTATGCAAATTGGCCTGTCAACTACTATACGGTGTGATATGCAATGATAATAATGAAAAATGAAACAAGTCAAACAAATGCCATGAAAAGCACCATAACTCAGCTGGTTAAGACAGTCCTGCCTTGAACTATAGCAAGGAAATCAGGCAGTGTATTCACTACACTTTGTCCTGACTTTTTCTTCTATGTAAGGAATAACATACAGCCAACCAGTCATTATCACAAAATAAACACTGCTAGTGTGATCAGCCTAAGCAGAGGGGTCTCATATCACACTTTTAAATAAATAAAAACATTAGCATGAAATATTAATTAAATATTTTTATCTAACTTGTAGATGATCTTCCATTAACAATCAGCCTTCAGCCTAGCTAAGGGACAAATGCTGCAATAATATATCCATATACAATATGTGACCCTGGACCACAAAACCAGTCATTAGTGTTAATTTCTCGAAACTGAGATTCATACATCGTCTGAAAACCGAACAAATAAGCTTTCTGTTGATGTATGGTTTGTTAGGAAAGCACAATATTTGGCTGAGATACGACTATTTGAAAATCTGGAATCTGATGGTGCAAAAAAAATCATAATACTGAGAAAATTACCTTTAAAGTTGTCCAAATTAAGTTCATAGCAATGCATATTACTAATCAAAAATTAAGTTTTGATATAGTTACGGTGGGATTTTTACAAAATATCTTCATGGAAAATGGCATAAAAGAAAAGTCGATAAATTTGACCCATCCAATGTATTTTTGGTTATTGCTATAAATATACCCGTGCAACATAAGACTGGTTTTGTGGTCCAGGGTCACATATTACATTTGAACGGCTAAAGAGAATATATCTATATACTATATATATAGAATATATATATATATATATATATATATATATATATATATATATATATATATATATATATATATATATATATATATATATATATATATATATATATATATATATATATATAGAGAGAGAGAGAGAGAGAGAGAGAGAGAGAGAGAAAGAGAGAGAGAGAGAGAGAGAGAGAGAGAGAGAGAGAGAGAGAGAGAGAGAGTTAAGATGCAAAACCAGCTAAAGGCCATCTTGGTCAAAAATTAGATAATGATACTGAGTAAATGCTCTCGACACATATTATATGTCCATCAAATACTTTTTTTTCAAACTCGCTAAAATACCAGCCTCAGACCAATCAGAAGTACCGGTACTTACATAGAAACCTATACACCTGAGCCTGATAAAAATGCATTTTTTAAAGAAAAATGTTAGATGGATTTAGCTGGTTTTAGCATCTGAACTCTATATTACACATGTGTGTGTGTGTTTGTGTGTGTGTGTTTAAAATATAACATTCAGTAGTTGGAGTAAGTGCTTTGAGACCCTACATGGCACCAACTGGCTTGAGTTGATATGAAAAACAAGAGTCCACAAAGTGAGGAAACATGAAAGCAGTACCCATATGTTACCATAGGCAACAGTGAAATATCCAGCTTAGCTGCTCTGTGCCACAATTGACCATTAACTGACCACACCAGTGATGCCTCTCATGATGGTTTTAGCTTGATGTTGATCTACACACGCACATATTAATTCAAGGCTGTAAGCATTATGGTTGTTATGCTGACAGCTGCGTTTTCATGAACTGTATTTTGACATGCACGTAACTGACCAGTGCTTTTTACAATGTGATTAAAGTGCAAACAGATTATGCGACGCAATTGGCCAGTCATTTAGTTTTCTCTGTGCAATTTTCTTTCTTTCTGCATTTTCTTTAATTGCTCAGCTCTTCTTTCATCATGCCCTTTTTCAGCATGGTACAACTAAGATGTCTGACAACATAGAGAAGACTCATGGAACGGACCTAAAATAAAAAAAAAAGTCCAGTTCCTTTCATCTATCTTCAATGCATCCACTGTTTACTCTTAATAATAAACCTATATATTGTGAAATCATCCGTTTGAAATGTTAAAATGAACAAATACGTGCACACGTATTTGCACTGTGTTTGCAACACCACACAGGCAACCTTCTTAAGTGATAAAATTGAAGAAGTTTCCTGACTAAAAGTCTGAATATGCATCAACAATAAAAGTATGGTTTCTACAAATAAATCATGTACTTTTATGTATTTTGGAAATAGAAATGTATTATGCAAAGTCAGTATAGATAAAACAGATCAAGCTAATCACAACCATGGCAAAAGATTTTGTTATCTGAAACTAAAAATACTTCTCTTCATCCATTCCTACCTATTTTATTGTTTCTTTTCTAATAAGCCTGTACGTTAGAAAATTAGCAATTTTCACAATTTAATTCATACTTCTTAAAGATTCAGTACATCCTGATTAACCAGTACTTGAAATTTTGTTTTAGCAGATTTTTTACAATTAATGATTCCTATGAAACAGTCACAACTTCACCTGATCTGCAAATAACTGCTTCTTTTTGTATATATTTTGAATGTGTGTGTGTGTGTGTGTGTGCGTGTGTGTGTGTGTGTGTGCGCGAGCATGCACTTTGTTGATCTGTTACGGTCATAACTTGAGGGGCTAAATTCAATTCTAACATAAAAATTTATTTGAATGTATAAAATAAACCAAATTCCATCTAACCTGCATTACTTTTAGCTCAAATGCAATGATAAAGCTAGCTATAGAAAAACACAAAAAGGAATGAGGCATTGTTCGCTGCTCGGCCCCTAGCATCTCCACAATATAATCACCGCTCCATGTGATATGTTAAATGTGACTGGGCTTTGTTATGATTATCAACTGATTTAAAGGTCCAAGCCACATAAACATCTCAAACAGCCTGGCTACCGCATACAGTGGTCCATCTTAAAAGCGCCATAATCCTGCCATCAGTTCTAAACACAGCACAGGCTGTGACGAACATTGGGCTGAAAATGCAATGAGTCACAGGTGGCTTGAAGAGAGGACTGGAGCCGTTTCTCACTGTGTGCAAGTGAAAAAGTCATGAGGCCATACGCGAGACACAGCACTGACCAGAACAACACGCAAAAAAATAAATAAAATAATCAAGCACACATTAAGACCCTGTCACAGGAGAAAAACTA
The DNA here is from genome assembly GCA_036247105.1 of Cirrhinus mrigala. NCBI lineage: Eukaryota > Metazoa > Chordata > Actinopteri > Cypriniformes > Cyprinidae > Cirrhinus > Cirrhinus mrigala. Next base: position 35,528,576 of record CM070013.1, on the reverse strand, counting down.
CACAGCACCAGTAACATAAAAGAATAAGTAAGTGTACACTGTTTGCGCGCAACTGTGAATTTAACAGCAGAATGTAAAATAGGCTAAACCTGTGTTTACTTCAGATTGCCCGTGACGTTTTTTCCCAACTGATAATGACTGATAATAACCTTACACTCTCACACTTTCGAGGTCTGTACAAGGAGAATGTGAAAAAAATAAATTAAAAGTTTTAAAATATTATATATATATATATATATATATATATATATATATATATATATATATATATATATATATATATATATATATATATATATATATATATATATATATATATATATATATATATATATATCGAGAGAGAGAGAGAGAGAGAGAGAGAGAAATACATATAATAAAAATGTAAAGTGTATAATATATAATATATATATATATATATATGATATATATTGTTTTAGATCAACAGTAGAATCACAGTAGAATACATTTACTACAGCTTGCTTTATATATATATATATATATATATATATATATATATATATATATATATTTACATACATACATTCACACATATATATATATATAAAATATTATATTTACATACATACACACACACACATCATATATATATATATATATATATATATATATATATATATATATATATATATAGATTATTTAAAATATGTTCAATATTTTTAGCAACTTAAGCATTACGTTTACTGTTAGCTATTTGTTTCTACTGTTAAAGCCGCACACGGGGGAAATGGGGGAATATTCTGGGAGGTTTGTTTTGTTGCATTTCTTCTTCTTCTTCTTTATACGTTATATTTACTATTACTATTATCATAGTTTATAATACCCATGTTAAATCAGAGAATACTAATACTAATGTAATGCCTTCCTTAAAATCAAGCCCAAGCAGTACTTTGGGGAGAAGAAAAAAAGCTGTTCACGAGGTCCATCTAAACAGGATTGTGTGCAAGCATGAACAGAGAAAAAAAGCTGAACTATCAAAAACAGTCAGAGACAATCAGAATGAGAGACCTACGTCTCGCATGTCATATCATGACTCAAACTGAGAAAAAGGCAGAAGTTGCCCAAAAACACCTATTGAGAATTCACTGTACAACTCTACTTCAGTTCAAATCTAAATAAAAATGAGCACACACACAGACGTCTGTGTTCAATGTGCAAAGTCAAAAAGTGCACTTCTCCTTTTGATGAGGTGAGGGCACAAATTTTATTACGTAAAATTTATACAGAGTAGGATGAAATAAAATTGCATTAATAGGAGTGAATTTTTAATGGATTGATGACACAAAATAATTTGTTGTTCTATGCTTTCTGAAAGCTGTCATCACTTCAACGTCAAATGCAATTTGCATGCATTTTAAATATATGTGTCTCAATAAGCACCAACACAAGACGTGAGCTCGAATTATATACTGTCGCAATTCAAACTCGGGCAAAATGGAGCGGAAATAAACCAAGCAAAATCCACTCACTTTCTTTCTAATTTCATATTTTGTTTTCAGGTGTCCTTACAGAGCACATGTGAGGGAGAACTGATGCTGCTGCTCAGTAAGAACAGGTGCGTGCAGGTCAAAATAACGTCTGAAATTGGTCATACTGAAACCTCAATTCATAAGCGTGACTGGAACAGTGTACTCATTCAAAGCACACTCAAATCACTTGAAGCACAAAGTGAATGGTCTTATGTGCAAGCAAGCAGAAAAGGAACTAAACTCTTTATAATTAGTGTGAAAACATGCATAACTCATTCAAAATGTGCTTGAATTATATTTTTGTAATTTACTGAAATACTGCCTTTGTGTATATGCAGAAACAAGTCAGGATGACTACATGAAAACCCAGCACTATGTTTCAGTATATTTACTTTGCCGCACAGGTTTGATGACCTTGAATTTAGTGTTTAAACATGACCCTTTACCCTTGGCTGAAGCTGACTTTTTTTGGGCAATGTGGGCTTGACGTTAAAAAAAAAAAAAAAAAAAAAAATCAAACAACTGCAAGCACCATATCCTACTCAATGAACTAACAAAGTTTCCATATTTATACAACTTAAAGATAACGAATTGCATGTGTCTAAAAAAGTTAAATAAACAGTCTGCTGATTTTCCATTATGTCACACACACATAACATAAACCAAATACTTTTGTTAAAACTTTTCACCTCACACTAGAATGCAAAAGAAAAGTCAATCAACATTTAAAACTCTATATATTCTATTTATGGTACAGACACTGGGACAAGAGCTGCTCCACTTTTCAAGTGTTTGAATCAATGATTAATACTGTTAGTTTTATTCACTTCAGTACGAACACAACATTCTGACCAGCATTATAAGAGTGCTGTAAACTGGATAACGTCTTGTGGGTGAAAAGTAAATGCTTTCCTGTAGTACTGAGAAGAGGCAATAAGGAAATATTACTATGATTCTACATAGGCATTTTTATTAAATGTGTTTGTGTAACTTGTTAAAAAAATATTTTACAGGACAGATCTTCATCTTTTAAATAAAACAGACTGTACTGGAACAACAAGGGGATACAACCCAAAACTTCACTGAAATAACTAGGCCTGAGCGCAATTTTGATCCATTTGAAACACCCTGTTCACTCTAAAATACGAAACAAAGTTAAAGTGAAATGTTTATCAAATAAAGAAAAGTTCTCACCCCATCACGGTGAAACAATCAAACCTAAATAAATTTGGGAGCTAGGCAACAGGTGACTGACCCTACATTAGGACCTGGCTTAACAACAGTGTATAAAAAAAAATACTAATACTGTCATGTTTATGTTTATGTGGTGTGGTGTGATGGGGTATCAGGAGTGGGTTTAGGATTGCAACGTACACTTTTAAAAATTAAAGGTTCCAAAAGGGGGTTTTTCGCAGCAATGCCACAGGAGAACTGGTTTGGGTTCACCAAAGAACCTTTCTCAAAAGAAGCGTTTTTTTCTTAGTGTGAAGAACATTTTAAACCCTTTTCCACTATAAAAGTTCCATGTATGTTAGGTGTCAGAAATGTGATGGTGTGTATCAGGAGTATGATGATTTGTGATGTGTTTTATAGTGCATATCAGGAATGTGATAGCATATATATATATCAAGTGGTAACAGAGTTGACGGACTGCTGAACAGCCCCTACCTGTTCTCTGGATATACAGGGCAGAGAAGGTCTGCGGGGCATCTTACAACTGCCATAATAACTGCTGGACGTCTCTCCCAGAGAAACACAGCTGGACCTTCTCCTGGGTCTGATGACGGGAACTTTCTCCTCAGCGTTAGGAATCCTGCCGGCCGTCTCCCTCGGTGGGTAATAGTGATCAAAACAGAGCGCCAGCAGAGTGCCGGAGACCCCGGCCATACACGCCAGCACCGGCCTGAGGGACGGAGACAGGCAGCCGAGGCTGGTGAAGGACAGCAGCCACACCAGGCTGGCGAAGACCAGGATCAGGACGCTGTGCTTGAGTTTGAGAGTGGGGATGAGAGTGAGCAGACCAACGCAGCCCAGCACAAACAGCAACCTGCCCATCATTTGCATCTGATGGTGCTCCTCTCCCCACTGCAACAAGCGCAAGACCATCAAATCCCCCAAGTAGCATGATGCTGGTAAGGACAAAAGCCAGCATCTGCTGCTTTCCCTCTTCGTCCGCCTCAGGTAGAGGGTGAGGAAGAAATACGCGCAGCCGATGCTGAATAAAGGACTGATGGACTGGGAGAAATCAAAGAGGAAAGTCCGCAGCTCCGAGACGCCGTGCTCACTCTGAAAGCTCCTAGAAACGAAGCAGGAGAGCGCCAGGACTGCCAGCGCTCCCACGTAGAGAGCCCAGCCGCGGAATAGTTTGGACTTGAGGATATCCTCATTGCAAAACCTACAGACGTTGAATAAAAAGCCCCTCGGATGGTCTTGTTTCAACGGAGTGACGCAGCTCTTCACATAGCCGTTCCTGAAGCTCTCCGCGCTGTTTGCATTGCCAACAACACCATCGTGCTGTCTGATTTTACTGTGCAAAACCTCTCCTTCCTCCCGCACAGCCATGTTGTCCTCCTTCAGTGCTCTTTAAACTTTCATTCCTCCGAGATAAATCCTCCGTGTGTCAACGGTTCACTACATGACGGCAAACGCGCTCCATGGTCACTCAAACGTGCTCAGGCATTTTGGCCAGGAGGAAAAGAGGCTGAAATGTTGTTGTTTTTTAGCAGACTCGAGCTCTATGTCGCCGTCTAGGTGCGACAATTTGTAACAATGACTGGAGCGCGAGAGACAGACGCACGCGCGCGCTCTGCAGCGCAGCCAAACCGCGCCGCCTTCAATTTATGTCTGTATATTTCATTTCTAGACTTTTTTTTTCTGATTTTACTTCGGTACTCGAACAATTCTACAGAATAGTGAAGTATATCTATGTGTAGAAAATATATAACAAGACTTAAAACACAGCATATGTGTGTATACGTGTGTGAGTGAGTGTATCCTGTAATTGTAAACTTTGGAGTCGTGTGTGTGTACATAGCTGTCTTTATTGTTTGTTCATGCGTACAGTTGTAGCATATGACTGAGCTAAGTCACTAACCAGTCATATAAGTATTATTGATTACTCTACCTTTTACGTTTTCAGCAATAATAAGACAACAGGCCCTTATGGTTTCCATGCATAAGCGCCACAAGAGGTCACTAACATGGACATTATGTTACAGCTGAGCTGTCAACTGTTTCCTACCAATGATGGGGATCCTGAGTCTTAGCCGGCTGAGGAACCCCCTAATATTAATAACACTAGCTAACATACTAGCTCATCATTATCACATTATGTTAATTTTGGTTGAGTTTCTCAATAAACTAGCCTACCTTTGCATTCTTCACAAAGTCCTCTATAAAATCAAAATCAGCCAAAGATGTATCTGTTAACATTGGCTAATGCATGAAGAATTGTATTTTTATTTTAATGTTAAATGTTAAAGGGACCTTACTGTGTAGTGTTTAAAAATATATTTCTAGAGAAATCTCTTATTGCAATTGGATTTGGCCACCAAGTAGGCCTTTTATGATAACAACTTTTTGTTGTGCCATATATTTGCACCACAAATAGTTGCGATAAGCGATATCATTGTCATTTTAAGACCATTTTATGGCACTGAATATATAATCATAATATAACAGCATAATAATACAAGAAGGCCTACACACCTTCAAATGACAACAAACTTTTAATTCTTAAGAATATTTTGATTATGGAAATTAAGTATCATAATATTAAATACCTTAAAAAACTTGAATAGATAGTCAATAAACATTTTCTAACAAAAAGTGCAAAGTAACAAGTAGAAAAAAAGAAAAAAATTTCCATCTACAGATTTTCCCTGACCTTCTTTTCTCTGTAAATTAAGGGTGCACACTATTGCTGAAAAACACAATCCCTACTTAGCAGTCAGATGTCCGTATGCACAAAGGCACAGATGAAGTTTTTTTGTAGAAGCATTTTTTTAATTTGAACTAGCACCTCATGACTACACCACACTATGTATGAGAAGCTGCAAAGGACACAGGCGCAAATGAAATGCAAAAAATATGGTGACATTCATTTTTATGTAAATATAATGGGCGATATATTGCGTCACCATAAATTATAGAGGTCGTGTACATATATTGTGCGAAAAGTTAATATATTGATTATTGCAACAGAGCCCCTGCAGTACCTTTAAGAACATGCTGGAGTGTTACATATAGGCCTACATCCCATATTCCTTTTGTGCATTATTTTAATCAAGGTTACAACTTCAGTGATAATGCTGAAGCTTTTATTTGCTTGATCCAACTGATCTTGAGATTATAAGACGAGTATAGAAATATGAGGTAAAAAATAAAATTGGGCCATGACCCTTTTGTCTTTGTTCAGTCAACACCTTTTCCCTTTCCTAAAAAAAGAGGGAAATAAAGAGGGAAAGTCCCTCCGATGCCAATGCTTGAGGTCAAAAGAATCTGTATACTGAACGAAACTGTGGTCTTTCCTTTAAAGCATGAGCACAAAGAATGGTTTGTTTAATGGTCTTAAAATGACTCACGTTTTGTAAAAAGATCCAGATATAGAAGTTTATGAAAATGTAATATATTTATTCCATATTGATGAGCGAGAACAATTCATGCACTTGGCTGGAAAATTGGTTTGAAATTGTGGTTCTCGCATTATGGTTCATTTATGATCTCAAATGTTGGAGACTAATGCTGGTTCCGTAATGCATTGAAATTGACCTCATTTACTTTACTTCTGTGCTGCAATCCCCATAGCTATCTTAAGAGCTTTTCCATGATTCCAACTGCACAAGTGAAGTGGTTGAGTAGACAAGTCAATAAAACCACCAATCATTCTCATGTGAGGATCATGTACACACTATAGTGTGTCTAATGTGTGTATAATGTCTCTTCCAAGTTTTTATGGAACTGGTAGAAAGCTGTTCAGCAGGAGGCTATGACATTATATGCAGACACAAATTTATAAATGTGTTACACTCTAAAAAATATTTCAAAATAGGGTTACATGTACTGTGTTATTATGAAGGTCTGTATTGACATTGTTCACAGGTGTTTTCCCTGTAATTTGAATTACGCATTATACTGTGATGTGTTTTGTAACAGGAAATGTGTGCAACCTGAACAGAAAATGTCCTGGCAGAAAATTGCCAGTACCTTTTACATTTTTTTCTACAAATTTTTATATTACAGTGTAATTGAACAAAATATATGTTATATAATTGTATTATATAATAAACATATAACATTTCCCAACAGAGGTGTATGTGCATCAGAACAATAGTAGGGCCTGCTAAGACATTATTCTTTAATAGGCCTATTTAAAATCCCTTTAAATTTTTATAATTCGATATTTATATTTATTTTCTCAAAAAAAAAAAAAAAAAAAAAACATTAAATACTGTATATAGCAATAGGCCTAATAATCCGAAATGATTCCAATTATAAAACTATTTATATTTTTCTATCTTCCTTTCAGTTTTACTTAAATGTAAAGTAAAGTTGAGTTTTGACATTTTTATTAGTTTTTGTTTCTTTATGTGTATAGTGTTTAGCATTTTTTATTTCAGTTATTTTAGTACATCAATATAAGGTTAAAAAAAAGACAAAAAAACAAACGAAAAAGGGGGAAAAAAAAGAAATGCCTTGAACTGAAATAAAATCTATTTAGTTTTTTATATTTCACTTTTTATATTAGTTTTTTATGGTTTTAGTTTCAGTTAATAAAAAAACCCGTTTCACATGAATAAATACGAATAGCTTGTTATTCAACCTTTTCGCTTCAGACTTTCGTTTTAATTTTTTCTTTAGGCCTACATCTTGACTAACACAGGGAACAATAAGCATACTATTCCAGTATAAACAAGTGCAACATAATCACGAACACACACAACTTCAGACACGAACCTACTGCATCACTGTGCAACAAACTTTCGCGTTTGCGTAACGCGTCGTGTGGTTTGATCCTTCTGGCTCGCTGTAGTATTGATGTGGCCAAGTCAGTCAGGTTCCACGTCATTCGGAAGGATCAGGATCTCTCCACACACGGATGCGCATACAGAAGAAGAGAGAGACCTAAGACCTGCTTGAAAGGTAATAAGTTAGCAGCTTTACAAGAAAGCACATAAATAAAGGACAAATTTGTTGTTATTTTGAACTGCTTCGAGCACGGAAGCACTGGTTGTCTGTGTTAGGTTTTATCGCAGACTGTTAGCGTGCTAGCTGCTACTGTAGCAGTGATGTCGAATGATCACGCAATCAATAATATAGCTGAATAACATTAACTGTGTTATCAAGATGTGTTATTAAACAGCAATACTAATATTAATACGCTTCGGTTTTTATAATAACCGCACAACATGGTACAAATTGCTCTTCTTCCACGGGTGGCAAACTAGCTGCTAATTCAATGAAAACTCTGCGGCCGCAGACCGTGAGACATCTGACGGGATCTTAATATAAAAATTCCTTGTAACAGAGTAGACCCTAAAATCACGGACGACGTTAGTTACATTTATAGTTTGGCCCTGCTTGCACCGTGAAAGTAACGTTTCCATAGCGTTGTTTGAAGTACTTTAGGTTGTCACGGCAAATGCGTATATATGGTAGTCATTTATCATAAAGGTGCACCGTATAATTTTTGCTAATAACGTAAATATTTACATATAAAAATAAACAGCACAAAAAACAATATCACTGAAATAATGTACCCATTTTATTCCAATTAGTGCAGTCCACCACTAGGTTGACATAGTATATGACCTGCAGTGACATGCAATTGACAGTTACTATTACTACTACTAAAATGTTAATTTATATGCCAGTGGTCTGGTCACTTTATGCATATGCATGAACATAAAACTACCAAACATCATGGTAGATACATCATACCGTTAGAGTTGTCACATTGCCATATAGTTGACTATTTGTTTGAACTTTTAATGATGTGTTGTAACCTGTGTTTCAGGAAACCTCATAGGCATTCTCTCTGAGTGGAGTCTCTTGAAGAGAAAAAGAGCTGACATCATGACGGCCGCGGAGAATGTGTGTTACACTCTCATCAACGTCACCAATGACTCTGAACCACCATCAGAAGTCAGCTTAAAAACTGATTTAGGTAATATTTTGCAATTTATTAAATGTACATTTGTATTAATATATAATATACAATGCCCTTTTGAAAGTTTGGGGTTGGTAAGTGTCTTATTTTCACTAAGGTTGCATATATTTGATCAAAATGGAATAAAACATTAATATGATCAAATATTACAAAAAGCAGTTTTCTACATTTGTGTGTTTTAAAATTGAATTCTTGTGATGGCAAAGATGAATTGTCAGGAGCCATTACACATGTCTTCAGAGTCACACAAGAATTCAGAAATTATTCTGATATTGTGATTTGGTGCTTCAAAAACATGTATTATTTGTAGAACAATTGAAAACAGTTCTAAAAACAGTGCTGCTTTGTGGAAAGTTGTTGCTGTCACTTTTGATCAAATTAATGGGTCCTTTTTGAATAAAAGTACTAATTTCTTTAAAAACTATTTTATTGACCCCAAACATTTGAAAGCTAGTGAATGTGTAACATTTTTCCTTATTTATTTTTCTCAAAACAGAAAAGGGAGAAATCAAAGCCAAGACTGAGGCTTTGAAGAAGGTCATCATCATGATCCTAAATGGAGAGAAGCTTCCAGGCCTATTAATGACCATTATTCGGTTTGTGCTGCCTCTTCAGGACCACACAATTAAGAAACTATTACTAGTTTTTTGGGAGATTGTTCCCAAAACTACTCCTGATGGCAAACTTCTACAGGAGATGATCTTGGTCTGTGATGCCTACAGGAAGGTAGGCATGAAATATGAAGCAAAATGTTTTATCTTATTGTGTGTATTTCTTTGTTTAAATATGCCATCTGTGTTGTGCATCTCTAGGATCTCCAGCATCCCAACGAGTTCATCCGTGGCTCCACTCTGCGCTTCCTGTGCAAGCTGAAGGAATCTGAGCTGCTGGAGCCCCTCATGCCAGCGATCCGTGCCTGTCTGGAGCATCGTCACAGCTATGTACGCCGCAATGCAGTCCTGGCCATCTACACTATCTACAGGTATGTTGATGGATCTTTGTGTGCATAAGCGAAAAAAGGTGTTTTTCTTTTTTTTTGTTATTTTTAGCTTTTTTATTTTTTATTTTTTTTTTTATAGGAACTTTGAGCACTTGATCCCAGATGCTCCTGAGTTGATTCATGATTTTCTTGTAAATGAGAAAGATGCAAGCTGCAAGAGAAATGCTTTTATGATGCTGATTCATGCAGATCAGGTACGTAGTCTTACTTTAATTTTCAAAATTGTTTTCAAGTGCAAGAATGTGAATCTCAAAAAACTAAGTAGATGTTCTTTTAATTAATTATTGCAGGATAGAGCTTTGGACTACCTTAGCACCTGTATTGATCAGGTGCATACTTTTGGAGACATTCTACAGCTTGTTATTGTGGAACTGATTTATAAGGTGAGGTGTCTATTCATATATTAAAGTCATTCTTGTTTAACCCTCAGAGACCCATCGTAACAGAATTGCAATTTTAGTTTAAAGCAATTAAATAATGCAAAACTTTCACTAAATATGGGTAAAAACAAAACATAACAGTAGCTGATTCTTAACAATTCTTAAGTTTTGGAACAAATCTATCTATTTACAAAGTGTGTATATATATGTATGTATGTATATATACACACACACTACTGCTCAAAAGTTTGGGATCAGTAAGAATTGTATTGTCTTTTAATAAAGTCTCATATGCTCATCAATGCTGTATTTATTTGATCAAAAATACAGAAAAAAAAAACGTAATATTGCAAAATGTTATTACAATATAAAATAATGTTTTTTATTTTAATATACTTTAAAATATAATTTATTCCTGTGATGCAAAGCTGAATTTTCATTAGCTGTTACTCCAGTCTTTAAGGGTCACATGATCCTTCAGAAATCATTCTAAGACGCTGATTTATTATTAGAATTATCAATGTTGGAAACAGCTGACAAGTATTTTTTTTTTGTTTTTCTTTTATTTATTTATTTTTATTTTTTTTCAGGATTCTTTGATGAATAACAGGTTAAAAAGAACAGCATTTATTCAAAGTATAAATATTTTCTAACAATGTAAACATATGCTATCACGTTTTATTAATTTAACACATCCTTGGTGAATAAAAGTATTAATTTCTTTCAAAAAAAGAAAGAATAAAAATGTACTGACCCCAAACTTTTGAACAGTAGTGTAAACCTTTCTGTTTTAAATAAATGCTGTTCTTTTTAATCTATTGATCAAAGAATCCTGAAAAAAGTATCATAAAAAATTATTAAGCACCACAACTGTTTCCAGAACTGATAATAAATGACCATATTAGAATGATTTTTGAAGGATCATGTGACACTGAAGACTGGAGAAATGATTCTGAAAATTCAACTTATTACAGATATAAATTAAATTTTAATGTATTTTAATAAAGAAAAACATTGTTTTACATCGTAATAATATTTCGCAATATTACATTTTTTTTGCTGTATTTTTGATCAAATGAACACAGCCTTGATGAGCACAAGAAACGTCTTTAAAAATCATACTGATCCCAGACTTTAGAGTGACAGTGTATACTACTACATTATAGTATCTATACTACATATGGATATGAATATGTATTACAGTGTTTAAATAGTCAGCTTAATTTTTCACAACTTTATCGTTACATTTTGTACTATGGGGTGAGATTTTGCAACCCCAAATGTCCAGTGATTTCACTGTTTTTTCATTTGTTTATTTATTCATAATGGCTTCTTAAAAACATTTATGGGTGGAAAAAAAATACAAAATAAATATCAATGCTTTTCAACTTGAACCAACATGCTATTTCTTATTCAGTGGAACTTTTTACTTGTTGTTTTTTTCAGTATGACATTATTACCATAGGCTGTCTAGCTCCAAAAATGACTAATAAGAACCATGAAAAGTGGTTGAAGTCCACAAGTTTTTGCTATATTATACTATATTATTCATCTTGTAGCCAAGATCAATTTGTCAGTTTCTTTTTTGGATGTACTATTTCCTTATAGAAATGCTGTCATTAACAGCACAGTTATCCTTTTTGTTCAATCAAATTCTAAGCCCTTTTAGCTTTACGCACACTGCGTACTGCCAAATGGTTTTAAACCCATTCTCACTGTCTATTTTATATTCTTAAATTTGTTTAGGTCTGCCATGCCAATCCCTCAGAGAGAGCTCGTTTTATCCGTTGTATCTACAACCTGCTGCAGTCATCCAGTCCTGCTGTAAAATATGAAGCAGCTGGAACTCTGGTTACCCTGTCTAGCGCCCCCACCGCCATCAAGGTACAGCGTCTAACACCATGGTTGTTTCCATATACTGTAAATAAAAGTAGAATGACATTGTTTGCATGTTCTTTGTGTTTCAGGCTGCTGCTCAGTGCTACATTGATCTGATCATTAAAGAGAGTGACAACAACGTTAAGCTCATTGTTCTGGACAGACTGATTGAGCTGAAGGAACACCCCACACATGAGCGTGTGCTGCAGGTACACTAGAGTTCATCACTTTGTTTGAAGAGATCAGTTGTATAAAACAAACCTAACAGTATGCTTGGTGCTGTGTCTTGTTCTTAGGACCTTGTGATGGATATTCTGAGGGTTTTGACCACTCCTGATCTTGAGGTCCGCAAGAAGACCCTACAGCTAGCCCTGGACCTGGTGTCATCCCGCAATGTAGAGGAGGTGTGTGTCAAAACCTGCCATTTAAAAGGATTGTTCACCCAAAAATTAACATTGTCATAATGTAGTCATGTCATTACAAACCTATATGCTTTTATAAAGGGGAACACAAAAGGAAAAATTATGTAAAGTATTAGCCTGTCTTCTCCATGTAACGAAAGTTTACAGGGACTGTAAACATACAAAAAAAGCAATAAAAAGGCAATATAGAATTTAAAGGGCTAGTTCTTCCAAAAATGAAAATTGTGCCATTGATTACTCACCCACATGTCGTTCCAAGACCTTCATTCATCATTGGAACACAAAGATATTTTTGATTAAAATCTGAGAGCTTTCTGACCCTGCATAGACAGCAACACAACTGACACATTTAAGGCCCAGAAAGGTGTAGTGAGTGCATTGTTTTCTTTGCGCACAAAAATTATTCTCATAGCTACATAAAATGAAAGTTGAACCACTGATGTCACATAGACTATTTTAACAATGTCCTGACTTCCTTTCTGGGCCTTGAACTTGGCAGTTGCATTGCTGTCTATGAAAGCTCTCGGATTTCCTCAAAAATATTTTAATCTTTTAAGAAGAACAAAGGTCTTATTGGTTTGGAATGACATAAGAGTGTATAATTAATGATAAAATTGTCATTTCTGGGTGAAGGGGTGGTCGCACTGCACATTTAGTTCTCGTACATATGCAAATGTGAATGACTGAAATGCAAGCTCATGCAAAGAAGTTTCACATATTGCTACGTTTTAAAGTTCAGGAAAAACAGGCGATACAGAGCAGTAATGTCATACCTCATTCAGAGTCTCATCTTCAGAGACTAGTGTGATCATTGATTTATGTGCTGTGTTCAGTTACTTTTTTAGTGTTGTGTTTGTTTGTTTTTTATTTATTTATCCCCCCCCCCCCATTTACATTCATTATATGCATAGAAAAAACTAAACAAAATTAAGTTTTTTTTTTTTTGTTTTTTTTTTTTTTTAAATGCAATTATAAATAAATATATTTTATTTAATCTTTCCCATTCAAGCCAAGGGCCTGAATTTTTTTTTTTTTTTTTTTCTTTCTTGCAGCTGGTTATAGTGCTAAAGAAAGAAGTCATCAAAACCAACAATGTGACTGAGCATGAGGACACAGACAAGTACAGGCAGCTGCTTGTTCGCACTCTCCACTCCTGTAGCGTGCGCTTCCCTGACATGGCAGCCAATGTCATCCCTGTGGTACGTTTCAAAACATTCATTACTAGCAACAAAATTTAACGTTTGTTAATACATGTAGTCCTTTCAGATCTTCTGATGATTACTCAGTGTTCTCATCTATACTCTTAAATGTACTATTTGTGTTTTGTGTGTGGCCACAGCTGATGGAGTTCCTGAGTGACACTAATGAGGCGGCAGCAGCCGATGTGCTGGAGTTTGTGCGTGAGGCGATTCAGAGGTTTGACAACCTTAGACCTCTCATCATTGAGAAGATGCTAGAGGTCTTTCACGCTATCAAGACAGTCAAGTAAGAAATGCTACTTATCTGCTTCCTTAGAAGGTTGATGAATCCAATTACATAAATCATCTGTGTATGAAAAAATAATTTTTGGACTGCTTAATAGTACTTTGTCTCATTTGGGGTTATAAAAGGGATTATGATGCATTGCAGTGATTTTTAAACAAGGACTGTTCTTTTACAGGATTTACAGAGGAGCATTGTGGATTTTGGGTGAATATTGCAGCACTAAAGAGGACATCCAGAGTGTCATGACAGAAGTCCGCAGATCTTTGGGAGAGGTCTGTAGTGCATCTGTAGTTCATATTGCTTTGTTGCATTAAGGGCTCATCATTAACACTTATTTGGAACAAGCACAAAATTAACACCAACATTCCTTAAGAGTGTAATTAGTAAACATTAAGTTAAATGAAAGTGAGTCAAAGGCTTTAGGGTTAAATAGTGTTGTAATGGAAAATAAAAGTGATGAAATAAGGACAGATGTATACAGGTTCTTGTGTTCCTGGAATTCTCGAAAATAAATAATGTTTTAAAGGATCATTGACAGTTGTCAGTGTAAAACTGTGAAAAACTTGTGAGTATGATCACTGTAAAGTAATTAAAAAAAAACTAAAAAAATACTTTAAAAGTCACAGAAAAGTTAATTTGTCAAAGTATGGGAGTCTTGAATATACCATTATTTCTGCTACTAATAATATGTAAAAAATTCAAAATGCACAAAAAATGTACAATATCCAAAAACCTGAGGTGTTCTGAATTATACAAAATTAATGTAAAGCTTAGTTCACTTCCAGAACAAAAAGGAAATGTTTTTTTTTTTTGTGAGGAAAACATTTCAGGAATTTCCTTCATATAGTGGACTTCTATGGTGCCTGTAAGTTTAAACTTCCAAAATGCAGTTTAAATGCAGCTTCAAAGGGATCTAAACGATCTCAGCCAAGGAAAAAGGGTCTTATCTAGCAAAACGATCAGTTGTTTTCTTAATAATTTACAATTTATATACTTTTTAATCTCAAATGCTTGTCTTGTCTAGCTCTGCGATGTGCATGCGTACTCTGTGCACTCCGGTTCAATACAGTTAGGGTATGTTGAAAAAAACTCATCTTATTTTCTCCTCCAACTTTAAAGTTGTCCCACATGGCTGCAGAAGTACTGACCCAGTGTTTACAAAGTGAACGTGCAATGAAGGTCAAACGCCCTTTACAAAAAAAAGGTAAAACAGCGACGTAGGATGATTTTTAAAGGTGGAGGAGTAAATGAGATGGAGTTTTTCGACAAAACCTAACCGTAACAAACCGGAATACACAGTGCATGCAGAGCTAGACAAGACGATGTTTGAGGTTAAAAAGTATATAAATTTTCAGTTTGTTTAGAAAATAACCGATTGTTTCGCTAGATAAGACCCTTCTTCCTTGGCTGGGATTGTTTAGAGCCCTTTGAAGCTGCATTTAAACTGCATTTTGGAAGTTCAAACTCACAGGCACCATGGAAGTCCAGTAAATGAAGAACATTACTGATTTTGTAATAATAATTTCATTATGACTGAAGAAAGAAAGACATGAACATCTTGAATGAGAAGGGGGTGAGTAAATTATCTGTCAATTTTTGTTCTGGAAGTTAACTAATCCTTTAATGTTACTACACCTTACAGTGCTCTCAAGCATTTGTTTTAAAGTATAATTTATTTATTTATTTACTTTTCAGATCCCAATTGTTGAAAATGAGTTAAAGAAGGAGGCTGGAGAGGTGAAACCTGAGGAGGAGGTGACTGCAGCTCCAGCTCCTAAGCTGGTGACAGAAATGGGCACTTATGTCACTCAGAGTGCCCTTAGCACCTCCAGACCATCCAAAAAAGAAGAGGACAGGTGATTATTTCCCCTTACTGATACATTATGGATATCATCCTCTGTATTACATCTCTAAAATATCCCTTTGCTCGGTAGGCCACCGCTGAGGGGTTTCCTGATGGATGGAGACTTTTACGTTGCTGCCTCATTGGCCACCACCCTCACCAAAGTGGCCTTGCGCTATGTTGCCCTTGCCGAGGACAAAAAAAGGCAAAATGTAAGTACATTTCAAAACAGCTCATTCTATTAACTAAACTATGTTTATTCATGTGTCTGATTGTGGTGCAATAAATGTTGTTTTTCTGCTTGTAGTCGTTTGTGGCAGAGGCCATGCTGATCATGGCCACTGTGCTCCATCTGGGCAAGTCGTCTCTACCCAAGAAGCCCATCACTGATGATGACGTGGACCGGATCTCACTGTGCCTCAAAGTCCTGTCCGAGTGCTCGCCCCTCATGAACGACATCTTCAACAAGGAATGCCGCAGATCACTGTCACATATGCTCGCAGTCAGACTGGAGGAGGAGAAACTGTCTCAGAAGGTAAGCACGTTTCCCCTCATTACTTTCTGGTAGTAACTGAATTCGGAAAGCTATTAATATGGTAAAGATATAAAAAAACATACTGTCAGATCATGTCTTGTAGATTGAAAGATGGTCATTGCTCATTCATTTGTGACCATTATATTTAACTGCGGTGTTATTCGTTTTTTTCCACAGAAAGAGTCTGAGAAGCGCAACGTAATGGTTCAGGCAGATGATCCCATCTCCTTCATGCAGCTGACCGCTAAGAATGAGATGACATCCAAAGAGGATCAATTCCAGCTCAGTCTGCTGGCCGCTATGGGCAATACTCAGAGGAAAGAAGCCGCGGACCCTCTGGCCTCCAAACTTAATAAGGTCTTTGGAAGATTTGATATGGATCTGTTTGAATCTGTACATGCCATATTTTTGTGACGATGCCTAGTTGCAAGGTTTAAACATAATTGGAGAGGTTGTTTGTAATTTGTCATCTTTGACCACCAGAGGGCATGTTGGTTCAACTAATGGAAATTGTAACACTGAAGCATAACATCAGACAGAAGTCTACATTTTCCAGCCATTTCTAGCATCTCACAGTATATTATTTCCATAGCTCTGCTAATGTTTTTTATTTGTTCCGTGGAGAATTTGAATCATGGGCTTTTTTTAAGCATTTGTGTATCAGTTAAATTACCATGACCAGTGGTTCTCAATCTTTTTGAATCCAAGGCCCCCTTTGTCCACATCAGTAGCTTAAATTAATAAATCAAGTAAATTTAAAGTAAAAAAGATTTTTAGCTTGTTTTGTCTTATTTTAAATACTTTTGTGTCACCTTGAGGCCCCCTGGTTGAAATTCATTGTCTTAGACTGAGCCATTTCGTGTTTTCTTCCAGGTCACTCAGTTGACCGGTTTCTCAGATCCAGTATACGCAGAAGCTTATGTCCACGTCAATCAGTATGACATTGTCTTGGATGTCCTGGTTGTTAATCAGACCAGCGACACCCTACAGAACTGTACCCTGGAGCTGGCCACACTTGGTACAAGTTGTTCCTTTGATCCTTAAGAAATAACTTTATTGTATGTTCTGGTGCACGTTTTACTGAACACATTCTTTAATGCCCAGGTGATCTTAAATTGGTTGAGAAACCGTCTCCTCTTACATTGGCTCCTCATGACTTTGCCAACATCAAAGCCAACGTGAAAGTGGCCTCCACGGAGAACGGCATCATATTTGGAAACATAGGTTTGTGGGCTATGTGTAGCCGTCTTTATTTATACCTTTACTGTTTATGTTGTTGATGAGGGACCTGGAATCACTTAAATAAACAAAAACGCATGTTTTGCAGTATATGATGTATCAGGAGCAGCCAGTGACAGGAACTGTGTAGTCCTCAGCGACATTCACATTGACATCATGGACTACATTCAGCCGGCGTCCTGCACAGATGCTGAGTTCAGACAGATGTGGGCTGAATTTGAATGGGAAAATAAGGTAAGTCTAAGGCACTGGTGAATTCTTTGCGGATAACGGCTATG
Organism: Cirrhinus mrigala; assembly: GCA_036247105.1. NCBI lineage: Eukaryota > Metazoa > Chordata > Actinopteri > Cypriniformes > Cyprinidae > Cirrhinus > Cirrhinus mrigala. Next base: position 35,510,858 of record CM070013.1, on the reverse strand, counting down.
TTAATCTCCATTCTGTTAAAAGGGAATGTCTGGAATTTGTTCTGTGTTTTGTTTGCACACAGGTTACCGTCAACACCAACATCACAGATCTGAACGATTATCTCCTACACATTCTTAAATCCACCAACATGAAGTGCTTGACCCCAGAGAAGGTACAGTACTCACTTGATGAGAACAGTAAACACCTCTATGACTTTATAATGTAATTACATTTCATATCTCATGTTTTGTTTTTGCAACTCAGGCCCTGTCCGGCATCTGTGGCTTCATGGCAGCAAATCTCTATGCCCGCTCTATATTTGGGGAAGATGCCCTTGCAAACGTCAGCATCGAAAAGCCAATCCACATGGGACCGGATGCCCCAGTCAATGGCCATATTCGCATCCGAGCCAAAAGCCAGGTGAATTTCGATTAGCATATGAATTTACAGACATGGATAATGGTTGAGAATTTCAGTGATTGGTTTGATTTGCTTGCAGTGATGCAAATTTGTAACTTTTCCTTGTTATCAGTCCTATTAATGTTCTATGAGTGATGGAAAATCAAACTACAAAACTTCCTTTGTGTAGTCATTTGTATATTTTAAAGGGAACCCCGGGTATTAAGACTTGTATGGCTTATTATAAGGTAAATGATGTCTCCTACTGAAATACGTAGTAGAGGGGCATTATTTCAATTACGTAAAATGGTTGCACTCTGTGAGCTATTGGCACTTACCTGTTGCTATTTTTACCGCAATACAGCTTGGAAAATCAAATACTGATACGATGCCACATTGTGCTGCTTTTGGTTGTAATTTTCGTTCGAAGGGCAACAAGAGAAGCGATGTAAGTGTTCACTGCTGTCCTAGCAATACAACAAGAATGGGAAGATGCCTGTGGACAAATAAAACTTCCTAAAGACCTGCGTCTTTGTTCTCTCCACTTTAGCCTTTAAGGCTTTAGTAGATCACAGATAATGAAAACGCTTACAAACGGCAGAGACAAGAAATGCTAGATGCCATCCTGGCAGGATGTGAACATGCCAGTGCTTGTCATGACCAAGCGGCGACCTCCCGCTCTCTCTATTGAAACCAACACAGAAGTGACTTAAACTGCAATTCATCGACTGGCCGCTAGAGACTGGCTCCAAAAGGGAGCCCCATGTTAAAATGCCCAACTTTACAGCAGAAAAAAAAGTTTACAGCCTGGTACAAAAAGTGGTTTTGGTCTATATAGCTAGTTGTGCCCTTCAAGTTAACTGTGAGGGAGGTGATTATTTTTTTTATTTTTTTTTTTTATAACTCATCCGTTTAAATTATATTAAGCCTTAAAGTTCTGCATAATTTAGGGCGTGGCTACATGAGTGACAGGTGGATTGCCGCTGCTGTCACCACCATCGCGCTAGACTGGCGTGGTTTCAGCAACCAGCTCCACCCACGTCCCGCCTCTTTGCCCATTTTCGATTATCCGGAAGTGACGTGCAGTGACCAAGATGGCGACGGCCGACTCCCGCCCACTAAGAGCTTCAAAAATGCTCTTCAGAAACCTACCGGTGACGTCACGGACTCTACGTCCATTTTTTTTTTTTTTTTTTACTGTGTGTGGTCATGACATTATAGCCATGGATAAAGTTTCTGATTTTACATGATATCTCGGGGCATTTATACTCCTTGGCTTGTGGGGAAAAATACATGGTATGGCATTTGGTTTATGCCTATGTTTGTATCCATTGCCACCTTCAGTAGCTCTTTTTAGCTACTGAAGCTTTTTTTTTTTTTCTTTTTTTTTTAGTTGTGTAAAAATAGCTACAGGTAGCACCAGTAGCTCACCAAATGCAACCATTTCACGTCATCAAAATAATGGCGCCCCCCATAGTCCAAAATATGTATAAAACTGTGAAGTTCTATGGGTTTTCTTGTACACATTTCATTTAAAGACATCATTTACATTATGTTAAGCCATACAAGTCTTAAAACCCAGGGTTCCCAGTTCTTAAGTCATTCATTTTTTACATCTGTCAGTTCTTGAATTTGCTTATGTAATTTGTTACTGCATGACTGATAATTCCTCTTTTTTTTTTTTTTTAAATAGGGTATGGCTTTGAGTCTGGGTGACAAGATCAACCTTTCTCAGAAGAAGTCCGTCTCGTAAATTTGAGAGACTGAGGCCATTGAGATGAGATTCAATGAAAAAGCGCTATGGTTATTCCAATGTCTTGTCTTTTTTTTTTCCCTCTATCGCTTGTTTGTGTCTCTCCAGACTGCCGTACACATGCAGTGCTCTGTGGCCAAGATCTAAGCTCTTCAATCCCTCAAACTATGTCTGAAGAGGATCATTTTGACATTTTCTACCAGCACAATTCTTCTTAACTGCTTTAAAAGGGTGTTGACCCTGTTAATCTGTAATCTGTTTCAATAAACATTGCACACCATATACCACAAAAGCGTTTGTATTCTCTTGTTAATGAATAGTGTTACAACAACCCTTTTTTATGAATTGGGTCGCTTGTAAGTTGTCAAGAACAGTCCTGCCCTAAAACCACGGTTGACACAACAAAGGATGTGTTCTCTTGAAGAAAACCTTCTGGAATTTTGAGAATTTTGTTATGGTCTCCTGCCTCTTAGATGACTTAGGCTCATAAGACTTGTGGTCAGTCATAACTTTCATGTCTACGTAGTGTGTAATAATATTAAGGACAAAGGCGTCAAGGTTGTGGCTTTGCCCTGAGTAGATTTGGCCATATAAGGAGGCATATTAGTTTTCAAGTGAATATACACTACAGTTTAAAAAACAATAATGATGTGAAATATTATCATTTAAAGCTACTTTTTTATTATGTTTTAAAATCCCAAATTTATTTCTGTGATGGTAAAACTGAATTTTCAGAAACCATTATTACAGTCTTCAGTGTCACTGAATTTAATATGCTGGAATAAAAGTATGGTTTTATCATCAATGTTAAAAGTAATGTGCTGCGTAATATTTTGGGAGAACTTGTGATTTATTTTTTCAAGACTGATGAATAAACCGCATTCAACGCAGAAGTAAGCTTATGGGCAAGAATTAACGGTTCTTAAGAAATAACAAGAAGTAACGTGCAGTAAACAGTAAAACTGTTTGCACTACAAACCAGTGTTCATAATTACGATGATACATTAAAATAATATGGTATAACAACGATTTGCAATATCAAGCAGCAAAATGAGCTTTTTTGTACAGCTAAAAATAGCTGGATGTGGATGAGACTGGAAGCCACACAAATTTACAAAAATAAAGTACATACGAAATAGATGGGTGGTAATTAATTACATGTAATCTGGATTAGATTCCAAAATTAAGTACTTGCAATTAGATTATGTTACATTTTAAATACTTGTGATCAGACTACAATTACTTTTTTATAGATTATATGATCACATATTATTTACACAATAGCAATAATTTATTATTCACAATTTACTGATTCTCCCTAATTCCTCTTTTTCTTCCTTTATATGTTCCTTTCTAAAATAGCCTATTGCTTATGTACGTTTAGAAAGTCTTGAAGTTTAGACAGATCAGTCATTAGTCAGGTGGTGAAACAGCATTTGATGACTGATTAACAAAAATCATTTCATTTTTAAGATGTGTTTCAACACTGTATCAACTACTGATGAACAGATTAATTTTTATTTGAATTATCACTTGAATTTTCAATTTAGTCTTTGGAAAGCTTTTGTCTTTCAAACACATCAAATGCACAAATTCACAGAAACTCTTGTCATCTGATCCTCTTTCACCTAATATATGTACTTGAAGTACCCCTGAAAATTTAAAATAAATATTTTAATAACTAAGTATCACATTTGCCTGTTCATTGGTTCTCTGACATCAGTTATGGTCACATGACATGCAGGTAAACAAATAAAATATTTTGGTTTTTAGATTTTAAAACTTTATTTTAATTTAACATTTTTTATGATTTAATTCATTATTAGCTTTTCATTAAACTCATAAACCCCCTGCAGTTCTTTCACAAACACCAGTTTGGGAAACCTTGACATAATGTAAGATTTAATGCACATCACGTTGTTAATAACAACAAATGTAATATATTTTCTTACTCTACTTACTATTCTTACTATGGTACAAGATTATTCTATTTAAATCCATGTGATAAACGAGTTAGGTCAAACGTAATCTAAAAGTAATCTATTATATTACCTAAAATGTGTAATGTAATGAATTATGATACTAACTACAAATTTTGACATGTAATTTGGAATCAGCAACGGATTACAATTTGTAAGTAATCTAGCCAGCTCTAGAAATAGAAATCTCTTAACATTTCTTGGCTGTCACTTTTGATCATTTTTACACATCCTTGCTGAATAAAAGTATTACTTTCACAAAAAAAAAAAAAAAAAATCTGAACCCAGAACTTCAGTGTATGTAGTGACTGCATTGTACCTGGTCACCAGTCATTGTCTGTTAAAGTGCAGTGGAAGCAGTTTTTGATGTAAATGATACATTAGATTTAAGTAGCTTCCAATTTCATGTAGAGTGTTGAAGATGGGTGTGAAAAGTGCTGATGTGACTATATGCAAGTCCTACATTTAATTCCATTAGGCTTTTATAACAAGGAACATTACTTGAAAAGAATTACGTTAATGGTGTTTTATGAGTTTATTTTACACATGAGTAATATATATTATACATGTAATCAAATAATAGCCAGTGAAAATGAGGCAATAAAGTTCTAAGCAAACACTATTAATGGAGGAGATCAGCTCATATGAACCTTTTCATAAGTTTTTTACATAATATGTCATGAAGACGCTGCTTCAAATGTTGTGCAACAACTGAACACATTACCGTTATTCTGTTCCTTCTGAGCAAAAGTCATACTTAAAGCACTCAAGACTCTCCATCCAGCAGTGACACAAAGCTAGAGCTTGATCGGTTTCTTTGCCAACTTTACACGTCAGCTTTTTTCCGAATGACACTTTGATCTATATTGTAACTTTTCAGCTCTTTTAGTTCTCATGAGGCGCACATTAAAACATGCTCATCACATCAGCAAAAGGTAGAAAACGTCTATGCTCTTTGGTGGTTTTTCACACTTCAGATATCATTTTTAAAAATGGAGTTAACAAAGTTCTTTCAAAATTGCAAACCTTGTTTATATAGACTATATAGTCTTCCATTTTACTTGCTATTCAGTTAAAATACTACAGTATTTGTATAATTAATTGCACATTTTCTTGTGAGCATTGCATTGAAATTGATCAGTATTCTAGCACATCTTAAAAGTATAATTGTTTAATGTTTTATAATTGTATTGCCCTTGGAAAATGCTGCAGTGATTGCTTAGCCTCATATGTCACAAGTGAGTAAATGAATGGTGAATCACAAAATGACAAAGCTATAGATACAGTTTCTGTTTTGATATTACAAACAAAGTAGGTGACTATTAATCATACATGTGTAGTAATAATGAAAATTTTCCGCGATGTGAGTCATGCTGTGAGTTTTGACTTTTGCAAGAAGTTTTTATACCTTTATTTATAGTACTTGTGTTATTTTATATTCATTTTCATCTTGCGTTATTTTAACCGCAAGAGCGATAACACACTGTACTGATAAATGGTCATAACACACTCTCTAGTTGTGTGATACTGTTTCAATGTACACTACTGTTCAACAGTTTTAGGTTCAGTAAGATTTATTTATTGAAAGAAACAAATACTTTTACTAAACAAGAATGCATTAAATTGCTCAGAAGTGACAGTATAATGTAAAAGACATATAATGTGACGTTTCTCAAATCATCGTATTAGAATGATTTCTGATCATGTGACACTGAAGACTAGAGTAATGGTGCTGAAAATTCAGCTTCACCAACATAGGAATAAATTGCATTTTCAAATAAATTCAAATAGAAAACAGTTATTTTAAATAGTAATAATATTTCAGAAAGTTACAGTTTTTACTGTATTTTTAATTAAATAAATGCAGTGTTGGTGAGCCTAAAATACTTTATTTAAAAACCTATATAAAAAACTCCTGACCCAAACATTTGAACTGTTTCGTATAGGGATCAAGTCATTTCAAATTAGAGAGGTAAGGCTGGCAAAATCTGGTGAGGTGAACAGATACCATCCAGAGATGTTATGTGTTATTACAGACTCTTAATAAAAGCAGAATAATTGATTATATCTGGTACACTGAATAAAGGGTGTTCAAATGGTTCATTCTGTAGATAAGACTGCCATTTCATGAGAGGAGCTGGAAAAGTAATAATTTTCAGATGTTTTATGCAACATGTACACTCGTTATCTTTTTTTTGTTTCCCGGACTGTGGGAGGTGGAAAGAACTCTTGTTGTTTTTTTCCTCCCGCCGACTGCAGTGGGACCATGTGAATCTTGGAGTTCTGGATTACGAGTTAATTGAAATTCCTCAAATTCCTCTGGGGCGAGTGAAGGAGTCAAAATAATATCTTTCTGACAGTTTGTGTACGAGCTACTGCTAAAAAGAGTATGCAAACCATTGCATGTGAAAAAAAAAAAAGAGTATGCAAACCACAGTATCCTTTAACAATGGCATTTCTGGAGTTTAGTATTTACAGAATTTACATTTCACAGCTGATGCTTCCTTATGCTGTAAAAATTCTTGCTCTGTTGATTCACAGGCCCTCTTTGTGAAGACCTCCAGAGGTCATACTACCAAGTCATGACATGTACAGGACTGTTGGGGGTTTATTAGGATGGGTCATTGTGTTAAGACAAACTGAGACTCAGTAAGTAAGTGCCGGGTCACTGGTCTGCAGCTGTGGAAATAAACAGATCCATTATAAACCCAGCACATTCAAGTGGATGGAAAAGCCCTTAATTGTTATATTTCTCACACACACAGGTGCTGTGTTGTCGGTTATCCTCTTCAGATTTCCATAGATGGATAAAATTTGAAGAAGTTTCCTACAATCTAAAATTGTACTTGACAGCTCATTTAGGAGAGCAAAATGAGGAAACTAACAACCCATACAGTAAAACAGAGTAAACATACAGCTAGATCATTCATTTTCAACATATACAGAACAGACCTACTATAGTACTCAGCATAAATAAGTACACTCCCTCTGAACAAGTACAACTTTTGTTTTCTTAATGATCACTACAATGCATGGAAAGATGGCAAAATTGAAATGCAGTAAACATATACTTAATAAAAACAGAAACATATGTCATTAATATTTGTAAAATAACTAAATTAGCCAATTTTGTTTAAATGAAGGGTTGGAGAAATGAGTACACTGTAATATGTCCTTCATAAGTTAACGTATACTGCTCTGACACTTTGGGATTACGTGAATAAGTTCATGACAAATTGTCACATCTGTCCTATTTGATTCAACACTGATAAGGAACAACTCCTCCACATTTTCAGCACTCATACATGTCATTTAAGATCTTCACTACCACTAAAGTTCACTGTGAGACAGGTACTTTTCACCATACTCCTCCTCCAGCAACACCATTTTCAATGCTTTTAGATTTTTAGTGACCAGAGTATGGCTTCTCAGAGATCTTTATTTTATAAATATGGGCCTTGGAAAAGGTTAAATGAGTTCTTTTGTGCTTTGGCAACAGTAGACAGTTCCGGTGTGGACAACAACCATGCATTTCACTTCTGTATGATATAATTTTATCACTTTGATAAGAAAATCTTATTTTCCTGAATAATTGTAACTTTTTTGGTAATTGCTTTTTGCTTAAATGCTTTTTTGGTAATCGATCAAGCAAACTTGCTGGAACATCTCTAAAGAACACTAATATGCCTTTTAAGTAAAAAGTAAATGTTAAGATGCAGAGGGTGTACTCATTTATGAGTAATGCTGAGTAATGTATGTATAGTGACAGTTTAGAGCAGTGGTTCTCAACCTTTTTCATTCCAAGACCCCCATTGTCCAAAACAATATCTGAAGGCCCCCTATGCAGGCTTAGATATTTCTTTTAGATGTAATTACAATGCCTCTTGTTTTCAAACTTTTTTTGCGGCTGACATTAAAAAGTATATAAATTGCATTATTTTTATGAAAATAACCGATCGTTTCGCTAGATAAGACCCTCCTTTTCGGGTGGGATCGTTTGAAGCTGCATTTAAACTGCATTTTGGAATCAAACTTAGGGCACCATAACAGTCCATTATATGGAGTAAAATCTTGAAATGTTTTCCTAAAAAAACATTATTTCTTTATGACTGAAGAAAGAAAGACATGAACATCTTGGATGACAAGGGGTTGAGTACATTACCTGTAAATTGTTGTTCTGGAAGTGGACTTCTCAATGAAACACTCACATGATGAGTTCCACACCAACACATACTGGCGGGAATAGCAGCGGGCGCCCCCTGGCGTCTGCTGCTTGTACTGGCTGAACTGATTAGCCCTATCTTCCCCTCATCTTGCAGCACAGGCAGTCAGTGCCTGGTAGCGATTTAGACGAGGGCGTATGGACTTGAGGCAGCATTTCCCACAGACTGTGGTCGTACTTTTCTCCTTTCCTACGGATTACCATTGAGTTCACACATCGCCTAAACGCCGTATCGCATTTTTTCCGCTGCATTTCTCCATCTGAAGGCCTGTCACAGAGTAAAGTGGCTCGGTGTGCGTGTGTTTAGACAGCGGAGCGAGAGCAGCGTGTCCCCGATGGCTGGCTGGAAGGACGGCTCAGTGCAGGAGAAATATCGCCTGGTGGTCGTCGGAGGTGGTGGCGTCGGAAAATCGGCATTAACCATCCAGTTTATCCAGGTAAGCGAATAGATGGCGGAATGTTATGTGGTTTTTGGTCCTTTAAAAAGATGTGAGGGTGTTTAGGAGATATGGGTGGATCTTGCTCACAGAAATGGGGACCCCTTAAGCGGAAAAGGGGGTTCAGGAATCCGAGCGAGGCCTGCGTCACTTTAACTCTCCGCCTGTATTCAAGAAAATTACTGCCTAAACGTAAAAATAAACATTTCAGGATAAATGTAGGAGTTAATGCATGTAGCAAGAGTTAAAACTCTGTAGCGAAAGTGCTGTATGTAGTTCATAGGTATGAGAGACACTTTCGTAAACTGTTGCATATTAGACTGAGTTAAACAAAATTAATAAACATAGCAGGCGACTGGAATACTTAAAGTGTTTGTTTGGAGTTGCAAAACCAATATAGTGACTAGGAATATATTTAAAGACTGCATAACAAAGTTATGCAACAGTGTATAAAACAATATTGACACAAGTTTTTTCCCCTTTTTCTTTTGGATAGTTGACTAGTCCCTTAGAAATGTACCATGTTTCTGCCAAGATACCATAGATACTGTAGTTATTGTTTCTTCTGCCAAATCTGTACTAATGAAAATGGTGAAAATGGCATTTCTAGTTATTTTCCGGAATCATTATGTCATTTTATGTCAGCTGTTGAAAAAAGGCGTTTTCAGTTATTGTTACACTCATTCACTCACTCACATAGGACAAAACATGTATCACAACTTCACTTGCTTAAGTTTTCAAAATTGCAACATTTACACATTACAGTTAACCAGAAAATTTTAAATAGAATGTTCAAAGCACGTGTATATGATGTATATGTATAACTGAAAATGCATAATTCGTTTTGGTTTTAGCTTTATTTTATCTATGATATTATGTTATTACTAACTACCCTAAAACCAATTGTTCTCAGACCCTTGATCAGTACTTCTTGTACTGATAGAAATCTATTAAATTTAAAAAAAAAAAAAAAACAGATTAGTATATATTTAAAGTATTACTGCTATGTCTTGGTAGAAGGAAGAGGTTGTGTTCTTAATATTTTTAAAAAGTAATTACACTTATGTTTTCTTTGTTCAATTATGATATATTAACTCCATTGTAAAAATAATAAAGAAATTGTTTAGGATTTGTAGATATCTTCCCAAAGTTTAAGTCTAGTCTGTAGTTAGCATCATAAGAAAAACAAAATGGTTATTGCATTTAATGTTATATGCAAAATATGAATGTTTTGTAAATAGCATCATAAGCTGTCAACAAAACTGTAAGATTTTCTGACTGTGGTTGAAGCCAAAAATCAGTTTGAACTCATCCTGTTGTCTCAGTTCATTCATTCATTTATTGAAGTGAATGCTAAATTTGTTAATGTTTATAATAAATATTATTTTTGTATTTGACAAAAAAACATGCATACAAGTACACAAGTATAAATTTTAAAATAATTCTGTGATGCATTAACTTTAGTTTCCTTTAGTTTTGCCCCAGACAAGAAACAATAAATCATTTTGTTTTAAGTGACATGTGTGCATATGATACCCCAAAATAGTGTCTAGGTAGACAACTGTCTAGGGTTTGAGACACAGTCTAAATCTGTCTCTCGTAAAGTTGTCTCATCTCTCATAGTTTGTCTTAATGAACTTTAGCAAGGCAACTACATTACAGCAGATTACAGGGTAACAGTGTGTTAAATAACTTGGCGCGACTGGCAACATGTCGATGAGCTATTTTGGGCGTAATTCAAGAAAATGTAGTTACATGCCTGAGAAAGCCGATTTGTTTTTGTGATATACATTTAATAGGAAATTTCTTATCTTGTAGATGTACGTTCAAGCCTAGCTATTTTATCTTGATGAAAAAACCCAATGATAAATCTTTGAGTTGAGTGTGAAACCAGATTGACAGTAATTCATTTATGATGTGAAGATTTTAAAAGTACATTTGCGGGTTTAAAGAGCAGCAATATGCAACTGATGTTTCGACTGAATCAGTCTGATCTGCTTAAAGCAGCAGATCAAAATCAGAACAGCCGTTTTCTCTTTAATTGCTTTCTTTATCATAGTTGTGTTGTGTCTTCCTTTCAATCATACCAGTCTCCTCCATATATCAGTTTGCATCATAGACTTGCTGAAATATTGCTTTCTTTGTCTATATTTCTGCAAGCATTAGCAAGAGACGAATTAAAGTGGATTAATATGCTCAATCACCTTATACCCTTGTGATTTTTACTAATGCTTAACCGCTGCTGGCAGTGCCTCATTTGAGCTTAATAATCAACATTTGTTGACATCATGATCTGTTACTAACAAATGGGCTGAAAAAAAACACCTTCAGATGGTAATGAAAATCAGACTACAATTATACATTAACCAAACACACTTTAGCATGCGGAGAAAGGAAATCTGCTGTTTTTAAGCGTGTAGTATGCTGAAACACAGTTTAGTAGGGATGTAGGATGTAGTGTTGATTGTAACTGGTGCTTAATGTGTGATAGCAAGAGTACTCCAAAGAAAACCATGGAAGACCCTTCCTGTTGGAGTGTTTCTAGAAGTCAACGCCAGTGAGAAAGCACAGACCAGCTGTTTTCTGACTCCACGCTTTCCCATTCAGATGTGTTACTCAGGGAGGTTTCATCTGAGTCATGTTGGGTTAATGACCATGGAGAAGCCGGAATCCGGTCTCTGAAAGAGGAAGTCCCTCCACTCCTGTTAGGTCTCTAAGGACCTCCTGGATGTGTATGGGAAAATATGCGATGCCTCCTGACTCGCACCGCCTTGCGATAGTATGTTAGGTGCATGCATGACATTCTTCGTTAGTTATGCTGTCGGAAACAGAAGTGATTGCTGTCAAAATTTACTTGAAGATACTGCAGTGATGCATTGCTTCGCTTGACTGCCACACACGCTGCCACAATGTTGACTTCACTACAAAAACAGACTGGTTGATCTCAAACTGGCGTCATGACATGGGCCATGATCAGCGCCAGTCAGGCATGTGACTCAGACCAAAATGGATTAGTTGACGTCATTGTGATGCAACCCAAGCTGTGTAGTACAAGTATGGCCTTTCATGGAGTTTCATACAGATAATGTGTAGTATCAGATTACCTTTTTGTTTTGTAATAATGTGTATAATATCAAGATCATTTTTGTCATGGTTTTTCATTTTTTTGACCTTGTCTCATAGATGTTAATTAAATGAATTAGTTAATTATAGTTTCACTGTTAATAATAATATTAATTAGTGTATTTGCTGGTCAAGATTATTTTTGACTTTTAAAAATGTAGTTTGTAATCTGAATCCTGGATTGTTAGTCATCAGCTGAGCTTCTTGTGTGTAACGGCTGCTCCTCATTAGCCAAAGTGTGAAAGTGAAATCATTGCAGGCCTCACTGACCTTTTTATCGCTTCAGACGGTCTCAGAGTACACTAAGCGTAGCATGGCACTGTTGAAGGCACGATCACATGTTAGCTAATATTAGCTCTTATCGCTGGCTCTCTCATTTCTGGAAGAACGGACTCCCTGCAGCAGTTTCCTTACGACTGCAGCATGGTCAGACCTCGCTGGTTACATATGTGAGTGTTTTAACTTCAAACAAGGCCTGCGCTATGCTAACAGAAAGCAGAAACAACAATGTTCTGACAGTCTTGGAGGATTATGGTAGACAGTTTTGACTATTAATGTGTCATTATCAAATGTGGAGCTATAATTGCTGTAATAAATAGATAGGTGGTGAGTATGATTTAAAAAAAAAAAAAGAAATTGGTCATAAAAGAACACAAATGCATAGCAATGTTCACAAACTATTAAGCATGACTGTTTTCAATAAGAAATATTTCTTGTATTTTATATTCAACCATTTTTTACATAATTTATGTTTACACAAGGGCTGTCAGTTGATTAAAATTTGTAATCTAATTAATTACATGATGTTTTGATTAATTAATCAAATTAATCACAAATTTGACTGTTAAAATTTGACTGTTAAAATACCCTCAAAACATTATTTAAAGCTATTTTTGTGTTAAATTAGAAAGTATCAAGTAGACATTACAAATTGTTGCTTTAGAAAGAAATATTTTATTTGATTCAGCATCAATTTTATTACACAAACATTTAGGCTGCAACGGCCTAACGTAAACTATGGAACATAAAAGAAGATAATTTAAGAAACATCTCAGTATTTTTTGTTCATACAACTGTCCCTTTAATGTATTTATTTTTATTAGCATTTTTTTTTAATGAAAGGATACTGGTTCATTCAAACGGTTGATTCATTCAGGAATGAAGCAGATGGCTCTCTTTATGAATGGGCTTTTGAATCATTGATTCACACGATTTGTTCAAAATGCGGATTCATTCAGAAACCAAACACCGCTGTGTTGGTTGGAGACACGCAACAATTCTGCTATGGCTTCAGAGGTAATATGTTCTCAGAAAATTGAGGAAAAACACAATGTCGACTTCTTATTTACTAAACTGCTGTATAAAATCACATTTATACTCAAGATAGATCGGGACAAAATCAGCACTCATGACATATTGCTCTTGTTGCCCGTGTGATATATAAATATGAGACAAAACACATATAGGGGCATTTCTTGCATCAGTATCTTGAATTTTAGGGCATAACTGCATTTATGGAGTTGTTGTCCTGCATCATTTTTGTTAACAGTCAACTATATGAAATATAAGATGATGTACAGGTTTGGGGGTGGGACCAGTGCGTTAATTGCGTTAAAATATTTTAATCACGTTATTTTTTCATAACTAATTAAGTTAACACGTTAAAGCCCTAGTTTACACGCTTTGAACATTATATTTAATACTGGTCTTATTGGTCTTATATTTGTTTTTCTGGTATAATTTTGCCATGCCTGCTTATTATATTGCACTTTAAAGGAGCTTGTTTTCACTTACCCAAAGCACAATAACTGGGGTAGCTGTATATATTAGACCTGGTTGCTTTTTTTTGTTATATCTGGCAACGCTTCATTTGGAGCTTTAAAGAAGAGAAGCCGTTTGTGTGAGGGAAGAGTTCAGACAATAGTGGAAGTAAAGCAGCACATGTATGCAGTCTGAAGAGCAGCTGTCATTAATGCAGACTGGTCGGGCGTTACAGTAGCTTGAATTACACACACCTTGTAACTGCGTGATTATTTTACTCTAGCCAGGTGGAGACTGAGACACCACTGCTGAGTTTTCATATTTGCCATATACATTCGCATCTTCTGTGTCATAACGGAGTAATGGGCAAGTTGGGAGAGCATATATTGAAGCGGTGAAAGTGATTATCAGCTGTTCTGATCGGTGTCTGATCTTTTGGAGATACAGAGAAAGGAATTTTTTTTTTTTTTTTTTTTGCACCTGTAGTTTACCTCAAACCACTGATCTAGTTGAGGGCAAGACTGTCACCGAAATAAATATTTAAATGCTCATAGATTGTTTTTTTTAATGTAAACTTTACCTTTAAATAAATCACTACGTTTTCACAATGGGTTTGACAGTTGTAAGTGTGAACGACTGTGTGTGGGAGGCTGTGTGAAACAGGTAACGTGACAGTAGAGTTGTTGTTTTCTTCCTGCAGACTCACCTGTTGATTTCTCACACTGCTGTACTGATAAACACACACACTTTACTGATAAACATGCTACTATTATTGTAAGAAAAGGAAGGACCTACATGTTTTGCAAATACTTTCCCATAGCTACTCTACCGTTAAAAATAAAGAGATCAGTAAGATTTTTTTTTTCAATTTTAAATAAATGCTGTTCTTTTTAACTTTCTATTATTTGAATAAACCTGAACAAAATTATCACAGTGTCTACAAAATCATTATTAAATAGCACAACGGTTTTCAACACTAAAAATGAGAAGAAATGTTTCTTTAACCCCAAATCAACATATAGTATAACTTCTGATGGATCATTAGGATGCTGAATATTTAATGTTGCCATCACAAAAAAAAAAATACGTTTTGAACTATATTAAAAGAAAAAGTGATTTTAAATTGTAATATTATCACAATATTATTGTTTTTTTTACTGTCCTGTATTTTTAATCAGATTAATGCAGGCTTGGTGAGAATAAGAAACTTCTTTAAAAAAAAAATCCCGCTAATTCGAAAGTAAAAGTAAAACGCTCACATGCATTTACAAGCATTTAAAAGAATTAACAATTAATCCCGGTATCACCCCACAGTCTTGCCACACGTTGATTAACCGGTGGGCAGATTTCCTCACCGTCACATGCCTAATCACAGGCAAATCACATTTTTCAGATTGTTCTGTGCTAAATGACAGTGACCAACCCCAACCTTTTGAAAAGTGGTCTTAACCATAGTTAAAGTTACTTGTCCAGTAGAATGTTTTGGTTGTGCTTTCTTAGATAGATAGAATAGAGAGCGATGGGGAAATGGGAATAGGATCAAGTGTTGCAAGCTGTACTCAAACTGATATCACCAACAACCAGATATTTTCCTATAAGTAATCATAAATTAGTTTAGTCATGACTACACCATGCAACACACAACAATAATAATAAATCATTGCATTTTATTTAATTTATTCACACAGTGATAAACAGTTTTGGCTCTGGCCCCACAAACTCCACCTATGAGCTGAGTCATAGTTAATTTCCTCTGGTCTGATGTAATACTCTCAAGAGTAGCTGTCAGCTCAAGCCAACAGTGAGCTAAATAACGTTGTAAGCATAGAGCATTTAGCACAGAACAATCTGAAAAATGTGATTTGCCTGTGATGTGACGTGAGGAAGTCGTTTAATCGACGTGTGACAACGTCAGTTCGGCGTCAGTCGATTGAATAGACAACAACAAAACAGTACAACGACAAAATCACTTATATTAAACAGAATGATTCATTTATTAACAAACTGAAAAATATACACTACAAAGTTTACATTTTAAAAACTAAAAATCAGCAAATAAGGTGGAACCAAATGTGATCCTGGAAAACTACATATAAGGGTCAATTTTTTGAAAGTAAGATTTATACATTATCTGAAAGCTGATTAAATAAGCTTTCCATTGATGTATGTTTTTGTTAGGATAGGACAACATTTTGCCAAGATATAACTAAAAATGAAAATCGCCATAAGTTGTCCAAATGAAGTTTTTAGCAATGCATATTACTAATTACAAAATATCTTCATGGAACATGATCTTTACTTAATACCCTAATGATTTTTGGCATAAAATAAAAAAATCGATAATTTTGACCCATACAGTGTATTTTTGGCTATTGCTACAAATATACCCATGCTGCTTGCGACTGGTTTTGTGGTCCAGCGTCACAAATAAATAAGAAACGAATGTTTAAAAAAACTTTCAGAATCACCTTAGCTAAATGGCAAAAGTCAACTGACTTTTCAAAATCTAAAATATTTTTTAAAACGTTTGACTATCTGACTACTGCTACTGATCTGTGATGCGTGACTGTGATTTGGCACTCTGCATTTAGTTTTTAATTGTAGTGTCTGTTCTCTAACGGAAATAAATGATTTTTATTACTATAAAAAATGAAAACGAAGATGGGAGGCGGTGCCATGGTATGCGAGTGTTGTAACTGGTGTTGCGTCTTAACCCCATCAACACAGACTATTGCAACATGCCTACCTGTGATTTTGTTATTTGAGCACTGTTTTGGTTAGGATATTGTTAAAATTGATCATTTTGGTTGCATATTCTTTCTCTTTTTCCTATGTAATTTCTTATCCAGTGTGATAGGAGTGTGTGCATTTTGTGGCTTGTTGGTCTATCAGTTACTCACATTTAGATGATTACAGAAACATTGTAGCAAGAGACCTTGATTTTTGAGGAGGATCTTTAAAAATTGCTGCACTTTGTTTATTATTAATTCCTGCTTTTTGTTTATTGCCTAACAGTGTATGATAATTCCGTGTTGTTACCTAAAACAAAGCTATAAATGGTGCTCTAGCGAAGTCGCTTGTTTTAAAACACACAATCATTGTTTGATCTGTAGTGTTAACTTCCTCCTGCTTATGGCGTGTGCTTTTTGGATTTAGTTTGCAATTTCATTCTATTATATGTGTCTGCTAGTTGAAGAAAGTGGGTTCATCTGTCCAAGTTAAAGATGGAGATTGGTGTCATGTACTTTTCTTCAATGTCTCCATATATGTTGGGTGACCCATGCAAAGTATCACTGTCAGAAATGCATTATAGGTTTAATTGAGCTCAACAGAGGTTAAAAAGGTGATTTTCATACGCTTCCAACATGGACCTGTCCTCCATGTTAAAGGGGTCGTTCTCAAGAAACATTTCTTAGTATAATCAGTGTTAAAAAAGGTTGTGCTACTTAATATTTTTAATACAAACTGTGATACGCATGACATTTCAGGATCCTTTGAATAGGAAGTTCAAAAGAACAGTATTTATTTGAAATAGTACTTTTTGTAGCGGTCTTCACAGTCACTTTTGATCAATTTAATGCATCCTTGCTGAATAAAATGATACATTTCTTTAAAAAATAGACTAATGGACATTTATATATTCTTAATTTTTTAATTATATTTGACATGGTAATAAAACCCACAAAGTGGTTTTTGAGGAATGGACCACAGCGTTCAGCGCTTCTGCTCATGTCAATTGCAAAGCACCAAAAAGTGCTGTTTAATTCTTAACACTGGAGAAAGAGGATGGAAGTGGTCTTGAAAGATGAAATGTGACTGTTTTGGGCATAAATATCTTAAATAAGTGGACCTCAATGGAAAAATTAAATCATATGACCTCTTTAAGGAATAGTACCTCGATCAGATCAGAGCCAGGAACTTCTACATGAGGCCTTTGCTTTGTTTAAATCGTGAAGGAGGCCCTCACGCCTCGCCGTGAACCTCCAAACGGTTTCTTTGCCAAAAACCATTGATTCCAACTAGCGCATTAGGCAGATGCTGTAAGCATAAACTTCTTAGCGGGGTTACGCTTCGTCCCAGCTGTAGCTTATCCACCGCTGTGCTGACTTATCCGGTTCTTTAATAAAGCACAGCGACAGGCCAATTCATCGCAGCGTCTCAGGAGGCTACACCTCATCATCTGAAATGGAGCACACGGCGTACCTCATTTACTCGCCCGTCTATTGTAGGTTACGCACGCGCGGCTCATCTAATAATACACCTCTCGGATGTTTTTCAGCCCTCATTTAAATGAAGTCACTCTTTTCCGATTTGCATTGCTACTGAAAACACAGCTCTGCACTGGTTAGAGTAGAAGTTTGCAGAAGTGGTAAGTTTTGGTTACATGTGTTTTGAGCATGTTGTGTGTTTTTGAAGGAGAGGAGTTTGACTCTTCATGAGAGGGGGAGGGTATGTAGGCTGTACGTCTGTGTTTGTCTGATGTTTGTTGAGTGGCGCCCACACACATCTCTCGCTCGCATACTGCCTCTTTCGTTAACTTCTGTGGCTTTTATGTGGCTCGTGTTCTTCTGAGGTATCCTGTTTACTTGTGCTAACTGCTGGATGAACATCTATTGACTGAATCATGGCTCACACCTTGTCTGCTTTACACTGTGCTCTGAAAATTATACCACACCTTTTCTACTATATAGAACAAAAAAAGAAAACAACAGCAACATTTCCATTGCGTAACAAACATGTAATCTGTGGTGTGTTTGTATGTTGAGTAGATTTTAAAGTTAAGCATTTCTTTTCTTGGAATTGTGCAAGTTGTGTATGTTCAAAATACTATCAAAATGTAGTATTTCTGATGCGTCAATTATTTATTTGATATATAAACAAGGAGAATAAAAGTCTACTGAGCATCTTATTGATATATCTGATATTCAGTTATAATCAAAAGTCTCAGATGTTTGTTTTTTTTTTTTTAATAACACATATATTTACTTTTAAGTATGACAGATGGTATGGCAGAAAAGGTTGTCAATATATCTCAGGTAGGCTTCACATAGGATGTCCAGTCTACACTATTTTTTCAATTTAAATGATCTATGTACATGAATCAGACAGATCATTTTTGCTCACTGCATCAAGCATCGCTATTTTTTCCAACATCTGGATCACTGTTTTTTTCAGATGCTGTGTTCAATTGGAAGTAGTCTAAATAGTAGAGTTAAAAAAAAGAAAAAAGTATACTTTTGTTCAAGAAGGGCACTTTAAATTGATTAAGAGACAATAAAGACATTTATAATATTACTAAAGATTTTCGTTTAAATAAATGCTTTTCAACTTTCAAATAATCGAAGATTCACAGTATTTGCACAAAAATATTAAAGAGATATTTCACCCAAAAATGAAAATTCTGTCATTAATTATTCACTCTCATGTCGTTTCAAAGATCTTCGTTCATCTTCGGAACAGAAATTAAGAGATTTTTGATAAAATTCCAACAGCTTTCTGACCCTGCATAGACAGCAACACAACTGACACGTTCAAGGCCCAGAAAGGTATTAAGGACATCATTAAAATAGTCCATGAAATCATGATTTCATTCAACAATTTCTTCTCTTCCGTGTCATTTTGCACAGCGCGCATGGGAAATTTTTGGGTGAACTAACCCTTTAAGCAGAACTATTGTTTCCCACGTCAATAATAATAATAATTGATTTCTTGAGCACAGGATTCTGAAGGATCATGTGACATTGAAAACTGAAGTATCGGCTGTTGAAAATTCAGCTTTGCCTTTTAAAATATATTAAAATAGAAAACAGTTTTTTAAAATTGCAATAATACAATATTACAGTTTTTTTTCTGCATTTTTAAGATTGCAGCCTTGGTGAGCATAAGAAGCTTCGTTCGGAAACATTTAAAAAATATTCTATGTAAATAATGTTGTCTATTTTTGCAAGCTGGACGAAAAGTTATTTGCTCTCTGAAGCTGGGTGGGTAACAATGCAAGTCTTTATTGTGGCAGCAAGTGTGGAACAGTCGCACACAGGAGGGACGTTATGAAAGTGCTGACCTGATATCACACTCCCAAACAATTGCAGTTGCTCAACCCCCCCATTCTGTTTCAGTCTTTATTTCATTGTGCTGTGGAGCAATGCTTAAGCCTTTTGGCATTGCCTGGTCTGATGATTTTCCATACAGGCACGTGCCATGGGGTCAGTGGCTTTATAGTGGGCTTTGATGAAGTTACAGTTCAGCTGCTCTGTGAGTCACTGAACTTATGGCGCCTTCCCCCGGAAGTCTGGCCAGCGATTCGGCCCCCCTTCCCTGCATTCCTCATGTGCCCTCAGTATGCATGCATGCATACCTCACCCTGTCCCCCTGGTCTAGCCCAGTATGAACCACCCACTCCCCTCAGCCCTAGCCCAGCATGCTCCATTATCACCTTCAGCTGTAGCACAGCATGCAGACCATCATCCAAACTTACAAAGAAGACTTTTCAAACCTATTTAAAGTCAGCATGAAATGAAAATTCACCTTATTATGTAAAATAAGCTGATGATTGATCCATTATATACATTTCATGTATACATTTTTTGACATGTGTTACAGTTAAACCACAGACTTCTTTCTGGTGACACACGCCGGACTTCTCCAATTATTCCGTCCACATGACCCTTAAAGGAGAGGTTCACTTCCAGAACAAAAATTTACAGATAACGTACTCACCCCGTTGTCATCCAAGATGTTCATGCCTTTCTTTCTTCAGTCATAAAGTTTTTTGAGGAAAACATTTCAGGAATAATCTCCATATAGTGGACTTCAGTGGTGCCGGTGAGTTTGAACATCCAAAATACAGTTTTAATTCAGCTTTAAAGGGCTCTAAACGATCCCAACCGAGGAATAAAGGTCTTATCTAACGTAATGATCTGTCATTTTCTAAAAAAAAAAACAAATTTATATACTTTTTAACCTTAAATGCTCGTCTTGTCTAGCTCTGCGATGCACATGCGTATACTGTGTAATCCGGGTCAATACACTTAGGGTAGGTCGAAAAATCCCATCTCATTTTTTCCTCCAACTTCAAAATCATCTTACATCTTTCTTTTCTAAAAAGGCAGAAGAGTTCATCCCTTTGAATGCTCATAAATTTATATAATTGATGGATGAACACATTACTTGCAAAACGCTGACAAACTATATATTTGTTAGTAATTGATTTCAGATGTTGTGAGTTATTCATTCAGACATGTTAAAAAAAGTTACAACTTCGATGATGTGCATCTAGAAATGTATTCACTAAAAGTGTTTTCATCACACTTTATGTGCATGTCTTCTTACCGAACAAACTTTCTTTAAAATTATCATCTCAAATAAACATTCACATTTTAGACATTTTAATTGGAGTTTGGGGATCATAATAATTTAAATAATTGAATAAATAATTTAACTGTAATGATAAATAAGTAATAAATTATCATTTTGAACACCCATTTTTGGAACACCCTCAGATTCCAGATTTTTAAATATTTATATCTTGGCAAAATGTTGTCCTATCCTAACAAAAACCTACATCACTGGAAAGCTTATTTTATTCAAAGATTTTATTAATTTAGAACATAGATCTCTTGAAGGAGAAGTCCACTTCCAGAACAACAATTTACAAATAATTTACTCACACCCTTGTCATCCAAGATGTTCATGTCTTTCTGTCTTCAGTCGTGAAGAAATAGTTTTTTGAGGAAAGCATTTCAGGATTTTTCTCCATATAATGGACTTCATTGGCGCTCCGATTTTGAACTTCCAAAATGTAGTTTAAATGCAGCTTCAAAGGGCTCTAAACGATCGCAGCCAAAAAAGAAGGTTCTTAAAATTTGTATACTTTTTTTGCATTTTGGAAGTTCAAAATTGGGGCACCAGTGAAGTCAATTATATGGAGAAAAATCCTGAAATGTTTTCCTCAAAAACCATAATTTCTTTATGACTGAAAACAGAAAGACATGAACATCTTAGATGACAAGGGGGTGAGTAAATTATTTGTAAATTGTTGTTCTGGAAGTGGAGTTCTCCTATAAAGGGATAGTTCACCCAATAATGAAAATTTAGTGAGAAATAATTACTCACTCTCATGTCGTTCCAAACCCATACTCTCGTAAACGTGCGTCAAAGACTGACACAGACGAGAAGGAATTGTTGAATAAAGTCATTATTTTTGTTTTCTTTGCACACAAAAAGTATTCTCATGGCTTTATAAAGTTACGGTTCAAGCACTGATGTTGCATAAACTATTTTTTCATTGTTCTTAATACCTTTCTGGACCTTGAATGTGGTAGTTGCGTTGCTGTCTAAGTCAGAAAACTCGGATTTCATCAAAAATATCTTGATTTGTGTTCTGAAGATGAACGAAGGTCTGACAGGTTTGGAACGACATGAGGGTGATTAATGACAGAATTTTGTTGAGGAACATAACAAATTGTTGATGCACATTTAGGAATTCATTCAATAAATGTTTTTCCATCGTAGTTTATGCGCATATCTTCTTGCTAAACCAGCAAAAGTTTTTACCTCAAGTGAGCATATGCTTTATATGCACATTTTGGAAATTTGAATTGCACTTGCACCCATCAAATTTATGCAGTAGATGGAAGCCCATTTTGTGGTGTATAGTTTTTCAGTTAGGTGTTTACTGTTAGAGTTCAAACTGTGACGGTAATCCAATCCCACGGTTTCCTAAAAATTCATTCACATTGTCGGAGTAGACAGGGACTGAAGCTTTCAGGAATCCAGGCTCAGTGATTCTAATAATCCCATTTCCTGTGAACAGCCAAAGGCCTTTGTAAAGCAATAAATGAGAACATTTCCTTAATATTTTTTGTATAATCATTTAATATAATAGACAATTAAAGCATACGTCATCTGTATCATTGTACTGCAGGAGATCCTCTCAGTCTGCTGAAACTTGGGGTCCGGTCCACGGGGGCAGGCCAGTTGTCAGCGAGCGAGACAGGTTCAGTTCAGACGGCCGAGTTGAGTTCATTAGCGGCGCAGCTGTTGCACAGAAAGCGGGGGGCCGGAGAGCTCCTCAACAGGTGATGGACGTGTGTCTCACAGCCGGCTTCATGATCCGACAGCATGTGGCCCACTAGAGTCACTTGGCCTAAGAGGACACATGTCAAGTGGGCCTGATAAATGTTTGGCATAGGCAACCAAAACATTTGATATTTTTGTTTTGCAGGACCTGACCCCAGATTGCCCTTGTACAGCTCCAGTTGCAGTAAACTCTAATCTTCAGCAACCAAAACATTCTTTCAGGATTAAGATCTAATTCCTCTGTCAGAATAGAGTGATGTTTGTTGAGAAGGAGTAGCGCTTTGATTAAGCATGATCTGCATCAGCCTCCCGGGGTGTAAAAATGGTGTCTGGATATGAATTGTACTGCTCTCCTGGCTTTCTCAAACAGGAGGGCTCTTGAGGACAGTCGGTGCGTAGTGCCATTAGCTCTTATTTATTAGCAGCAGTCTGGTGCTTTAATAGCATTTCTGTTCTCTGTGTGTTGGGAGACCGCTGGCCTAAAACGGTAATGGTGCTGTATTTCTGTCAGGCTGCCAAGCAAAGATCTCATTCTGTTAGTCTTTCTGGAACAACGCACAAGCCTCTTTATAACTTTCAAAATATTGTAATATTACGTAGCCAGGAAGCTGTGTGAAGGTTTTTTGATCAGAACATTCCTCTTTTGTCCTTAGAAAGCCGTGGTGGCAGCGGAATTCTGACCGTGTGGGTGGTTAACGTTGAGTCGAAGAGCAGTAACCATAAAAGAAGGCTGTTTGATTAGACGGGGGTCGAGAGGGTGACTGCTCTCGGCCCTCTCGCGCTGCTGATAGTCGTTTTTGACACGGCTGACTCGTTCCACATTCCAAGCATTGAATGGCTGCAGTATGCTAACACATGACCTCATCCAACTCTGTGTCATGTACTTCCTGGTATCTGAAGTGCTCTGGTAATTAGTGCTGCTTACTAAGGCAAGCGTCAGTATTAGTGTTTTTCCTCACACTAAGCGTTAGATTTTGGCACGGTACTCATCCCATACTGTTTGTTCTATGGATGTGAATGAATGAGTGAAGTTTGCGAAGATCATAAATGTGTCAACAAAATTCAGTGGATTGCATCACCACGTTCAAGGCCCAGAAAGGTCCATTTGAACTACGAGAATACTTTTTGTGTGCAGAGAAAACAAAAATAATTACTTTATTCAGCAATTTCTTCTCTTCTGTGTCACGCATGCGACATAATACTCTCATGAACGTGCGGAGAGGACTGACTTGGAAGAGAAAAAATTATTGAATGAAGTTATTATATTTGTTTTATTTGTGCACAAAAAGTATTCTCGTAGCTTCATAACATTACAGTTGAAACAATGATGTCACATTGACTATTTTACTTTTCTGGGCTGTTTGAACATTTCAGTTGCGTTGCTGTCTATGCATGGTTAGAAAGCGCTTGGGTTTCATCGAAAATATCTTAATTTGTATTCCGGTGATTAACAAAAGTCTTGCGGATTTAAAGTGACATGAGGGTGAGTAATTAATAATAGATTTTTTGTTTTTGGGTGAACTATCCCTTTAAGACTTCATAGAGCAACCAAAAATGGCAACAAAATACATGTGCCTCGCTGATCATTTTTCATGCTGAAAAAAATGTGTTGCATTATTTACTTAGAAACAATGTTATTATAAGTAAATTTCCCAAATAATTACTAAGAAATGACAAGGAAAACATTTAGGCTGCGTTTACACTAGCGTAAACAGGGCCTTAAAGGAGAAGTCCACTTCCAAAACAACAATTTACAAATAATTTACTCACCCCCTTGTCATCCAAGATGTTCATGTCTTTCTGTCTTCAGTTGTAAAGAAATTATGTTTTTTGAGGAAAGCATTTCAGGATTTTTCTTCATATAATGGATTTCAATTGTTCCCCCGATTTTGAACTTTCGCAATGTCGTTTAAATGCAGCTTCAAAGGGCTCTAAACGATCCCAGCCGAGGAAGAAGGGTCTTTTTTTTTTGAAAAATAAAAATTTGTATACTTTTTAAGCACAAAAGCTTGTGTAGCACAGGTTCTTGTATACGCGTTCACGACATACTATTGAATCACGTCAAAAAGTCACGCGGAACCACAGACCCAGTGTTTACAAAGCGAACGCGCAAATACTAAGAAAGAGCAAGTAAGTGAAACGCTGTTTGCAAACAAAAAGGTACAACGTGTCGGACGATTCTGAAGTTGTAGGAGAAAATAAGATGGAGTTTTTCGCCATACTCTACCTTTACACAGACGATGAACTTAGTGTGATTCGTAGTAGTGATGGGAAGTTTGGATCATTTTACCGATTTGGACCTTTGAGTCTCGTTCAGCAAAATGAACGAATGATCGAGTCATTTCATTAATTTTAGCAAAATCAGCATTACGTGACAGACCCATAAGATGAACGAACGACTTGAAAAAGACTCGAAACAGGTGAACTAATTCCAGTACAGAACCTAATAGGATGTTGCGCATGTGTGACTGAACAAATCACTCCCAGAGACGACTCGTTCTTCGTGAGTCACATTAAAGATTCGTTCAAAATGAATGAATCGTTCAAGAACAACCCGTAGACGTGCATCCGAGAGCCTGTGCTACACAAGCTTTTGTGCTTAAAAAGTATACAAAAAAAAAGACAGATCATTTTGCTAGATAAGACCCTTCTTCCTCGGCTGGGATTGTTTAGAGTCCTTTGAAGCTGCATTTAAACTACATTTCAGAAGTTCAAAATCGGGGGCACAATTGAAGTCCATTATATGAAGAAAAATCCTGAAAACCATAATTTCTTTGACTGAAGACAGAAAGACATGAACATCTTGGATGACAAGGGGGTGAGTAAATTATTTGTGAATTGTTGTTTTGGAAGTGGACTTCTCCTTTAATTAAATGTGAAATTTTAGAAAGACAGAAATCCCCCGTAAATTTCCTTTTTCACTGTGAAAGTGCGTTTGATTGGTTTTGGTGAAACACTGCCATATTTAGTAAATTTTCATATTTAGGTGAACTATCCCTTTAACAGAGGGACCAGAATATCATAGGCTGTATCCAAAATTGCTTCATACACCCTAATGCACTATTCCCTCATTGGTTTATCCCACTTAAAGAAGTGAACGGAAAAAAGTGAGTGAATTTGAACGTTAAGTTGGCTAGAAAGGGTTGTGAATGCCATTTTCTGCCAAAATCTGGTAATTCATTCAGCACTCCCACAGTGCATGGTTTCGGACACGCTACAAATGAATATCCCCCCAAATAGGTTACTATTTAAAGGTATAGGGGGCAATTTCAGACAGCACTAGAGATTTAGGGATAAGACTTGAGCCAGTAGGAAACCACATAGCAACACATTAAAGATTTGCTCTGGCCACTACCTGCAACACCTTAGCATTGGGTTAGCAAATCAAGCTCACAATTTAAAATCTAGTTTGTGAACGTTTCTCAGTATGGTCCACCTGCGAGAAGTAACTTTAAATGAAAGAACACCATATGTATTCCTCTGTGGCTTTGCTGCTGCTCTAAAGACATCACATGGAAATTAATAGATGTATGAGCTCATGCATAGGATAGTTTTACTGCATTAGTGAAGTCACCAAGTTACTTGTGATGAATGAGGTCAAATAGTTAATTTTAACCGTGGTCCATGACAGATTGGTTTTCTTGGCCAGCCAGCTGAACGCTACTCCATTTTAGCTCGTTACACCACTAAAAAGAGAATACCGTAGTCCCAGCATTCAGGGTCTGACGCCAACTGAAACAAAAAGTCTGTTTTTCCTTTCGCAACAACAAATTCAGAGGCCACAGTGGCAGCCTAGCAACACTAGTGGCTAAACTTTGGAGCTGGAGCTTACGGGGAGACTGAGAGTGTTTCTGCTTGATATGTGATGCTGTGCTTCTGCTTGTTTTGGTGTGATTTAGAACAAAGCCAACTATGCAGGTGACAAGGAAGTGTGTTACACAACTGGAAACCAGTTCCCCAAATTGTGGTAAAATATAGCCCATGACGCAGAGCGGTCAGCTGTCCATTAAAAGCCAGTTGCGTGAAATGAGCTCTTTGAGTGTGTTGAGCGAGGCGGCTGCTGGTCGTGTGTCTTTATAGGACCCCCTGGAGAGTTCAAACAGAGCGTTTAGATCACGCTGGTCTTTTGCAACACGATTGAAGGCCTGAAACTATTGGTCAGCTCTCTGTTCTTTTCAACTCTGCAGGGATGCTCCTCTTGTTGGCAAGGCCATCAACAGGCTCCATTGAACTATTTCAGGTTTATGAATCTCCGCTTCAAAAACTATTCACAGGTGTCCTTACTACACACACATCTATGATGGTTTGGACTTCCCCATGGTCTGTTTATGTGGTTTTGTGTGATTTTTAAGTGAGTGTATACTTTTTAACAGGACTCTTGTAGATTCTTTCACCCACAGATGGAGGTTTTCATGCCTCACCAGCTGCTCTGAGGAGTTTCCAGGGGTTTCAGATGATTTGCTCAGACCGCTGCTGGGAACGATCAATGACCGTGCTACAATCCTTGATTACATATGGAAATAAAGAGTTGTGTGTCTTCTTGTTGGTTCTGCAGCTTTTAGCCTCCAGCTGCAGTTCATGTGATGAGAAAATGGATGGAAATGCATTTGCTTATCTAAAACACATGATGTCAACAGGAAGTTTTGTGTGTCCCAGAATTTTCGGATAAGTGTCAACCCTTTTGATTGATTACAAAAGATGTGTGCAGTTAAAATGTAATTCCTGAATTTGAATTAAATTTGAATTGAGATATAAAAGAGGATGCAGGATTGCAGACTTCTCTCCTGTGGCTTCATGGGATAGTAAAGTTTACATCAGATGTTAACTTCAGAATCTTGGAGGAAGTAGTAGGTCAATAGGGCTGAGTTTTGACACAAATTTCACAATTTGATGCGATTCTGATTCACAAGCTTGCATTTGATTTCGTTTTCGAATTTGATATCAATTATTATGGATATATATCAGGTACAGTACATGCCATTTTTTTCTGAATGAAAAAAAATTCTCAACTAATGCTGTAAAAAATACAAGGTTGGTACTACATTATTATAATGTTGGAGGTTAAAATTAACTGATTTGTATACAAACGCTATTTCTACTCCAATTCGTTTTTTGAAATATAAACATTTAAATGGAGGCTGTTTATTTAAGCATAAATTAAACATTGAAGAACAGTAAAAAATTATAATGAATATGTTATATGATGCAAATATTTAGCAAAATGCTCCTCTCTGGAGTTCATTTTTCTAGCCGAATAAGTTTTTGGTCACCTGAGGTAAATCTGACATTGTTAACAATGTCTTTGCGCGAATGAAACACTGATTGAGCGATTACATGAGACAGGATCAGATTTTGGTAAGTTGTACTTTTTCAACATACCTTCAGAGGTTCATTCGTGTTTATTTCATGCTGAAACTGTGTTGAAGTGGAGGAGTTGAACTGAGACGCTACAGTGATCTGTTACTCCACATTAAACAGCGCCGAAACGGCATTTATTGTTTGAATACTGTAATAAAATGGACAGAATTTGAAATCTGAGATTTTTCATATCAAAAGTAACAAAGCACAAAGCTTATTATGATTTATTGGATGGGAGGTGTGCTACAGTGTTCCATACATTAACTGAAAACAAGCTAGACTTATCGATTCTTGGGATTTAAGAATCATTTTGTGAAAATGAAAATCAGTTAAAATCGAGAAATCAATATTTTTAAACCCAGCCCTTGTAGGTAATTCAGAAACTTCTCACTTACTATTTATCGAATACAGTGTATCTGGACATACTACTTTGGTGTACTGTTTTTCATATACTGTATATAGTAGTCATATGTGGATGAAAGGGAATGTGTTGAATTTGCAATGCAGTAAAATCCTCTTCCAGTCATCTCAATTCAAATTCCACTTCAACTTCCTGTGAGGTGTGGCCAGTTCAATTCAAATTCCAGCTTATGTATTGAATGAGCCATTTTTTCAGTTCTGAATCTTGCTCATCCTTGATGCAAATGATCACTTAACCTGGGCTTTATGATACACTACATCATTATTTAAAGCATCGACTAGAAACATTGCGATCCCCTGCGTTCTTTCAACAATTACTCCCTATACACTCCTTGTTCTTGTTCATATTGTTATTATTGAATGAACTTTTTGGCTGTTGCATGAGCTCATGGGAAAAATAGGCGTTTCCCCAGGAAATGGAGGCTCTTTTGTGTGCTAGTCTGTATGTACTGAACGAGAGGGAAATGGAGGCCCTGAACTCACGGTGTGGACACCAGCTACCACGCAGTCCATCTGCTTCATCTTAACCTTCCCATCACAGCTATTTGCCTGTGATTACTGACAGCTGCCAAAGGCCAAGCTCATCCGCTGGCTTGTGCGGAGGTCAGCCGTGTGAAGACCTCTGAATGTCGAGAGGTCGTCATGGTAAAACGTTGAATAAGGAGATTGTTGGTAACAGGTTGCTCAACATGATTGATATGCTTGACTGGTATACAGGAGAGAGCTACAAACATGGCCTGATGAGGGTCAGTGGCTTCAGAGAATCATTAAAAACTTAGCGTAACTGCAGTTTGTCATGTGTCCGTGACCTTCCTGTCTGTACCATCCTATTTTTCATCATGATTATCTACAAGACAAGGGTTCTTCCTACAGCAAATGGTCTCAGACTGTAAGCTGGCACTGTCTGCAGCAGTCAGCTGCACTGTGATGAATTCATTCCAGGATGAATCTGTCCCTTCTTCTCTCATTGTATCCTGGAGCCCATACAAATGAAAACCAGTTGGCATTGGCATTTTTAATTTAATTTGAACCTTTCCAGAAGTAGCTCCATCTCATGGGAGCGTGTTTCTAAAATGTACTGTTGAATTAAGCTATATTGAATACAGCCATGTTCTCTCCTTTTACTCCCATTTTGATGTCCCATATGTGACCCTGGACCACAAAACCAGTCTTAGGTAGCACGGGTATATTTGTAGCAATAGCCAAAAATACATTGTATGCGTCGAAATGATAAATTTTTCTTTTATGCCAAAAATCCTTAGGACATTAAGTAAAGATCATGTTTCATGAAGATATTTTGTACATTTCCTACCAAAAATATATCAAATATATCAAAGCTTATTTTTTAATTAGTAATATGCATTGCTAAGAACTTTATTTAGACAACTTTAAAGGCAATTAAAAAATTTGTGTGAATATTCTGTTGAAAATGTTTTGATTCATTTTTTTTTTTTTTTAGAATTAAGTGGTTAATCTGGTTGTAATATTTATTTTTATCATTTAATTATCATTTAGTTGTTTTATTTAAATTGGTCAAAAATAGGAATATATAAAGAGTAATATATTTCTGTTACATGTTAAATCGTACTTTTATTTTGACAGGTTGCCGTGAAGTTTCTGTGTGTATATAGTATAATATAATGCTAGTTTTCTCAAATGAAATGGTAAAATTCACATGAAATGATTCTCACAGCAAGATTAAGTTATGTGTTCATGTCGTCATGAGACGCAGTGGCCGAAAATCACAGTGAGCCTCATGTGTGCTTCAGTATTTGTGTAGTAAACAAAAACATGTCTCCGCCATTTATTCATACAGAGCCAAGCGAAACATGCAGGATTCATATCTAAACCGTCTTTTTGCGTTTTAATATTTACAGACATTAGTCCATATTGCAATTCAAATTAAGTGACAGACTCAATTTTGATTTATTCATACAAAAATTGGCGAATTTTTAGTGGTTAGCACAACTAAACCCAGGGTTTTTTTTTATACAATGTGAAACGTTCTCGTATAAATACCCAGAAATAATTGTTAACCCTGAGTAAATTATGAGTAGTGTAAAACGTGAAGCTAGATAACCCAAGATTCCATTTACCTGGGGTTTAGAATAACCCAGGGTTAACGATTTCATGTGTAAAAAAGCCCTTCTATTTACTTAATATTTTCTACTTCTAGCATATATAGGGGCACTTTGGATGGATGAATGTAAGAAAGTGGGTGCTTCTATTAAGGCCTGGCATGATGCCCTCGAGCCGGATGTGATTTGGCTGCATAACGGAAGCCAGGCTTTAATTAAAGAAGCAACGCTCGGAGCAGGGTCTCCTTGAATCTGTCTCCGAGCCTTACACCTGTCATCTAAATGCACACTCACTTACTCCACATACTTGTATATACATGTACACACACACAGTGAGAAACTGAGGTATGTTTTTAATGTTTCCTTTCTACATAAGTCTCTTATGCCCACAAAAGTTGCATTTATTTTGATCAACAATACAAAAAAAAACAGTAATATGTAGTTAATTGTGTTTCAATACACAAGTGAATATAACTTTTTTCTATTTTAATATATTTTAAAATGTAATGTGATGGCAAAGCTGAATATTCTGCAGCCATTAATCTCATCTTCAGTGTCACATGATTCTTCAGAAATCATTTTAATATGTAGATTTGGTACTCTTTTTCAGGACTCTTTCATAAAAAGAACTTTAAATTGAAATGATATCAGTTCTTAAATCCCAAGAATCAATTAGTCCAGCTTGTTTTCAGTCAATGAACGGAACATTGCAGCAGACCTCCCATCCAATAAATCGTAATAAGCTTTGTGCTTAGTTACTTTTGATGGGAAACAAAGTCTCCGATTTTAAATTCTGTCCATTTTATTGCTGTATTCAAACAATAAATGGCATTTTGGTGCTGTTTAATGTGAAGTACAGATAACTGTAGCACATCAGTTCAAGAGAGGCGGCAGCGTGAACCGCACGTGAACTAATTATCTCCTCTGTGTTAATACCGGTTTCAGCACAAAAATATGAATGAACATCTGAAGGTGTGTTAAAAGAAAGAGTACAACTTACCAAAATCCGTATCCTGCCTCATGTAATCACGCAATCAGTGTTTCAACCGCTCAGAGACATCAATATAACAGCTTGTAAACACGTAACGTCACATTTACCTAAAAAAAAAACAAAAAAAACACATTCAGTGACCAGAAACTTAATTACCTAGAAAAAATTCTGGAGGGGAGCATTTTGCTAAATACATGCACCATATAATATATTCATTATCATTTTTTACTGTTCTTCAATGTTTAATTTATGTTTAAATAAACAGCCACCATTTGTTTTTTTTTTTAATTTCTAAAAACAAACTGGAGTAGAAATATAATTATGTAATGGTAACTTCATCATTATAAATTGATATAAATTAATATTTTTGTCACACTGTACAACAATAATACAGTTTTTTTTAATATAGTAAGGGCTAAGTTTAGGGTTGGGGTAGGTGTAGATGTTAAAAAAAACTAAAAAACAATCTAATCATTAGAACAGTTCATTTCATTGTTAGTTTCCAGTCGGAGCTGTATCCCTTCTAGCCACAACCTATTAGAGAAGCTGGAACGGAACGTCATCAGTGATACCTCTTTGATGCATATGTGGTTTTTCTGCAAAGAAAAATTAAGCAGACATATACTTAACCACGCTTTTTCCAGTGTACAGAGGTTTACCGGAGTATTTTGTTAATTTGTTGCAAAAAAAAACCCACACTGAAGTGGCAAGATATCAGAACCGAACCGAAAACCGTGGTTAAAATCCGAGGTATGTTTTGAACCGTGGACTAACTGTATTGTTGCATCCATAGTTTGTATACAAATCAGTTCATTTTAATATTATAACTTCAGTATTATAAAAATGTAGTACCAACTGACTCTTGTGTATATTTTACAGCATTAGTTGAAAATTTGTCATGTACTTTACCTGATATATATCCAAAATGATCTATATCGAATCAAATCAGAAATTGAAATCAAATTGCAAGCTTGTGAATCAGAATCAAATCAAATTGTGAAATTTGTGTCAAAACCCAGCTCTTTGATTATTTTCAATCATATCCACTAATGCTGCTTATTAGAGATACTTCTATGGTTTGAATGTACGGTATGTGATTCATATCTCAAATATATGTCAGGTGAATCAATGTTTGGAGGCGTCTTTGGTTAGGAAGTGGGGGAATAGTGAAGTGGGAGTGTAGTTTGGTGTGCACCCACACATTTTTTTTTTTTTTTTTTATGTTTGCATTTTTATTGTCAAAGACAGTTACAGAGTTGCATATACCCATCTCTTGTGTTGCTCTAAGACTACAAACGCTCCATTCTCACTGCTGTTTTTTTTTTTTTTCGAAGGAAACAAGCGCCTACTGTTTAAAGGTATGAATTCACTGGGTGGATAGACGATGCATGAATGGATGGAGGGATAGGTGGGTGTTGAAAAGCAGAAAGAAAGAGAAGTAACTGGACTGGAAAGGAGTGTCCTTGTGTGCGGTGGGAGGGTGGGCGGAACGGGAATATCTCTTTTGTGAAGTCATCACCACCCTGAGGACTGTACTTTGCTGGCTGCTGGCCCTGTAGGTGGAGTTTCCTTCCTTTAGGCCAAACGTTGGAGGTGCCCTGTTGGTTTCGACTCACTGGGGTGGGCCTTTTCCTCTTCTCTCCCAGAATGCTTTACGTCAGGTGGCTCAGATCACCCTTTATGGCAGCCGAGAGTTGTATGACACAGTTGGAAACTCTGGCTAGCACTCTTTAATTGGTATACCTTGGCGCGGCAAGCATTTATAGAGTGTTTGGGGAGTTTGGAGGCCCCCTAAAAAAATTATGAACGACTGATGACTAAAGTGTTTATATCAGGGATCTCCTACACTGGTACAGCGTGACTCTTTTTACAAGACAAAATCAGCTCGGCTGAATGGATTAGGCTACACTCACTTTTTTTAGTTTTTTATTTTTATTTTTGCTTGTGCAGTGATGCCATAGAAGAACCCTTTTGGGTTCCCCAAAGAACATTTCAGTGATTGGTTCTTTGAAAAAACCCTTTTTCCACTATGAAGAACATTTTGCCCAATGGAAAGTTTCCATGGATGTTAAAAGTTCTTCATAGATGCAGTAAATCACCTTTAGCAGAAATGTTGAGGCGAAGAGCTGTGATTTGCGTTGAGGATGGTTGTTTCTAAGAACAAACACTCTCTGTGGGAGAGTTTGTGTGAGGGCCAAAGCAGATGGACCCCCCACTGTTAGAGTTAGCCATTAGTTCTGGTCATTCATACGTCTGATGAAGGTCAACCGGGACGTGCTGTCACACAGAGCAAAGGTAGGACAGGTGGGCATGGGGTCGGCGATGTGTACAGGTGGGCATTAGTAAACAGCTACCCACATGCAGATTTGACTTTGAAATGCAGGCTTTGTTCAACCACAGACCTTATAGCCTGCCCTCCAGCCAAAGTAGATTGTGTTTTGGTTTACCTAGCTATTCTTTGGTTACAATATTGTCTCTAGAAGTTGACTAAATACGATAGCCTTCTTTGTTGGCAATCAAGAGTCTCTAAAGTTTTATTTATTTATTTATTAATGGGAATGTATTTCTTGTATTTGGGTATTTTGAGCTATTGTTGCAGATAACAAACTTTATCATTTAAATGTTGTAAATCAGGAATGTACTGATGTTAAAATTCTGGGAAATGTTTTAAAAAAATACAAAAAATAAAATAAAAAAACTGTTTATATGTATATACAAGTACGATATGTCTTTATTTAATTAACTATACTACCACTCAAATTTTGGAGTCAGCATGTTTTTTAAAAAATAAATTAATACTTTTATTTAGCAAGGATAAAATTAAAGAAATAAAATCTGAAAAAACATTGATAATAATATGAAGTGCTTCTTGAGCACCAAATCGGTATATTAGAATGATTTCTGAAGGATCATGTAAAAGAAGACTGAAGTAATGGCTGCTGAAAATTCGACTTTGCCATCACAGGAATAAATTACATTTTAAAATATATTAAAATATAGAATACTGATATTTCAAATTGTAATAATATTTTGCAGTATTACTGCTTTTGCTGTGTTTTTGTTCCCAAAAATGCAGCTTTTGTGAGCGTAAGACACATTTAAAAGTTTACAACTTTTGAATGGGGTGTAGGTAGGGAACTATGTTTAACTTGAAGAAAGAAATTTAAGGAATATTTACCAGCAAAATTATTTATCAGAAATTATTTACTGGAAAAAAATGTCAATACACAACGCAGTATTTATGGAAAAAATAAATAAATATATAATTCATTTTTTAAATAAAATCTGTTAATTAGAGATGTCTTTGATTTTTATTAAAATTTAATAAAACATTTAAAATAGAATCCAGAAGCTTAATGGAAAACACAGAATTTGGTAAAAATAAAATTACATTTAGCCCTATCCGGACAGACTAGTTTTACAGGGAGGTAGTTAGAGCAATTTGAGTTTTACAAACATACTCCACAATTTTAATCCCGTCCAAATCTGCTGCGTCTGTGTTTTTCTCACACAACCTCTGTAATAATTCCAGAGCAAATGACCTACAAACTCGGTGATCCTCTGAGAAAACTAATCCCATCCGAATGCCAATGTCTGTGATTGACAACAGTATTTTTTTCACAAGTTTCCTTGTGTGTTTTGGCCAACGCAAACTACCATGGACGCTCTTACCGTGCGCATTTATGATACGTTTGCCTCCCGGCAAAGAAATAAAAATAAAATAGATTAAGAAATAATAATAAATAAATAAATAATAATAAAATCTAGAGCCAGATCACGTAAACCGTTAAGACTGGCTACTATACAAATAATCAATCTGAAAGACTATACGCACATGATCTCTGAACTTTTAATAAATTGCTGTTAAATTGTGTACGTTTCGTAATGCTTTTTGATTAATATTTTTTTATTTAACCATTAAAACCCAGAAAAAAAAACAAAAATAAAATAAAATGCATATCCTAGGGCGTTATGTAGGTAAGTGTGTATATGTGGGCATGATGAGGACGCTGACCTGCTACCTGAGAGGTGTTGCTTTGCAGGAAACTCTGTGGAATGTGTGAGCTCCCATGTTGCATCATGACTAAAGGTTTGGACTGATCACGTGCAGACTGATGTTTTTCAGCTCTCTTTCTCACTTACTCATCAAACTAAAGTGTGACTTTCACTCTCAGTGGGTTGTAGCATTATCACGCAATCAGATGCCTTGCTCTTTTGTTCACAAGAGTGTATTAGACTGTGTGTGTGATTTCAATGCAAGGTGCAGGGCTTCAAATATTTTCTGTTTGTTTGAGTTAGTAGCAGGTATTTTCTCTCCGTCTGTCCATCTGTCTTGCTCTCTCTCACCTCATTCTGCCTGTATCCCCACTGCGACGAGTGAGCGATGAAGTCGACTGCATATGCAGCACTGCTGATGAATTATTGAACAGTGGAAAGTGGACGTGATGGAGTCTTGCACGCAGTGCATACAGAGGAGCCACTGTGTGAAAGGATGACTGATGTCAAGAAGAAAAAGAGCGAGAGTTTACAGGCTTCTTTATGTCAGCGCACAAACACTAACATGCATGCTTCATTTGCTCACTTGCAAAGATGTTTGCAAATGTACTTTGCCTGTAGCAGACAGTATAATGCAAATAATCCTATTCTTTGTACAGCTTTTTTGGATCAGCACACAGGGAAATGTCCATACTATCTGACAGTTATCACTGAAGTAGATGTCTTGTGATATCACACGTCTCTGTGACAGCCAAAAAAATCAGCAATCTTGGCTTGAGTTTGAGCTGGGAATGTTTTTTTTTTTATAAAAAAAGATTTTTTTTTTTTTTTTAGAAAGGATGCATTAAATTGATCTAAAGATTTATATTTGAAATGTTTTTTTGAACTCTCCGTTTATTAAAGTATCCTGAAAAATTCTGAAAAAAAAGATCTCTGTTTAAAATATTAAGTAGAACAAGTGTTTTAGAATTGCTAATAACCAAATTAACATATTAAAATGATTTCTGAAGGATCATGTGACACAGAAGACACTGAAAGGAGTAATGACGCTGAAAATTTAGCTTTGCCATCACAAAAATAAAATTTTATATATATATATATATATATATATATATATATATATATACATATAAAATATTCGTGTATATATATATATATATATATATATATATATATATATATATATATATATATATATATATATATATATATATATATATATATTTATTTATATGAAGAGTTCAGATGCAAAACCAGCTACAAGCCATCTCAGTCAAAAATGAGATAATGATACTGAGTAAATGCTCCTGACACATAGTGTACGTCGATCAAATACTTTTATTTCAAACTCGCTAAATTCCAGCCTGAGCCCAATCAGAAGTTCCAGTACTTACATAGAAACCTATACAAAGTAGCCAGAAAGAAATGCTAATTTTAAAGAAATATTTCAGATGGATTTAGAGGCTTTTGCATCTGAACTCTTCATATATATATATTATATAGAAAACAGTTATTTTAAATTGTAGTAATATTTTAGAATATTGTGTTTTTACAGTATTTTTGTTCAAATAAATGCAGCCTTGGTAGGTACCAAAACGTGGTACCACTGGTTATATAAAAAAAATATACACTGCAAAAAAAGGCTTATCTTACTTAGTATTTGTGTCTTGTTTCTAGTCAAAATATCTAAAAATTCTTACATTAAGATGCATTTATTAGATAAGCAAAATAACATTAGCTATTTAGTCTTGTTTTAAGCAAAATGAACTTAATTTATTTTTTTCCCCTGGAAACAAGACTAAATATCTCATTTTGCTTATCTAGTAAATGCATCTTAATTTAAGAATTTTTTGATATTTTGATTAGAAACAAGACAAAAAGGCTAAGTAAGACAAGCCTTTTTTTTGCAGTGTAAGATATTAATCAAAAAACATGTCTAATTAATTGAAGTAATGAAACTTACATAATTTAACAGCTATTTATTAAAAGTCACTATAAAATAAGTTCTATTTTTTTCTTAAATCAAGTTTTATTTTTACCAAATTCAGTGTTTTCCAATAATTCCATTTTAATGTTTTCATTAAATTTTAATAATCAAAAGCATCTAGAATTAATTGATTTTATTAAAAAATATATAATTGTTTTATTTATTTATTTATTTATTTTTAGAAATACTTGTGTGTTTACATTTTTCTGGTAAATATTTGTTTGTTTTTTTTCTGGTAAATATTCCTTAAAAATAATGCTTAAATAACACACTTATTATTAGTAGTAGTACCATCATTACATTACATTAATTTAAACCAAACTTTTATTTTGACGGGCTGTGAAGACCTTTAAGTTTCTGTTTGTATATGATATGATGGTAGCTTTTCTCAAAAGAAATGGTAAAATGCTAATGAAATGACTCTCTGAGCAGATCTAGAGATCGCTCATGTGTTCACGTACTCGCATATTGAGACAGGAGAGGCTGAAAACGCAGTGAGCATCATTTTCTGTGACATTTTTGTGCATTTTTGAGGCTTAATATTCACAGACACTAGTTCATATTGCGTCTTGATTTAAGTGTGCGGACCTACTTTTGACTTATTTATCCAAAATTCCATGACATACCACGTTATACAGTAAATTCCATTTTTATGACTGGATTCCGCAATTCTGTCTGCATTTTCATAGGGCCCTAGTGGTATTTAGGGCTGCACGATTATGACAAAAATCATATGCGATTATTAATTACGATTATCACAATTTACATTGAATGATGCTTTGAATAGCTTTATACCATTGTTTGAAACAACTGCATGCCACATTTTATATATAGTTTCTTCTTTAAATAAAAAATAAAAAAAGTTCAATTTAAAAAAATTAAAGCAATGAGAAACAAAAAAAAAAAAAAACTTAAGATAACCTGTAGGAAAAATACACACACTCTCTCTCTCTCTCTCTCTCTCACACACACACACACACACACCCACACATCTTAAGAAAGCAGAATAATGTAAGTGGAATTTTTTTTTTTTTTTTTTTTTTTTTGTAATTGTTCCTTTGAACAATTACATAATTTTGGCATCTGCAATTGTAATCATGATTAGAAATTCGATTAACTGTGCAGCCCTAGTGGTAGTGTATACTACCAGACAAATTTTGGACACACTTGCTCATTCTTTACTATTACTGCTTTCTACTTTTTAGAATAATAGTAAAGTGATTTTACACTTTGAAATATGAATTAAATATGAATTCTGAATTATGCAAAATTCTTAGGTTTGTACAAAAAAGTATATTTGTCAAACATTTGCTGTAAACGGAGCTTGTGAGCTTTTAAAGATCATAAGAAACACTTAACCGGTGCTACAGTATATACAGGATACATTCTTTAGACAGTTCCTACTTAGATTTTTTTGCAGTATAGGCTTGTATTCTCTTTCAGAAGTTAAAACCATCCTCACTGAATGGTTGATGCAGAAAAGAGAACAAAGCTGAACCCTACTCTCATTTTTGGAGTGCTTCTCGTTTTCGCAGCTAAAAACGGTTTACTCGACCAGCGGTTACAGGAACATCAATAGACAAGCTCACAATAGGAAACTACTGCTCAGGCATTGTGTGTTTGTGTGTGAACATGAGCATGTGTTCAGTTGACACAGGGACAAGCCCGAACATAACGTTCAGCTGTCGTCACTTAAACAGCCTCCTGGGAGGAGAGGCACACAAAATATGGGAAAAATGTGAAAAATGCCTCCTTAGAACTCCCCCGTCTCCAACAAACTGATACCATGTTCAGATTAGCATACAAAAATAGCCTGTGGAAATGGAAAAGTTTGCAGTTAATTAACCGCAATTATCAACCCCAAATGGAAGGTCGCTCAGATAATGTTGACATGAAGTCAGTGTTTTGACCGTACACAGAAGGGTGGACCTCTTTTTTTTTTTTTTTTTTTTTTAATTTATTTTTCAGAAGAGACAGAAGAGTTCATCTGTTGGGTTGTGTTATGACTCTAAGCCCTCATTTCGCATAGCTTTCAAAACAAATGCTCTTTATGCGTGTAGATCCCTCAATCAAAGCTTAAGTCAATTATGGTTTTTATGTTTGTGTACGAAGGTTCCTCAAAAGTGAAACTGGTTTTAGGCAGGCTTCCAGAGCACAATAACATGACATCTCATGATCTAAAATGAACTTACAAAAACTAAAATGTTGAAAAATTGCTTCATAAGTTAAAAATATTGACATTTCTAAATAAAATTCTTTTAACTGCTTCAGCAAATGCCACGTTTATTCATTTCCACCATCCATCAAACCCCAAGCACAGGATTCTGGGAAATTATAAGCTGTCAAGGAGACATTTATTCTATCAAATAGAATCCAAAAGGATTAAGGCATTGTAGTAGACAGGTTGTCGCAGATATTGAATATGAATGTGTCTTGATGTCTTCCCACCTCCTAATACAGATTTTTTTTAATCTGATGCAGTAATGACCTTTCTTATGTTTATATTTTCTCTCTTTTTGTGTTTAGTCATACTTCGTCACTGACTATGACCCTACGATTGAAGACTCCTACACAAAGCAGTGTGTGATTGACGAGAGGCCCGCACGGCTGGACAGTAAGTTTGCCTCTGATGGATGAAGGAGTCTGATTGTCAAACAAATCACACGGGATGCAGGGAAACAAAATACTGCTAACCGGCAGCAAAGATGAAGCGCTTTATGATTTGATAATACATCATAGAGATCAGATGAATTACAGGGGAACTGGTGCATTTTGTTATTGTTCTGTGGATTATGCATACTTGTACAGGCGGGGTTATAATAAATGTACTGTAATATCATTTTAGACAAAAGCACCTACTAAATGTCTACCTACTCCAGTATACATGACTTAAGGGCATAGTTTACCAAAAATGAAACTTCTGTCATTATATTTACTCGCCCTCATATTTTCCGAACCTGTATGACTTACTTCTGTGGAACGCAATAGAACATATTTTGAAAGATGTACAGTATGGTTTGGTTACGACTCCATTATTTTTTATAATAACTTTTGTGTTCCACAGAAAAGAGATGAGTTGACAGAATATTGACAGACGTTTCATTTTTGGGTTGAGTGAATGCGAGCTTGCAGAAGTAGAGTTTAGTCAAAAGAAATGATTGGAGAAGTTCAGCATATGTCACAAGAGAGGAGTCTGCCATTTCACTGGACATTCGTTTTGACATTCTGATTAAAAAATACGAGTTTAAACTAAATGTCAAAAAATGAAACCTGCATTGTTCAAAATAAGGTCAAGAACATTCATTGAAATAACATGGAGAATTTTAACAAAAGGTGAATTTTTATTTCATTTCGAGTTGAATGTGATCTGATCACTGAAAGCACAACGGGACCCTATGATTATAGGCTTTACTATTGTGAGTTAAAACATTAGTTCACTACCAGAATAAAAAAGTCCTGATAATTTACTCAACCCCATGTCATCCAAGATGTTCATGTCTTTCTTTCTTCAGTTGAAAAGAAATTAAGGTTTTTGAGGAAAACATTCCAGGATTTTTCACCATATAGTGGACTTCAATGGTGGTCAACGGGCTGAAAGTCCAAATTGCAGTTTCAGTGGAGCTTCAAAGGACTCTCCATGGGTCTTATCTAGTGAAGCGATCGACCATTTTCTGAAAAAAAACAAAAAAATGTATACACTTTTTAACCACAAATGCTCATCTTGGACTTGATGTTAGAAAGGTCATACGTGGTTCTTCGTCTGTGTACTCTGGTTAAAAAAGGTAAGGTAGGGCGAAAAACTCCACTTATTCTCCACCATCTTCAAAATCGTCTGACATTGTTTGACCTTTTTTGTAAAGGCCATTTGACTTTTTTTGCATGTTCGCTTTGTAAACATCGGTACTTTTGCCTACCTCACGCGTGACCTTTCCAATGTGACTATGTAATGTGTGAAGTCGAGCTAGTGCAAGATGAGCATTTGTGGTTAAGAAGTACTTACTTTATATATATATATATATATATCATTTACTCACCCCTTTGTCATCCAAAATGTTCATGTTCATATATATGTATATATATAAAATGACTTATTGTTTCATTAGATAAGACCCTTAACATGCGTTCACACCACCGCCGGCGAGAGCGTCAAAGTGGCCGGAAGTCATTCATTTTCAATGTGAGTTGGCAGCGAGCTCCAGCGAGAAGTGGCGTGGCGCGTCTTGAGAGGATTCCAGAGAACGCAGTCCTGTAACTTTGGTTCCGACTGCACTAGTTCCCAAGCATTTTCTCGCTAGAATGCTTATTTTTCAGCGGGAATGCAATGAATTTGCTCAAAGCAACACCGATTTTGACCAACTGTATTAAGGCTACACTTCAAGCAAGACAGTTTATAATGTAGGCTGTGCACAAATTCACTCCAGAACAAGTTCAATTCCAGAACAAAAATTTACAGATAATTGACTCACCCCCTTGTCATCCAAAATGTTCATGTCTTTCTTTCTTCAGTCGTAAAGAAATTGTTTTTTGAGAAAACATTTCACTATGGTGCTCCCAAGTTTGAACTTCCAAAATGCAGTTTAAATGCAGCTTCAAAGGGCTCTAAACAATCCCAGCCGAGGAAAAAGGGTCTTATCTAGCGAAATGATCGGTTATTTAAATAAAAAAAAAACAAAAACAATTGATATACTTTTTAACCTCAAATGCTAGTCTTGTCTAGCTCTGCATGAACTCTGTGAATTCTAGTTCATGACAGTTAGGGTAGGTCAAAAAATTCCCATCTCATTTTCATCTCCAAATTTAAAATCGTCCTACATCGCTGTTGCTTTTTTTTTTGTAAAGGGTGTTTGATCTTCTTTGCATGTTCACTTTGTAAACACTGGGCCGGTACTTCTGCAGCAATGTAGGAAATTTTGAAGTTGGAGACGAAAATGAGATTTTGAGAAATGAGAAATTTTTCGACCTACCCTAACTGTCTTGAACCGGATTACACAGTTCACGCAGAGCTAGACAAGATGAGCATTTGAGGTTAAAAAGTATGTAAATTGTAATTTTTTTTAGAAAATCGGATCGTTTAGAGCCCTTTGAACTTCCGTTTAAACAGCATTTTGTAAGTTCAAACTCAGGTGCACCAGAGAAGTCTACTATATGGAGAGAAATCCTGAAATGTTTTCCTCAAAAACATAATTTCTTTACAACTGAAGAAAGAAGGACATGAACATTTTGGATGACAAAGGGGTGAGTAAATGATCTGTAAATTTTTGTTCTGGAAGTGAACTTCTCCTTTAATGTTAATTAAAAACCAACTGCTATAAACTGCATGTTGAAATTAGACTAGCACTTAACCCACACAAAAGCCACACCACACAAATGGCTTTTAATTGGTTTATTTTGTTAGCAAACACATAACTATAATTAAGTTCTTTCCATCAATCAGTTTCTTTCTTTCACATTTAAAATATTTTATGATGTTTAAATTATACCTACTTGTGGTCAGTCTGCACAAGATCAACATGCTTGTTTGCTTTGCGGCCGCTTTAAATACAAGACCAACCATTCGATCGTCAGAGCGTCCACGAATCTTTCTACAGCGTAGTTGTTGGCAGGGCGGCCAGAGCGTATTTTGACGCGGTGGTGTGAACGCACGGTTATTCCTCGACTAGGATTATGTCGAGCTCTTTGAAACTGCAATTTGGACTTTCAACCTGTTGATCTCTATTGAAGTCCACTATATGGAGAAAAATCCTGGAATGTTTTGCTTGGAATTTCTTTTCGACTGAAGAAAGAAAGACATGAACATCTAGGATGACATAGGGGTGAGTAAATGATCAGGAAATTTTCATTCTGGAAGTGAACTTCTCCTTTAAAGAAGGCAGCCGACGTCTGTTACGTGATCATACAGAAATGCTTCAGTCTGCTGTTTGAGTCACACCTGTTGCCATAGATACTCCTGCTAGGCCTATAATTAAAGAAATCTGAATATAATAGAAAGTCATTTAGCTAATTCAGACACAGTTGTAATCAAACCCATAGTGCTGATGTGACAAAAGTGAGCGCGCAGCTGCATGTGCAGTCTGTCTGTGGGTGATTAACATGGCTGTTCTGTGTTTGTTAGTCCTGGATACAGCAGGACAGGAAGAGTTTGGAGCCATGAGAGAACAATACATGAGGACAGGGGAGGGCTTCCTTCTCGTCTTTTCTGTCACTGACCGGGGAAGGTGAGCAACGTCCCACTCACGTTTTCTCTCAACTTTCTCTCTTTCTTCCCCTTTCCCCTCCATTGTCTGTCTTGGTTTCACTTTCATTCTGTTTCTGTCTTTCCATTTTTATTAAAGTCCCTCCTACTTGCACTCATTTACATTTTCTGTAACTGTAAAATTAGA
Source organism: Cirrhinus mrigala (assembly GCA_036247105.1). NCBI lineage: Eukaryota > Metazoa > Chordata > Actinopteri > Cypriniformes > Cyprinidae > Cirrhinus > Cirrhinus mrigala. The sequence goes on along the minus strand of CM070013.1, from coordinate 35,466,916 downwards.
AGCGTGCTTATTCACACCCAGGGTTTTGTCTCCGTGAAACCCAGCGTATGCGAATAAACACATCTCACACACATTGCAGCGTGTGTTCTCGAGGAATGTGGTGTGTGATCAGCCAGTTTGTGCCCTCTTAGGGTCCTTTCCACTTTGTGTTTATGCTGTAAACAGTCTTTCCTTCCTTCGTTTACATTATGCCGCTCGGAGCTGATGGCACAGGACTCTCTCGCAGTCTCTCCAGAGCCCATGACGAGCATTTCCTCCTCCTGGATGACATTTAGACGACTCGAACTGTTAGAATCAACAGAGACCTCATATCAGTGGCCTTCTCTCCCCAGCTCGCACACACTGTTCTCCATATGCCGGCTTCTAGCTGTCTTAGAGCGTTAATGGAAAGTTTATAGCAACGGCATGAGAACCGAGTGACCTCATGTCATCCTGTGTACTGTAATGCAGTTCTGTGGCCCAAAACAGAGAGATAGCTGCTCATCAGCTGGAAGGGTGGGCTTGCATTCCTTTTAGGTTTTGTGGAGAGGAGGAGCTCTGTGTTGTGGCTGTATGTGTGTACTTTCATTTCATCATTTCTGAAAGTGTCCTCACAAAGGGATGCATGATATATTGGGACCATATGGGTTATCGGCCTATTATAAAGAGTTTTTTTTGTTAGTTCCCCTCAAGTTGACACACCAGGTGTCTTAGCAGAAAAAAACACTAGTCTAGTTCATTTATAGTATTTTCCACAAAGTTTGCACCCTTTTGGCTGAAAATGTAATTTCTTTCTGTTTAAATTACATTTTTTTTCTTCAGTATTTTGTTATATAATGTTAAGACCATATATAAATAATGTTGTAAAACCACAACATACTATATAAGTTTGGGGTCAATAAAATTCTATTCAGTAAGGAAAGAATGAATTATATTTATTAAAAATGATAGTAAAGACTTCTACATTGTTACAAAAAATATATATAAAAAATTAAAAAATAAATAATTATTTTGAACTTTTTATTCATCAACAGATCCTGAAGAAAATGTGTAATGGTTTCCACAAAATATATTTATGTGCATAGATGTTTTCAGCATTGATAGTAAAAACGAATATGTTTTTGAACAGTAAATCAGTATATTATAATCGCTATTTTACTGTATTTTTGATTAAAAAAAAAATTGATATATTTACTGTAGGAAATGCACAAAATATCTTTATGGAACATGATCTTTACTTAATAAGATAATGATTTTTGGCTTAAAACAAAAATCGGTCATTTTGACACATACAATGTGTTTTTGCTTATTGCTACAAATATACCCGTGCTACTTAAGAATGGTTTTGTGGTCCAGGGTCACATTTATCATTTTCTGACATGTAGAGCTGTGTGTGTGTCTGAGAGAAAATGCATTGCTAGTTTCAAGCTCTATGGACCTTTTTTTTTAATGGCTACGCATCATCTTGTTTTCCTCAGCTTTGAAGAGATCTACAAGTTTCAGCGACAGATCTTGAGAGTGAAGGACCGGGATGAATTTCCCATGATTCTAGTGGGTAACAAAGCTGATCTTGAGCAACAGAGACAAGTGAGTGGCATGAATCACTTCAAGTACTGTAATTTCAGAGCGCTACACTGAATCTGTATTGATATGAGCATTTTAATACTCTTTGTCTGCACTGCAATCATAGCATGACTTGGCATGACGTGTATTGTATCCATATCGCAGAGATTCTGTCTATATAGCAGATAGTTTCTGTTGTAAAATGACACATGTTAATACTATACACATATATACAGAACTCAAGAGCAGGATGTCACGGTAATTAAATGTGGATGAAATTCAGTCCTGAAAATCAATGAGCTGAAAGGATGAAAAATATCAGTGTATGTGTGTCTGTGAGGGAGAAAGATGGTAATAAAAGACATGGGGTTACTGAGTGCATAGAAAGACACTCAGATTGTGTTACACTGCCACCTAGTGTCAGAACAGAAAATGTCAGCCTGCTCTAATTAACTGCATCTGTTGTCTTTACCTTTATGAAAGGCATCTTATAAGACATATTGATCAATATAAAACAGAAAGCAAAAATTGTAAAAGGAAAAAATGTGCATAGCTGGATTTTAATTGAGGAGTGGTTTCTTTTTCAGGTGACCCAGGAGGAGGGTCAGCAGCTCGCCCGACAACTCAAAGTCACGTACATGGAGGCCTCAGCTAAGATCCGTATGAATGTAGACCAAGCTTTCCACGAGCTGGTCCGAGTCATAAGGTGTGTGTGTGTGTGTGTGTGTGTGTGTCTGTTTGTGTTTGTCATACAGTGCTGTTGTACCACCAGATGGTGGCAGCAGACAAACAGTAGGCTGTATTCGGTATGGAACACTTGCATACTTGCATGCTACATGTTTTTGTATGTAAATCAGTACACATTAAGAACTGATAAACATTTCAAACAGTAGTATGCTACAATGTTGTCATTATGTTTCCATCATGTTGCATATTTAATACAGCAATTGGTGTCTATCCAATTTTATGGGTAAAAATGTCTTGCATTGTGGGATACAATATCCTTATCTTTTAAACAGAGCATCTGGTCTTTCCAATTGAAACAAAAACATAGCCATACAGAACAGATTAACAATGTGCAGCTGAATTTTTTTCAGTTCAGTGTCATTTTAGTATTATTTAGTATTATATATAAAATATAGTGTTGAATTAGCTTAATTTTTATATTTTTCAAATGTCAGTTTAATTTTAGTTTTATTGTAATAAGCGCTGTCAAACGATTAATTGCGATTAATCGCATCCAAAATAAGTTTTTGTTTATATAAATTATGTGTGTGTACTGTGTATATTTATTATGTGTATATGGAAACACACTCAGTATATATTTTGAAAATATTTACATGTGTATGTTTATATTCATATAATTGATAATATACATAAATATTTTTCTTAAATACACATGCATGTATATATATTTATGTATACATGATAAATATACAACAGTACACACATATATCATGTAAACAAAAACTTTGATTTTTGATGCGATTAATCGTTTGACAGCATTAATTTTAATTGAGGTTAAAATGAAAACTCTGTCATTATTACTCATCCTCATGTCGTTTCATCAAAAAATATCTTAATTTGTTTTCCAGAGATTAACAAAGGTCTTATGGCTTTAGAACAACATGAGGCTGAGTAATTAATGACAGAATTTTCATTTTTAGGTGAAATATCCCTTTAATTTTTATTAATACATTTTTACATTTTAGCTATTTTAGTACTTCAGCTGAAACTGATTAATTTCAGGCAACATTAAAAAAAAAATATATATATATATATATATTTATATATATATAAATAGATTTTTTTTTTTTTTTTTGAATTTCTATTCACATTTTATTTCATCCTTATTACCAAAAACATTTTTTTTAATTTTTTGTGTTAAAAATAACTAAATGAATTGAAATCAATTTAGTTGGAAACCAAAAGTCTTTTATGGCATGTAATGGAAAATCTTAATTCGAGCTGATAGATTGCGCCACATTTGACTGATTGTCACATCCTCTCACAGGAAGTTCCAGGAGCAAGAGTGCCCACCCTCGCCGGAGCCCACGCGCAAAGAGAAGGATAAGAGCGGCTGCCATTGTGTGATTGTCTAATTGGCTTCTCACTGCCGCCACTCACCCAGCTGCTGTCACCGGTCCCTGCCCCCCACCCTGCCTTCTGACATCACGTCCTGTGCGGATGAACTCGCTGCCTTTCTACATGTGCATGTCTTCAAAACAGCAGTCTCTCTCATAGCCTTATCGGGGGCATTTGTGCCTCTAGGACTTCACTACTAGAAGAACCAAACTGACAAAATCTTGATCGAACTCACCATTCTACCTTCAACTAGAGTACTGACATCAGTGTGACCTAGAATATGGTAATCATGCCCCAACACTAAACATCGCTTCTTACAAATTTGCTATAAAACACAAACACACACACAATTCCTTTTTTTGTATTTTGAAGGATTTTTTTTTTCTCTTGCCTTGTGACATTTGTACTTTTGCTGAGATGGGAAGACTAAACGAAACACCATTGGGATTGCAGATGACTTTTAGCAGAGTGAGATGATGTTCTGAAGCTTTGTGTGTGTGTGTCGTGCCATATCTGTTTTTACTTCCATATGCTAAGCAGCGATTGTACATAAGTGAAGATTTGTGTGAGTTGAGACCACCTTTATAATGACGAAACTCAGTCGCAGAGTACCGTGTGTGAGGTTGACCAGCTTGTTTTGACATGCATTGAAACAGTAATGTACTCGCAGATATGTACATAGATAGCCTCTAACATTATGCCAATTTTGTCAGCAGTGAAGTCAGTTTCCCAACTTATTGTTTGGTCAAGATGTCTTTTATTTGCATTGTTAAGGCTTCTTGGCATGTATGGATTTGATTCTTTTAAAGGGATAGTTCACCTAAAAATGACAAATCACTTACTCACTCTAATCTGTTCCAAATCACAAATGTTGTTGGGTTTTTTTCCATATTTATACTAATTTCCATATTTTCTGATCTGTATGACCCACTTAAGTTACGTTAAAGCGAGAGAAACAATTTCTGCATTTGCAAGAAAAGAAAAGTTTTAAGGTCTCCCTGTGTTTTTCTGCAAAAATAACTAAGCAAATTAAGACAACCATAAATATTGGTAATTTTATTGTTTTACTGTAAAATTAGATCTATTATGATTATTAAATACTCTGTCAGTTTTTTTATATAATGTAATTATTTATAATTTAATTATGTCTTATTAATTTTATTGTTAATAATTGTAATAATAAAATAAAAAATATTATTTTAAATTATTATTATTATTATTATTATTATTATTATACATTACCAGTCAAAAGATTCATTTTTTAGAGAAGTCTCTTCTGCTCACCAAGCCTGCATTTATTTGATTGAAAGTACAGCAAGAACAGTAACATTTTGAAATATTTAAAATAACTGTTTTCTATTCAAATATATTTTAAAATGTAATTCATTCTTGTAATTTTTAAAGCCGAATTTTTAGCATCATTACACCTGTCACATGATCCTTCAGAAATCATTCTAATATTCAGATTTGCTGCTCAAAAAACAATTTTTCAAGTTTATTTGATAAATAGAAAGTTCAGTAGAACAGCATTTATCTGAAATAAAAATATTTTGTGAAAATATAAATGTCTTTATCATCACTTTTGATCAATTTAAAGCACCCTTGCTAAATAAAAGTATTAATTTCTATTATTTCTTTCTAAAGTTATCAAGGTATAGTGTATAATGTTACAGAAGCTTTTTATTTTAGATAAATGCTGATCTTTGGATCTTTCTATTTATCAATCCTGAAAAAATGTACCCAACTGTTTTAAATATTGATGATAATGATAATAATAAAATGTTTCCTAAACAGCAAATCAGCATATTAAATGATTTCTGCAGGATCATGCAACACTGAAGACCGGAGTAATGATGCTGAAAATTTAGCTTTGATCACAGGAATAAATTACATTTTAAAATATATTCAGTTATTTTAATTAGTAAAAATATTTCAGAATTTCACTGTTTTTGCTGTACTTAAGGTCAAAAAAAAAAAAAAGGAATAAAAAGGTTCCTGGAATGAAAGTCGATTGTTGTTTTAAGCCCGGTTGCTTTATTATTTGGACGAAACATATCAAAACATATTTCAAAATATCTCCTTTTGTGTTTTACAGAAGAAAATCAGTCATTCAGGTTTGGAAGGACAAGTGAATGTTGATTTTTGGTTGAACTTTCCCTTTACGTTCTGTGATTGTGAAATGTATTCTACATGTAGCCAGATTGTTCAAGCCTTCTTGACTCTCAGCTCAGATTTCTACAGACTATCTTCAGACTCAGGTTGCTCCATTTACAGTGTTTTCACAATGTTCTGACGATGTCTGCTCATTCAGTAGTGCACAATAGGCTGTCTGTTCTCTACTAGGTACCCCACGAGATCGATGACACAGAGAATTAGTCTCTGAAATAATTGTCTCTTTTTTCTGGCCTTGTATTTCAATTCACTTTTACACCGATTTAATTTTTTATCGGTTTGGAAACGTATTTAAGTGACTGAAACAGCGCGAGGACTCCGTTTCAAGGGGACAATTGAACTGCTGACATCACAGGCATCTTTTAAGCATCTTTTCATGTATATGATCAGATAAAATCAAGTGTTTTTTTTTTTTTTTTTTTTTTTTTTTTTTTTTTTTGATTATACAAAAAAGAGAATTCATACACCAGACATCCACATTCCCTCAAGACTGTTTTTTTATTTTTAAATATGGTTTGACATCTCTGTGATATTCACACTTAAATCTGGTATTTCTCATCTGACAGGTGATAATTTTCTTCCTGGCTTTATACTCCAAGGGTTCATATCACTATTGCATCATGTCACGTTTTATTTTCGTCTTCCTTTTTTTCCAGCGTGCATTTCTGTATGAGGGATACAAATAAACTATTTTAGTTTTTGTGTTTTATCATCATGTAATATAAGAAAAAAGATGGAAGTGATCTTTTGAACGGACATGATTAAATGTTTTTACTATATACTTTTATACATTATTTTCTTATCAGACTAGTTAATGAGTATTTTTATATGTTTGTAAGTGAAAACGCTCTCGTGGCACAACTGTGTGTATATGTAAAGAGGAGTATTTAATTAATCTCGGTTTATTTTTAACTGAAAAAGGCCAATGTATGTTGAACTGTGGTCCTGTCCTACTTTCGGTGGACTGGAGACGATAACCCATCCAAACGGTCGTCCGCCTCATAGCCTATAACAACTTTACCAGTGATCACTGGGCCAGTGCATAAAGCCGATGCCCTTTTGTGATGACTCAGGTTCCCAAAACCTTGTCCGTTATACCAGTTCATAGCAACATGGATCAAAACTAAAGCTAGTAAGAACAGAAGTGCATGGCTCTTCTTCTTCCCAGAGTCTGTGTACATCTAATACATACTGTGTTTTATTTGTCACATCTTTCCCTCCCCCTGTATAGCCTCTGGTGCTATAATAAAATCTATGATTTATCTGTGATACATTTGCTTTTCCTTACTGAGGAAACACGGTGCAACATGTTGCGCAAAATTATAGCTCTCCTTCTTTAAGTTGCCATTGAATAGCAAGTGTCACCGAGTGACAAGTAGATTGTTATTTTGCTGTCCTTAACTCTATCCCCTGTGATTTGGAAAGTTTCGATCCTTTTCTTGGACTGTGTTCCAGCCGCTACAGTAATGAGCTGTATGACAACTTATGTCATAAGCTTGTTTTTATTGTTATTGAGTCTTGTGTATTCTTCCATGAGATTGGGTAACATTGTGAAGGAGGAGGGTGTCATAACATTTTAGAGAACATTCCGAATTAAGAGAACCGGCTCTGGAAAAGCTGTCGTTTGCTCGTGTTGTGACAGTTATACAATTAAAGTGTCAAGTAACGGAATGAAATCAATGCAGTGACAGCTGTAATATACAGTTGTTGCTGTATGTGTCAGTTTTATAAGGATTGTAAATCTAAATGTCCAGTCACTATTAAAGCTTTTTCTGAGACAGGCCTTGAATGGTCAGGGCTGAGTTTCCCAAAAGCATCATTAGTGGTTCGTACAATCTACTTAAAGGAACACTCCACTTTTTTGAAAATAGGCTCATTGTCCAACTCCCCTAGAGTTAAACGGTTGAGTTTTACCGTTTTCGAATCCATTCAGCCGATCTCCGGGTCTGGCGGTAGCACTTTTAGCATAGCTTAGCATAGATCATTGAATCTAATTAGACTGATAGCATCTTGTTCAAAAATGACCATATATAATGACGATATTTTTCCTATTTAGGAAAAATTTGGTCCTTTTTTGAGCGAGATGGTAACGGTCTAATCTGATTCAATGATCTATGCTAAACTATGCAAAAAGTGCTACCGCCAGACCTGGAGATCAGCTGAATGGATTCAAAAACGGTAAAACTCAACTGTTTAACTCTAGGGGAGTTGGAAAATGAGCCTATTTTCAAAAAGTGGAGTGTTCCTTTAAAGGAATAGTAAAACTTTCATTGGTGGGCAAGTGATGTAACACTAATAATTGAATGGGACTTGATGGGGAGAGTGAAAGTATTTCATGTGTTTTGGAGAAAATGGGAGGCTTGATAGTGTCTAATGTTCCATTACATTGGTATATAGAACCATTTTAATTACACCGGGTTGCCATTGTGTTGAAGAGTGGAGCTTTTAGCTGTTTCATGCAGCACTGAATACATTCAGCATACAAATATATGCTATGTAGCTAAGAGTTTATCTTATAATCAAATGTTTTGTCAGGGAGCCATGTAAATCATTTTGAGACTACTTAAAGGGATAGTTCACCCAAAAATGAAAATTTTGTCATCATTTACTCTCTCTCATGTTGGTCCAAACCTGTATGATTTCTTTTCTGCTGTTTAACACAAAAGAAGGTATGTTGAAGAATGTTTATAACCATTAACTTTCATAGTATGTATATTTTTTTTAATACTATGGAAGTCAATGGCTACCTGTTCGTTTACCAACATTCTTCAAAATATCTTCTTTTCTGTTCAACAAAGAGAAATAATTCATACAGGTTTAGAACAACTTGAGGATGAGTAAGCATTAGCCCCATTCACACAGTAATACCAGTAAATTGTCATAAAATTACCTGAATAATTTTACCGGTAAATACAAAAATGCACGGGTAATGATGTTCTGTTTTTTTTACCGGTAAAGCACCATTCACACATCATTTTCAAAATACTGGTACATTCTGTGGCATCATTAACCACAAATGACCTCTAAATAGCTGCCCCACCCAGTGTTGATGTTGTCATTTTTGTGTAAAACATTATTCTTTTGGCCGAGAGACATAATATTAGACGATTTTAGGAAATTTCTTTGACTTCTGTAAATGTGTCAGCTGCATGAGAATGTTATGATTGGCCTAGAGTAGACATCTTATGTCCGCACATTTTGAGCTCGTACTTGTTCATACCGGTAATCTTCATTCTGCGTTCACAAGGAGCACATTACTGGTAATTTATTGGTAATGGTACAGGGTGGTAATGGTAATGGAACTTCTCATACCGATAAACTGCCAGAATGAATTAACCAGTATTTTGGAAAAGGTCCTGTTCACACATGATCTTTTTAACTGTAATTTACCAGTAAAGGTTGTATGTGTGAAAGGGGCTATTTGCGCACTCTCATGTTGTTCCAAACCTACTGTTTAACACAAAAAAAATATTTTGTAGAATGTTGGTAGCCAAACAGTTGCTGGTAACTGCTAACATCTATAGTATATTTTTTTTAAACACTATGGAAGTCAATGGCTACCAGCAACTGTACAGTTTGTTTACCAACATTCTTCAAAATATCTTCTTTTCTGTTCAACAAAGAAAATCAATTCATATAGGTTTGGAACAACTTGAGGATGAGTAAAAGATAACAGTTTTTTCATCTAAAAATGATTTCATTCAATGCAGTTGAAGTTACATGAATAAACAATGTTTGTGTTTCCTAACTGACTCACATGGAACAGATGTTCATGAAATCCAACACACCTTTTTTTCAGTGCAGGGAGACCTTGAATACTTGTAAATCTTAAAGCTGAAGTTTTGCATCTTTGTCGCAATCTCTGTTTGAAACATGCAATTCCAGGTATTTGCATAAATATCATCTTTACATGGGTTGTGCACGACTGCTCACAGGTGAATGTTTTGAGGAGTATGTGTGGCTGTCAGTACTGTACTTTGGAATCACAGATTCTACGTCTTAGAAGTATGATCCAAATAAGAATTTTTACTGGAAAATGTCATCTGAATAAGTAAGTAACACTTCTGCCACTTTTGTTCTGACCAACTGAGGAAAAAAAAGGCATTAAAAAAGTTGCACTACCAATGGTAAATCTAATTATAGCTTAGCTCATATCACATCAAACTGTGTAAATTATTATTATCGTTATACTTTTGCTCGCAAATTGTTAAAGGAGAAGTTCTCTTCCAGAACTAAAATTTACAGATAATTTACTCACCCCCTTGTCATCCAAGATGTTCATGTCTTTCTTCAGTCGTAAAGAAATTTTTGGAGGCAAACATTTCAGGATTTCTATCCATATAGTGAACTTCTATGGTGCCCCTGAGTTTGAACTTCCAAAATGCAGTTTAAATGCAGATTTAAAGGCCTCTAAATGATCCCAGGCGAGGAAGAACGGTCGTATCAAGTGAAACAATCTGATATTTTCTAAAAAAAAAAAAAAAAAATGTAACCTTAAATGCTCATCTTGGCTAGCTCTTTACCTTTTTGGCCTTGTAAAGGGCGTTTGATCTTCTTTGCATGTTCACTTTGTAAACACTGGGTCGGTACTTCTGCAGCGACGTAGGACGATTTTGAAGTTGGAGGAGAAAATGAGATGGGAGTTTTTCGACATACCCTAACTGTTTTGAACCAAAATACATGGGAGTTCACGCAGACATAGACAAGATGAGCATTTGAGGTTAAAAAGTATATAAATTGTCCATTTTTTTTTTTTTAGAAAATAACACTAGATAAGCCCCATCTTCCTCGGCTGGGATCAATTAGAGCCCTTTGAAGCTGCATTTAAACTCCATTTTGGAAGTTCAGACTTGGGGCACCATAGAAGTCCACTGTATGGAGAGAAATCCTTTTCCACACACACACACAAAAAAAAAAAAATTCTTTACGACTGAAGAAAGAAAGAAATGAACATTTTGGATGACAAGGGGGTGAGTAAGTTATCTGTAAATTTTTGTTCTGGAAGTGAACTTCTCCTTTAATGTTTTTAATTTTCCTTTAATGTCAGCATTGCATGACTACTTGTATTTACGCATTTACTACGTGTATCTAATTGTCATACCATTAGAATGTCATCAAAAGAAATTGTTCTTTTAACCCAAAAAGCAAATTAATGTTACTTAGAATTGGGTCTCTTTGAAATACAAATCTTGTGCAATCCCACGTATCTGTAATCATATGCACATTTGAAACTGGAATATAATCTAATTTCAGTCACTTACATGTGTTTCATTAACACAGTCCTTTCTGGATAACAATCCGTCATCAAAATTCTAAATGTAATTATTCCAGCTGCTGTGAGAAAAGGCTATAAATGTTTCGCCACCTGAAGGGATACAGCTCCAACCGGAAACTAACAATTAAATTAATTTTTCTACCTATTAGATTGTGTTTTATTAACGTCTACCCCTACCCCAACCCTAAACTTAGCCCTTACTATAATACAAAAACAGTATTATTGTTGTAAAGTGTGACAAAAATACCGTTACATGCGATATAACCTACTAGCCGGGTCTCCTTTTTTATGATGTTTTATTAACAAGGTTCGGGAGGAGCGTGTCAGCGACCTAACCTAATTAACACAACAGGAGCTCACACAACTCAATGCCATAGATTTAAATACTGCCGACTTACCTCTATCCTTTGACTGTTTATCAGCATCCCTCCACCACCCCATCTCCTCATATACCATATAGTAATATGCATTACTATACTCCGGCTTATTATATGTAAGCGTGAACTCGTGAAATGTATACAGACGTGACATAATGACGCACAGACGAACGGCGGCAAACTCGTATTTTCCGCATAAACCAATAGCAGGCAGTAACACTCAAATTAGAGCACATTATTGTGATCTCACCATTTTAAAATTGAGGTAAGGCAAGGAGATAGTTTTGGACACTGGCTGGTTATGTACTTGCACAAAATTGATTTCGGATCATTTTTAACATAAAAAAAAGTTACAGACTGCAGCTTTTAAATGAATAATGCATGAAATCATATAATGGGTCACTGCTCTCTTCACTTTGTACTTGTCAAATGTAGAAGCCTTAAAAAGTGATTTACATAAATGTATTTTTTGGGGTTTCGTTGTGCTATTCACATTGTGTGGATGAGCGCTGTGAAAATATGTCAAATTCGCCATGACACATTCACACACATTCATACAGACAAGTGGGCTTTAATAATCACCAGCACCTGCTGCAATGAATGATCATTATATAGGGAAGTAGAACAAGAGTACATTGATACTAGTCTGTGAATTTGGCTGATCTACAGATCAGTGGCTTAAAACCCTTTTCTACCACCCCTGTTGAGCATGCTGCAAAAGCGTGGATGTTCTTATGTGGTCATAAATGTGCCTTAGACTGGCTGTATTCTATTAGAGCTGTTGTTTGGGAGACAGCATTGTGTCCTTTGAGCACATCTGGGTCATGAATGGGTGGATTGACAGCTTAATGTCACTGCGCTTGCAAGCATATGTTTGAAGTTCGGTTTGCCTAGCAGCACATGTATGGCCAACCAACAGAGACGTGAGTTAACAGCTACGTATAGATCTCAGATATTGGCTGGGTATACACAGTCACTGCAAAACCTGTGAACCAACAGGTATTATTTCTTACACTTTCCTAAATATTCCAGTTTGGTCCATACTATGGCTGTCCTTCACTTCATTTAGTTCATCATGAGTGGTTATTTAGTCCCAATGATGTATAAAAAGATACTTTCCTTCCAAATGTCAGTGTTTTGATTAATACTAGTGAATGGCTACATGTTTAAATAGCTACTGCTCTTTACGTGTAAACTGTGACCTCTTCATCACTATGAAACGTACCAGCTTGTCAGATCAAAAGAAGGAAAATTAAAGATCTGGTCACTTTTAATCAGCTTTATAAGATGTCAGTACATTTTTACAGTATTTTTATTCAAACGTTTAATGGATAATTTTAGTATTAGGTGTGCTGCTGTACCTATTTTTGCTCTTTGCTCTTTATCCTTCATGATTTTGAATAAATGAGATCAAAGTCTGCAAATCTCATGGTGACTTACATTGACAATGTTCAGGGCTTTTTCAGAGCCATGAATTATGTTTTGCTACTTGCTAGTCATGTGCTATTGGGGAAAAAGATTTTCTCATTCTAGAGAGCATTTTATTGGACAGTTTTATTGGATAAGCCTCTGAGTGCAAACTGAAACATGAATATTATTGATCAAGAAGAGAAACACTAAACTTTTAATCGCATAGATCCACTAAAAGATCATTTTGTAATCTTTTAGGAGTACATTAGCATATAGATGACTAAAAGTTATTTATTCAACAGTGGTGAAGTACCGTAATATTAAAAAACAACAACAACTGAATTGCAGTTGGTCTTTGCTCTTGCATTTTTGCATAGTGAATTCTGATCTTGTCCTTGTACGTATTTATAGAGCAGTGAATGTTAACACAGAGCCAAGGTTATTTTTAAAGACTTCAAACATCTGAATGGTGCTAATGGTTTGAGTCAATTTTTATTCTCCCCAGTACTTTTTGATCAGTCACATAATCAGTCTCTTTGTTTACTGGATGACAGTTGGACTCTCCAAACCTCCCACCTCTTTTTTTCTCAGTCCATTCATGCTATGATTCGGTCAAGGAGTGCAAAACTTACGAAGGCAAACCACTAACTGATCCCCATTACTATCTCTTTCTCTCTATTAATAGATGTCCATTGGCATTTAAGCACATTGTTACTCTAGAAAAGAGACACAGCTAATGCAAGAAACTTAAAAATAATATTGTTTAATATATATTGATGTATTTCAATGGAACAGTTTTGAAATTAACTGATCTACAGTAATTGGTTGTTCATGAGTCCCTTGTTTGTCCTGAACAGTTACAATGCCTGCTGTTCTTCAGAAAAATCCTTCAGGTCCCATAAATGCTTTGGTTTTTCAGCAATTTTGTGTATTTGAACCCTTTCCAACAATGACCAACAATGACTTCCAACAATGTATGATTTTGAGATCCATCTTTTCGCACGGAGGACAACTGAGATACTCATATGCAACTATTGCAGAAGGTTTAAGCATTCACTGATGCTCCAGAAGGAAGCACGATGCAATAAAATGATTAAGGGGGTGAAAACATTTTGAATTTGAAGATAAGGTTTAAATGTAACTTATTTTGTGTTCTGGGAAACATGTAAGTATCATGTGTATCTTCTGAAGGGCAGTACTAAATGAAAATATAGATATATGATATTTAGGCGAAATAAGAAAAATGTATGCATCATTCTGTTCAAAAGTTTTCACCCACTTAATACATTGTGTTTCCTTCTGAAGCATCAGAGAGCATTTGAATCTTCTGTAATAGTTGCATATGAGTCCTTCAAGTGTCCTCGGTGTGAAAAGATGGATCTTAAAATCATACAGTCACTGTTGGAAAGGGTTTAAACACACAAAAATGCAAAAAACAAAGAATTTGTGGGACCAGAAGGATTTATCTGAAGAACAGCTGGTAGTTTAACTGTTCAGAACATATGAACAACTATCACAAAACTAAAAAACAAAAAACAAACAAACAAACAAAAAAACAGCTGTGGATCATTAGGTAATAACACATTATTAAGAATTCATTAAAATTTTTCATTCAAATTTACTTGTATAACACTTTTCACAATACATATTGTTGCAAAGCAACTTTACACCAAATTAAAGTTTTTACAACATATTTGAAGTTGATGTACATATGGCAGAGATGTATGGTAAAGATCAATTAATGACATAATCAAACAGACAAAGAACACCATAAATTTGTAGCAAAATTCGGTAGTGCTGTATGTTGTTTCAGGGTTGGCATCATCTGAAGTCCTCTGAGGGGTTGGCATCATCAAGTGTATGTAAACTTTTGAACGGGGTCATTTTTCTAAATTCAAGTATTATTGTCTCTTGTGGACTATATGTAAACGTCTTATATTCAGGTTAGTACTAAATAAAAATGAACATGCATTTTGGTATTTTTTAATAAAATAATTATCATTTTGCAGATTCTACAAGGTTAATAGCTTTAAAAATAATTCAAATTGCATTTTACATATCTGTTCTGTAAAAATCAGATGACAGCTGGCATTAGTTTTACCTCAGGGGCCTCTGTGCCAGAGGTTGTGCTTTATTTATTTCCCTAAATACTTCCCTAAATAATATCATTGATGATACAATATAATGCGCACAATGCTTTATCACTAATGCTTAGTTTTCTTAATTTTTCATCCTCGAAAAATTAAGCTTAATTGTAATCTTCACTATGTGTTTGTGTGAGTGTATGATAGATCACAATTAATATGTAATGTGTATGCTTAAATTTATATATTTTTTGGCTGCTTTTAATATCATTTTTAAAAAGAATTTTACTAAAATAAATAAATAAATACTATGCTATTTTCTTCAAGAAAATCTTAATCCAAACGTGTGCGCGCATGGTGAATTTAACAACTGACATTTCCCCTCTCACAGCCAGTGGTTCAGTCCACCTATTTTAAACCCCTCAACCAAACGGTTTTTCTACGGCTTCCCAGCTCAGCACCAGAAACATTTGAAGACGTTCATTGTTGTGAAGACGGAGGATTTAACACAAAACGCAAGAAATATTACACGGCTCGGCGTCACAGTATAATCGAGCATTTGTGTCCACAGATGGCCATGGACGGACTGGGCAACAATAAGAGCATGTCATACAGTCGATGGAGTTATGACAGGTAAGCACGCCGTTATTGTGTAAACAGATTGTAAAAATCTGTTTTTCCTGTACGTGTTAAATAATTTATACGGTCAAAGTAAAACGCTAGCGTCCAAACCAACCGAACAGCTCATGACGGGGACAGACGACGCTGATTTTAACGACCGAAGTTGTGTACAAAGTTCGTGATTCTTGTGAGAAAGAACAACAAATGGCTTCTTTCATTAAAAATGAACAGCATTTTGCAAACCTGATGCTGTTTTTCTGTTTTCCCGTTCGCAAAGGCGCTTGTAAGAAAGCGACTAGAGACATATTTCTGATTTGACAGCTCAATGGAGAATTGAACACTGGTAAGGTTCAATTAAACAACATGCAGCGGGTCATTTGTGTTTTAAAATAACGGTTATTGCGTATCAACATTGCTTGTGGAGAGCCAAACGTCACCGTTCTATTTCAACACGTGCTCTTTCCAGCGCATCTCTCGTGTATTTATTAGCCTGGCTTCAGCATCCTCTCAGCTCCACTGTCAGCATCCCAATTCTCTACAGGCATCATGATATCTGCCTCGGTGCTCTTGCTTATGATCCAGAAGATGCTGGAGTTCATCATGTCTGCGGCAGGTGACACATTCAAAATTTGAGTCAAAACCTAGGATGTGATTGGTATGCTATGACTGCGCTCTCACTGCTCCCCAGAGGAACTACAGAAACATCCTCTAGTCTTAACGCCTCGTAGCATTTCTCTATAGAGCATGTTACATTGAAGCAGGTATGGCATATGAAGCCCACCCTCTCATCATTCTGTCTAAAATTATGCACACTTAGTATGAAAAAGTGGTTTGTTAAAGGTGTAGAACATCTAAATATGTGGTAGTTGTGAAACATTACTCAGATGATGTTCTACATTCACCAAAGTGTGCAACAAGACACTCTGCTTTCCCGTAAGGCCATGGGACCTATAGATTAGTAAATCTAAAATTGTAAAAGTAAATTTGCTTCTCCTTATTTATATTGCGTGCAGGAATCGGTGGGCGGGGCTAAACAGGAAGTGATGTAAAAGCAGGCATTGATCTTCTTCTGCAGAGGCGGTGTTTAGCCACACTATTACATCATCATAAGTCGTCATAAAGTTGGCAGATTGGCTTCAATATAAGCTGATTTTAGACTAATGCAAAAGTTTTAACTTACAGGATATTTTTGTAGTACAGTGACCTCTTATATATGTCAGAAGATCAAGAGAATTTTGATTTCTCAGTTCATGACCCCTTTTATGTACTTTAATTATCAGTACATCTAATGCAAATGGCAGATGTAGTACATATTGCATACCTGAAAAACACTCTTCATCAGTAGTCGAGGGGTATACATTCCGGATGCAGCATCTGTCCCTCTGTCTCTCTCTCCTCTGAGACCCTTTTGGCTAGTTCAGTGTTGGGGGATGCGTGTGGGTGATAGGGCATGGAGGTAAATGGAGGAAGTGTTCCTATGGCAAAGACAGCGCTTCAGAGAACAGCTGGTGCCGCTCTTTCAAACAAAGGGAATACTATCCATCGCTGAGCACCGTCTCTGATGAATGGATAAAAGAGACAATACCTGCCAGCACATCAGGCTGGAGTACATCCCAGATCATAGTTGTATCTGCATGATACGTGGTGAATACAGAGCCAGGTATGATAGAGACAAAGCAGCACATTGTTTTGTTCAACTGATTGTAATCCTTTTAACAAGCACTGCAGTAAGAACATTTTCCTCACCTATTTAATTCAGCCTCTACCTGCGGTTAGATCAGCTCCCGAATGATGCCCTGAGCCAGTTTAAGGTTTAATGGAACCGGCGCTGATTACAGATTCATGCGTGCACGGCTCATGCAGGCATTACAATTGACAGCCGTCCTCATCAGGTCTGGAGCTGCTCTCAGACGGTCTAATCAACAATCCGGTGTCCCCATTAGCTCGGCTGAAAGAACCAAGGTGTTTGGTGCAGATAGTTTTCAGCACAGGCGAACTTCAATGGAAGTAGTTAAGCATTTTCATATTTCTGTCAAAGAGGGGGGGGGGTCTGCTGCAATTATCCAAATAAATGTCAAGTGATCTCATTAGGAGGCTGATAAGGTGCCTCGCAATGGCCATTAGACAGACCTGATGATAATTCATTCCTGTTTTTTTTTTTTGTTTCAACAATACTCAAAGGAAAATACAATCAATGCGCTTAATTGACCCTCAGCCTGCTTGGTTACTGTTGCTAACTCCGACTTTACCGTTTCACTGAACATCCCATAGGAATGAACTGGAAAACGCTGACTGCGTCCAAATATGACAATATGTGAAAAGAGTTCAAATTCACTGTATTCATAAAATGCTAGTACCTGGAAGAGAAGTTATGAATGGCAGTGAAGCAGCTCAACTGAGTCACATGACAATGACAAATGTAGTACGTTCATACTATATCCACCTTATTTTTCAATGCGGAAGTAAGCTGTTTTCTAGTAATGTGTTAGACTTCCAGTTCATAACCGCCATAGGGAAATAACGAGAAGAATAACGAAGTGCAGTAAACAGTAAAACTGTTTGCACTACAAACCATTGTGTTCATAATTAAGATAATACATTAAAACAATATGGTAAGACACACCAGTTTGCAATATCAAGCAGCAAAACAAACTGTTTTGTACAGCTAAAAACAGCTGGAAGCGGATGAGACCGGAAGCCAGACACATTACATTTGCAAAAGCCCATGTCTGCTCTTATAGTAAAAAAATAAGGTGGGTAAAACTTACTTTTTTAATATTTGGGAATTAAATACTTATTCAAATGAAGAGACTATCTGGAGAGTATGTGATTTCACATGCAGCCAGTGTATTTTCAGTGCTCAAATAGGGGTAAAGATTGACTGAATATTATTCTTATGTGGACTGAAATGAATTGTGAGATTGCACTACATATTTATCTGTATTTTTTCATACAGATTGCTAAATTAAAATGAAACATGACTGAAAAATGCAGAGACTGCAAATTTGAATTGAGGCAAATGCTAAATGTATCACAGTCAGTTGAAAAGGGAAATCTAATTTGAAAGTGATGTCTGCTGATAGTATTAGTGTAAGAGGACTGAAGATTTCGGTAACACTTAAAGAATTTATGTGTGATGTGTTATAATGGGTATTTAAAGGGTATAATGCTTTATAATTATTCATAGTGGGCATTTTAATACATTATATTTTGTTGTAAACAATTATAATCAAATTTAAAATGCATAGTGTAACAATAAATTGTTAAGTGTTATAATGTATTAACTGATTGTACAGTGCATTATAAGGTGAATTACATGGTGTAATTAATGCATTAGTACTACTTTTATAATGCATTACACATAAAGGCTTTAAGTAAAAGTCTTCATTTTATAATACTTTGAACAGTTCAGTTCATGCAGTACATGATGTGAAGCAAAGGAAAACAATAATTGTTCACTTTTTTGTTGTTTACTGTGAATCTTAAAGCATAATTTTGTTTTTACTGATGGTCATTTGGGAAAGAGCAGTGCTTTTTGTAGTATTATTTTATACTATTATAATATTTATTAATATTTTAATTGTTTTATTTAATATTTTCAGTTTAAGGTTTTAGAAATTGTTTATTTATTTTTATTTCAATTTTAGTCATTTTAATACTTCTGTTTATTTCATTTCAGTTAGTTGCTAAGGCAGCATTTCTAATTTTTGTCTAATATTTTACGTTTAAGTTTTTCATCTAATATTTATATTTTATCTCACCATAATTTCAGTGAACAAAAATGATTTTTAACATAAAATGAGGAAAAGGGAAAGAAAATACTGCTTATATCCTCTCAGGGTGCCTTGTGTCACTGTTATGTGACCCAGACATGCCATTTTACCTTATTTATAGATAGCTTCCATAGAATTGTTTAATGTCAAACGCAGAGTTCCTTCATGCACTTAGTTACGTTAGAAAGAAGTTTGTTTAAGAAAATGTCAGACGGCAACAGTTGTTAAGGCAGGGCTTAGCGAAGACTCATTTATCTAATGAAAACAGGTTATATATGTTTCTCATACCTTTTTTTCCCACACATCTTTCTATAGAGAAAATTATGAAAACTGAGATGGTGAAAAATCGGTGGGAGGCACACACTTTTCACATCATTCACTGCAGCTCATGGACTGAATTCCAATAGGGGTTGAATCACTCTCTGAATTACACAAAACATCTACTGTGTTCTTCTGACAGATGAGTGGAACCATTGTAAGACATTTATATAAAGACACACTCTCTCTAAGGCAGATGCTTGATTTGTGGGATTAATTTTGTATTTCTGCTCAAACTCAGTAAGACTGTTGAGATTGCTCAGAGGAAAGAGGTCTTCACTGGATGACATCTCAATTTTCTCACCATAGAGATGTTACCTGGAGAGAGAGTTATCAGTTAGCATTTTCATTCATCTCAGTGGCAGTTGGGCGGCTTGTGTGTGAACCCCAAGGAGTATGTGACCTGGATGGAGGCTTCCATCTTTGCTAATGGGTGTTTGGCTCTAGGAACTAATTCTGGGAAAAAATATATTTTATACCTTTAAAAGCGATGCTTACTAGCCTTTTTCTGACCACCTGGTTGGAGGTTTAAAAGCCCATTGCCCACTTAATCATCAAATGGGTTGGACTGATGGCACTGCAATCATATACTGATTTGTTATTACTTCCCGCAGGTTATCATCAACCCCCCCCCCAAAAACAACAACATTTTTCTTTCTGATTGTTGCTGTTTGATGGACATCTGCTGAGAACATGATAGAAAATTATCCTTGTGGTTGAAATTCCTGGACAACAGTATGATACCTTTTTTATTTTGGTCTTCATTGTTCATCAGGTTAATTAGAGAATGTTCACGCCAGGCAAGCTCTGCAGACAGACGTCTAAACAAAGCAATTTATGTGAGGCTAAGTAAATAAGCGGACTCGCCTCCTATCGACTTTTTGAAGCTTAGAGACCTTAGTGTGGAACAGGGGAGCAGATTTATAAGGCTTTTTGTTGATTCTGCTCACAATGCACCACTGATCTACTCCAAGAAGAGCACATGGCTGCATATGTATGTGTGGGTGTAAATCTGTTGTCTCGTCTCATACAGTACATAAGTGGTGTCCTTCAGGTCTGGCCTCTGGGGCTGTGACCCCTGACATCAGCTCAGGCTTATGAATCATTTGGGACCTGTTTCTGTGGTAACCATTTACCCGTGACTGAATCTACAGTAAACCTCCCCTGTGCTGCAGCTTGAAGATGCTCTAGTTCTTTTCTCAAGCCTTTGCTAATGATCTTATGAAGGCAACAATAGTCAAGGTTGTGGTTTCTTTATTAGCTCGGCATTCAAATAATTTGTATCTTCACAAGTTTTTAGGTTATACTTTATTTTGATAGTCCACTTTAGACATTCAACTAACTATAAGTAACTTTGCAACTGCATGTCAACTAATTCTCAGAGTAGACAAAAGTTAGGTTTAGGGTTAGTAGAATAAGTTGACATATACTTGCAAAATTTCTTATAGTCAGTATGTTGTATGTTTTGGATCAAAATCAAAATAAAGTGTTAGAAGATATTAAGCAGAGATTCTACTAATACTCTAATGACTGCTAGTTGACATTTAGTTGCAAAGTTACTTATTGTTAGTAGAAAGTGTTACCATTTTTTATTTTAATCGTTGATTTTATATTAATTGTCTAACAACATTATGACTTTATTTATGATTTGGTGTACTTTTGTTATTGCATTTTTTAAAATATAAAAACTAGAAGGAAAGTTTTACACAAGGTTTGAGTAGGATCTGTAGCTTTTTAAAAAAATATGTCTCAGAATATATAATTATATAATTGATATACACTACTGTTCAAATGTTTGAGGTCTGTAAGGTTAAAAAAAAAATTAAATGTATCAAAAGTGACAGCAAAGATTTTTATATTAATACAAAATAAATGCTTTTCTATTTTCTGCTAATGCATCATGGTTTAAAAAATACATATATAATAACAATAAAAAATAAAATAAATACAAATAAAAAAGCAGCACAACTGTTTAACATTTATAATAACAAGAAATTTTTCTTGAGCACCAAATCAAAATATAGAATTTCTGAAGGATCATTTGCTTTGCCCTCACAGGAAAAAATGATATCTTAAAATACATTAAAGGATTAGTTCACTTCCAGAATAAATGTCATCCAAGACATTCATGTCTTTCTTTCATCAGTTGAAAAGAAATTAAGGTTTTTGAGGAGAACATTCCAGGAATTTTCTCCATAGTGGACTTCAGTGGGAGCCAATGGGTTAAAGGTCCGAATTGCAGTTTCAGTGCAGCTTCAAAGAGCTCTACACAATCCCTGTCGAAGAATAATGCTAGTCTTGCACTAACTCAGCTTCACGCATTACATAATCACGTTGGAAAAGTTACGTGTAATGTAGGTGGAGTGTTTACAAAGCGAACGTGCAAAGAAAGTCAAATGCCTTCTACAAAAAAGGAGAAAATGGGATGGAGTTTTTCGTCCTTCTCTACCTTTTTGAACCGGAGTACACAAATGAAGAACTAACCGTGCATGACCTTTCCAGTGTGATTACGTAATGCATTAAGTCGCAGACAGGCATCACAGAGCTAGTGCAAGACTAGCATTTGTGGTTAAAAAGTGTATAAATTAGTATTTATTTTTTTTTAGAAAATGCCCGAACGTTTCACCAGATAAGGCCCTTATTCCTCGTCAGTGATTGTGTAGAGCCCTTTGAAGCTACATTGAAACCTGCTGGCTCCCATTGAAGTCAACTATATGGAGATTAATTCTGGAATGTTTTTTCTCAAAAACCTTAATTTTTTTTTGACTGAAGAAAGAAAGATGTGAGCATCTTGGATGACATGGGTGTGAGTAAATTATCAGGAAATTTTTATTCTGGAAGTGAACTAATCCTTTAATATTGTGTAAATTGGCAAGAGACAAATAGTATTCCATTAAGTCTAATTACACTGTATCTATATAATAAGTTTTACTTGAATAACTGAAGTGTTGCGTGTGGAAAACAAATTAAGGCAACATACACTGGTCTTTTGATTTCCTCACTATAAGGTGTGAGCATAAGCCCTTTCTCCTTAAAGGACGGATGAGGGGCGCAGAACAGAAACTACTGCACTGCTCTAATTACTGTCTCAGAGTCAGAGATGTGGAGTTCACCAGGGAAATGCAATCGCATGCTGGAATATGTTAAAACAGAATTGGTTAAAGCAGCAGAGAGGGAGAGATAGAAAATCTCCTCAGCGTCCCTAACACATAAAATACGAGGCACGTTTCTCCTGTACCTTGTCTACTTCTCTCTGCCTCTTCAAAATCAGTTCTAATTGTCTGAATGCTTCTGTAATGCCACTTAATTATAAATACTCTGGTTTTGATTTAATTAGGGCCAGTTACTCATCCACACATTAACCCTAAGCTGGGGGAAAAAAATAGATAGATGATAATTAAGCCAAAACAAGCTGAATACATGTTGAGTATAGTGTTAATAGTTTATCTATTTTTTTATTCTTTCAGCTCACCTCAGAACCTCTCTGCCCGTGAAATCTAAGGGCCCTGACTCATTTTCTGTGATGGAGGGTAGTCAGTTGTGTGGGAGTAAATTATTTAAACCCAGGAGCTTTTTCAAATAAAAAAGCATTAGGTTGACATTATTAGCTTTAGCGTTAAAAGATTAATTATTTAAAAAAGAACCAAATTCAATGGCGTAGTCAATAGACAATGGCTGTGAAATTATCTGGTGAGCTGCTTATATACACAGCATTTTAAGGCATCAAAGTAGCTTTCCCAACATAAAGGCTGTTTCAATAAGTATCATATTTTTTAACTAATATTTGTGTGTGATATGCATTTTGTGCATATTAGAGTACCATAGAGTTGGCGCCTTAAAACGGCTTTGCAGGTAGCAAGAGAGCTCACTATATTTAGGAACACAGCCAATATCTGTGACATCACATCAGTTAAATTCTATAATAATGTTATAAGTTACAATGTTTCTTGGTTAGTGTAAAAAGCCTATAGCTTTTCTAATGAACGTTATACTTTGCAGTAGAATTGTTTATGGTTTATGTTAATGAGAAATGTGCAATAAGCCAGTTGAAGCTTTGTTTTACATTTTGCCATGTCTTTGGATTGTGCTTAACAACCTTCAAAACATGATATTAAAATCACCTCTTGTGTTTTATTGCTTTTTGTGTATTATTGTGTTAAGCTGATTTTAACTTTTTGCCTCCTGCATACTTCATGACTCATAAGTACAGACTTTCTTGAGCATTCGAAATGTAACATGGCCCTGTCAATTTACCAAAATAACCATCTCTGAGTTATTCAGAACAAGGTGAAAGTGCTCTCTCATGTTTTCTCTAGAGCGCCATTTGATTTTAAGTTTTAATTTACTTTAGACTCCATTAGACATTCCTTCAGATAAACCTTGAGTAAAACGAGGTGCATTTTAAAAGCTTTTATTGGATGAAAAAAAAAAAAAAGTTGAAATTTTTCTAGCAGTTCAAGCTTGCTAGCTGCTGAGTCATTTTGCTGCAGGAGAAAAAGCCAGGTAAACAGTCAGCAAATGGGAGACACTGGAAGGATTATTGCATCTTCTTTTCTTGTTAAAGGAGAGAGAACGCCATACATTTCGTTTTATAAAATTGCTCACATAAGCCTTGTGGGTGTTTACTTCAAAGTATCCTTCTTATCCATCAATCGTATATTTGTACGGCAGGTTATTGGCGTTATTATTTAAGAGCTCGGTCACTTTAATCTGTCACCTCTAGGTTGGCGGTAGCCATTTCACAGTTCATCGAAATGCATTTAGCCATTCGTTTTTTCAACCATTTTCAAGAAAACATATTTAAAAGGTGGCCATATTAAGACTTGGAAATTGTAAAGAAGAGGACTTTCGTAATAGTCTAAGGTGCTAGAATGTGTAGCAGGTTCGATATAACAGATAATGAGCACTCAGTTTTGTGCTCATGAGTAAGTCACTTTACCCAACTTTTTATAGACAGTTTCTGCCAAAGAATAACCCTTGTAACTTAAATAACCCAGTAGCTTAAAGGCGCCAGTGTTGGGGGTAACGCATTACAAGTAATGCGAGTTACGTAATAATATAACTTTTTTCAAGTAACTAGTAAAGTAACGCATTACTTTTGAATTTCTAAGAAAATATCTGAGTTACTTTTTCAAATAAGTAATGCCAGTTACTTTTTTTCCCCATTTATTGATTGACAAGCCTCCTGTCGGGAAATTGAGAGTAAACATGATGTTACTGTATTCTAGACTAAATGTGAACATGCGTTAATTCATCTCACTCACAAAAAAAAGATTCAGTATTCCTCAAAATGAATAAAAACAATGCAAACTCTGAAATTATTAAATATGTTAAATAAAACAAATATCCTTTATGTATTTAATCCCATTTTATTAACCAGTGTCTTTGCTGCTGACCTTCGATGATGCAATTCAACCATACCCAGCAATAAGCAAAAATTACTGTAGATAAACTAACATTTGTGCTTCATTTTTTTTTTATAGCTGAGGAGTGATCTCCTGCAGAAATGTACTTTTCTTTCAGCCTGAGGTGAATTCATTTCACTTTTGGTGTAAAAGGGCTTTTACATTAAAAGTGTTTTATATTGAAAACAAAGAAGCAAGCCCTGCCCAGTTTTAAAAAGTAACGCAAAAATAACGTAACACATTACTTTCCATAAAAAGTAACTAAGTAACGTAGTTACTTAGTAACACAAAATTGTAATGCATTACTTTTAAAAGTAACATTCCCCAACACTGAAAGGCGCAAGATTTTTTTTATTAAAATATACCAAAAAAAACACTAGAACAGTGTTATATATTTAGTTGACGTGTGTGCTAACATCATTCCAATTGTTTCCAAGAATGTTTACATCCAATTTTAACTAGTGTCCCATCCTTTGTCATTGCATCGCCTGCCAAAGACGTCATATACCCTCGATCCAAATCATAACACCGAAGCCACTTTAATATGTTATGCGTTCTATTAGACAGGTGACGGACGCACATATAACAGACGAGTCACATTATGACAGAATTTTCAACACACTCAAGTGTACCTAGTATGATAAAACAGTGCTGCTTTACCCCACATACTGGGGGGAAGTGGTTGACTGTCGCATAATAAAAGCTCAGCTGCTTTCGGGTTGTGTGTCGCGCTAGTCTCTCATTAGCATCAAACTGTGGCTTTGTTTCTTCATTTGTTTTAAATATGCACCCTCTAGTGGTGAAAATTACATACTGTGCCTTTAAAGGGTATTTTAAGATTAACAAAGTTAAATGGTGTGTACTGTGGTGGCGTGCAGCGTGTGAAATGTCAGGTTCTGGGGAAGTCACACAGCACAGTGTGAATGCGCAACCCTCCAGAGAACATGACAACAGAGTGATCACCTGGTGTGTTTTCACATTCCAGAAGTTGCTTGTGCCTTCTAGCCACGCTGTGGTTGTGAACAGACATATAAACACACAAGAAGAATTAAAGAGATAGCTTACCCCATAAAATGAAGTTCTGTCATCATTTACTCCCCCTAATGTCGTTTCAAATAGTTGTATAGCTTGTTATGAAGTATACAGAAATTACATATGTCACCCTTATACAAGCATATGTAGGTGGTCTTTAAAAAGGTAAAGATAAGTCTATATTTGAAAGAATAGGATACTGCTACGTCTGTAATGTTTATTTGACCTTGTACGTTTTGGAAGTTCATTTTTATTGAGTCACAGTGGCCAAGGCCATTAGTCTTTTGAAAGACATTTAAAATACTTTTCAAGAAAATGATATGCCATTCAATTAGTAAGTTGATTCTTACTGAAATGCTGGTGAATCAGACATGCGTTGGTGTTAAGCCTCAGTTTGGAGAGTTTTGCAAACCAAAAGGGCCTGATAAAATCAGAGGGAGAGATTTGAGGAGTTGTGCTTTTCTTTTTTTTTTTTTCTTTCTTTCTTTTTTTGTGACTTTTGCCACTCTGACACTTGTAAGTTTCATATAAGAATGAAGATACTGATAAGGTAGATTTTTCATCAGCATGTAATACTATTCGACCAGTTCTTGTAGATGAACGTTTGTTGTCTGAATTCGACATCCCTAAGAGATGGTGGGTTGGATTTCTGATTTTTTGACCAGAAGATCCCAAATGATACGAGTAAATGGAAAATATTCCTGGGTGCTCTACTCCTCAGTGGGCTGCCTCCAAGGCTGTAGTCTTTCACCTTTATTATTTATTCTATACACTGATAGGTTCAGAAGTCAATATCTGGGTGGACATATAATTAAATATGCTGATGAAACTGGTGCTAATCCTATTAAAGCATGGTGAAATTTTCTTTCAGTTGAAGAAAGAGATTATGTTTTTTGAGGAAAACAGCATTTCAGCATTTGTCTCCATACAGTGGACTTCTATGGTGCCCCGAGTTTAAACTTCCAAAATGCAGTTTAAATGCGGCTTCAAACGATCCCAAATGTGGTTGAAAACAACCCCAGCCTAGGATAAAGGGTCTTACCTAGCGAAACGATCGTTTTTTTCCGGTTCATGACAGTTAGGGTATGTCGAAAAACTCCCATCTCATGTTCTCCCTCAACTTCAAAATCGTCCTATATCGCTGTTTTTGTTAAGGGTGTTTGACCTTCTTTGCATGTTCACTTTGCAAAGACTGTGTCGACACTTCTGCAGCAATGTAGGATGAGTTTGAAATGGTTGAGGGAGAAAATACAATTGGAGTTTTTCGACATACCCTCTCTTGAGCCAGAATGCAGAGTTCAGGCAGAGCAAGACAAGATGAGCCTTTGAGATTAAAAAGCATTTAAATTAAATTTTTTTAATGAAAATATCTGATCGTTTCGCTAGATAAGCCCCTTCTTCCTTGGCTGGGATCATTTACAACCGCATTTGGTATAGTTTGAAGCTGCATTTAAACCGCATTTTTAGAAGTTCAAACTCGGGGCACCGTAGCGGTCCATTATATGGAGAAAAATCCTGAAATGTTTTCCTCAAAAACTATAATTTCTTCACGACTGAAGACAGAAAGACATGATGACATCTTGGATGACAAGGGGGTGAGTACATTATTTGTGAATTGTTGTTCTGGAAGTGGACATCTTTAAGTTGGGTGGAAAATGCAAATATATCAAAAGCAGTTATATTTAGCAATTATATTTATTGAGAAAGCTCCAGTTGTTGATTATGGATAAATCTATACTGACAATGTTTTACAGATCTTTTATTAAAACTGTCTTAACATTTGCTATGACTCGTTGGTTTTTAATGTTAAAAGTAGATCACAACTGCAGACAATTGTTAACCTAGGGTCAGCTATTACAGGCTCCGACAGTTGGGGCTGTCTGTTCTGTGTGAGAAAAATGTTCTAAGGAAGTCTTTGAGTAATCAACGTGATACATCTCACATTTTGAACTGAAAATTAATCAACTTCTTTCGGGTAGAAGATATAGAGTCCCCGAGTGGAGGACTGTTAAAGCTTAGATATTTTGTTTCAAATGCAGTTTTGATTGTAAATACTTATTTGAAGCACATGGGTACTTTTTAAATTCAATTTTAATTTATACATCTTAAATACATGAGATAATGGTGTATTGTAAATGCCAGGGTTTGTGGTAGGTGTATGTTGTGATGTTTTATATTATATGTTGATTTTGTTTATTGTGTTATTGATGCTGCAAAAATTGCACTGCAAATATAAAGACTGAATATAAAAACAAATAAACAGTTCTGATACTACTTGGCTTTGTTGTTTTACAGTAACAAGAAAACTAGTGATCAAGACTTCATATCTGCACATATATACTGTATAACGTGTGTGTGTGTGTGTGTGTGTGTGTGTGTGTGTGTACACATACATATATATGTATATGTTTATTCTCTTCTCTCTGTTGATGATGCATTAGCCTTAGAAATTGAAGGGCCATTAGTGGTAGATGTGTAAATGTGTATTCCATGGCAACATTTTTTTTCCTGAGGAAATGGTTGTATGTTGTTGTACAGCATGTGGTTTGACGTCATCCTTAGTGAGTGATACTCTTCACCTCTCTGCTTATTGGTTGTGTAACTGTTAACATCAATCACTAGATGAACATATGGTGAAGCTCTTATAAATCATATACAGGAAGAGGTTGATAACATTTATACAATTCAATGTAATACCTTTAGCCCTGTGATGGACGGTTCATAAGGAGTGCTTGAATTTTCTGGTAGGCCATATGGTTTCTGGGTTGTCCATCAAAACCGAATTTATATTCAATATAAATACAGCGGGTAAAATGAGTATTGAACACGTCACCATTTTTCTCAGTAAATATATTTCTAAAGGTGCTGTTGACTTGAAATTTTCACCAGATGTCGGTCACAACCAAAGTAATCCATACATACAAAGAAAATGAAACAAATAAGTTCAGAAATTAAGTTATTTTACCTACTGTATACATAGATGTAAAGATTTCACTGCCAGTGAGTCTTCTAACATCATACAGTACAGTATGATCAATTCAGTAAAATAATAATAATAAAAAAATGCATTCAAATGCACCTGTAAATGTCTAATGAAGTTGAACTTTTAGTGAAACCAGGATTTCATCAAGAGACTATTCAATTATAATACTTAAATGTTACTAATTATTAAATATTTTAATATTTATTCTGTATTTTTTTCTGTTGTCATGTTACAACTAGAAATTATGGTTTGGGTCATTTCTTGTTATTTTTATTTTGTTGCTAGATGAATCAGTGTTTTTGGATTGAATCATCACATAAAGATAGTGGCTTGTTTCACTCCTGAATGAATCAGTGTGTATTCATAATTTATGACTCGCTCATAAAGACAGTCACATGGTGTAACATTAAACCTGCAAAAGAAGTCACTAAAAATAACAAATTCATTCTGTGTCTAGGTTTGATCGAGCATCTGTAGTCATGTCTGTTTTTTAATTAGTGGGAGAAAATAGTGGAAACACCATGTTCAAAAAGGATTTTAAAGGAATAGTTCACCCAAAAATGAAAAAAAGAAACCTCAGGCCGTCTAAGATGTATGCCACTTTTTTCTTTAGTAGAACAGAAGATTTTCAGCTGAAACCGCGATCCTTGGTGTTTCATAAAATGCAAGTCAGGGGCTGGCTGTTATTAAGAATTTTAAAAAAAGCATATGAAGGAACATAAAATGAATATGCCTGCACTGTAAAACATATTGCTGCAATTAGTTATAACATCTAAAATATCCAAAGTAAGTGAACATTATTTAACACAGCATTGTTACCTTTAATCCCGAGCCTCAGGCAAATGATTCAGAGTGATGTCCAGCTCGTGAACAAATTGTTCTTTGAACCGGTTGTTTTGGTGAACTAGTTGATAGTCAGTAGTCACATTTAGCAGCAAGGGCACTAATAGTGTGGTGTTTGGATTTTGTGTCATAATTACAAAATTACTCGTTGTGTCAATGGGAACAGCCTCTGAAAAGATGATTATTACATAAAAAGCTCAAACAAGCTGATAAAGCTGAACAGTGTTCTTAACAGGATATACAAACAGCTGATGAATGGCACTAAAAATATGGCTTCAAAAATAATATCAGGGTCAACAAAAACATTGTGAGCTTCACAAAGCTAGGAACTGCTGGTGTGAGCCTGGTGTGAGAAGAACAAACCCTGGGCAATGGAAAAATGTAATGTAGTTTGATGAGTCATCTATCACACGTCATTTTCTATATCCAGACCGGTTTATGTTAGCAGAAAGACAAAGGATACCTTCAACACACGTGTCAGCAACTGTTAAACATAGTGGGGGACCAACGGCCATCTCATAGGGGTAAATTGTGCAGAGAGGTTGGAAGGTCTGTGCCAGGTGTTGGAATATACTTGTCTGGACGACATGGTAGTTGAGCATAATGTGCAAGTTTTTTTCTCATTTATCAAATAAAGCACTTGCAGCTTTCCTTGTTGACAAATGTTGCAGTATACCACCACACATATGTCAAGACAGGTATGACAGCAAGTGAAGATGGATGCATGAGCAGTTTGTTGTTTCTGAAGACACACAGTGGTTTATGTTTGGTTGTGGAGCATATGGAGTCTTTCTGCTAGTGCAGATGGACCAATTAGGCAATTTAGATTCTGCATGAAATCTTGAGGTCTTGGAATGTAAGTCAGTAGGTTTGAGTGAAAAATGTTAATCAGTTTCTCACTTGAAGGAATACTTCACCCAAAAATTCTGTCATTCATTACTCACCCTCATGTCATTCCAAACCCGGAAGACCTTCGTTCATCTTCAGAACAGAAATAAAAATATATTTGATGAAATCTAAGCTTTCTGACTCTGCATAGACAGCAACACAACTGACATGTTCAAGACCCAGAAAGGCAGTAAGAACATTGTTAAAATGGTCCAAGTGACATCAGTGATTCAGCCGTAATGTTATGAAGCTAAGAGAATACTTTTTGTGAAAAATAACATTCAACAATTTCTTCCGAGTCAATCTTGACTTGGAACGTTGCACGTTCACAAGAGTAACACGATGCATGCGTGTGGTGCTGCTGACACAGGAGCCGGCATTCTGACGTAGAACCTGGATGTGCTGCACCTTGTTTACAGGCAGAGGAAGACGCACGCTGTACAGATGAAGATTTTTTGCCTAGCCTTACTTATTTAAACTGGAATATACAGTTCTACATCAGAACGCTGGCTCCTGCATCAGCAGCACCACACGCATGCATCGTGGTACTCTAGTGAATGCGTGGCGAAGACTGACACGGGAGAAAAGAAACTGTTGAACAGAACTGACAGAATTAAACATTTTTTAACAAATTCCCTTTAACAGTTAATAAGTGCACCTATTATGGATTATGAAAGGTTCATATTTTGGTTTTGGGAGTCCCCAACAACAGGTTGACATCCTTGCAAGGTCAAAAAACACTTTCATTGTCTTATAATATGCGTTTATTTTTAAATTATTTACTCAACGACTCCCAAACAGTTCGATCAACGATTCATTTCCTTCTTTGCCGTGATTGGTCTGATGACCCAGTCTGATGTAATTGGTCTACTGCGTGGAGCACATTTCGAAAATGGAGCACCCATCATCATTACTTAGCCCACAGCTCGGTGGTAAACATCCAAACAGCCATGGTATATGCGTTAGATGGGAGTTTTTGGACATACCCTGTTCTGTACCCTAACGGAGTTATACTCACAGTGCAGAGCACAGCGTCTTCTCGACATTATGCTATAGGAAACCGCTGTGTTTAAGGGAGGAAGGGGTAGTTTCAGTTTTCCCCGGTCTGTTGAAAAATGTTGATACTATATTTAAAAAAATACTGAAAAGTATCAAATTGAATGTTTAGTCTAATTAAAAACTAAAAATTATAGATTATAAAATAGAGATGTTGTAAGCTTAGCAACCTGCTAACATCAAACTCCATTATTATGCTCAAATATATGTTTGCTTTATATATATATATATATATATATATATATACAGTACTGTGCAAAAGTCTTAGGCCACTAGTATCTTTACCAACAAAAAAATGGTTTTAAGTCAGTTATTTCTATCTTTTGCTGTAGTGTTTCAGTAGGAAATATCAGTTTACATTTCTAAACATTCATTTTGCCATTAATTGTAATAATCCAGTGAGATTTTTGTTTGCACAAGGAGTCTGACAAGATTCAAGATGGCGCCGCGGATGGCTGCCTCTGTGCTTAGCTCTCCAGTTGTTTTAGTGTTTTTGTTCGTTTTTCCTGTTTTTAGTTTTGCTAACACGATCAGTTTTACCAGGGATGAACTACTGAACATTCGGCAGAACACACCACAAAATCTCCTACCGGTTTTTGATTATTCGGACGTTTAGCTGAACATTGTGGTTGGCGGAGTAGCAGCGCTGATCA
This sequence comes from Cirrhinus mrigala, assembly GCA_036247105.1. Taxonomy (NCBI): domain Eukaryota; kingdom Metazoa; phylum Chordata; class Actinopteri; order Cypriniformes; family Cyprinidae; genus Cirrhinus; species Cirrhinus mrigala. The sequence goes on along the minus strand of CM070013.1, from coordinate 35,434,399 downwards.
GACGCTTTCGGACGCGCAGGAGGGGAAAACGCGCCGGCGCGCTCGTGAAGCTTCGTCAGCGTGGATTTAGGATGTCACTGCCGGGCATACATCTGGCGAATCTCCGCTCTCTACCCAACAAAACAGATGGACTCCTTCTGCTCTCCCGGACAAACAAGGATTTTTCACATTCTGCTGCTCTGTGTTTCACGGAAACCTGGCTGAACGCGGCTATACCGGACAGCGCGATTCATCTACCGGGATATCAGCTGTTCAGAGGAGACCGCGACACGGAATCAACGGGGAAATTGCGTGGCGGCGGGACGTGTTTTTACATCAATGAGAGGTGGTGTACAGATGTGACAGTGATAAAGAAGATGTGCTGTTCTGATCTAGAAGCGCTTTTCATAAACTGTAAGCCGTTCTAATCGCTGCGAGAGTTTTGCTCGTTTATTCTCGTGAGCGTGTACATTCCACCGCAAGCGCACGTAAGCCTGGCGTTGCAGAAACTCGCCGATCAGATCACAGAGACAGAACAACAACACCCGGACTCTGTTTTAATCATTCTTGGGGATTTTAATAAAGCAAATCTCTCACGTGTACTGCCAAAATACAGACAGCACGTTACATGTTGTACCAGAGACAGTAATATATTGGACCACTGTTACACCACAATTAAAAGAGGCATATCACTCTGTCCCACAGGCTGCTTTGGGACTCTCTGATCACTGTCTGGTCCATCTTATACCAACCTACAGGCAAAAACTTAAATCTGCTAAACCTGTAGTTAAGACTGTAAAAAGATGGACCAACGAAACAGAACAGGTCTTACAATCCTGTTTCTATTTGACTGATTGGAGTGTTTTTGAAGCTGCTGCCACCGATCTGGACGAGCTCACAGAGACTGTTACTTCATATATCAGTTTCTGTGAGGATTTATGCATTCCTACCAGAACTTATCTAACATACAACAATGACAAGCCATGGTTTACAGAAAAACTCAGACATCTTCGTCAGGCCAAAGAGGATGCCTACAGAAAAGGGGATAGAGTCTTGTACAACCAGACCAGGAACACACTGAATAAAGAGATTAGAGTGGCTAAAAGGACCTATCCAAAAAGGTTAGAAGATCAGTTCACTTCGAATGATCCAAGTTCAGTGTGGAAAGGCCTGACAACCATCACAAACTACAGGACACCACCCCCATGCACTGAGGCGACTCAACGACTTGCTGAAGACCTGAATGAGTTTTATTGTAGATTTGAAACCCCCCACACCCGCTCTGATGATCTCTTCACACAACCATTACCACCTCCAGCAACCCCCCTCTCCCCCCCTCCTTCACTTCAAATCAGCGAAGATCAGGTGCGCCAGGTCTTCAGGAAGAACAAAAGAAGAAAGGCACCAGGCCCAGACAATGTGACACCAGCCTGTCTGAAAACCTGCGCTGACGAATTGGCCCCCATCTTTTCACAGATCTTCAACAGGTCTCTGGAGCTGTGTGAAGTCCCTGACTGCCTAAAACGCTCAACCATTATTTCTGTTCCAAAGAAATCCAAGATAACAGGACTTAACGACTACAGACCTGTGGCGCTAACATCTGTCGTCATGAAGTCGTTTGAAAAACTGGTTCTGGCTTATCTGAAGGACATCACTGGACCCTTACTGGACCCCCTGCAGTTTGCTTACCGAGCAAACAGGTCAGTGGATGATGCAGTGAACATTGGCTTGTACTTCATCCTGCAGCATCTGGACAGGCCAGGGACTTATGTGAGGATCCTGTTTGTGGACTTCAGTTCGGCCTTCAACACCATTATTCCTTCACTCCTCCACACCAAACTAAACCAACTTTCTGTTCCTAGCTCATCTGTCAATGGATCACCAGCTTTCTGACAGATGTGAGACTGGGGAAATTCACATCAAGCAGCCGCACCACCAACACTGGCACCCCTCAGGGTTGTGTTCTCTCCCCACTGCTCTTCTCCCTCTACACCAATGACTGCACCTCTAAAGACCCCTCTGTCAAGCTCCTGAAGTTTGCTGACGACACCACGGTTATCGGCCTCATTCGGGACGGTGATGAGTCTGCCTACAGAGACAGGAGGTAAAAGAGCTGGCTGTCTGGTGCAGTCACAACAACCTGGAGCTGAACAAGCTTAAAACTGTAGAGATGATAGTGGACTTCAGGAGAAACCCCCCTGAACTTTCCTCACTCACCATCATGGACAGCACTGCGGCTACAGTGGAGAAATTCAAGTTCCTGGGATGTTTCATCTCCCAGGACCTGAAGTGGGTCACTCACATCGACTCCATTGTTAAAAAGGCCCAACAAAGGTTGTACTTCCTTCGCCAGCTGAAGAAGTTTAACCTACCACAGGAGTTGCTGAGACAGTTCTACTCAGCCGTCATCGAGTCTGTTCTGTGCACATCAATAACTGTCTGGTTTGGATCAGCTACAAAATCAGACATCAGAAGATTGCAGAGAACGATCCGGACTGCTGAGAGGATTATTGGTGCTCCCCTGCCCACCCTTCAGGAACTATATACATCCAGAGTGAGGAAAAGAGCTCAGAAAATCACTCTGGACCCCTCGCACCCAAGCTATTCCCTCTTTGAACTCTTACCATCCGGCCGGCGCTACAGAGCCCCAAATATCAGGACTACCAGACGCATGAACAGTTTTTTCCCCCAGGCAATCCACCTTATGAACAGTTAAAATGTTCCTCCCATTGTGCAATAAAAATGTGTAGAATAATCTGACATCTACTGCTACCACCTCCACCCTAATACATCCCTAACACATCCCTGCATTCCATCCTATCACATATAGCACAACTGTACATACCACCTAGTTATTTGTCAATTTATTTTTAACAATTATAATTATTATATTCTATTTTATTTTTGGTCTATTTATATTCTATTTATGTTCTATGTGTATTTTTCTTATTCTCTTATTTTTATTGTCTGTGCGTTGTTGTCTCTGTGTACTGGAAGCTAATAACACTGAAACAAATTCCTTGTATGCGCAAGCATACTTGGCAATAAAGCTCTTTCTGATTCTGATTTCTGATTCTGATTCTGATTCTGATTCTGACAACAGCCAGTGCTCCACGCTGAGATCTGATCTGACCATCATCCAGTCTGTCTGGAATGACATGAAGAAACAGAACAAACTGAGACAGACTAAATCTAGAAGAACTGTGGCAACATCTCCAAGATGCTTCAAGAAACCTACATGCAAAGCTGCCTGAAAACTCATGCACAAATGTACCTAGGGCAAAAGCTGTTATGGTTGCAAATATGGTTTACCAAATGTTGATTTAATTTAGTTATTAATAGAAGTTAATTGATAAATAAAATCTATTTATGGCATTATTTTTGACAGCATCCTCATTTTACAGCATGTTTACACAAGTGCCTAAAACTTTTAACAGTACTTTGCAGGTTTCTTGAAGCATCTTGGAGATGTTGCCACAGTTCTTCTGGAATTAGTCTGTCTCAGTTTGTTCTGTTTCTTCATGTCATTTCAGACAGACTGGATGATGGTGAGATCAGATCTCTGTGTGGAGCACTGGCTGTTGTCAGACTCCTTGTGCAAACAAAAATCTCACTGGATTATTACAATTAACGGCAAAATGAATGTTTAGAAATGTAAACTGATATTTCCTACTGACACACTACAGCAAAAGATAGAAATAACTGACTTAAAACCATTTTTTTGTTGGTGAAAATATTAGTGGCCTAAGACTTTTGCACAGTACTGTATATATATATATATAAAAAAAAGGAATCTATACACACAGGTAGCAGATAAACGCATTAAAAAACAATACACTAAAATAGTATTTTGACATAGAGAAACATACAGTGTTTCAGAATTTCAGTTTTTTCAAAATATTTAAAGCTTTGAAATATTTTCACAAATTCACAAAGAAATATATTGAAGGCTTACATGTTTTCCATTTACATGTATAAATACATGATATTTACTCAGCAATGAAACCAAGTTTACAACATCAGTGAAATGGGAATTTCACACTTAAAAATGCTTTTGCACTGATACATTTCCTCAAAACTATTTTTGCTTTTGACCATAAACCACATAAAATAGCACAAGTTGCAAAGTTTACTTGATGATAGTAAAGTCAGATTTTTTTGTATTAAACACTGTGAATTAAATGACAGTTGTTCAAATATGAAGAACTGTTCAAATTTGTAATTGAAAATAGGTTGTTATTAAAGGATTAGTTCCCTTCCAGAATAATAATTTACTCACCCCATGTCATCCAAGATTCTCATTTCCTTGCTCCTTTCTTTCTTCAGTCAGTCGAAAAGAAATTAAGCTTTTTCAGAAAAACATTCCAGGATTTTTCTCCATATGGTGGACTTCAGTGTGAGCCAACGGGTTGAAAGTCCAAATTAGAGATTCAATGTAGCTTCAAAGGACTCTACACGGAATAAGAGTCTGATCTAGCGAAATGATTGGTCATTTAAAAAAAAAAAAAAATTATATACCACAAATGCTTGTCTTGCACTAGCTCGACTTCACACATTACATTGGAAAGGTCGCACGTGACGTAGGTGGAAGTACCCACCCATTGTTTACAAAAAAAGGTAAAACAACAATGTCAGACAATTTTGAAGTTGGAGGTGAAAATGAGATGGAGTATTTCACCCTACCCTACCTTTTTGAACTGAAGTACAAGAACTTTTGTAATGGAGAAAAAATCCTGGAATGTTTTCCTCAAAAAAAAAAATTAATTTCTTTCTGACTGAAGAAAGAAAGATATGAACATCTTGGATGACATGGGGCTGCTGGACTAAGCAGCACAGTACTGCACTGTCAAGAGCGATCTGGTTTGTAATACCTGGAGAAAGCTGTTTGTTAGCATTCATATGAATCATATGAAATGTTGGGTGCTCTTGGCGCACACTTATTGTATTGTAAGACTTTATGGCTAGCTTTACAAAATCACACCACAATGTCATTTTTTCATTTAAACCAAATTACATGTAAGCCTGTGGAGAATAACGTAGGAGCATTAGTCTGCAATATGTTTTCATCGGTCATGACTGCTATAAATCAAAGTGACAAGTCACACTTTAGACTGCATTAGAGGACAGCATGATAATACACTATAGCTGACCTTAGGACAGATCTGATCCAGTAGCCGAACACTCCCACACACTGCTGCTCATTACTTTCAAGGTGACATATGCTGCTGTGACGGTGATGTACAGCTGCTGGTAGGAAATGTTCTCAAGCAGAAAAAAAATGTTTCCTGGGAAATGGGATTGTATATCACAGTGTCCATTTTTCCCAGTGTTTCCGTCCAGTTTAATTACAGTATATCCAACTATAAATTCAGTTGGAGTTATGATAGCTAATAAATCAAATGCATTTGAGGTAACATTCTAAAGTTTTATGCTAAACGTTTGAAATGTAACACAGATGACACTAATACAATATTAATGGCTTTTTTCTTTTTTTAAATACATGGTGTCCCTTTGACAGACAGTGAAGAATGTGACAGTTCTTTATGATGTTGGCTGCTCACTCACTTTCTGTCTCATTGAAATTCATGAACTCGATTTCCTGGCAATTTTAATCATGGGTTTAAGAAATCACTCGCAACGTACCAACCTTTCCGACAGGCACTGTGATAATTTGGTGAATCACTATCAGCAGATAAAAGCAGATTACAATCAATTGTTCAGTACATTCCTAAGCAAAAATTTGCTCGCTTAAGACTGAATCTAAATGAAATCCAAGTCTATGAATTCCTGAGCAGAAAAAGGAGGAATAAAAACCCAGCGGTCCAGCCGTGAAAACAGCTTGCAGCATAAATTAAGATCTCATTTTTGGCATAAGAGCCATTGCCCCAAGCATTATTACCTTTTTTTGTTCTTGCGTCCTGAAATTATTTGTTGTTTGAAAAATCAAGTGTCTTCACCATTTCAAAAAGGTTGATTTTAGCTCTCAATCAGGTGCCAGCTGGCAGTCAGAAGCAATTGACTGCCAGAAGTCTCAAGGGCTGTGGAGGACTGAAAGTTGATGACTGTATTCTGGCTCATTTCCTCTCTCTTTCTCTCTCCCTTTTATTTTATTTTATTTTATTTTATTTTATTTTATTTTATTTATTTTTTATTTTCAGACTGAAGTAGACATGTAGAGACAAAAATGTATTTTGTTTTATTTATGTTTTACTTTTTTCATTGTTTTTCTTTTTTCTTTATTTTATTCAGACTGAAATAAGGACTTCCTAAAGACAAAATATATTTTATTTTATTTTATTTATTTATGTTTTTACTTTATTTATTTTATTCAGACTGAATAAGGACTTCCTGTAGAAACATCACACATTTTTATTTTATTTTATTTTACTTTATTTTTATTTTATTTTTTTATTTTATTTTAACTAAACGAATGACTTTCTAGGACAAAATTTATTTGATTTTATTTTTTTATTATTTTATATATATATATAATTTTTTTTATTTTTTTTTTTTATTTTTTTATTGAGACTGAAATAAGGACTTCCTAAAGACAAAATGTATTTTATTTTATTTTATTTTATTTTATTTTATTCAGACTGAAGTAAGGGCTACATGTACAGACTAAAATGTATTTTATTTTATTTATTACTTTAATATTTTATTCTGAAATAGACTGAAATAACTGAAATAAATATATAAATAAAAAAAAATAAATCTATATAAAATAAATAAAGTAATAAAGTAAGGACAAAATGTATTTAATTTAATTAATTTAATTTAATTTAATTTTTTATTTTATTTTACTATTTTGTTTTATTTTATATATATATATATATATATATATATATATTATATATTTTTTTTTTTTTTACCCTATTCTGTTTCTTGTGAATGCATATAAGCAGAGGAATGTAATTTTTCCATGACTTATTCTTTATATTTTATTTTATTATTTATTACTTTGTGTTTTACTATTAATTCTGTACTAATAATATTAAGTACTAATATTTGTTATAATATTAAATGTTCACCAAAATGAGGTTAAACATTTTCAAACTGCATAAAGTCGTTTATGCAGATATGAATATATTTTCACAGGCCTTGACCGTACAGTCATCCCATAAAAGCGCATAACACAATGACAAATGTGTGATTCAGCTTAACCATATATTTTAGCCCCAGCAGCAGCAGCAGTCATGAAGGGTGGGTGGTGAGCCTGCTGTTACAGTGTTACATTGCTTTCTCTGATCTGGAAATGGTATGAGACTGGATGAGATGTATTGGTTATTCTTCAGAAAGCCTTTGTTTGGCAGTCTGGTAATAGCTTTAAATGCTTCATTGATGGTTCATTCATATTTCACCAAGATTTATGTCGAAAGAGACTGGTATACCAATCTCAGTCATCTTTTTAAATATACTCTTTACTTATGTTTTCACAACATCATGGTAATAGCCATCACTGCCTATGATAACCCTAAATCTTGTCTGTTCAGATCATAACGGTTTATGCAGCTGTTATGCGGCTTGTCAAACATGGCCTTTTAAGAAACAGATTCAAATTTGTTCAGTCATTACAAGCTCATCATTTTAAAAAACAAAAAAAACAAAAAATCCAAATTTCTCATTGATGTTTATGTTTATCTCTTCTACACCGCAGAAAACATCAGTTCATTTGTACACTGCGACATGCTATTTGAAGTGAGGGCGTTGCTTAAAGTGCTCTCAGTCACCGATGATCTCCAATGGAGCCATTCATGTTCTGCGTCATCTGACATTAACCACACTTTAGTCTAAACAGCACTTAAATAAATATAGCAGCTCAGGGAAACTATGACTGTAGACATCAGTGTCTGTAAGATTTTGCTACCTTTCAGGTGACATTTGAGGACTTCCTGCAGAGACATTTTAGTTTAGTTTAGTTTAGCTTATTTATTCAGACTGAAGTAAGGACTACATGTATAGATCAAATTTAGTTTTAATTAATTTTATTTTTTAGACTGAAATAAGAAGAAGACAAGAAAAGAATTATTTTATTTTATTTTATTTTATTCAGCCTGAAATAAGGACTTCCTAAAGACAAAATGTATTTTATTTTATTTTATTTATTACATTATTTATTTTGTTCAGACTGAAATAAGAACTTCCTAAAGACAAAATTTATGTTTATTTTATTTTATTTTATTTTATTTTATTCAGACTGAAGTAAGGACTACATGTATAGATCAAATTTAGTTTTATTTAATTTTATTTTTCAGACTGAAATAAGAAGAAGACAAGAAAATAATTTTTATTTTATTTTATTTTATTTTATTTTATTTTATTTTATTTTATTTTATTTTATTTTATTTTATTTTATTTTATTTTATTTTATTTTATTTTATTTTATTTTATTTTATTTTATTCAGCCTGAAATAAGGACTTCCTAAAGACAAAATGTATTTTATTTTATTTTATTTTGTTATTTTATTTTTATTCAGACTGAAGTAAGGGCTACATGTAGAGACAAAATGTTTTATTTATTTTATTTATTACATTATTTATTTTGTTCAGACTTAAATAAGAACTTCCTAAAGACAAAATTTATGTTTATTTTATTTTATTTCTATTTTATTTAGACTGAAGTAAGGGCTACATGTAGAGACAAAAATGTATTTTGTTTAGACTGAAATAAGGACTTCCTAAAGAAAAAATGTATGTTTTTAGTTTAATTTAATTATTTTATTTTATTGTATTTTATTCAGACTGAAATAATAACGTCCTGTGGTGGAGACATTACACACTTCTAATTATTATTTTATTTTATTTTATTTTTTACTTTTTTTATTCAGACAGAAATTAGGATTTCCTGTAGAGACATCACACATTTATTAGTTTTTTTGTTTTGTTTAATTTTATTTTATACTGAAATGAGGACTTCATTTTGAGATCTTACATTTTATGTCAGAACATTTTTAAGGTGCTCTTTACCTTCTCTGCAAAGCAGAGTATAGATGAACTGCAGAGACCAATTTGCCTCAACTGTAAAAATACTGTAAAAAAAAAAAAAAAAACCTTGCTCCCCACTGTTTGCCAAAGCACAAAGCGGTTCTGACATTTGGGATTTTAGTAAGCACGTTGCACCAGCACGTAGCTTGACAGTACATGAAGGGTTGGTCTAATTAAACGCTAAAGCTCTTGTTTCAAAGGTCAATTTTCCTGGCCGATCTGCTTCCCTGGGCACTGATTAGATGTCTTTTGTCTGCAAAACCTCCGCAGTAACACCCCCTTTTCACTGCTCTCCACGTCTTGACAGGACTCCTGAAATGAGTGGTGTAGGTGGCAGTGCCATTTCATCACTGCTCTGATGATGATTCAGAGAGGTCTGAGAAGCGGGTGCCAACTGTAATGGTTAAAAGGAGAACGGCATTCTTGGGTCTCACCAGCTCTGGCCCACATGAGGAACCCATGTGGCTTGTTGCTATGGTGAACAATCATGGTGGAGATAGGAGTTGACAGGAGGAAGCACGGCTGTGGGCAATGAGACTGCCTCAGTAATTAGAATCCACTCTCAGCACTGAGGTGTATAAAGGGACGAATTGTGACAGCTTTATATGTGAGCTTGACACTGCAATACGCTGTAAATAGGTCATTTATTGATAGGCTGCGTGCATGCCTATTACACTAGAGAATCGGATATTCTAAAGGAAACATGCTAAGTCATGAACGCTGCCAAGTAAGTCTCCATAACGGCATCATTAAGGTTATTCTGTTTCAAATATTCAGCTTTAGGGAAAAGACTAGTCCTCCTGGCACTCATGGACTTTAACGAGGTTATATGTGTGTGTGTGTGTGTGTGTGTGTGTGTGTGTGTATGTGTGTATATTAACATATATATAGTAACGGTTACTTCTGGTTCTTGAATCTCATTGGCTGAGGGATCATTTCAGCCATGAGATACTCTACCAGCATTGACACAGGAACTGTTTCACTGTTTATATCACTTCACTTATTTCCCACAGTGAGCATCATGGTGGAGGACTAACCCCACTATAATTTTACGAATACTACCAATGTTTGTCACAGATTGTAGTTTTTTTTTTAACTTCAAATATGGGGTTTAAGATATTGCCTATTTGAAAATTTGCTTCAAGGTTTTTGGAGATGTAAGCTCCAGGGTGTCAGCAGCCATTCAGCACTCGTGAAACCAGCCTTGTTCTTGTTTTTAAAATATATATAATATTGTCAGTTTCCACAAAAATGAAAAAAAAAAAAAAAAAAAAAAATATATATATATATATATATATATATATAAGTATATAATTTTAATTTTTTATTTTAATTTTTTATTTTTTTTAACATAGATAATAACAAGAAATATTTCTTGAGCCCCTAATCAGCATATTCAAATGATTTCTGAAGGCTGGAGTAATGGCTTCTGAAAATTCGGCTTTGATATTCGCAGAAGTAATTTAATTTTTTAAATATATTCAAATAAAAACAGTTATTTTACATTGTAATCAATTTATACTGACCTGTATAACATTTACTGTATTTTAAAAAATCAAATACATGCAACCTTAAAATAAAGAGAATTATTTAAAAACAAAACATAAAAAAACAATTACAGATTTTTTAAATATTATTTTTATTATGGTTTTTGCAAAATCTCAGAACAAAGAGGAGAAATAATTAAATAAAAAAAGAGAAACAAACCCTTCTGTAACAACAATCTGTGCAGTATATAAAATGAAAAGTAAGAGAAAAACAGAATGGCGACATACAAAACTTACCAAAAACAGTTGTTATTTGTTATGGATAGATAGATAGATAGATAGATAGCTGGATAGATAGATAGATAGATAGGTGCAAGGTAGAAGTGAGTTCTGTTAGCCAGTCAGAAAACAGAGGACTAACTTTTTTCAGGACCATTTTCTGAGCTAGAGTCATACCGTATTAAACAGGTAATGGTACCAAACTGAGTACCCCTTTTATCTCAGTATTGTTGTCCACAGATTCTACAATATTCTCTGTGCTCAGCTTCAGTAGACATGCAGAAAATAAGGCATGGAAAAGATTACTTCATGGCTACTGCATTTAATGCACTTGAAATGGCAGCGCTTCTATAAGGCTTATCGTATTTTCTTGTAATTAATTTTCACAACAAATTCAAACAGTGTTGAAGTGAAGACACAAAATGAAAAAAAAAGTCCACATGGAGTGAAATAGGAACAATGAATCTGCAAACACCTATTAATCTACTTTACTTACAAAGATCTGCTCTCTGGTAGGTACAGTAGGCTGGACGATATGGCAAAAATTTATATCATGATGTATTTCTTAATATAACTCCAGTTGGATTTGTCTAAAAGAAGAAAGTCATATATACATAGGATGCCTGGAGGGTGAGTAAATAGTGGGGTAATTTTCATTTTTGGGTGAACTATCTCTTTAATTTTGGTCAATATGATATAATTCTGATATCGATATGAACAATATTTTAAAAAGCCTCAGAAGAACTGCGAAGAATGCCCACAACATTTGTCTGTACCTACAAATTTTTGAAAAATGAATTTGCCAAGTCTATGAAACCTTCTCCTATAAAACTGTAATGTTTAAAAAAATAAATAAATAAAACTGCACAAATAATGTTCAACTTTTATTTGTATTAAGCCTTTATACAAACAAGAAATGTGAAATCACTGTCAAATATACATAAGACTCTCAGACTCACTTTAATATTAATATCTCTTAACTTCAAACTATAACATAGGCTGATTATTTTTATAGATTGAAATAAAAGTGCTTCAGCCAGGATAAAAAATAAGAAAAATGCTGTTGCTGCAGAAAACAGAAAAAGAGTGAGCAACAACAAAAACGTTGCTGGAGACAGGCTTATTGAAAATGAAAATGCATTTTCTGCCCGCAGGAGGCGCTTTTGGAGCGGTAGAAACTGGTTTCCCCAGTAATGGCTGTACACAAAGCAGCGCTGAGCTCATGAACGCTACTTTATCAGATAAAATGAAAATGCCATCGAAAATTTTCTAAAGACAAGCAGTACCCTTCAAAAATACATTCATATAAAACACCTGCAGAGCATTTTGATTTTGAAACATGCAGTGCTCATTTTTATTCAACAAAGTCAAACACCAGTGTATGGGAAACACTCGGAAATGTGTTCAAATCATATCACCGATACTGAAAAAATTTATATTGCAATTATATATTGATATTGAATTATTGTCCAGCCCTAGTACTGCATGCATCATTTCTTATATTTATGTTTGTTTGTTTTTTGAGATGTTGTGATTTATATATACAGTAGACCCTATTAAAATAAATTTTATTTAGAATATTTAGCTGTACCTGATTTTGACTGATGTTTTAACATTTATTAACTTTTCACTCTTCAGGTCTTTCCAGTGTTTTGTTTACATTGTTTTTGTTACATTAAATAAACATTGATAGTTATGTGGGTAATTAACAGGAGATTTTAAAAGTTCAAGTTTAAAATTTAAAGCAAAAAAAAAAAAAGAAAAGAAAAGAAAAAAGTTTCACCATTTTGTTAAGTCTGTACTAGTACAACTATTAAAAATGTGTTTTTTATGACTGTGTGATTTATTTGTACTTTTAATAAATAATTTGTCTCTACTATTTAGGTAAATGCTAAATGATGAAAAAAGTGTGCTTTTATTTTAGTTAAGTCCATTAAAAAGAAACGATTTGTCACGTTTGCAGTGGTTTTAATATTAATGTATTAATGCAAAGTATTAATTTCGTCTGTTTTTTACGCTGGTGGGGCATATTTCCATGACCTTGCTTATAGGGTCCCACATACCCACAAGTTGAAAAACACTGTACTACTATAAACCTGGTCAACCCATATATAGTTTTGATTTACTGTTTTTTCATAATGTTTACAAGAAATTAAATTTAAAGGGATAGTTTACCTAAAATCTGTCATTACTTACTTACCCTCATGTCATTCCAAACCTGTAAGACCTTCGTTCATCTTTGGAACACAGATAAAGATAATATCTTTAATAATAATAATATTATCTTTGATGAAATCTGAGAGCTTTCTGACCCTTAATAGACAGCAACGCAACTACCATGTTCAAGACCCAGAAAGGTCGTAAGGACACTGTCAAAATTGTCCATGTGACATCAGTGGTTCAACCATAATGTTATGAAGGCAAGAGAATACTTGTGCGCAAAGAAAACAAAAACAACAACTTTATTCAACAATTTCTTCTATTCCATGTCAGTCTTCGATGTGCGTTTACGAGATTTAATCAAAAATATCTTAAAGGAGAAGTCCACTTCCAGAACAACAATTTACAGATAATGCTCACCCCATTGTCATCCAAGATGTCTTTCTTTCTTCAGTCGTAAAGAAATTATGTTTTTGGAGAAAAACATTTCAGGATTTTTCTTCATATAATGGACTGCTATGGTGTCCCAGAGTTTGAACTTCCAAAATGCAGTTTAAATGCGGCTTCAAACGATCCCAAATGCGGTTGTAAACTATCCCAGCCAAGGAAGAAGGGTCTTATCTAGCAAAATGATCGGCTATTTTCATAAAAATAATACAATTTATATACTTCGTTTGACATTAAAAAGTATATAAATTGTATTATTTTTATTGAAATAACTGGTATGAAACAGTTAGGGTATGTCGAAAAACTCTGAACCATATTTTCTTCCTGAGCTTCAAAATCGTCCTGTATCGCTGTTTTACCTTTTTTGTTAAGGGTGTTTGATTTTCTTTGCATGTTCACTTTGCAAAGAACTTCTGCAGCGACAAGTTTTTCGACAAGGAGGTGAGTATATTATCTGTAAATTGTTGTTCTGGAAGTGGAGCAAAGCTCTTACGGGTTTGGAACGACATTAGGGTGAGTAATTAATGTCAGAATTTTCATTTTTGGGTGAACTACCGTTATTATTACTCAATTTAATTATTATATTAGGAATACTTATATTCCTATTCACTCAGCTACATGCTATTTGAATGTGTAGATGCCCATTTAATGCTGAGAGAATTTGCTTGTGTTTTGAACAGATACAGCAGCGTTGAACACCAGTTAGAAGCACCTGTGCCTTATTCAGAGATCCATACTGAGTTTAAAGAATATGCTTTGATTATGACACTACATGTACCTTTAGAGGATTTAAGAGTAGATTTACGACAAAGAAACCTGTCATGTGTATGTTCACAGGAAATGGAGGGTGCTGAGGGCAGTTTCCTGTAGCTTACTTGTACATTCCGTACTAAGTGCAGAGCAGCTTATAGACCGGCACACATCCCCATGAATATAAATGAATCAACTCCACAGGTGCAGTATGGTGTAAGGCTTCCTGCATGCATATGTGTGAAGGCACGGAGGAGTGAGCGATTAGAGGATGTTGATGGAGTAAAGCTGTAGGCTGTAAGTGGGTCAGTAGGCTTGCTGAATTGAAAAAAAAAAAAAAAAAATTGACACAATTTATATCAACTAGAACCTAGAATCTCATCTGTCTGTCAAGCAGTTGTGGCATTAGGTATTTAAATAGTGTTTAGTTGAGCTTGTGGCTGTGGGGATTCTAGTCTCTTATTACTCTTATGTCTACCGAGGCATAAACTTGTACTAAAATAAATATTATTTATGTTGTTGTTGTTGTTGTAGTTTAGCCTGTTCATCTGTATCTCAGAATAAGAAGATGAAAACAAGAATGTCAGATGTGTATATGTTTTCATGCCGCCACATTGTGGTGAAACTCCTGAGATCTTTATTTAAGGCTAGTGCTCCATCTTGTGGCTACGTAGGCCAGTGTTTGGCTGGTTAGCATGGTTGCTATTTTTTAAAGCAGCATTTAATTGTCCAGTGCTTTTAGAATCAGGAAAATGATTTGGGACTGAAGTGAAATAAGTGAATTAGCATTGTCAGCATGTCAAGATTGTTCTTTTCCTGTGGACCGTGAACAAAAATGGCAGAATTTGAATTGGATACGTTCGAGACAACAGACCTTTGAGATATATGAGAATGCTAACAGCTAGCTTTAACTAGGTACTGCAAACCTCCTTGGGATAAACACATGGGTATGAATATGTGATTTATTAACACCAGGTTACTTGAAAATTCGTTGGTATATTATATTATAGTTTTTAATCATTATTCTTTTATGTTTTACAGTTAATCACTATAGAACTTAAATGTGTTGTATTGAAGAAAAAGTCATGTCTGCTCCTGTTTTGTTTATTTTATTATTAAAAAAACAAGAGACACTACTTTTCAGTCAGTACCACACATTTGAAGGGATAGTTCACACAAAAATGAAAATTCTGTTATTAATTACTCACCCTCATGTCATGCCAAACCCGTAAGGCCTTTGTTCATCTTCAGAACACAAATTAAGATATTTTTGATGAAATCCAAGAGCTTTCTGACCCTGCATGGACAGCAACACAACTGACACGTTCAAGGTCCAGAAATGTAGTAAGGACATTGTTAAAATAGTCCATGTGGCATCAGTGGTTCAACTGTAATTTTATGAAGCTATGAGAATACTTTTTGTGCGCAAAAACAAAAATAATGACTTTATTCAAAAGTTTCTCTCTTCCGTGTCAGTCTTTGACGTGCATTCATGAGAGTACCACAACACACTACACACATGCTATCTATGCAGGGTCAGAAAGCTCTCAGATTTCATCAGACATACCTTAATTTGTGTTCCGAAGATGAACAAAGTTCTTACAGGTTTGGGACGACATGATTGTGAGGAATTGATGACAGAATTTTCATTTTTGGGTGTGTCTCAACTAGGGCTGCCCCCTAACCTAGAGGTTTGGTCGACCAAAATTTTATTAGTCGTTTAGTGGAAGAAAGAAAAAAAATTCCACAGGAAGTGTTGAAGTCATGCAGTCTGTGTTCGTTAACGGCTGCACTATGTGGTAATATAGTACATCCGTCAGGACTTCCATATGCTCACCTATCATCAACCTCAAATATGGCTTTTCATCTGGAAGATGTATGTAGTAGCAACTTTACATGGCTGCTCAATCTAATGTTAACCTAGAAACATGTGCACTATTGAAGTGTCCTTGCAGAGTGTGGAATCTGAATAGTAGCTCCTTCACTGCATGACAGATGGAGGCGCCGGTGCGGTCACTTGCTCTTAAAGGAACACTTCACTTTTTTTGAAAATAGGCTCATTTTCCAACTCACCTAGAGTTAAACAGTTGAGTTTTACCGTTTTCAAATCCATTCAGTCGATCTCCAGGTCTGGCGCTAGCATTTTTAGCATAGCTTAGCACAGATTATTGAATCTGATTAGACGTTAAAGGAACACTCCACTTTTTTTGCTAATAGCTTAGCATAGATCATTGAATCAGAATTGACCGTTAACATCTCGCTCTATGCTAACGGTCTAATCTGATTCAGTGATCTATGCTAAGCTATTAGCAAAAAAAGTGGTGTTCCTTTAACATCTCGCTCAAAAATGACCAAAGAGTTTCGATATTTTTCCTATTTAGGGTTAGGGTTACCATGGGTGCAGCAGGCGCAATGATATTACGCAGCCGTCAACTCTGCCGGCTGCAACTCTGCATCTACACAGAGTGCCGGCCACTTTCAGGCGCTGCGTAATATCATTGCACCTGCTGCACCCATTTGGCGGCAAAGTTCCTTGATTATTACGCCGGAATGAAAGTATAGTTCCTAGCCATATCAGCCTAGAAAATCACAACTTTTCATTTTCCATCAGACTTACAGGGGTTGGACAATGAAACTGAAACACCTGGTTTTAGATCACAATTAGTATGATATTGGGCCTCCTTTTGCAGCTAATACAACATCATTTCATCGTGGGAGTGACAAATACAAGTCCTGCAAAGCAGCCAGAGGGATTTTGAGCCATTTTCCTTTTGCAGAACAGTGGCCAGGTCACTATGTGATGCTGATGTGGGAAAACGTTTCCTGACTCGCTCCTCCAAAACACCCCAAAGTGGCTCAATAATATTCAGATCTGGTGACTATGCAGGCCATGGGAGATGTTCAACTTAATTTTCATGTTCATTAAACCAGTCTGTCACCAGTCTTGCTGTGTGTATTGGTGCATTATTATCCTGATACAGAGCACTACCTTCAAGGTACAATGTTTGAACCATTAGGTGCACATAATGAAACTTTACACTCTGCTCTAACTGGTGTAATGTACAATAAGTGAAGATTGGGCACCAGACAGCGCAAATATAGCCATGAAACCTCCAATACTATATTGGCGAGTGTTTCAGTTTCATTGTCCAACCCCTGTAGTACACGATGCAACTACAGAAGAGTCAAGTTTTAAATAGGAAAAATATCATCATTATACATTGTCATTTTTGCGAGATGCTATCGGTCTAAGCTATGCTAAAAGTGCTACCGCCAGACCCGGAGATCGGCTGAATGGATTCGAAAACGGTAAAACTCAACTGTTTAACTCTAGGGGAGTTGGACAATGAGCCTATTTTCAAAAAAAGTGGAGTTTTCCTTTAAAATACTCCATCATTTTTGGTCATACAGATAAAAGTAATACTTCTTTTGAATCTGTAAAGACTGTATGTTTATTTGTGTGCACTCACAATAACAACAAAACGTTGCGCCTTTGTAAAATAAAGCAAACAGGATGCGCTTTCTGCTGTCTTGGTCTCTGTGAACTTGAGCGCGAAACTTCGAAACTCAGTGTATACTTGCCTTTACAGACATGAAAAATATATCTATAGAGAGTGAAATGTCTACTTTCAAATGAACCAATTCAAATAGAAAACAAATATTCTCAGATTATGTAATCCGTATGAACGTGCATATAGGCGCTTCACTTTTGCGGAGATGACGAGTGAGTGTTGCGGCTTTATCTCATTAGCCGAAAACAAAGAAAGACCTAGTTTACCAATAAATTATTAAAACGTTAATGCAGTCTCCTTGCTGTTTTCCCAGACACATTCGTAATTATTATATCCGCCGATGTGCCGATAAGCTTTTTGTGTGCACTTGAACGCTTATTAGACTGTGTAGGCAGGCTCATTATTACGATTTATATGGTTTATTAATAAATGTGCGACTAATAGTCGACTAATGCTTAAAATGACTGACCAGAAAAATCTTCAGTCGAGGGCAGCCCTAGTCTTAAAATAAATTGCCTGAAATGTTCAATGTAAAACAATGTATTGATATTTCAGCTAAAATCAGAACATATGGTCACCATAATTTAGCAGAAAACACGAAGGAAGTGATAATGCACAAGGCCATTTTATATTATTTTCCACTAGATGTCACTGCAAATCCTTATATTCAACTCCACAGGCGGTGGCTTGTTTAATTAAAGAATATCAACTGTGTGCTCTCAAATAGCTCTGTTTTTATATCTGTGATTGATTATATTTTGATATGGAAATATAGTGTGTAGATGGTAAATACACATATATTTATATCAGCATGTTTAGTTAGCAAACTCATGTTGCTGTGCATCGCTCTTCTCTCTGTTCTCGTGTTGGCTCTCTGCAGTGTAGTGATAAGGCATCTCCTTTCATAGCTCACTGGCGTATGTGAGTATGACTACAATAGCAGAGCTGATGGCTGCACATGATGTGCTCCATAGGCTGACACTGTGTTCCATTTTGTTCTGGCTTTTTTTTTTTTGGCAGTAATTAGTGGCTTGTTGCTATGGTTGTGGGCTACAGCGTTGCGGTGCTTGTGTTAGATGAGGCAGCCAGACGTGGCAAAGACGTCATCTCATTAGTAACAGTCGGCGACAGTGTGAAATGCAGACACACTCACAGGCGAGCGTGCGTAATGATTGCTAAGAAATGTCAAAAAGTAACCTGTAATAATGCTGCAGTGTAATAATTGGGATTCTTTAAGTTAAAGCTCTGATTCAGGGATGTTTAAGGAGGATAAGATGTGGTATTTTGGTCATGTAATTACAGATTATGACGTGTCAGCAGGAGCACAGAAATGGCATGTTTTGAAAATGATGAATTTGGACATTGGCATTAATTAACTCGCAAATGAAGGGTGCTCATTTAAATGATTATGATGGTTATTATAATGGTTGCATGTCCCATTTTTTTGTTATTGTTATGTAAAACCAAAAAAAAAATTATCTGAAATAAAGCTGAAATAAAATGAAAAAATATACAAGACAAAAATGTAAACTTAAAAATGCATATGAAAATGATAAATGTTGCTTTAGTTACTAACTTAAATAAAAAGATGTAAGTACTAAAATTCTAACAAAAATGTAAATAAAAATAAAGCTGTGTAGAATTTAAAAAAATGACAAAAGCACATAAAATTGTTAAAACTTAAAAGTGAAAATGAAAACTGAAAATATAATAATATTAGCTCATATTTTTATATTTTTAGTTATCGTTTTAATTTTTACGTTTTAGTAATTTTGTGCTTTCGTCATTTTTATTAGTTTTTAATCATAATTCAATCCTAGCTTTATTTATTTCCATTTCAGTTTAAATATACAGTTATATCATTAATGTAAAATATTGTTAAATACTATAATAATATAAATAATAAATAATATATTAACAATAATGTGGCATGTCAGTTTAAATAGCCATACAGTGAAGCTGGGCTGTAACAGAGTAATAATATTAGCTCATATTTTTATATTTTTAGTTATCATTTTTATTTTTAAGTTTTATAAATTTTGTGCTTTCGTCATTTTTATTAGTTTTTAATCATAATTCAATCCTAACTTTATTTATTTCCATTTCAGTTTAAATATACAGTAAAATCATTAATGTAAAATATTGTTAAATACTATAATAATATAAATAATATATTAATAATAACGTAGGATGTCAGTTTAAGTAGCCATACAGTGAAGCTGGGCTGTAACAGAGTTTACTGTCCACCATGGGGTGCTAGAAATATTTTCATATAAGATCACTTGAGAAAAGACACAAGGTAATATAATGTAGTGTTTGTGAAGATGAATGACAAACTTAACTTAATCTACTAATAGCCTGATTTTGATAGTATGATCATAGTGAAAATGAAAATATTATCTATTAATCTAACATGACCTTCACACTTCATAGTTCAATAGAATAATCTTCTTCACAGAATCAGTTTTTTTTTTTTTCACAATATCAGGATAATTTAATAAACCCATTTGTTTTATTTTCATACACAAGTTCTTTTTGTTTTTCATCACACACTTTGTTTGATGTAATGACATTACCTTGACAACTATGCGCCCATAGATGTTACCATGGTAACTAAAATTAGCTGCACCTTGGAGTGGCTCTTCTTTGTACTTGCCAAGTCAAAAAAAAAAAAAAACAACAACAAACAGATTAGGTTCATCAAGGTAAAGATGGAAGGAAACACATCATCTGTGGTAAAATGCTACTGTTGCAATGGGCTATTGATTATAAGAACATTTCATTCATCACGTTCTATATTTTTCCTTTGCGTTGAGCATTTGAATGATTCATTTTTTAGCACTGCTAGAGACAACAAATCCACTTTCCTCCTGGATTCTGACTTGGAAATTTTAAGCATAAGTTATTTAGGTCAGTGGTCGTCACCTCACTGTGTCACTCATTAATGAGATTCTTCATGAGGTTCAAGGTCTTAAATAATCTAAAAATACCTCAAATGAAATCCCACTGCAATGTTCAGTCTGTGTGAATTGAACTGACAAAGAGAAATGAAAGCGATTTTAGCTGTGCCATTTCGCAGAGCTCTGCGGTTGCATTTGAACTATCAGATGATATCACTGAGGTAGATTCAAATTCAAAGCATTTCGTGAGAGTTTTCCGACACTAAAGATAGTGTCAGAAGTGATGCATGGCATAATGATCATCACTCATCTCTGCAAACACATTCCCTGGCTGTGTATCTGGAAGCCTGAAAAAATTTAATTCTGTGTATGTTTAACTACCAGTTTGACACTGAGACACTGCAGATCCCTAAAGAAATAGTTCACCTAAAAATAATGATTTGTTGAGGATTTACTAACCCTCAGGATGTCCAACATTCAGCACTGAATCATTTGTTTACCAATGGATCCTCTGCAGGGAATGGGTGCCATTAGAATAGACTATATGAATATATAGAGTCCAAACAGCTGATAAAAACATCAGAAGTAATCCAGTCCACCAATTAACGTCTTATGAAGCAAAAAGCTGTTAGTGATAAACAAATTCATCAAGACTTATTTAGCTTAAAACAGTTGCTTGCTAAAACATGTAGGGCCCTATGAAATCCGTCTTATCTTTTCCCAAATTCCATATAATTTTTTATTTCAAATTCCGTTTTAAATTTTTCTGGATTCCGTTTTTCCATTTTAATTTTTCTAGACTCTGTTTTAATGGTTAAATAAAATTTTATTCATCAAAAAGCAAGTCTAATTTATTCAAATCGTGAAACGTACAATATTAAACAGCAATTTTTTAAAGGTTTAACAAAAATTACCTTTAAGGAGAAGTTCACTTCCAGAACAAAAATTTACAGATAATTTACCCCCTTGTCATCCAAGATTTTCATGTCTTTCTTTTTTCAGTTGTAAAGAAATTATGTTTCTTGAGGAAAACGTTTTCTATGGTGCTTCTATGGTGCCCGTGAGTTTGGACTTCCAAAATACAGTTTAAATGCAGCTTCAAAGGGCTCTGAACGATACCAGCTGAGGAAGAAGGGTCTTATCTAGCAAACGATTGGTTATTTTCTAAAAAATTGACAATTTATATGCATTTTAACCTTAAATGCTTGTCTTGTCTAGCTCTGCGATGTGCATGCGTAGTCTGTGTAATCCGGGTTAATACGGTTAGGGTAGGTTGAAAAACTCCCATCTCATTTTTTCCTCCAACTTCAAAATCATCCTACATCGCTCCTTTAAGGCCCTATAAAATAAGTTTTTTTTTTTTTTTTTCTCAAATTCAGTTTAATTTTTTACCAAATTCTGTTTTCCATTACTTTTCTGGATTCCATTTTAATGGTTTCATTAAATATTCATAATCAAAAGCATGTCTAATTTAAAAAATCAAAAAATTATTTATTTATTTTTACCAGAAATACTGTGTTGTGTATTTACATTTTTCAGCCAAATAAATTCTGGTAAATATTTTTTCTGGTAAATATTCATTTAAAAATAATGTTTTAATAATAATTGTATTACTACTAGTAGTACTATCATTACATTAAATAATATTTCTGTTATTGTTTCTTTAAGTTAAACCGAACTCTTATTTTGGCGAGTTGCTGTGAAGACCTTTACATTTCTGTTTGTATGTGATATGATGCTAGTTTTACTCAAACGAAATGGCAAAATGCTCATGAAGTGACTCTCAGAGCAGTTCTAGAGATGTGTTTGATGTATCCATCCAAAATTTGGCAAGTTCTATGACATTTCACATTATACAGTAAATTATGAAAGTAAATATGATTGGTTTCCGCGATTCTGTCTGCGTTTTTTGCATTGCAGAAATCATAGAGCCTTAAACATGATTCCTCTATACATAAAGCACTTCCTCTAGTGAAAAAATTGGTCAAGCAACAATTACAAGCCAAAACAGCCTGAAAAGTAAGAGGACAAGAGCGGATGAACTTTTTCACTGGAGCAATTGTGTGCTATTATGGGTCATAGATGTATATTTTGGCCAGAAGCAAAGTTTAAAATTAAAAGAAATTAAATTATAGATTTGTTTCTTTCAAGCACATAGCTCTTCACTTTATAAGACATTAAAGGAGAAGTCCACTTCCAAAACAAAGATTCACATGTAATGTACTCACCCCCTTGTCAGCCAAGATTAAAAAGTATATAAATTGTATTATTTTTATGAAAATAACCGATCATTTCGCTAGATAACACCCTTCTTCCTCGGCTGGGATTGTTTACAACTACATTTGGGACTACATTTTTACAACTGCATTTTGGAAGTTCAAAATCAGGGCACCATATCAGTCCATTATATGGAGAAAAATGCTGAAAAGTTTTCCTCAGAAAATATAATTTCTTTACAACTGAAGAAAGAAAGACATGAACATCTTGAATGACAAGTGAGTGAGTACATTATATGTGAATCTTTGTTTTAAAAGTGGACTTCTCCTTTAATAGATGGTCTGGATATATGTAGATTAATCATGGATTATTGTGATGTTTTAAGCTTCAGCAGTTTGGGCTCTTATTCTGACAGCACCCATTCACTGCAGAGGATCAGTTAGTGAGCAAGAGATGTAATGCTAAAAGTCTCTTCAGATAAAGAAACAGACTTTAAATCTTAAATGACCTGAGGGTGAGTCATTTTTGGGTGAACTATTCCTTTAAGGACAAGTCTTGTATATGACACATTTGGATCTGCATTGTTTAGTCATCTGCAGCTGCAGTTATCAGAAAGACAGATGGGATCTCTCCAGGTCTACTGCACCAGTGGCTTGACCGTGCTGACATTTTCAACCCCACATCATTTAGAATGCATGCGCATATTTCACTCTGGTGCTGGAGTGAATCTGGGGCTGCAGTGAGGCTGTATTGCTTAAGAGTGCAGAGAGTAGTGTTGCACCAGGAGACAAGAATCACCTTGTGCCTTGTGGTTTCCGCACCTGTGCTTTACATGACTGCCGCAGCTGGTGTGCGTTACGCTGCTCCTTTGATGAAATGGAAATGAACTTTCATTTAAAATGCTGAGCGTTCTGGACACTGGTAGGAGAGAAGAAAGCCAAGTACTGTTACAGTTTCAGTTGGCTTTTTTTTAGATGCTAGAAATAGGATGGTAGCTGTGACTAAAATAAACTGAATCAGACTACTATCCTGTTTCACCCAGCAACATTTTATTGCTCAGAAATTGCTTTCATGCCTCAGGAGACTTAATTAAGTTCTTGTTATGTTTCTTTTAATGCAAGCATCAGCTTTGTCTCATATGTTTCTCAAGAAGTTTCTAGGAGAAACGAAAATAGACACAAATGAGATAACAATAAGATGACAAACAGTAATGTGGATTGTATAGAACATAGTGTTATTGAAAGATTTTGATGAGAAATGTTGTTCATGAGAATGAGATTTCATGTAAGAACATCAATTGAACATCTGAACACAGTTTGTGACATTCTTGTAAAACTCTAGAGCAGGAGTTTTCAAATGACATCCCTTCTCTTCATAGCGTAAAACTTGAAAAAGAGGTTGGACTATGCTGACTGTCCAATGACCAGGCTTTTACCGCCCTTCGCCGAGAGTTTGATTGACAGGCGATCTGACCAATCATAACGCAGCATTTGGCATTTTGTTCGACAAACAAGCCAGACAGGAAAGTTAACAGATTAACATCAGTAAAGTTGAACTTGAAATTCAGAAATTCGATTGGAATTGGCATTGTGATTGATCAGACCGCCTGTCAATCAAACTCCCGGAGTAGGTTGAAATCCCACCCTACATTCCAAAGGCCATTTCTCTCGGATATACATCACAATAGGGAAGAAAAAACTATTGCAACTTCCGTTTCATGCTGACTTGAAAAAAATCACATTGTCATGTTTAAGTAAATATTTACTCTAGAAAGTTTTTAGTAGAAAATATTTTACACATATTTACAACATTTTATTTTTTTAGGGATGCACGACATTGGATTTTTGCTAATATCCGATATGCCGATAACCAGTGCTAATACCGATATCTTTCCTTTTGTTTGGAAACAATACCAAGTCTCTCCTGTGCAGAAATTATAAGCAAATTGTTTTTAATTTTGGTTAGTTTTTAACAAGAACTTCTTTGTTAGAATTAAATAAACAATAATGGCTTATATAATGACAGTACACTGAAGCTTTGAAAATATCTATAAATAAACTATATATTAATCTGCATTTTTTATTTTATTTTATTTTTTTAATTTTTATTTTTTTCAGAAAAATGCAGTGGTAACCTTATTTTAAGGTTTAACATTTGTAGAAAAAAAAGAGTTGTAAAAATTCTGGAAATCTTTTAGAGCTCATAATTTGTTTAAAAAATGTAACATAATACACATTAATGAATAAATCAGTATATATATATATTTTTTTAATTTACAAGTGTCTTTTAAAAAAAAAAATTATGTACAAATGTTTGTGATTTTTTTTTACATTTATTTATTTATTTATTTATTTATTTATTTTTTAAATTCATGTAAGCTATAGCCTCTGACCTTTAAATCAAAATATACTCATGATTTTAAGACATCAGTTACTGCTTTTTTTTTTTTTTTTTTTTTTATCAGAAACGCAGTCTAAATGTTATTTGTGTATTTTACTTTTATTTTATTAGCAGTAGGCCAACAGCGCCCCCTACGGAATTAAAACTCCTTACTCAAGGGCCTTAGGACCTGGAAGAGGCTGCCGCTGCTGCCACTGCACGTGCTATTTACTGTATGTTTACTCGATCACACACTGAATGCATCATTCTGTACATGCATTCTCAGATTAAATGCAGTGATCCAAAACAGTGAATCTGATCATCATTCAGGCAAAACTTTGCTTCAGGAATGAGCCACACTGCTGACATGAATTTTTCATATCGGGCTGATTCTGATATTTGCATTTAAAGCCATTATCTGCCGATTACATCCCTAATTTTTTTGTAGTATAAATGGGTCTCTTTACATAAAAACAGACTACCGTCCAAAAGTTTGGGGTCAATAAAATTTATTTTGAAATAAATTATTACTTTTCTTTAGCAGTTTATCAGAAATGTGTGTAAAAACATTTATAATGTTACAAAAGGTTTCCGTTTCAAATAATGCTAAGAAATCCTGAAACAATATATCATGGTTTCCACAAAAAATTAAACAGCACAGGGTCTCTTGGAGAAAATGCCATTTAGGGGGCTGTAACACCAAACAGCTGAAAAACAAGAAAATTAAGACTTAATTTAATTTAATTAAGAAAATTAAGTTAAGTATTGATTTCCTCTTAATTTAATCTCATTTTATCTAGAAGGAAAACATTACAATAAAACATTTTTTTTTTGTTCATGTGTGTGCTTAGGTGGAGTGTGGTGGAGATAAGTCTGAAATCATCTACACAGCTGATCTGTATGTAGTCACCAGTGTGAGAATATTCTGCAGTACAGCGAGACGCCCCATTACTGCGTCACCCCTCATTAGCATGAATGGATATCCGGCCATGAGAATTCACGGCATCATACTTGCCTTCAAGCGTAAACACTCATTCATACATGTTACGTAAGTTCTTTTGCAGAACTGGGGCGAGTGCTTGTGCGCAGTCATTAACCCTGAGGTTCCAGCCATCCGTGTGTCTCTTTTCCCCTTGTCTGAACTACTGCATTCAAGTATTTGTGAATTTTCATGTTACTTTGTTGCCTAGAAAAATCCTGGCACTGCTTTAGCTTGGCATAAATCCATTTCGTTGGGTCTTCAGGCTGTACAGCACCTCAAATCTTATTGACCTTATTTAAAGCTCAGTTAGCCCAGAACAAATGGTACCAATGACCCTTCCCAACATTCAGAGCATCGTGCCTCTAGGCATTTGTGCGTTGTGGCTATACAGAGAGATCATAGATAGAGTAAGCATGTGGTAGCAGATGTTAGATGTTTTTTAATTGGTTAGTTCAACCATAAATGAAAACCCTGTCATTGTTTACTCAAGCTCATGACGGAAAATCAACCCCTCTGCGCATTTCTCAAAATCTCATTTGAATGCATACTGGTCAATTATTAAGGTGTTTTAGTGTTTTTGAAAGAAGTATTTTATGCATATTAGAATGATTTTTGAAGGATCTAGTGAAACTGAAGGCTGGAGTAATGGCTGTTTAAAATTCAGCTTTTTTAAAATATATTAAAATACAAGACAGTTGTTTTAAAATTTCACAGTATTGCTGTTTTTACTGTATTTTTGATCAAATAAATATAGTCCTGATGAGAATAACTCCATACTGAGGTCAGTGATGCTGAAAGGCTTTTGTTTTGCATGTCAAAGCGAATGAGATAAGAGAACTATACAGTGGAAGTGAAGTTTATTGGTCAGACAGGTTTGGAACCTCATGGCTGTGAGTGAATGGTGACAGAATTTACATGAATCTTTTAAATGCAGCTGTGAATATTCTGTTCATACTCAGTTCCCTAAGGAACATCTCTGGCTTATTAGGCATGTCATAGCTCTCTCAAGAGCTGAAGCATGTTTCTAATCTGGGCATATTAACCTGAAGCTCTGCTCCACTAAATGAATTGAATGAGGGAGCAGGTGATTTGGGATAAAGTCTTGACCTCATTAAGAGAACTAATGTAGACTTGTTGAATTGTCACCAGTCAGACAGATAATCTTACAGTGTTGACAAAATAACTATACTATGCACATCACATATATTACATGCAGTGGCGCAATTCTGTAAATCTGTTTATACAATAGTTCTTTCTGGTTCTCGAATCTGATTGGTTGAGTGAAATGTGATATTCTAGTGATATCGGATTTTCAATCGTTTCAAGGTTTGTATCACTCTGCTAGCCACTAGCTCACAGAAAATGTTATGGCGCACATCCAAATCCAATATCATTTTATAAATAGTACTGTTCATGTGTAACGGAATGTAGTTAAGATTTTTTTAGATGAGAATATGTGGTTTGTTAATAAAGATAAAAATGTCTTTTGAAACTTTGCTTCAGTGTTTTCGGAAATGTGAGCTCCGGGCTGTCAGCACCCATTCAGCGCTTATGATCCCACCGAGAGCAGCCTTACCTTGGCCAGATCTTCTGAAATTTGCCGCTGGCTCGAATGATTCTATAGTGGTTAAACGTGAGATATCATTAGTTTTGGGTAAATCTAATAAACAATTCTTGGTCTCATTAAACTATTATTTGTTCCAGAGCAAATACTTTTGGCTGAGGGCAAAGTCTCATCACGTTATATTTTAAGTAAATTCAATGCTGTATATCAGAGCACTGCCCTTGTACTTTTGGCTGAATTGCCTAGCAACTTTTATGATGGCTGTTGTTGTTGTTTATTAAATATTATTATTCAATAAATAATATTTTATATAAATAACAGTAGTATTTAATAGTATTAGGAAATGGTGTGTGTGTTTGTGATGGTGATTTTAGTTCATTTTTTTTTTACTTACATTACATTTAGTTATAATTTTTTACATTTTTTTTTTGATAGGGCAGTGAAGATGAGACAGGAAGCGAGTGGGAGAGAGAGTGGGGGTGGGATTGGGAAAAGTCCACGAGGCGGGATTCGAACTCGGGACACCCGAGGCGCAACAGGCTATTGGTGCCGATATTTTAGTTGCATAACAAATGTGCTTAGCAGCACTGTCATCGGATGAAAGATATCACTTTCCTTAGCGGACGTTCAAACTAATGTTTTATTGTGATTATGAGATTGAGCTGAAGAATGAATGCTGTATCAGATGTAGGGCTGAAATGATTAGTCGCCATTAGTGACAGCGTTGACAATAAAAAATTGTCAACAAATATTTTTGTTGTTGAGTAGTGATCTCATATGACCTAATGTAAGAACCTGCAATCATGCGGTTTGAATTGGTTGGATGCAGGAAAAGAAGAGACAAGAGCTTCAGAGCAAACGCAGCCAAACCTGAGTGCTTTCCTCTCAGTAACGAAATAAACACAACAAGAACTAGCTCTGCAGTTCAGTACTCCAGTAAAGTCCAGTCACGTCATGTTTATTTATACTTTATGCAATAGATAGCCTTAAATCAAGCATCTTCACAGTATTAAACTTGAAAAACCAGAGTCAGTGTCCCTTTCATTTAGAATTACAACTTGATTATTTTAAAGCCGCTCTCCATTGTGGAGCTAGTTAATGATAAAATCTTTTTATTAGTGGGGGAAAATTATGTAATTAAAGTTATAGTTTGGTTTGCAGAGCTCAAAGCTTGATCTATCTCAGGACTGTTTTGATTATCATAAACCTATAAGGTATTTTAGGAGAGATTATATTGTGAATAAAATAGTTTATCCAAAAATTAAGCATCATATCACTTACCTTTATTTTGTTTCTTATCCATATGGCTTACAAAAGGAAATGTTAGGTAGAATGATTTCATTCAGTTATATAGCTTATTAAATAGTGAATGAGAGAGTTTCTCTGTCATCTCATTTTGTGTGCCAAATATATCTATTTGTACAAATTTATTGTATAATTGTTGTAATTATGTAATATAATTTTCAAAACCTGAAATTACCCTATTTATTTGTTAGAATAGGTGTAACTCAATATTTTAACCATTGCAAAAGCTGAATAATCAGTCAAAGTCTACTGATTAATCAGCAAAATAATCGACAATTAGTCAATTAATCGTTATCAAAATAATAGTTTGTTGAAGCCCTAATCAGATGCAGGTAATCACAATCTCTCTCCCTCATAATGCTCTATGCAAAATACAGTGAGGTTTTAATACAAAAATACAATACGTTTTCAATGAAGCAGCTCAATGTTCCTTCGTTGCTAGTTCTAAAGTAATGTTTTCGAATTAGTAATGGATGCTTGGGTTTAACTGTTAAACTGTCAATTTGAGATTTGAATCCGTGGCGGAAGGAAGTAATGTTAGTTTGCACAAGGATTGTTTTTAAAGACACTTTGTTCTTGTTTCTTATAGATTTACACACTCATGCTGTTGAACTGTTGTATAAACGCAATATCACACTCAATATGGCAATATGGCTTTAAATCGGCATGCTGTGATTCGGCCATATCGCACGTCTATGAGCGTGATATTGCTCATATTTCTCACCAGAGCATTTATGTAATACAGTGTGGACCTTCAGGGTGAAGGCTGTTTTTTATATTAAATAGATTTTTATATTAAACAGATTTTTAAATACCGCCATAAATATCTGACAGTGTGTTGTAAAGAAAGTAAGAACAAAGAAGCTTTATAAAATAAGTGAAATTAATTTTTTCATACTGTCAGAAAATATTTCTGTCTTAAGTTTAATACATTGCATCATCTGTTTGAAGTATCTGTTAAAATTCTCATTCATTTTAGTGACAGCTGTGTGGCTGTTATTAATATTAATACTAAATTATATCAAAGATAAAATTCTTTTGATTCAAGCAAAACCTCATATATTCTTTTGAAGAGGTATAATTTAATTATCAAATTCCTTTAAATAAAACATTTTTTTAATAAAATGAACTGAACGCTGAAATGAAATGAACGCTGCAGAAGTTTTTGTATTACGAATGTGTAGGATATAGAAAATTGTTGACAAAAGAAATTTGAGATTTGTCTAGGACGTGAAACATGACCTGGAAACCCTGGCAAATATCTACTAGGCTAAAATATAATAAAATATTTAAATGTTTCTTGCAAAAAGCAAAAGATATCGATACTTTTGTATAGTCGTCAGTGCCGAAAGATGTTTTTTGTTGCCACATGGTGTAGTTACAGAAGCTTATGCAGCCATGCAATCCGAACCTTGACCATGTGGACATGAATTGGTCATCTAGACTAGAGTAGGGTACTAGACTAGGGTACAGTACAAGGACAGTCTGTTCTTTTTATGTGTTTTTTTTTTTTTGTATTTTTATCCCTTACACCTCCAGTGTCTGTCTTCTTTATTGTGAGTAATCTGTGAATGAGATATAAATGTCATCCTATAGATGGGTCTGTTCAGGCATGAGCTGTTATTTCCGTCATTGGGAATCGATGCAGACCATCAGCCAACATTTCTCGTACTTCCTTTTCGCCGCTCCCCCTCTTTCTCTCTGCTTCGCCTCATGAAGATTTACTCCTTCGTTTGGAATAAAGACTCCTCTGTTTGAATAGACCCTCCTCTTTAAACTGCCCAGCTGCCCATCTGGGATTTCCCGCCACTGCTAATGCAATCTCAGTTAGATGTCAGTAAATATTTATCTTCACAACTGTGGCTGTAATCACAAAAGGTCAGTATCTCATTGAGAACCGCTGCCATCTCACTGGTTTTTAATGAAGAGGTCATCCAATTGTTTTAAATTAGAACTGATGGGCTTGAAATCGCTTGTGTGATCTAATCTAGTTTTGCTTGAATCTCTGAGCTATTGACATAAAAAGAGGAGACAGAAAGCCTTGAGGAGTAATGTGGAGTTTTGGTTTCTTTTTGTATTGGTTTCTTATGATTTTAATGTAATTTTGTGAATCTACGTCTCTGAGCTCATTAAAAAAAAACAGCCTTGAAGCGACTGGAACATCAATTGATCCCCAATTAAAATGGAAAAGCTTGGGATTGGTTTAAAATAGCGGGCAGAAGTAGGAATATATAATGTAATCAAAGGGGACGTCAGGATGTGTCGTCAGATGTGCTGCCTGCAGAGTCACTTCACTAGCACTCAAGATGAGCATGAGAGACTCTTCACCTCCCTATATGTCTTCTGTCCTTCTGCATAGCAACTGTCTTATTTTAAATCACTGGTCCAGAAGTCCAAGAGCTTATTTTATTAGTAGAACCACATCACACATTACAGACCTTTCCTTTGATTTTACAAGTCAAGTCTTTTTTTAAGGCCCTGTCTGGTCCAAATATTTAGGGGTTTAAGCGCGTATTGATGAAACCCTATTGCAATTGTTAGAATGGTCACGGATCAGCAATCTCCTCATAAAACTGATAGTACAGACCAAACTGTAAGTCGTAGAGACTTGAAACTTGGAGGAATGCTAGTACTCACACCGCCTACAACATGACCAAGGCTCGTCCAATTGGCCTGACGGGGGCCTTATGGTGATCAAAAGTATGAAATGGCTCGTAACTCCTAAACCGTCAGTCGCAGGCTTAAGTGTCTTATGTCGTTGGAAAAATGAACTTTCGACTCACCATCACAAAGGGCCACCAAAAAGTTTGAAAGGGGTAGGTCCACTTTTAGTAAAATGCCTATAACTCCTGAACAGAATGAGATATCGCCGCCAAACTCGGAAAACTTATGTAAGAGCTCAATCGGGGGACACAGGGAAAAAAATGCAGAGCTTGGCCACTTGGTGGCGCTGTAAGAGGGGAAACAACATAAAAATGGCTATAACTGGGCACCCATTATCAGCATGAAAATCAGTGTGTATAGTCTTGGTCTGAAGTGCCACAAATGTCTACAAGGACATTTGCGTATCCCAAAAAACATGGCCACCATTGGCAGACGAAGTAAGGCAAGGTTAACAAAGGCTGATCGTAACGAAACTCGGTGGGCCTGTTCAACTCAAGGTCTGAGGGAAATTTGAAATTTGCATTTCTCAAGGGCATAAATGATATTTCGCACATATGTGTGCGAAATATCATTTATCATATTCTATCATATGATATTTAATTTATCATTAAATATCATATGATAGAACTCCTCGTTCCGGACAACTTTGCCTCTAGAACAACCGCTGTCAATCAAATTGTTTGTTAAATGATTGAGAAGAAGTAAAAAACCTACTTTTGTGAACTAGTTCTAGTGTTTTCACTCAGTCTTGAAAAAACACTGCAGTGCAATTCTCTCGACTCTCTAGGCCAATAATTATCAAAAACATGTTGAAATTTACCCTTTGGGAAGCTATAATGGGGTCGTTTAGAAAACAGACCTGTCCAAATTTACCCAAAATCCTATAAAGTCTAAATGAAAACTCAAAACTTCACAAAACCTGCTGAGCCCATGCGACAGGTGATTTTAAACAAGCATGCAAAGTTTTAAGGGGATCGGACCACAGCTCACAGACATTAAAAAATGTTAAATTACCTGGTTTTGCAAAAAATGCTTTTTTAAATCATTGAGTTTAAATCATTGAGGTTTTTACATATGTGCATAAATGCCTTAAAGCCCTTGAACCCTGGTAATTGCTGCTTGCAGCTATTTATTATTATTACATTTTACAGATTTCACTGTTAATATTCTGTTGTTTTTTAAATGGGATTTTTGCAATGTTTTTCATAAAACTTAAAGAGATAAAAATGAACCCAAAAATAAAAATTACACCATGATTTATTCACTCTCAAGCCATGATTTTCTTCTTTCAGACAAATATATTAAAAAATATCCTGGCTCTTCCAGGCTTTATAATAGCAGTGAATGGCTGTTGAGATTTTGAAGTTCAATAAAGTGCATTCATCCATCATAAAAAGTTCTCCACATAGCTCCAGGGGTTAATAAAGGCATTCTAAAGTAAATTGATGTGTTTTTGTAAGAAAAAGATCTATATCTAAAACTTCATATTGTAAACTCAAATCTTTAGCTGCCGCTAACTGTCGTACACGTGTGCACAAGACATCCAGTGGATGACGTAGGACATATGCAAATGCTGTGACGAACGCAGAAGTGAGAAATGCTGAAGCGCAGTGGAGAGAGCAAAGCAAAACACAGTCATGAATTAGAAGTACAAAACAAGGATTTGTAAAGAAAAATGTTGTAGTATTTTGATATATAAGCCAAGAGGTGACTGGTTTTCTCACGAGACCAAATTTGAAGATTAAAGTAAAATCGGTCAAATTTAATAATAATAAAAATTTGGTGACTTTTACAGTGGTCTAAAAGCAACATTTAGGTTAATTTTAAACAAACAGGACCTTAAAAATCAAAATTTTAAAATTAGGGATGTCAAACGATTAATCGCGATCAATCACATACAAAATAAAAGTTTGAGTTTGCCTAATAAATGTGTGTGTAGTGTGTGTAATTATTATGCATATATAAATACACACAATAATGTATCAATTTAAGAGAAATATGTTATTTATGTACAAAATATTTTTATTTATATATAATAGAAATTATATAGAAATTATAATAAATACATATACTTGTAAATATTTCTTAAATATATACATGAATGTGTTTGTATTTATATATACATAATAATAACACAGTACACACACATCTATTAGGCAAACTCAAACTTTTATTTTGTATGCGATTAATCGCGATTGATAATTTGACAGCCCTACTTAAAATGAATTCTAAATGTAACTGGTATTCAATGCCAAGAGACCAGAAAAGGTGGAATGTGATTTTTTTTTTATTTTTTTTATACAAGTAAACTGTAATTTGATACAATCAAGGTAGCATAAAATACTGTGATGCACACATACTTGTTAATGACAGTGTCATTTGATCAGAATAAGAAGAAAGATCTTACACGCACATATTCGCCCACACACAAAGCTGTGTAGATTTATGTTCATTCATCAGCGACCGTTGGCACCTCGTGTCCTGCATGGCTGATGGAGTCTCTGCATTATTAACAAAGCTCTTCATACTCTGGCTCTGCAGCTGCCCGCATGCCGGCCTTGGCAACGCTAGCTAGCCCCATGCTACACAGAGACCCCCTGTCATAGCTCTTCTCGGCACTGAAGCGCTACAGTGCAGCAAAACAGCCAATATCTTCTTAGCATTTGTGCCAGTGTCACACTTTATTGACTCTTTTTGGGACTCGGCCAATCAAGTTAGCAGCGTGCGCGTGCTGTTAGCACAGCTTGATGGTGGGCTACCTAATTTTAGGCAAGGTGGCCCTAGGTTTCACTAATGGATCTGCCCAGGCGATGAGCTCAGTATAGTGTGACTTCAAACGGCTTGCAGCACCATCAAATATTTACCAGCCATGCTGCTTTTCCACCTGCTCTCCCTCTGCTGGAGCGTAGCGGAGTGCGTATGATCCAGCAACATCCCACCACGTTCGCTGTTTTTGTCCGCTGCTAGGACGAATGTTGACCTCGGCCCCCCTGCAGGGACAGTTTGCGGGTCTCTGACGAACAGTTTTGGCCGATAGTATTAGTTTCTTTTTTCAGCACCAGATGAAAGCAGGTCAGACATTTGTCTGATCTTTGTGTTTATTTCTTTTGTCGGAAAGCAAAACTAGCAGCAGCTTTCTTCCTTTCAGAGTCATATTATAATATGCTGTCATGGGGCCAGGTTGCTCTGATTTGAATTCCTTATTTGAGTTAAATGTTTGAAATTAGATACATTTGTCTAAGTGTTGATGGTCTCTCATTCTGATAGCAGGAAATACAAAGCTGCCTTTGGGAAATTGTTGTTTCTCTGTGCGGTCAGAGCTCCCATGAGAGGGAAACCGCACAAGAGAGATTGTAACCGATACCACAGATTCACTCTGTCTCTGTCTCTCTCTCTCTCTCTGACATGCTGAATTGTAACATTTTGATCTATAGAACATGGTTAGGTAGTTTGCAATATACAGCTCTATAGTGACACCATAATTTAGGCTTTATTTTTTCATTATTACTCAACCAGGATAAAACATATTTTATAAAACATTCATTTATTCATTAATTTATTCATTCACACTGAAATTGACAGTTTTGTAGGTTTAGTGTCATTAAATCTCTTGAAACATATTCTATAAAACACTTTTGAGCCATTTACCAGTAAGTAAACTAGATATTCACAACCATAACTGTATATTCTGTAAATATATAGTCTGGGTTCGGGGTGTGCCATACATATCATCTATATATAGTAATTGTTGTTTAAACAATATGCAGTTTGACATTATTGAGGTTATTGCAAAAAAATGCATCCGGAGAGTGCACACATATACCATGATATGTAGGTTGGATTTCTGCACAAGCACATTTAGAGTTCACACTTTTACGGCGTGATTTAATCTATTAAAATACATTTGGAATTCCCCAAAATTCAAGATAAGGGGGCAAAAATGCCCCGTATGACTTTTATGTCTTTTATATTTACATCATCTGATATAGTTAACATCACACAAAGAATGACATTTTTCTCTAAATATCAGCATGATTGCAGATGTGATATTGACTTGATGAACAGCTGTTTAAATTAAGTGACTTCATTTATTTATGTTATACACAACAGTTCTTTTTTTTTTTGCTGTATTTTGACATTGGAAGTAGTTCCAAACAAAGCCACAGCTCTGACATTTTTCTTTATAAATCCTCATTTTGTACTTCTAATTTGTGTCCATTGTTTTGTTTTGCTCTCTCCACTGCGCGTCCATGTTCCTCACTTCTGAGTGGCTCGTGTGCAATGCCGACGTCCTACGTCATCAACCCAGAACGGCTTCTGTGCACAACAGTTAGCGCAGAAGTGATTATTATGTTTTAAATATGGATATTTTACTTACAAAAATGCATCAATTTGCTACAGGAGGCCTTTGTTCACCTGCCGGTGCCATGTGAGGCACTTTTTATTATGGAGGGATGCACTTTATTGGACTTGTTTTGGACTGTTGAAAAGAAACACCTGCCACCTGAATTTTTTTAAAATATAACTACGATTGCATTTGTCTGAAAGAAAGAAGCCACATACACCCAGGATACCTACACTGTAAAAAATAAAAAACACAAAATAATTTGTTACCCTGCTGCCTTAAAATTTTAAGTTCAGTCAACTAAAATAAGTTTAGTCAACTTGAAATGTTAAGTTGTACTAAGTAACAACTTTGATATTTGTGTCTGCTAAACTTAACAGATGGGTAAGTAACCCAGCTGCCTTAAAATTTTAAGCTGATTCAACTTAAATATCTAAGTTGTCACTTAGTATAATTTAACATTTCAAGTTGAATAAACTTTTTTTGAGTTGACTGAACTTAAAATTTTAAGGCAGCCAGGTTACAAATTATTTTAAGTTGACTCAACAAATTGTTTTTTACAGTGTAGAGGGTGAGTAAATAATGGGCTAATTTTCATTTTTGGGTGAACTAACGCTTTAAATGCATTCATGTCCTGCATTAAACAATTTGTGTGAATGCATCTAAATGACACTTCAGATGCAGATTCTTGGCCACCTCTGCATTGCGAACACAAATATTGTTGATACTGATTTCATTTGAATCGTTAACGGCCCTATAGTGTCTTACTGTTTTAAATTTTTAATAAAACTTAAGAATTTGATTCAAAAGATAATGCATACATTTAATTAGGTCTTATAAAGGCCTTTATAAAGGTAAAAATGGCTATAAAAGATAAAAAAATCAATTTAATGTTACTGGAAAAGTTAATTTCTGTTACTGCTGCTGTCTAATTACTGGACAGAATATGAAGAATATCAAAAGCTTTGGGATTCGGCTCTCCACAGCAGTCCTAAACCTGCCAAAATACCAGCACAATAACATGCTCAGCAAAATAAAGCAAAAATTCCAGAAAATATCGAGATTATTGCACACCCCTAGTCTGGATGGGGTTTAAGAGGAGTAAATGATTGAAAATCCAGAATACTTCACCAGAGAGAATACTGTCATTGTCATCGACGAAAATTAAATGTATACATAGAAATATTGTTTGCAGTAAGATCAATAACAAGCATTTAGAGTATACTGGTGAATTTTTACTTCATGCTGACATCTCTACTTGGCTGCTTTCAGTAGAACCATTAACAGAGACTCCCACGCTTTGTGTTTTAAATTATTTTTTCCATGTCAAACTATCTTTGCCAGATATTATATAATAAAAACCAGCTCTATACAGCACATACTGTAACATGTACCATAAACAAACTGTGATTGATCGCTTTACATTCATCAGATTCTTTCTGTCTGAACAGGCTGTTCTTGTCCAGAAAAAGCTGTCAGTTAGTCAAAGATGCGGCTGCATTAGAGTTGTTTAATGCATGGTTCTGTCCTGAAATAATGTGCTGTAGTTTTACTTGTTTTCTTGCTGATTTTACTTATTCTGATTCATTTAACCGGCAAAAACAGCGCACACACCAAGCGCCGAGAGCATTTTACTGGTCAAGGAAGAGTGTGCGCCTGAGCCATGCACTAAATCAACATGACTAAGTGTGACACTAAGAAAGATGAGGGAGTCCAGAGGAGAGATGAGGAAGCTGATATACAGTAAAACAGACTATGCTTCAGGGTGCTTGAGGATATTACAGAAAAACACGACGGCTTACAGGAGTGCGCTTGAAACAAATAATTGAAAACCATACTGGAAGCCGAAGAACATTGTTTTTCATTTTAGATTAGATTGTTTGTTTAAAAAGAGCATGAATATTGCTTACAAACTGCTGCAAAAGTCATGCATCGTTGTTGAATTCTCAATATGATTTTAGCATTAAAATACAACATCGACAACAGTGATGAATTTGTTTACCTTTGTTCTCAGTGGCGGCGGTTAATGAAGGCATTGTGATAATGCTGATATTAAAATATGTATATGAAGTCAGATCCTCATTTAGCTGAGTGAAGTACCAAGGGGACCAAAAAAAAAAGCGGAAAGCCAATAAACAAAGACAAAATGGTGTGCTGAGTTTGGATTCAGCATGTTAAATCAAAGACAATTACAACTGCGCTGCTCTGTCCCATGTTAATGAGCCCAGCACTGAATGAAGGGATGAATAAATCATGGCTCAGAAAACGCATTTGAGGCTCCCGCTTTTCATAGCCTCGTGTGTATCTGTGTGTGTTGATGGACCAGCGGAGCATCGCGACAAACATCAAAGCAGCTAGACAAAAGAAATTCACTCTTATATGTTCTCCCCTTCTTAGGGCTGTGTGTAAGGTTATAATGACAGTGGTCTGAAAGAGAGAGAGAGCCAGCGAGAGAGAGAGAGAAGGGAGGGAAGGAGGCAGTCGGTACGAGCCGCAGCGAGCGAGAGCAATAGAGCAGCGTATAAGACGATGACGAGAGACACACGGTGAAGGTGAACGGAACACTAAAACACGAGGGATTGTGAACAAACAGAAAGAAAACAGCACATGTCGAGGGAACCGGAGTCACACCGAGGCAGTTGAGTCCGGCTCACGATGAAAAGGATCCGTTGCGGACTGCAGGCGGGAGCTGTGTGAATGGAAGAGACTGTAGATCTGTAGATAGCGGAGACTGAAGTGCAGGGGATGGTTGGGCTGCATGGGCTCTGTTGTTGGCATCGCTGCTGCTGTCCTACTCTGCTGCCGCTACCCTTCCCCCTGCGCTCTGAACCCGTTCAACACGCACAGATATGAGCTCCAAACACTCGTCTGACTGGATCCCTTACAGGTACAGCCGTTTGTTGGTGAGAGAGTGAGCTTGTGTGTTTGGTTGGAGAGAATAGGTGTCTTTGATGATGGTGAATGGATAATGAGTGGCTCCCTGACAGGGCTGCAAAGGTGGCAAAGGTGATTCTCTTGCCCTTGTCTGTTATCTCTTGTACTCTAGTGTTTCTCATGCTGCTAGTTGAGTGCTCAGGGCTAGTTTGTGAGTGTCCGATTGTGTAGTTGCTGCTGAGGTTTTGTTTATATCAACTGGTCTGAAATTAAAGCTATTACAGGGTTCAGCAATAAAGATGGCCCTACTGGAGCCAGTTGACGTAACTGTCACTGCTGCATTGTCACTTCACATTGTGTGTCTATGTTATGGCTATATTTATGCAGACCTTGTTTGCCTTTTTTAATGCTTTGAGAACTTTTAGAACTCTAGCTAGAACTCTACCATGAACCAGATTTGTGATTCTGGACCACAGAACCAGTCTTAATTAGCACGGGTATATTTGTAACAGTAGCCAACAATACATTGTGTGGGTCAAAATTATAGATTTTTCTTTTATGCCAAAAAATCATTAGGATATTAAGTAAACATCATGTTCCACAAAGATATTTTGTAAATTTCCTACTGTAAATATATCAAAATTTACATTTTTGTTTAGTAATATGCATTACTAAGAATTTAATTTTGGACAACTTTAAAGGCAGTTTTCTTAATATTTAGATTTTTTTTTTGCACCATTAGATTCCAGATTTTCGAATAGTTGTATCTCGGTCAAATATCGTCCTATCCTATCAAACCATACATCAATGGAAAGAACTGTTTAAGATGCTTTGATGTATAAATCTCAATTTCCAGTCCCTATGACTGGTTTTGTGGTCCAGGGTCACATTTGGTTACGACTAGTCTGAAGTAACGTTTTGCACTACATGTATTGTGATTTATTTAAAGGGGTCATCGGATGCAAAGTTCACTTTTACATGTTGTTTGAACATTAATGTTTGTTGGCAGTGTATGTACACATCTACCCTATAATGATAAAAATCCATGTAGTGGTTTTTAATTAATTTGTAAAAATAATATTTCCATTTTTAAATCGAGCCATTCTCAGATGCCTGTCGGTGTGGCTTCACACTGACAGAGGGCGCTCCCACGATAGTTGATTGACATGAGCGTCTTACCTCAGACCTCAGACCTTAAATCAGCTGTGACAGTCCGACCTCCATTGTTTTGATACCGGAGCAGGGATGTAAGTTAGACAAGAACATCTCAAAATGAGCGATTGAGGTGTTGTGTTGCTGGATGTAATAATGAACATAGTGGTCGTCATTTACTCCCGACATCTGAGCCGCTGAAGATGCAGTGGATTACGTTTGTTTGTGAAGAGAATGCACCTCCCGATCTACATAAATGAATCTCTGCAATGGACTACTTGCACAACTACTTCCGCATTCTACTTGTTACGGCTCGGTAGTTTCTGGTTAGTGTTCAACGCACCTACATACAGACAGTTTCTCATGAGAATGCAGATTATTACTACATTTTAGGGCTGGCATTTCTTTAAAAAAAAAAAAAATTAATCATATTCTCTGTTTGTTTGTGTGCGTTGGTGCTCTTATTCCGAGCCCCTACTGTTTATTCCATTGTTTAAAATGGCTGAATGAATGTGCAGTAACTGCCTTATTTAACAATGTTAAACATTTAAATAATTTTTAACAGTAACACGCTGACAGTGCGACTATTGAATATTCATATTTTGGCATTAGACTACATACAGTGAAATGATGACAGAATATGACACGAAATAGTGACTAATATATATGCAGCGTCGCGATTAGGCCACTATAGAGCACTGACACCCTGTGGTGAACAATCACCCAAGATTACCAGCCATCGCTTTCTCAGATCGGTTTACGTTGGATTAAAACTTTGCGTTCCGTTGAGTTTGGAAAATTCTGTATGCGGTAATCATCAGAAAATGTGTTCTCCTGTCTCTGAAAATTTACGAATTTGAAATCATCCCTCAAAATCTCATTTTATTAGGCGTTTAAATCAACTAGATGGTTACAGCGCATTGAAAATGTACATAACCGGAAATAACTGAGCCGTACGCTTTCAAAACGGAAGTGCGTCACGAGGCTCAGTGCAGGTAGTCTATCACCTTTCCTAATAACGTGCTAGTTAGCAAGTTTCGCGGCTAAATGGAGCTAAAGTAAACAATCTCTCAGAGCACAGCTCACCCAGAGAGGGGCGGTGCGAGCAGAGCTCATATGCATTTAAAGGAGCAATCCATCAGAATGGGTTGATTTTTGCAGAGCTCATTTTGACAAGGTAAAAAAGGTGTACCATTTAGGGTGTACCAAAAGGGCTACCATTGAGAATTTTTAACCAAAGTATATTATAGACTTTTCATTAAGACCCTAAAGAATCATATCAACTTGTGGTAAATGGGCATCTGATGACCCCTTTAATGAAAATTATAGTTTCTGCATTTATTTAATCAAATGTGTTCAGTTTGTTCAATGTTATTACAAATATTATTGTAACTATTATAAAAATAAAAATGTTTTAATATATTTTTAAAAAGTTTATAGTAGTTTATTCCTGTGATGGCAAAGCTTTTTTCAGCAGCAATTACTCCAATATTCAGTGTCACATGAAAATCCTTCAGAAAATCCTTAAAGCTGTTCTGTTTAATATTTTTGTCCAAACCGTGGTACATTTTTTTTTTTTTTTTTTAGTATCCTTTGAGAAGAATGTTCAAAAGAATATCATTTATTTGAATTAGATTTTTTTGTAGCATCACATAAATGTTTTATTTAAATAACTTTTTATTAAATAAATGTATACTTGCTGAATAAAAGTGTTAATTTCGGTTGACTGGTAATCAGCCTGGCCGATTATCAGCTCAGATATTAAGCTTTTCTATGGTTATCGGTTTGTCATTTTCAAAACCGATTTGCAGATAAAATAATTTAAAAGCATTTAAAGAAAGTTTTTGTCAGAGCCATTGTTATTCTTAATTTTGACATTCATTTTAATTTTTCCACCAGAAATATACTGTATATCTACTTGAGGTCTACTTGATCTGTGATAATTGGTATTGATTATAATTATAGTATTGAATTATGCTAATTTTAGGTGCATATTAACTACATTCAGTTAGTCAGGTGTAGGGGTTGACTTATTATCAGCCTGGCCGATTATCGGTGCAGATATTAAACTTTTAATGGTTATCGGTATCGTCATTTTTAAAACTGCACATAATTGCACATAAAATAATTTAAAAGCATTTAAGGGAAGTTTTTGTCAATGCCCTTGTTATTCTTAATTTTGACATAACTTTTCATTTTTACACCAGACATATATATATCGGTTATCAGACTACTTAATCTGTAATAATCTGTATTGGCACATATCGGTCGACCCCTACAAAATACTAAATAAGTGGCGCCTTCCGCATGTTAAACCTACTTTACTTTTTTTCAGAATGCTCTGCATATATTTGCTTTATGTTTTTAATAACTTGTAATTCAGGTGTGGTATTATCGGTGATTATTAATGTAAATAGTAATAAAGACATGCTTTTGATTTATGTTTGCTGTTGGAGGCATGTCTGCTGCTGCCTCTCAGAGGAGCCTCATTGCCATGGCTGCACTGCCTCTGTTCTCTCATTGGCTCTTGGTTGCTATAAGTTACAAGCCCACTTTCCTCCACTCTTTCTTTCAAAGATTACATCAGGGAGCACTTGCCGCTTGTTGCGAAGAGCTAAAGGTACCGCTCGACCTACCCTGGAGGGTCTAAGACTGTCTCTATGGGAGTGTGTTTTGATTGTGAAGATCTGCCCTCTCCCACACCCCAGTTTCCTGTGTGTGAGGTCTACGATTGTGACCTGAATGGATCTGAGAAATCTAACAAGCTTTGGCACCAGAGGAGCTCAAGGGAACCATAATGGAAAGAGAAGCATACATGAGTCATTTGTTTTAACTAAACCTGTAGAAAAGAACATCACAAATTATGCCTCTCACTTGTTTGTTGTGGGATTAAAAGGAGAGTGATTTGAAACCATGTTTTTCTCTTTTTTCAGAACATAAAATAATATTTGGTCCCACTTTATATTAGATGGTGTACTTTTAAATTAATAATTTGATACAATGCACTTATTGTGTACAAACGTGTTTTTATGTTGTACTTATATTTTAAAAAATACCTGCATGTAATTACATTTATAGTTACACTGTTAACCCATCCCTTACACCTTAATCCACCCTTAAACCTACCCATACCACCAAACCTGTTCCTAACCTTACCTGTATTCCACCTCAATAGCAGCAAAAATGTTTTGTAATACAATATGAACACAATAAGTACATTGCATTTATTTTTGGATGTGTGTACATAGTAGTTAAGGCCACCGAATATAAAGTGGGACTGCATATTTTCATTCATTGGAAGCCATGCGTCCGATGTTATCACTGCCCAAATATAATCTTCAGTGTCCCACAGAAAATAGAAATTTATACAGCTTTGGAATGACATAAAAGGGTGTAAATAATGACATAATTTGGGAAAATATGTCTAGTAGGACCCTATACATAAGCCTTCTTGAGAGATGTCAACATCTCAAACTGTTCCATGTATTCCAAGATCAAATTATCTGAGATGTACTGTTATAAAAACATAACTGGCACCTCCATTAAGTGTCACTGGTTATGAAAGAGCAACCTGTGAGCAATTGCTTTTCCTCTGGGAAGTTCTTTCTTTGTCACAAGTGTTTTTTAAGGTTTCTTAAAGTATTTTGATTGATGTGTTCCTATAATACTGATGATCAGTCTTTTGTATTTAGTTAGGAATCGGGCAGAGATTTGCCTTGTAATGGCTGATCTCGTCGATAAAACGCTGTACGTATTGCCTATTGTACCTCAGAGCTGTGGCTGAACAGTTGAATTACTCATATGTGAATTTCGGGCAATGATTTCCATCCAAAAAAAAAAGTAGGTCAATAATTAGAGAAGCAGCAGTAGGGTGATATTCTATTAAGTGTCTTGCTTTCAGGCATACTGGTAATGCAGAAAGATCTGGAACTCTGCCTTCCATATTCTTCTGTTTGTCACTCCTTGTAGTACTCAGTCTAAAGAACTAGGGAAACAAACAACAGTGAACACAGGCAGCGAATATGTCCTTCTCTCATGTCTCCTTCAGTCAGTAGGGCCGTTGGGCCCCTCATGGCTTTTTTTTTTCCTGGTGTGATGAGCATCTCTTCCCCTGCAGATGGGGCTTGCTATGAAAAATGTATTGAGCTGAGAGATCATGCTGGCGTAGCTGAGGTTGCCTCAGCTGGACCTTCTGCATCACAAATACTAATTTCACAGCCTTGGTTAGTTTATTAGAGAGCCAGTGTGCTCTGGTAGGTCACAGGCTCTATATGCCCAAATACACACTCACAACACACACACACACATACACAGAGCTCACTGGGGGTTAAGGACCTTGTTATCCACAAACATGGAAAGGTAAGTACCATTGCCTGTTTTCCATTCAAACACTGTCATGCT
Source organism: Cirrhinus mrigala (assembly GCA_036247105.1). Lineage (NCBI taxonomy): Eukaryota > Metazoa > Chordata > Actinopteri > Cypriniformes > Cyprinidae > Cirrhinus > Cirrhinus mrigala. The sequence continues at coordinate 35,390,017 of CM070013.1, read as the reverse complement.
AGTGTGCACGTACATAAACACATGCTGTTTTTTATACTATCACAGTCTGTTAGAATTTTGCCAAGATCACTCGAATGTCCTGTTAAAAAAACTGTAGAGCTGTCACGATTCGTCGATTGTATTTGAGCATTCGATTTTTTTAAATCCTCAATTTTTGACTATTTTGACGATGTCTTTTATGCTTTTTTGGGTCTTGACAGTGGTATTTACCCGGCAGTCAATGGGACAGTCAAAATCTTCCCAGATTTCATCCAAAATATCCTAAATTGTGTTTCAAAGATGAACAAAGCTTTTACGGGTTTGGAACGACATGGGGGTAAGTGATTAATGGCAAAATTTTCATTTTGGGGTGGAGTAACCCTTTAACCGTTATTGTTCAATAAAACTATATGATTTATTGCTTTTGATACTTTATTTGAACGAATTATTATTGCCTCATTGCTATTACATATGTATTTTTAAGCAATTTTAAAGACGACTGTTCACTTACATCTATGATTATGGCTCTATGAAATCTGTTTTATTTCCTAATTCATTTTTTTTTTCTGTTTTTAATTTTTCTATACTCTGTTTTAACGGTTACATTAAATTTTATTAATTAAAAAGCCTGTCTAGTTGGTGCCGATAGCCTCGTGGGCAGTGCGTCGACATGCAGTGCCATTGCGCTTCGGGCGTCCCGTGTTTGAGTCCCGGCTCGCGGACCTTTCACGATCCCATCCCTTCTCTCTTCCATGTCGTTTCCTGTCTCACTACTGTCCTAACAACAAAAGCCAAAAAATAAAATAAAAATGTTAAAAAAAAAAAGCCTGTGTAATTAATTGAGTTTTACAGTTTTATTTTTACCAAATTCTATGTTTTCCTTTACTTTTCTAGATTGTATTTTAATGGTTCCATTAAATTTTCATAATCAAAACCATCTCCAATTAATTGATTTTATTTTTTTAAAATTAGTGTATTTTTTTTTCCCCAGAAATACTGTGTATTTACATTTTTCTCCTAAATAAAATTGTTGTTGTTGGTGGTGTTTTTTTGTGGGAAATTATTCTTTCGGATTAATCGATAAATTAGTCGATAGATTAATCGATATAAAAATAGGTATTAGTGGCAGCAAAAAAAATCTGAAATCTTTGCATTTCAGATGTTTTTTTTGGTCTGAATTGTGAGATAATGGATGGATAGTTACAAGTTAGCTTTTTTCCACAGTCAAAAATGTCCTTGGATACACTGGAAAAAAATGTTCAGAAACCAGTTTGAGGCATTTTTTTTTCCCAGAGCCTTGATCCATGTAGAGTTTATGCTTTTCATTCTTTGACGCACTCACTGAATTGCAGCAGATAGTTGTGAAAAGACAGAATCAAAATAAGAGTCTCATTGCAAACGGAAAGCACTGAGAAGCAAAGATGTGGAAAAAAAGACTTACATAACTCTATAGAAATTCTTTAAAGCTATTTCGAAAGTGTGACTGACCTTCATTTTTGAACTGTGGTGTAGTGTAGTGTAAACGTATACGCAATCATTCCTAAAGCCTAAAGGAAAAAAAAGTATTCAGTTACCACTTACTCTCAAAATCATTTTTTATTCTATCATTCTAACATTTTCTCCATGCAATATAAAAGAAGAAAATTTAACTTAATTTAAGATCTATTCTCTAAGAACAGGACTTGTCTAATGTGATTTTGCTTCTCGAGTTAATCCTATTTAAAGATTTTTTTTAGATATACATTTATGCTGGAGCACAAGTACATTCTTGTGCGTCATAGCTCTTTTTTTTGTTTGTTTTGTTTTTAAACTAAATTTTTACCATTTCTTTCTGTAGTGGATTGTATTTTGTTTTAATGAATGAGAATTTGCAGGTAAAAGTACAGCATGCAAATCAGCAGATGTTATTTTCTGATTCCATTACACACACACACAATGTTAAACGCCCACATGCATACACACACACAATGACACACAAAGTGAATTGTCACTGTCATCAGTGAAGCTTGATGGTTAGGGAGAAAAATTCTACCACACATTCCAGGCAGCTGTCAGAACATATCAATTTATCTCTCATCCCTTGTTGACCCTCATTATAAGCGCTCTGTTTATGTCATTATCTGCCAATCTGATGAGAACTGACACCCTTGACTGCTAACATTAGGCACTCTGCTTTACATGTGTGCATTTATATATTTTTGCTTTAGAAGGGAGTTCATGAATGTGTGCAAACAAGCACAACTATTTCTGTATCCTGAAGAGTTACTGGAATAGGTGTCTGTGTTTCTGAATGAGTGTGTGTTCTTAGGCATGTGTCTTCGTGCCCATGTGCATGTGTGATAAAAATGGTGTCAGTGTTGGCACTCTATAGAGAGTGAGATTTCTCAGGTTTAAATAGGAAAGTAGAGATTCTGAGTTCTTTGCAGCTAGGCACTGGAATATCCATCCAAGAAAGAGACACCAGTATAATCCTTCTGAAAAGACAAGCTTAGAGCAACATGAATTTGCGTGTTGGTTAGTACTGGTTTGGTTTGAAATATTTTGTAACTGTATGTCTGTTTTTCTGTCTGTTCACCTGTCTTTTAGAGCTGAACGATTAATTGTTATAAGATTGCAGTACTGATTTAAACATCCATGACAACGATCCAGCTGTCTATTACGCCTGTTTCACATCGCAAGCGGCAGCGGAGTGTGAGCAGCGCGTATTTTGTCACTGCTCATGTTAATAAGGGTTGGCAGTCATACTTTCAATGTAAACACTCTCATTCATTACTATAAGCAGCGTCAAAATACACGCTCCTCACGCTCCGCTTTCACTTACGATGTGAAACAAACATTAAGCCTGAGACTTATCAAACAACTGTAGGGTTAAAGGATTCGTTCACTCCAGAATTAAAATTTCCTGATTATTTACTCACCCCCATGTCATCCAAGATGTTCTTGAAGGTCCAATTTGCAGTTTCAGTGGAGCTTCAAAGGGCTCTGCACGATCCCAGCTGAGGAATAAGGGTCTTATCTAGTGAATCGATCTGTCATTTTCTAACAAAAAAAAATGATACTTTTATATGTGACCCTGGTCTGCAAAACCTGTCTTAAGTAGCATGGTTTTATCTGTAGCAATAGTCAAAAATACATTGTCAAAATGGGTAAAAATTATCAATTTTTCTTTTATGCCAAAAATCATTAGGATATTAAGTAAAGATCATGTTCCATGAAGATATTTTGTAAATTTCCTACCATAAATATATCAAAACTTAATTTTTTATTAGTAATATGCATTGCTAAGAACTTCATTTGGGCAACTTTAAAGGCAATTTTCTCAATATTTTGACATTTTGCACCTTCAGATTCCAGATTTTCAAACAGCTGTATCTCGGGCCAAATATTGTGCTAACCTAACAAACCATACATCAATGGAAAGCTTATTTATTTAGTTTCAGATGATGTATAAATCTCAATTTCAGATTGAGAAATTGTTTTGTGGTCCAGGGTCACCTATATATACTTTTTATCTCTGCATCCACGACCTCACCCATTACGCAGTCACGTTGGAGACGTCACGCATGGTTAAAATAAAAAAATTAAATGATTCCATTGGATAAGTATTCATACCCTTATCTGGGACAGTTGAAATTTAGCTCAGGAGCACTCATATTGCTCATAGATGTTACTACACTTCGAGTGAAGTTAACCTGTGGCAAATTCAATTGAATGGGTATGAGTTGAAAAGGCACACATATCTTAATAAAAGGTCTAACAGGGACTAGAGCTCAGAAAGAGGATTTCATCAAGCCACACATCTTGGGAAGAGTTCAGAAAAAATTCTATTGCATTGAAGTTTCACAGAAGCATGTAGTCTCCGTTACCCTTAATGGAAGAAGTTTGAAACAACCAGGACCCTTCCTAGAACTGTCCTCCTGGCCAAACTGAGCAAATGATGATAAAGGGCTTTGTTAGACCGGTGACCAAGAAGCTGATGGTCACTGTAGTTGAGCTCCATGATCATATGTGGAGATAGGAGTAACCTACATAAGGACAAATCTAGGCCAATCTAGGCTTTATGGCAGTGTGGTAAAACCCAATGCTCTCCTCAGTGAAGACACATGAAAACACACTTGGAATTTGCAACAAAGCACCTAAAGGACCCTCAGACTGAGAGAAACAAGATTCCCTGGTCTGGTGAACCTCAAGCATCATGTTTGAAGGAAACCAGGCACTGCTCATTACCTGCAGAGTACCCTTCCAAAAGCAAAGCGTGCTGGTAGCAACCTCATGCTGTGAGGCTGTTTTTCAGCAGCAGGGACTGAAGGACTCATCAGAGTAGAAGAAAAGCTCAGTGCACCGAAATATTAAGATAGCCTTAATGAAAACCAGTCCAGAGCATTCAGAACCTCAGACAGGGCAGAAGGTTCACCTCCAAGAGTGGCTTATAGACAACTCTGTGAATGTCCTTGAGTGGCCCATCCACAGCCTGGACTTGAACCCAATCAAACATTTCTGGAGAAACCTGAAAATGTGTCTCAAGCTGAGAGAGCTTGAGAGGTGAAGAGGTAAGGAGAAGAATGGCAGATAATTGCCAAATGCTGATGTGCAAAGCTTGTCATAACCAAAAAGGCATGCATTATGCATTGTACTTATTTCAGTTTTTAAATTTTTTTATTTTTAATACATATTTATGTGACAATTCTGTTTTTGCTTTGTCATTATGGTGTATGGAGTGTAGATTGATGTGGGAAAAAAGTAATTTAAAGCAGTTTAACATAAGGCAGCAACGTAACAAAGCATGAAAAAATGAAGGGGTGTGAATACTTTTGCAAGGCACTATAGCTATTGGAAGTTTTATCTTTTTTTTTTAAGGGCGTTTGACTTAGTCTTTGCTTGTTCACATTGTAAATACCGGGTGTTTCTGCCAATGTTACACATAACCTTTCCAATGTGATTATGTAATGCGTGAAGTCGTGAACGCAGCGCCAGTGCAAGAAAAGTCATATGAGAGGAGGCAATGCCTCCATTGCGATTTAATTGGATATGACTATGTTCGGCTGTGATTGGTTTGTGTGATAAATCCAGCATCTTTTGTTTGTGCGTGCATGTGAACATGATCTATATCTATCGATCTATGTATCTATAATCTATCTGTCTGTTTTGTTTTTTATTGTTCTGTCAATCAGCCTATTGTTCTGTGTCATTTTATCTGTCTAAATATTTATGAAAATAAGAGCGTCTGATTAGCATGTTTATTTGTGTTTTATAATGTCATCAAGGAAATGAGTAAATGCCTGTGGTGCTCTGAAACTAAACCACTGTAAATGATTTCTTCATTGTCTAATGACATCCAGAGGGGAGCCAAATCAACACAGATACCAAAGATAGCAGAATTCTTGATTTGTTTACAGTATTTGTAACTGTGCATCTCACTACTGTCTGATTGTAAATTATGTTCCTATCAAATGTTAAAACCAACACCCTGGTTGTGCTTTTCAAATTACAGAGCACAAATCCTTTTCCACACCACCCTTGATCTGTCACACGTCTTCTCTCCGCATGACCCACCACAGCCACAGAGGAAGCCCTCTATTGCCATTTAATTAACGGAGCTTTCGCCTCAGCAATAACAGGCGGCAGAAATGCATAAGGAGGTCTGGAGTGAATGTGTCATAGCTGATTAAAGAGAACCAGAGGAGGGACAGGCAGAGCACAAAGGCCTCACCAAAGACCTCCCTCTTCACAGGACCTGAAAGAGCACAATGAGTCATAGGCATGATCAACACAGCAGCGCCGCCTGTCTCCTTGTTCATACGTACTGTTTATATACAGTTCTGCCCATGAATTAGGTATAATGACTAGTGAATAGAGAGCAAATGCTGTGATTTATTTATATGATAATAGTTGCTTTTTCAGTATTGTATAAGATATGTTTTTAGTGAGAGACATAAACAGTAAGGACTTGCATTGTGAAGGCCACCTTTGGTTAAATCATTGATGTTATGTGTTTCGTTTACTGTATGCTTCTTTTGACACTGGACTGTCTTTGTATACACAAAAGGACCTCTAGTAAGTTTGAATGGTATCTCTGTTGGTGCTACTCTCGCTGTGGCACATCTTTGTTTTGTGTGGTTTCCCCATTAATCTTGTTTTTGTCCTCCTGCAGCACCTTGGATGATGAGGGCACGAACCTACGACAACAGAAGCTGGACAGACAGGTGAGTCTTCCTTTGGTTTCTTTTCAGCTCTGTGTACAGAAGGCTATGTTCAAAGGAAATAAGAATAAAATAAAAACAGACAGAAAAAGAACAATGAGAGAGAAGTCATTCATTCTGGAGTCACGTCACGGAAGATTATTCTCAAGACGGTTGAAAGAAAACTCCTTTGATAAGATTCCATATGCCAGGAGTTCCTTTGCCTTATGTTATGTGCTGTTATTTCAATAGACTTGCCCTAGATAGCATTGAAAACTTATGCCAAGATTGATTCTTTCAGTTAGCCAGACTCATTCCTCTGTGGTCTTCATTAGCCTTGTGGGTTTGCATTGGATATGCTGATAATCCTTTGGTATTTAACACACTAGACTCTAAGAACAACAGATGGGTTCCTTGGAAACTTGAGTTAGTTATTTTTTGCCACAGGCATATCATTTTTTTTTATCATATTTCTTTAAATAGGTTTTTTTAGACAAAATGTGACATAGGGCAAAATGTACATAATAAGGCATAATGTACAGACAGTTGTTAATTAAACCCTGGCCAGAGCCAATATGAATCACCCTAAAGGGATTTATTTTCCAATAATGACTGGCTGTTTGTACATTATTCTGCTCATTATTATAAATCTATTTAGCAAATAAATAAATAAATATTTGGACATGAAATTGAAACTGGCTTGAATTTTACACTAAGAAAAATGGTCCATTACAGCATGAAGCAGTCAATCTAGCAACAAGACGAACACTGTAACAATACTATGAAATATTTTTTATTAATAATCTTAAACTTACTAAGCTGCTTTGTATAGACTAGATAGCTAATATACTTAGCTGCAGCATCTTCCACTGTGTTAACTTCTTTATTGTGTCTCACATTAGTTTATTGATTTTCCAACCAAAGTTATCGAGTTTTATGCTCATTTGCTGACCACAAACACTACCATTTAAAAAGTTTGGGGTCAGTAAGATTTTTTTAAATGTTTTTGAAAGAACAAACAGTAATATTGTGAAATATTATTGCTTCTGTGTTGTATTTTAATATGTTTTGAAATATAATTTATTCCTGTGACACAAAGCTGAATTTAGGCATTATTACTTTAGTCTTTAATGTCACATGATCCTTCAGAAATCATTTTAATATGCTGATTTATTATCAGTGTTGTACTATTTTTTTTTTTTTTTTAACCTGTGATACTTTTTATACACTGCTGTTCAAAACTTAGGGTCAGTAATTTTTTTTCTTTCTTTTTTGTTTTTGTTTTTAAATTAATATGTTTATTCAGCAAGGATGTTAAATTGAAGTTAAATTGATAAAACTGATAGTAAAGTCCTACATATTTAGAAAAGATTTCTATTTTAAATAAATGCTGTTCTTTTTGATTTTTTATTTATCAAAGAATCCTATATCACTGTAACAGGACTCGTCTGAAGCATGAGTAGATCCAAGTGCGAGCTTTATTATACAGATCGTAGTCAGGACAGGCAGGGTCAGACACCAGCAAACAGTAACATCCAGGGCGAGACAAGAGCGTAATCCAAAACACAGGCAGAAGGTCAAAATACCAGTGAGCAGTCCAAAGTAATAAATAAACAAGGCAATGGAACAAGGCAAAAACTATGACAAGAAACAAAACAATGACCGTGGCAATAACAAAACAAGGCAATGAAACAGGGAAAACACTTGGTAGAGTCCACACAGGCAAAACAATATTTCGCAACCTCCTGTTTGGCATGGCCCCCCTTATATGGCTGCCAAACAGGAAGTAACCATAGAAGCAGCAGGGGGAGCGGTAACAATCAGTCCATGGGTAAGGGCTCCCTCTGCTTGCGAGGCGTTACAGAATCCGCCCCTCTAGGAGCGACTCCTGGCGTTCAAAACAACAACAGTCCAGGAGGGTGGGGGAACAAAACGGGGTGGGACGGAGGGCCAGGTCGTTGCAGAGGAGGTGGGCCTGGATCGTGGAGCAGTGACAGACAGTGAAGCATTGGAGGACCTGGGCCATGGAGCAGTGGCAGACAGTGGAACCCTGGAGGACCTGGGCCGTGGAGCTGGGGCAGACAGTGGAACACTGGAGGACCTGGGCTGTGGAGCAGTGGCAGACAGTGGATCACTGGAGGACCTGGGCTGTGGAGCAATGGCAGACAGTGGAACACAGGTGGACCTGGGCCGTGGAGCGGTAGCAGACAGTGGAACACTGGAGGACCTGGGCTGTGGAGCAGTGGCAGACAGTGGAACACTGGAGGACCTGGGCTGTGGAGCAGTGGCAGACAGTGGAACACTGGAGGACCTGGGCTGTGGAGCAGTAGCAGACAGTGGAACACTGGAGGACCTGGGCCGTGGAGCAGTGGCAGACAGTGGAACACTGGAGGACCTGGGCCGTGGAGCACTGGAGCAGAAGTCCACCATGTTTGATTCTGAGGAGCCTGGAACCATGGCGGAGCAGGGAGCCATCGAGGGGCAGGCAGAGCAGGCAGCCATGGCGGGGCTGGCAGAGCAGGCAGAGCAGGGAGCCATGGCAGGGCAGGCAAAGCAGGCAGAACAGGGAGCCATGACGGGGCAGACAGAGCAGACAAGAGCAAAGATACCCACAGTGGAACAAATGACATCCATAGCAGAGCAGAGCGTTCATGATTGGCCTCCTTGGCTGTGACATGACAGGCAGAGAGTTCATGATAGGTCTCCTTGGCCATGACATGATGGGCAGAGAGTTCATAGAAGGACGCCGCCCCCTTAGGAGGTTCTGCAGCTGGAGCTGCCACCTCCGGGGGCATTGGCGCAGACTCATGGTCTAACGAGATCTCTGGTGCAGACTCGTAGTCAGACGTGGCAGTGAGTTCATGAATGGACGCCGCCTCCTTGGGAGGTTCTATAGCGTACGCTGACACCTCTGGAGGCATTGCCGCAACTTCGTCGACAGGAGAGGCCTCTGGCACAGACTCGTGGACAGTTGAGGCCTCAGGAGCAGACTTGTGGTCAGACGAGGCCTCTGGAGCAGACTTGTGGTCAGACGAGGCCTCTGGAGCAGACTTGTGGTCAGACGAGGCCTCTGGAGCAGACTTGTGGTCAGACGAGGCCTCTGGAGCAGACTCGCGGTCAGGCGAGGCCTCTGGAGTACAGTGTGTAGCCCGCACGCTTAAAATGTCGATCGCCATGACAGGCAGCACAGAAGATAGTGGGATGCCTGCCGGGCTTGAGGGTGTGCAGGCTGTGGGGTTGGAGAGCATGGGCTCTGCGTGGCTTGGGAGCGTGGGCTCTGCGAGACTTGGGAACAGCAGGCATGGCGTGAGCAGGCCCTGGAGCGGCAGACATGACGTGAGCAGGCCTTGGAGCAGCAGACGTGAGGCTTTTGAGTGGCCGGCGTAACGTGAACAGACTCTGGCTTGACAGGCATGGCGTGAACAGGCTTTGACTTAGTGACTACTGGAGGATCACAGGGTCCCTCATCCGCGATAACCACAGTGAATGCAGAACCACCCAAAAGTAAAGCTAAGTCTATGTAACGTACCTGCTTGAAACGTCCTTAAGTAAAAGACCTAGACCAAAGTAAAAAATGTCCTTGAGGAAACTTTCTTTGAAGTTCACCAAGTGATTTAGTTCACAGAAGTCAATGACGTATTCCTTAATAGACCGGTCTTGACGGAGTCGAACGAGGCGTGATACTGAGTCCATGGTTGATCTGTTTTCCAAAAGCTACTGAATCTGTGGTAGGCGAAGTATTCTGTAAGTACTCTGTACTTAGAAGCAGCAGAGGGAGTGGTAACAGTCAGTCCATGGGTGAGGGCTCCCTCTGCTGGCGAGGCGTTACAATCACAGGTTCCAAAAAAATATATATCTTATCTTAATATAGAAAACAGTTATTTTAAATTGTAATAACTTTTCACAATATTACTGTGTTTTCTGTGTTTTTATTTAATCAAATAAACGCAGCCTTAGTGAGCATAAAAGACTTCTTTACAAAAACAATAAAAAATCTTACTGATCCCAGACTTTTGAACGGCAGTGTATATCAAAAGTACAGTAATAATCTGAACTATTTGTATTTGTGTTCTATTTTAATATATTTTATTTATATTTGATATATTATTTATATTTGATATATTTTTTATATATTTTATGTCATTTATTTCTGTGACAGAAGATTATTGCAATCTTGAGTGTCAACATGATCCTTCAGAAATCCTTATAACATATTGATTTGCTGTTCAGCATCTTCTGTTCATTTACTGATATTTTTAGTGTTTAAAGCAGTTCTTTTTTAGGACAACATTTATATATAATTTTTTTTAACAGTGTAAATGTCTTTACTTTCACTTTTGACATATTTAAAGCATTCTTGACTCCAAACTATAATGTATACAGTATATTGGTAATATGGATGTCCTCCAAGGTCATTTTTACTACAGTCAGCAGCTAGCTGTATTTTTGTAGAAATTGAATTTCATAATTCAATTTCCATGATTATTATGAGATGTAGTTCATAATTTAACTTGATTAGTAATTAATCCTGAAATACTTGTGACATCCAGTGAAATACTTGCAAGTAGCAATTCAGGGCATCAGAGTTATTCATACAGATTTAGTTGGTTTACTCTCGAATTTCAGACAGATATAAAAAGATTCAGTGACGCAAAGTATCAGAACTACAGAGCGAGGACAGAATTAGGGTGTTAGAGGAGACAGAAAGAGCATCCGCCTCAGCCTTGAAGCTTTTTTTTTTTTCAGAGAAAAGTGACAGCTCAGAATTTTTAGTCTGTCAGAGTCCTTCCTCTCTTCAGCTGTCCAAAATGTCTAGAGGCGTGATGTAGATGGGAGATAGGATTTTAATGAGCTGCGAACATTAGGAACGCAAGCCTCCATGTTCCTCGCCTCTGCAGTGAGGGAGTTTGCAGGAGATCTCCTCAAGGATGCTTTGCATCTGCTTGTCTGCTGCTGGGCTGTAAACACCAGCGGTTCTTGCAGCTGGATAGGGAGATGAGCATAATTTGCTCCAAATCTCAAATCAAGCCAATAGGTTTAGCCCTCAGCGCTCGGCTGCTCTTTAATGAACCTCCCACACTCTTCACAAGACCATGAGACCAAATTACCATGTTTATTGCCTGTCTGCTTTGCATAATAACCTTGAAGGAGCCAAGTCTGAAATTGTTGAGTATCACCTTAGCCAGACTCTCTGTGCTCTCTATGGCCCCAGGAGTCTTTGACCACTGTGTTTCAATGAATTTTAAGGTGCTGTGTGAGCACATCTTCCGATCTGTTTGAGTGATACTGAAAATATTATGGCTTATTTGGCAGCGCTGTTTAGCATCAGCTCTGAGAACAGAGGAGAGCACAGACGGCAAACGTGTTTAGGCAATGTGTTCGCAGATAAACAACTTTTTATTAGAACATCAATATGGAGATCTGTGCACGCTGCACAAAGGCATGTTTCCCCAAGCAACAAGGTACCGCCAATAGAACGAGCTTTGTGTAGAAACCCCTGAGGGAGATGCAGTCTTGTAGGAACATGAAGCATTATTAAAAACACATGAATTCATTGTCTCCGTGTAAGGATGACAAATTTTAGAGCCAAATTAAATCACACGGTGTGTCAAATCAAAGGGTTTTAACCCTTTTGTTTTAATGCCATCTCTAGAATATTATTAAAGGTAGAGTTGTGTATTGACCGATTTCACAAATCATTTTTTTTTCTAATTCACGAGCTCTTGATTAGATTTTTTACAGTACATGTCATTTTAGTCAACAATCTCTCAACGGTTGCTGTGCGTTACTATAATATTAAAGGCACCTATTATGCAAAATTCACTTTCACATGTTGTTTGAACATAAATGTGTGTTGGCAGTGTGTGTACACAACCACCCTATAATGATAAAAATCCACCCACTCCTTTTCTTTTAAATCCCCACAAATCATAAGCAGTGTCTCAGAGCAAGCCAATCACAGAATCCGTAAAATGTGACATCACCTTTTACAAGCCCTACCAACGACTGTTGATGGACACAGCCGTATTAACCATAACACTGCCCTGAGTGAGAGTAAGAAGTGTCTTCTTTTTACAGCTATAGACGTTATTCAGTCCAGAGCAGTGAGTGATTTTCTGCCTTTATTTTATTGTTTTGGTTATATTAACATATTAATGGACTGCAGTATAGGCACTACATATTTCACTGTTGTCACTTAATACGCAGATCTAATATAACCATGCAGTTTATTTCCCAGCTGTTTAACTTCACAGACATAACCGACTGTGTTTTTGTAACATATGCGTGTTTTTAACTTAAAGAAAACTTAGTTTAGTACTCACATGTTTGCGCTCAGGAAACCGTATATCAGAAGTTTAAACTGATATGGCTTTATAATGCATGATTTCAGTGCTATAGACATTGTAATCAAAGCCAAACAGATGTTTTTTGGCAGAGAACCTAAGGCATGGGCTGTAAAGACACAGCCCTATTCTGGAAAAGGGGGCGGTGAGCAGCAGCTCATTTGCATTTAAAGGGACATGCACGGAAACAGCGTGTTTCTGCTTCCACTCAAAATAGGCATTTTCAAAATGATATAATAATTGATCTGTGGGGTATTTTGAGCTGAAACTTTACAGACATATTCTGGGGACACCTGAGACTTATATTACATCTTGTAAAAAGGGGCATTATAGGTGCATTTTAAAGGTTAAGACCAAATTCAAATGCTGTTTATTTTTATATATACACTCTAAAAAATGCTGGGTTAAAAACAACCCAGCTTGGGTTATTTGGCAACCCAGTGGTGGGTAAATATTGGACAGAACACATGCTAAGTTATCTTGACCCAGCTGGTTGGGTTGAATGTTTTTACCAAACATGCTGGGTTATTTTATTTAAGTCAACTATTGTTTAAAAAATATTATATTGCTGGCTTAAAATGAACTGGAACTTATATAAAAAACACAGAATTACTAGAGGCAACAGCAATAATCAGAAGTTGAATATTTATTATTAAGCAAGAACACATGGACAAAATACAAGACAAATTGAATTTAATTGGGTGAATACAGCATAGTTTACAATATTACATGCATTTAAACTCATTTAACAAACATTTTAGACATTAAAAAATGTAACATTTAAAAGTAGCATTTTAATTTTAGTGTATTCAACCGTTTTCTGTAAACGATTTGAACCGAAATAGTGCTAAATCTCTTGCCTGTGTGCCACCAAAATCTGAGCTGGTAAAGGGCTGCTGTTCACCGGGGTAACTGCAAGCTTCAGACCGTGGCCTCACGTTTTACTCTTAGCTGAAAGATGCTGTGACTGACTCCAAAACCTGCCCGTAAACAAACAGTAATGACATTAGAGCACATATTTTAACATCAAATGAAATTAAGCTCAGTACTAAAATGAATAAAATCCATTTATTTTATGCAAGGCAAAAGGCGTTTCCATCATGCGAAGTAACCGCTGCTGACGCAGCTAACTGACATCTCGTCCTTATGTTGTGTTGCGTAAAATAATACGATTTACAGCACAGTAAAGACGTTATAAATGAAATAAATTGTATACAAACCCTTCTTGTAAACAAAACCTTATTTTGCTGAAGAATTGCACCAGAACCTGTCTATCCTGTAGAGGATTCAAAAAACCTGCACTCTGACTGTAACTTAGCAGCTGGGTTGTTTCGTCAGAGGCAGGTTTGGGTAGAAAAAAATAACCCAGCGTCAAAAATGACTCAGCAACCTAGTTAAAGAAAAACTATCCAGCACCCAAGTAAAAAATATGAAAAATAACCCAATAAAATGACCCAACAAGTTGAACCCAGCATTTGGGTTAAAAAATAACGCAGCACCTGGGTAAAAATATTAAAAACAACCCAATAAAATGACCCAACAGGCTAAACCCAGCATTTGGGTTAAAAAAATAAACTAGCATTTTTTTGTGTAATGATCAACACTCAAATAAAGCAAGAGTTGTGTTTAATAATTAAAATGACACATAAAAACTTTTTAATGATAAATCATTTCTACATTCTACATTTAAACCCCTTTTCATGTTTCATTGTAAAGTATTTCACAAATTAGTAAATAAAAGAACAAACAAAAACCAAAAAAACATATCAGTCTTTTTACTTTAAAATTTCACATTGCATTCAGTGCTACTACCAACTACTTTGTGAAATTTACTATAAATCTCTGAGTGAAATTTGTTTCTACACTGTTTTTTTTTTTTGTACCATAAATAAAACATCACTAACAGGTAAAAATATAATGAATATTTAATGTGTATATATGTTTATCAAACATCTCTTCTTTAGAGTAATTTTTTCCCTAGTTGACTTACAAGGAATAGAATTTGAAATTTTCCTAAAGGTAAAACATTTATTGTTTGATTTTTGCGATAAAATTGATGGAATGTGAAAACTGAGACTTTAGCCCAATTCTTATGGTAATTATTTCTCAGGGGGAGATGTTCAGGATTTTATCGCCATCCATATCCAAAATGCCGGTGTTTTATTCCTACTATCCACTTAAAAATCCCCGGCCAAATTACCTACTGTTTTTGACAAATACCAAGGTTGTGTGATAATTTAATTGCCATCTGAATCCACATCTCAGAGTTTACAGGAAGAAATTGAAGGAAAATTCAGTGTTTAAATTTTGACCACTGCTAAACACCATACGCTAACTGTTGCACTTCACTGTAATTTGCGTGCATATTTATTACAGAAAAAAAAAAAAAAAAACAGAAATCTTAGAAGGTAGGGTATTTAAAAAAGATATGCAATACAACTTAAAAATATATATATTATATAGGCCTACAATTACATAAATTTCCTATCAAAAGTAGCAAAGCAAAAAGCCTAGTGTAATTGTTGAATGGCAGACATGCTACAAATAATGTTTATAGTTAAGTTGTATTCATGCATCAACAGAAAACAGCACAGACAAAAAGATTAATATTGGTTCATCAAAATGCAGACTGATTAAAATCAATTCTTCGATATTGTCAACCCTAATGAAAATGAAGAAAAGGCTTAAAATTGGATTTTTATAGCAGCTAATGGTGTCTTTCTGCTTGCATAATCCGTGGTAATAGTTCTTTTTCTCATTTAAGGTTTTTCTATTTGCACACCCACCTGCTAGCACAAAGGGAGGGTGTTTTTCTGCCTGACTGGACAGACCTGGTCTCAAGCCCAATATACGCTCAAGGATTCCTTTAATGTTTAATAGACTCCAGCTCAGGGATCTCCCCAGAACTCTTGGCTATAGCTGCACATAACGGCAGGTTGCTGCGAAAGTGAAGAATGCTGTGCGGGGAAACCCATGCTGGGTTGAACATGCAGTCGTGTGTGAAGGGAAGGCGTGTTGTAGTGGCTGGTTTTAGCTCTAGGACGCTGAAAGTTTTATGAAGAAGCGACACAGTCTGTGCGCTCCAAGTGGCTCTTTATGTGGCTCTGTTCCATTGTTGCTAAGCTCAAAAGTTTTCAGGTTTGAAGGTGAGATGTGCTGCATGTCATTTTGAACATTTCAGTGCTCACCTTTTTCTGATTTTATTCAAATTCTAAATCACATTCAGTGATGGAGGGTAGAACTAATGCTTATAATTATTTTTACTTTGTGAAGAACTAAATGTCTTCATTAGAGCAAATGTCTACTTGACTACTTGAGGTCAGTTAGACCTCATCAGAGATTTCTCAAGGGAAAATTATAGAACGGAAATCTCTTCAGTGCTGTGAGTTATAGAGCTTCAGTTGACCGGTTAACAAAGCTTATCTATTTATATTTGCCAATGTTTTTGAAAGAAGTCTCTCATGCTCACCAAGGATGCATTTATTTGATCATGAAAATACAGTTAAACTGTAATATTGTGAAAAATTATTACAGTTTAAAATAACTGTTTTCTATTCAAAAATATTTTTAAAATGTAATTTATTTCTGTGATGGCAAAGTTACATTTTCAGCAGCCATTACCCCAGTCTTAAGTGTCACATGATCCTTCAGAAATCATTCTGATATGCTCATTTGGTGCTCAAAAACATTTCTTACTATAATTATAACACATACTGACCCCAAACTTTTGAACTTTTGTTGTGTGCGTAGTTTTTATTTCATATGTATGCAACTAATGCATCTTTTATTCATATATTTTGTATGTAATAGATATTCAAATGAATATAAAGCAATTTTTAAAGACTTTAAGATTTCTTTAGTTTATCAGTTGTTTAGATTTTTAGAAAATGCAGGATATGGTTGTCACATTTATGCACAGCAGTATCCTTCTGTGAAACGGTTGGATTTTTTGATACTGAAATATTTGCATTATTTATATAGGAAGATTGCAACAGAAAAATGCATCCCTGAGGTGTAAACATGCAGTGCATCTTGTTTTCATCTCCAGCTCTGTTTTTTGAAAATAAACTCTTCAGAAGATGAAATGTTGAATAAGATTGTGGCAGAAGTACAGAAGCAGTGCCATGTGCAATGAAGACCATTCAAAAATTAAAATACTTTCTGTAATACTGCAGTAATTTTGGGCAACTTTTTGTTATGCCTTCGGGATGTTTTTTTTTTTTTCTTTTGCTGGTTAAGATGGGACTTAAACCACAACTACTAGAAGCAGTTCTTTCAGAAATAAAATATATTTTGTGCCCACATTTCATTGTAGTATTTCTTTCACTCACATACACTGCCGCTCAAAAGTTTGGGATCAGTAAGACTTGTAATGTTTTTTTTTAAAGAAGTCTCTTGTGCTCATCAAGGCTGCATTTATTTGATAAAAAATACAGAAAAAAAATTGTAATATTGTAAAAGGTTATTACAATATAAAATAATGTTTTTTTTTTCAATATACTTTAAAATATAATTTATTCCTGTGATGAAAAGCTGAATTTTCATCAGCTGTTACTCCAGTCTTAAGTGTCGCATGATCCTTCAGAAATCAAACGTTGCGCTGCTTAGTATTTTTTTGGTAACCTGTGATACTTTTTTTCAGGATTCTTTAATCAATAAAAGGTTAAAAAGAACAGCATTTATTTAAAATAGAAAGGTTTTCTAACAATATACACTTCTATTCAAAAGTTTGGGGTCAGTAAATTTGTATTCTTTCTTTTTTTGAAAGAAATTATTACTTTTATTCACCAAGGATGTGTTAAATTAATGAGAAGTGATAGCATAGATTTGCATTGTTTTATATTTTGAATAAATTCTTTCTTTTTACTTATTATAACTTGTTATTCATCAAAGAATCCTGAAAAAAAAGAATCGCAGGTTCCAAAAAAATATTTGGCAGCACATTGATAATTCTAATAATAAATCAGCATATTAGCATGATTTCTGAAGGGTCTGGAGTTGAAATAGCTGATGAAAATTCAGCTTTGCATCACAGGAATAAATTATATTTTAAATGTATCATGTAGCACAAGTATTGTAAATACTATACTGTAAGGTTTGGCTGTACACTAAACACTGTGTTTGTCTCTTAATGTGTGTTTGTAGCGAGCTCTGCTGGAACAGAAGCAGAAAAAGAAACGTCAGGAGCCCCTGATGGTGCAGTCTAATCTGGACGGGCGGTCTCGAGTGCGCAGGACGCGGCAGTCGGAGGAACAGGCTCCCCTTGTGGAGAGCTACCTCAGCGGCAATAGCAGCACCATCTACCACGGTACAAAAAACAGTTCAAAGCCACAAAACCCCACTCTCCTAATATTTCAAATAACCATAATGCCACAGAGACTCGAGGGTCACTTTCATTCTCGAGGGCATGAGGCGTTATTCCAAACTATCATTACCCTGACATGCCAATATCGACCAAAGCTGCTCAAACAGAGAGGCTCACAAAGGCCGGTGATTGAAAATGGAAATGCTTGTTTGCTGATTGTTCAGCAAACAATGCTGCCATTCTTCGCACTGCCAGCGGTACTGGCTTGAGTTACTCTATTGATCTCTGTCCCAGACTGCTCAGTGTTAGATAAACCCTTCCTACAATGTCAATGCAGACCTCAATCATCTATATTAAAACATTTGCTAGTGTCAGGGGTCTTTCCTCTGTGATATGAGAAGCCTTTATTCATTTTGGCCGACTCGTGAGCAAACATTATTTTTAGACGTTCGTGCTGAATTGTCATGCCATATTTGTGTTTGGCATTATGGCTGAGCTGTACTTATTGAAATAGCCTGCTCTGGCAGAATAACATAGGCAATAACATTTTTAATGTGTGTCATAGATCTACATAGTGTTTAATAGCGTACATCTTATGTATCTTGTTACAATAATAGCACAGCTGCGCATACTGTAAGCAGCCTTTGAATGTTTATCCCAATGCCTTTGACAAAGTGTCAGAAGTTTCAGGTCATGTTCCTGCAAGCGTGACCAATCCTATGACTTTTTCCTTAGTTTTTTTTTACGAGCTGAGGGACATTTTTTTTTAAGTTTTCATGATGCTGCAAAATCCGTTGATAGAGTTTAACTGGTAGTGAAACCAGAACATTTCCGTAAATCATCATTCAGTCGACAGTGATCATTTGACACCTGCGCTGTGGGACTGTTATATTCCTCACAGGCTTGTGTTGTGTTATGAAAGAAGAGGAATGTCTGTTGATTCTAGCGGTATACAGTATCGTGAATAATTTACTGTGTTTCCCTCAGCGTTGTGCTGTCTCATCAAAGAGAGAGCACCTTTGGCGCTCATCCAGCATGAGCTTCAGTGAATTGTAACTGTAGTTGATTATGCCTTGCATTTTATTTCCTTCTTTGTACATTTGTGTTTGTCAGCCCTGTTGGACGATATGAAGTGGCGTATATACCTCATAAGGTGCATTTGCACTGGATATTTTGCTGCACAAAGTGGCATACAGTAAATGCATTTACACAAACATTAGAATTGCAGAAGCAATGTTATTGCATAACATGAGAATTGAAATAATTGAAATTTGTCATATCCAGTTCAAGGAAAGTTAAATAACAGGTCTTTGTGTAATTATCAGTTTTGGTCATTTGTGTGGAAGAGACGCAGTGCTTGGGAAATGCAAACACAATTAAATGATATATTAATTATTCAGCATTATTGATAAAATTTCTTATTCTTTTTGGCTATAATCTTGAAAAAATGACATCTTCCATCAGTGTTTGCATTAATAATTCTTGACATGATTGTATGTTCAATTGTGGATTTTATTCCACTTGTTAAAGGGAACCCTGGGTATTAAGACTTAATGGCTTTATGTAATGTAAATTATGTCTTTTACTGAAATATATAGTAGAAAACCCATGGAAGATTTATGTAAAAAATTCACATTGTTTTATAAATATTTTGGATTATGGGGGGGCGCCATTATTTAGTTGACGTCAAATGGTTGCACTCTGTGAGGTACTGGTGCTACTTGTTTCTATTTTACAGCAACACAACTCTGAATACACAATTTGGAAAATAAAATACTGATTTTTCATCGATTTTTCCCCACAAGGAGTCTAAACGACTCCGGATATCAAGTGAAATCTGCGCTGAGAAACTGGTTGTGGCATCATAATGTTTGCATCCTGCCAGAATGGCATCCAGCATTTTCTGTTTCTGCCGTTTGTAAGCTCTTTCAGTAGCTGTGGTCTATTAAAAGCCTCAAAGGCATCAGGCCTATAGTAGGGCTCTATGAAATCCGTTTTATTTTTTCCCGAATTCCATTTATTTTTTTCCCAATTCTGTTTTCTTTTTTCTGGATTCCGTGTATTTTTTTTTTCTTGTTTTAATTTTTTAAACTCCTTTTGATTAAAATGATATTAATCAAAAATCATCTCTAATTAATTAAAATCATGAAACGTATACAATTTAACATCAATTTATTAAAGGTTCCAGAAAAATTACACGTTTAGGGCCCTATGAAATGTTGTATTTTTTCCTCACTTTATGTTTTATTAATACCAAATTCTGGTTTTAGCATGTCTAATTATTTGAATGCATAAAAACAACATTTATTTATTTTTACAATAGCCTTGTGATTTTTTTTTTTTTTTTTCCCCAGAAATTCTCTGTTGTGTATTTACATTTTTCTGGTTATCAAATAAAGGCTTAAAAATGTATTTAGTTTATCTTATAATTAATGAAACTTAAACAGTTTTTTTTTTGGGCAAGTAAACAGGATTTACTATTAAAATTAAATCTGCACGTGCTTCAGCATGTGTATTAAGCAAAAAAGCTGTCTTTTTGCAGCTTAATATTTACAGATACTAGTCTATATCATGATTTGATTTCATTTGATGACATACTTTTGATTGATTCTATGACATTCCGCATTAAACATTAAATTCCATTTTTATGACTGAATTCCGCGGTTCCGTCCGTGTTTTCCGCTTCGTGGAAATACTATAGTGTAGTGAACAAAGACAGGTCTTTAAGAAGTTTTATTCATCCACAGGCATTTTCCCATTCTTTTCTCCTTGTCTTATTGCTAGGAAAGCAGTGAAGACTTACATCGCTTCTCTCGTTGCCCTTCAACTAAAAATTACCAAAAGCCGCACAATGTGGCATCGTATCAGTATTTTATTTTCCAAGTTGTGTTGCGGTTAAAATAGCGAGCAGGTAGCGTCAGTAGCTCATCAAGTGCAACCATCATCAAAACAATGGCACCCCCATAGTCTAAAATATATATAAAACAATGCGCATGTTTTTAAATAACGCAAATATTTCGTGGGTTTTCTACTACATATTTCAGTAAAAGACATTTACGTTATATTAAGCCATACATGTGTTTCATCAAGCTTTGATCATGATCAGGCCCAGTAAGTTAAATATATGCTCTGAAATGACAACAACAACGCTTAAGGGTTTCATTGTAGCATTGTAGCACAGATCCTGAACAGAGCCGCCTTTGCTCACCTGTGAATTGACACCTTCAGTGTCTCAAAGCATAAATATCAAAAAGAAAATTCAATGTTTAATTCTCCGTCACTCTCTTTTTTCTGAAATAGCAAGTCAACGTCTCTGTGGTTTCTTTCCATAACTAAACCATTGATCACCTTTCTCTCATTCTAACAGACTTGTCTCTTTATGCCTTTCAGTGTCAGTGATGCACTGTAGCTATCGACCAGCTTCAAACTGACAGTGATATGCACTTTCATGAGTGCATATACTCAGATGAATCCTCCCACATCTGTTGCTTAAAGAAAGCACTGCAGTTCATGGCCTTGAAGGACAGTTAAAAGAAGCAGACTGTGAGAAGGAATGAATTCAGCCTCAAAGCTTTGATTTCACAGTTGTTCTGACAGCCACCGAATCCCCTTCAATTAAAATTGCATCCAGGGGTGTATGGGAGCAGTGAGATTTTTCGTTTTTGTGCTTGTCGCCGACTTCTTCGTGTACGCTGAAAACTTAGGCTTTGTTTCTGCTTTGTGTCTTTGCTAACTCTCTTTCTTCTTCTCATTCATTTTAACCCCTTTCTTTATTTTCCTCTTTTTGTTTTGTATTCTCTCACACTATCTTCTCTGCGCCTGCTGGCTCATCCTGCACCTCCTCGTTTAGTACAAGAAGCGGAACAGGAAGAAGTTAAAGCCGTAGCAGAGGTTCAGGCCCCTCGCTCGGCTAAAAAATCCAAGCCGCCTACCTCCACTCCTCAGACTGGCAGCGCCAAGAAGGAGAAAAAGGGCAAGCACAAAGGTCAGCTGAGCAGCCTGTTAACCATCAGGCCCAGCATGTGCACGAAAATCTGTGTGTGCGTGTATGTATCTGTGTGTGTTTAAAGGACATTTGTGTCATCCAGTGATTGAGTTTGTGTCATGATGAGCATTATCTGCGCTGTACAGAAGAGGATGTTCACATCTGTCACAACAGCATGAAAAAACGATTTGTTTGTTCCTTTATGAATGTACACTACTGTTCAAAAGTTCAGGATCAGTAAGATTTATTATTTTTTTATTGATTTTTTTTATTTTTTATTATTTGGCAAGGACACATTCATTTGATCAAAAGTGATAGTAAAGATTTCAAATAAATGCTGTTCTATTGACAACTGAAAATTAAGCATTGGCATCACAGAAATAAATTGCATTTTAAAATACATTAAAATAGAAAATCATTATTTTTCAATGTTTAATGTATTTTTGATCAAATAAATGCAGTTTTGTTGAGAATAAGAGATTTCTTTTAAAATGTTTCAACAATAGTGTATTTTTATGGTTTTCACGTTAATTTCAAAACTGCCTTGATGTCATGCACATAAAGGATATGTCTTACCATGTAAGACAACAATGTCAGTTGGCATTTTCATTATTTTTAGCCTTGGTTCTTAATCGTTATACTACAGTGAGACATTGCCTTAAAGGGATAGTTCACCCCAAAATAAAAATTCTGTTTCTTCTGTAAAACACATAAAAGAAAGGTCCATTGCTGTTAGGTTCCCACTGACTTTTAAAATACAGTGACATGCGAAAGTTTGGGAACCCCTTGCAGAATCTTTGAAAATTTTAACAAAATATGAGAGATCATACAAAATGCATGTTATTTTTATATAGTACTGTCCTGAGTAAGATATTTTACATAAAATATGTTTACCTGTAGTCCACAAGACAAAAAATAGCTGAAATTATTAAAATAACCCCCTTCGAAAGTTTGGGAACCCTTGGTTCTTAAAGGAGAAATCCACTTCCAAAACAAGGATTCACATATAATGTACTCACCCCATTGTCATCCAAGATATTCACGTCTTTCTTTCTTCAGTCATAAAGAAATTATGTTTTTTTGAGGAAATCATTTCAGCATTTTTCTTCATATAATGGACTGATATGGTGCCCCGATTTTAAATGCGGCTTCAAAGGATCCCAAATGCAGTTGTAAACGATCCCAGCCGAGGAAGAAGGGTCTTATCTAGTGAAACAATCAGTTATTATCATTAAAAAAAAAAAAAATTTAAATACTTTGTATTCTCAAATGCTAGTCTTGCCTTGCTCTCGTTGAACTCTGTGTATTCTGGCTCAAGCCAGTTATGGTATGTCAAAAAACTCCAATCGTATTTTCTACTTCAACTTTAAAAATCATGTCAAAATCATCCTACATCGCTGCGGAAGTACCGACCCAGTCTTTGCAAAGTGAACATGCGAAGAAGATCAAACACCCTTAACAAAAAAGGTAAAACAGCGATATATTTAAGTTAAAGGAGAACATGAGATGGGAGTTTTTCGACATACCCTAACTGTCATAAACCGGAAGAAAACAGTCCAGGCAGAGTAAGACAAGACGAGTGCTTGACATTAAAAAGTATATAAATTGTACTATTTTTATGAAAATAACCAATCGTTATGCTAGATAAAGCCTTTCTTTCTCGGCTGGGATTGTTTACAACCGCATTTGGGATTGTTTGAAGCCGCATTTAAACTGCATTTTGGAAGTTCAAAATCGGGGCACCATAGCAGTCCATTATATGGAGAAGAATGCTGAAATTTTTTCCTCAAAAAACATAATTTCTTTATGACTGAAGAAAGAAAGACATGAACATCTTGTATGACAAGGGGCTGAGTACATTATATGTGAATCTTTGTCTTGGAAGTGGACTTCTCCTTTAAGACTATGTGTGGTTACCTGGATGATCATACGACTGTTTTTTTTTTTTTTTTTTTGTAATGGTTGTTCATGAGTCCCTTATTTGTTCTGAACAGTTAAACTGAGCACTGTTCTTCAGAAAAATCATCCAGGTCCTGCAGATTCTTCAGTTTTCCAGCATCTTTTGCATATATGAACTCTTTCCAGCAGTGATTGTATGATTTTGAGATCCATCTTTTCACACTGAGGACAATTGAGGGACTCAAACACAACTATTAAAAAGGTTTAAACATTCACTGATGCTCCGGGGGTGAGAACTTTTGAACAGGATGAAGATGTCAAAAATATCTTACTCAGGACAGTACTAAATAAAAAACAACATGCATTTTGAATGATCTCACTTATTTTGTTAAAATTTTTCACATTTTCAGATTCTGCAACTTTTGCATACCACTGTATGGGTTTTTTTTGTGTGTGTTTAGCAGAAGAAAAAAAAATGCATGTCTAGAGCATAAAGTTAATTTGCTTTCTAATTGGAAGAAAGTAAACCAATAAAAAGCACATCATTTGAGTCAAGCAGCAGCTACTGTAATTTGCATCTCTCATGTGGTGTGTTTGCTTAAACTACCACAGCTATATACAATCTACTCTTGTCCTCATGTTCTCCGAACTGTTTTTGTATTCCATTTCCCCTCATCTAAATCCATCTCCCTGTGAGAGCGTGTTGAGGATTTTCACCGCTTTCTCCGTCAGTGACAGCGTGGCACATGGCGTTAATGAACGCGCCCCTGGAGAGGAACCAAAGCGCTGTTCTGCTGCCAATCTTTTCTCAAGGAATAACAAAATCCCCTCTAATGCTGCTTATAGGAGCAGCTGCTGTCTGCCTGCCAAGAGCAGCGCTGAGATGACCTACTGCAGCCTTCATCAATACAAGACACAAACATTTATGAAATAGACAAATAGACGCATGGGCTGAATCCATCAAGCTATGACAGTAGTGATGCTTTTAGCTCAACGTCAGCACCATTATGACTCACGCATGGGAGCATTTCGATTTCTTGGGGGCGAAAACATTTCGTTTTTGCTTTTTATTTGCTGAAGGTATGACTTAGTTGAGTTACTAAAATGGATATAAACAAGCTTACAGTACAATAAAAGACTAAAGTTGAGTTTAATACAGTGCTGCAGGGATGACGTGTTTTCATGGACCAACCCGGACACCCGGTATTAGCCATTGGCAAAAAGCCAATAGGATTTTCCATTTCCTTTTGGATGACTGCCTAAAATAAGCTGTGTGACCAACAAAAGTTTATAGCTCTTACACATTTTGTTCATCAAGTCTAAGTCTAAATACAGTCGCTAAAAGTTAACGTTCAGCGTCACCAGTTATGATTCTCTTTCGATATTTATTTCAAATTTACAAGTTTGAGTTAGAATAGCTTACAATCCCCTTGAGTATATGTAAAAGCGAACTAGTAATTCGTTTTTCTAAGTAGTTTTGAAGCAAAATAAATCTATCATAAAAGTGTAGGACAAATTAGGCATATGACAGTTAACAGAGGCTAAAGATTATGGTTTTTATGATTATTATTATTATTATTTAGATTTAGATTATGATTATTAAGTTTTAAATATGGATATTTTTCTTACACAAACACATTGTTTCACTTTAGTAGGCCTTTATTAACCCCTCAGAGCCATCTGGAGTACTTTTTATGATGGATGGATGCACTTAATTGGACTTCAAAATCTCAACAGCCATTCACTGCCATTACAAACCTTTTTTAATATAACTCTAATTGTATTCATTTGAAAGAAGAAAGTCATATACACCTAGGATGGCTTGAAGGTGAATAAATCATTGGGTAATTTTCATTTGTGGGTAACTATACCTTTAATGTCCCCACCAACCTCTCTAGTCCCATTTAGCCACTTGTTAGCAACCACCTTTTTCAAGACAAGTAAAATCTTTTTAAAAAATCACAAGAGGTGTTATATTGAATCAAATATCTCAAGCGTGTGTTAAGTAGACAACTAAAAATTCACTCAAAAAAATGTATTGACTTAAGAACGATGGAAATTGGAAGTGCAAAGATGTTATTTCTGGGTTTAGGGACTCATTCCTGCAGCACTGTATAAGAGAAGTGAAGCAGTAAGCACTTCCTCTAAAAATACATATTCGTGACCCTGGACCACAAAATCAGTCATAAGCGTCATTTTTTTATATTGAGATTTATGCATCATTTGGAAGCTGAATAAATAAGCTTTCTATTGATGTATGGTTTGTCAGGATAGGACAATATTTCCAGAGATACAACTATTTGAAAATCTGAAATCTGAGGGTGCAAAAAAATCGAAATATTGAGAAAATCACCTTTAAAGTTGTCCAGATGAAGTTCTTAGCAAAGCATTTTACTAATCAAAAATTAAGTTTTGGTATATTTATGGTAGGAAATTTACAAAATATCTCCATGGAACATGATATTTACCTAATATCCTAATGATTTTTGGCATAAAAGAAAAAGTGATCATTTTGACTCATACAATTATACTCTAATCAAGGTTTTGTGGTCCAGGGTCACATTTTTGGCAGTTTTGACTTTATTAAGCTAGGTTTGATGGCTGCTTTCTTTTGTTTTACTAATTTTACAAACACAACATTTGTCTGGAATTGTGTATGGATGTGGTTTGGAAGAAGAAAAAAAGACTGCAAAAAAACTGAAAGGATTTGAGTCAGTAATGCCTAAATAAAGTTTTTTGTTGTATGTCTGAACACAGCTATTTCTTCACCTGTTGCTCCTTTATTACGGTGCTGCTAGACATTTTCTGAGACTGCGACAACTGAACCATCATTATCTCCCCCACACTCATGTAGCACCCCTCGACACAGGTCATTCTGCTTTATACACGACGTAACCAACACAAACAGATCTGTGACTCACAAATGATGATGAAATATGCTATTTCTGCTATTTCATTCTCAGCTTTGAAAGAATAAGCTGATGCAAACATTTTGTTCACTTTATGGAGACTATGCTTGAATGATCAATATTCTCTGTCTTTCTGGCTTTCTCTCTGATGATTTCTTACCTTGTTAAGGAGCTCCATCACAGGTCACTTTAACTTCACAGACTGTCATAGTCTAAATGCAATACTGATTATTGCGCTATCACAAGCGCTGATGCCTCTCGGCCATTCAGTCAGAGCTAATTCTCTGACATTGTTCAGCAGACGAATCCCTTGAGGGTGAACGAAGGGTCTCGGTAGCTATAATGACTGGATTTGGCCTGGTTGGATGCATGGATGGATGGTAGCTATAATCTGGACGGTTGCATGTGGCAGTGCTTGACTGGGACAGCATGTTCTTTTGCTGATAGTGACTAATTGGATGAAATACAAAACCTAGGCTGACATAAGAGCATCTATAAATAGACAACCGCAAATTCTTGAAACAACAAGGGCACTTAAAAGCATCAGCACATGCAAAGTTCATTAAGAAGGTTATATATTGCATACACTATCAGCCAAAAGTTTGAAATAGTTACGATTTTTAAATGTTTTTAAAAGAAGCCTTTTATGCTTACCAAGGCTTTGATCAAGTACATACAGTAAAAGTAATACTGTGAAAAAAAAAACATTTTAAAATGTAATTTATTCCTGTCTTATATTCAGCAGGCTTTACTTCAGTCTTTAGTGTCACATGATACTTCAGAAATACCTCTAATATGCTTTTTTCTTTAAACAAAAACAAAGAAAACAAAGAAGTTAATACTTTTATTCAGCAGCGGCACATGAAATGGATCAAAAGTGACAGCAAAAACATTCATAATGTTGCAAAAGATTTCTATCTCAAATTAATGCTCTTCTTTTGAACTTTCTATTCATCAAAGAATCCTGAAAATATTAAATAAGTATATTAAGATGCAAAAGCTGTTTTCAACATTGATAAGAAGAATTGAGCAACAAATCAGCACATTACAATGATTTCTGAAGGATCTTGTGACACTGAAGGCTGAAGTGACTTGCCATCACAGGAATAAATTACATTTTAAAATATTTTCACAATATTACTGATTACTGATTAATTTTTACTGTATTTTTGCATATAGAACTAAAAAATCGAAATAATTTCAGACTGCTGACCGGTAGTGTTTGTGTCACAAGGGACCATTAATTAGACTCTAATACTGCAGAGGGATTCATTCACTCATTAAGATTTGAATGTCTGTCTCCATATTTTCATGAACGCCATTATTTTGTGACACCAAAGTGGATACAGGACTGTTGACGTAGTGGAGTTAACAGTGTTACTGTGTTGTGGTGGTACCACAGGAATTGATGGGCCCGCTGCCTTCCAGGATGAGGGTCAGGAGCTGGGCAACCAGATTCAGATCCTGACAGTGGGCCACTCACCTGCCCAGGAGAGCGAGGCAGAGGGCCAGGGTGAGGCAGTGGGCAGCACACAGTCACAGGGCAAACAGGACCTACGGGTCACCATGCTGAAGAAAGGTACACAAGCGATAGTCCTCGGAGTAACGCAAACGAGAGTGGAGAGAGAGAGACAGATGGAGAGACCCCTCCGATCATGTCGATTAAGCCATGCAGATTTGCAGATTGTTCTTCAGTATTACTGATCGATTAACATGCACAAAACAACATCGTGTTGCTATAATACCATCATCTGGCGACTAACACTTTGAGATCTGCTTACATGCTATAGCATTTAGATTTGGTGTCTGCCTCTCTCTCCTCCTTCTGTGACATATTTGGATTAGATCATGTTTTTACTGTCTGCATGACCTATTAGAGCTGGTATGAGCCAATCTGGACCGTGGACAATCATTTTGTCCTGTGCATCCCTTTTTCTGCTAATTTGTTGAACAGACTAAATGTGAAGATTTTTTTTAATCCAAATGTACTCAGTTTGTTGCGTCTACTGAATTTCATGCCGTATGCTCTTTTGGCACCAGAGTGCAGTTATTTGCAGTGTTATTTGCACTGCATAATGCCTCCATGTTTGCTTTATGCCTGCTGCTGTTCTCTCCTCATGTTCTGCTATCGACACACTGTTTGATTAGCGCCTCAATATTTTTTCTTGTTCAAAGGAATCTCCAGTAGCATGAACTTCGATGAAGAGGACGATGAAGATGATTTGGTCAGCTCAAGTTCATCTCAGCTCAACAGCAACACAAGACCTGGATCTGCCACCAGCAAAAAGTCCAGCAAGGTAGACTGATTTCTCTGCTTACTAAGAAGTGGTTAATTAAGCACATGAATTTGATTTTTCAGTTTTAAACAATGTGAACTATAGATGCAGACAGCACAGAGGCATAGACGGAAAGAAATCAAGGTTATCTATTCATTGCTATTAGGAGACTGAAGAAATACTGTATTTAATATACCATTCAAAAGTTTGCTGTCAGTTGGATTTTTTTTTTCTTTTTCTTTTTATTCAGCAAGGATGCATTGAATTATGGAAGCCCGTTTGCGTCACTAGATAAAAAGTAAAAAGGGTAATTGCGACTTCTTTTTTTTTTTTTTTTTATCAGCTCGACTCACTTTCCTCATGTGATAAAAGAAATCTGACTCCTGCTGCGGATCTGTGATGCGACTGTTGTTTAGCACACTGCACTGAGCAGCCACCTTCAGTTTTTAATTGTACTGTCTGTTTTCTGACTCAATTAAATTATTTTTATTACTATGAGAAAATCAAAACGACGATGGGGGGGTGTCACGGTGGGCAAGTGACGAAACCGGTGTTGCAGCTTAACACCGTGTAAAACCGGTAACACAAACTACCGCAGTATGCCTAGATCTTATCAACTAATATTAACAATTAGCCCAGTGCAACAATTACGGAACATATGTAAATTGTCAAAACATTATAATTATGACATTACATAGGCGGCAAATGTCACCAGTTGGTATTCGGTAAATTTGTTTGAGATGCCAGACGACTCGCCTTGAGTGAGAAATAGAGTAGACAGCGGCAGTCATCCTCTAACCGTATTTGTGGCAGATGTAAAAACGTCTGGTTGAACTCCATGCTGGTAGCGATAACACTTTACTATGCTGGCTGAAGTAAGAACACCCTGCTTCGTGTCAAAGCGTAAGTTGTGTGACATCATGTGAAAAGGGTCTGTTCATTTATGGTTAATGCACGCTTGAGTAGTCGATTGTTTCTGACGGCGCCAGCTAGTGGTTGAAGTAGTCGATCACTTGGCTACTCGACTAGTCTAGGCAAGCCCTAGTTTGTATCTCGCTATTCTGACTTTATAACTCGCAATTGGGAGTTTATATCACATAATTCTGAGAAAAACTCAGAAGAGCAAGTTATCTCACAATTCTGACTTTATAACTTGCAATTGTGAGTTTATATCACGCTATTCTGAGAAAAAAAGTCAGAATTGTGAGTTTATATCTCGCAGTTCTGACTTTATAACTCACAATTGGGAGTTTATAGCACATAATTCTGAGAAAAAAAGTCAGAAGAGCAAGTTTTTATCTGGGAATTCTGACTTTATAACTCGCAATTGTGAGTTTAAATCACGGTATTCTGAGAAAAAAAGTCAGAATTGTGAGTTTATATCACGCAATTCTGACTGTAGCTCGCAATTGCAAGTTTACATCTGTTTTTATCTTACACTTCTGAATTTCTGAAAAAAAAGTCAGAATTGTGAGTTTATATCCCGCAGTTCGGACTTTTATTCTCTCAATTGCGAGTTTATATCACAATCCTGAGAAAAAAAGTCAAAATTGTGAATTTATATTTAGCAATTCTGACTTGATAACTCACAATTGCAAGTTTATTGCAATTGTGTGTAGTCGTTGCAAGTTTCAGATTTTTGTTCTATCATTTGTGAGTTTATATCACATAATTCTGAGAAATTTTTTTTTTTAAATAAAAAGTCGCAATAACCTTTGTTTTTATTTAGTGGTGGAAACGGGATTCCATATTAAATAGTAAAAAGTGACATTAAAGACTTTTTACAATGTTACAGAACATTTCAACATTAATAATAAGAAATGTTTCTTGAGTACCAATATTAGACTTTCAAAACGATCATGTAACATAGAGTAATGGCTACTGAAAATACA
The DNA here is from genome assembly GCA_036247105.1 of Cirrhinus mrigala. Lineage (NCBI taxonomy): Eukaryota > Metazoa > Chordata > Actinopteri > Cypriniformes > Cyprinidae > Cirrhinus > Cirrhinus mrigala. The sequence goes on along the minus strand of CM070013.1, from coordinate 35,359,249 downwards.
GCTTTGCCATTGCAGGAAGAAACTACATTTTAAAATTGTCCAAGTTATATTAAATTGTAATAATATCTCACAGTGTTACTGTTTTGAAGAAATAAATGTTGAGTCTCATAAGAGACTATGCTCATCAAAACAAAACGAAACAAAATTATATGGCTTTTAAATAGTAGCGTATTTTGTAATTGTTGGGGGGAAACGTGTGTGTGCATTTTTTGTACTTAAAAATATGAATTAAATAAAAATATAATATAATAAAATATAATAAAATAAAATATATGATATATAAATACAATGTAAACTTTAAAGTTAAAGCGAAAAAGGTAAAATTCTGATAAACATTTCATTGTCTTTCCCACATTAGATTTTTTAAGCATGAAATCCTTTTTAAAGCATTAAATCCATCAAAAAAGTAAAATTAAAATGTAATACACACATATATGATTCTGAACATCTGTACAAATACAAATAATACGGATTTGAATGGGGTTACGGTGTAAGCATCATAACATATGTAAATGCATAATAATGGCACTATATGTGAGTTATGATAGGCCATGCTTAATATGTAACAAATTCTTTAAAGTATGTAACAGAGGGTCGCTGTTCTGTCACTCTGTACACCAAGGTGTCCTTGGCCTGCGAAAGGTTAAAGTTCCTTGGATTAGATGCAGTTCAGCATCAATAAGATTCTGACGTACCCACCACACCCACAGTATAAAATGCATTGTTGACTGTATTTTATTGTTGATTCCCTAACTAGCAGTTTTGCATATCTGGTAAAGGTCACTGCTTTTCCATTCCTGTCTATTCTGAGATGTTTAAACTGAAGGTTGACTGCTATTTTGAGCAGTCTATGTGCGTTAGCTCCAAATGTGAAATCGTCAGTGTCCAGTTGTGTTACATGTACAGTGCTGACACTAGCAGTCTGTGTATTGTCATGCTAGGATGTATTCTCTGGTGTCTACCTTGGCACGAAGCCTGCAATGCTGGAAATGGAGGGTCATAGTCCTGTTGTTTCCTATGGCAACAGTGAAATGATTACTTTCTTAAAATAACTTGATGGAAACCGTGCCTGTTTGAAGCCCCTGCTCTTGCCACTGTCTCATTGGCGGTGTTTTGTAAAAAAGAAAAGTATAATAATAAGAAAAATCTATTGGTAGATACGTCAATTAGGGAGAATACCTGTAGTGTTGTGCAGTGTGATTAGATTAATCAAAATCTCTTCTGAAGAATATTTTTTCTAATTAATTGTTATGCTATTAACTGAGAGACTACGTGGACATTTTAAAGATGTGTTTATGCGTCACACTGCAGAAAAAAAAGATAAGAGAAATGCATTAAACTAAAATCTGTAAAATTTAGAAAATTGGTGACCACTTACAAGTATCAGTATCTCTTATTTTGCATATGCATGCATTTTAACCTAAACACTGACGTTGGCAGTGTTTGACAAATAACATTCTTGTGCATGTTATTTGTCAGATCTCCAAGTTATTCCAGTAAACTAAAGACGTGGAGTTCTAAATTTGGCTGTTATTTATTTGGTTGTATAGTGGCTCATCTGTGTCTCCTGGGTCTGACCCTACTAACGTCACTGGGCTGCTTTGTTGCTCTTTAACATTTCAGTTTTAATCCCAGCTGCTTACATTTCAGACCACAGGGACATTTGATTCATTTACACTGGGGTTCAAACAGCTGAGTTTACTAGCAAAAATACGTCTATTATGCTTTTTTTTTTTTCATTCAATAAAAGCAAGCACACCTGACCATCTGTACAATGAAGTTCACATCTCATTACCCTTCAATTTTTTTTTGTTTTACATTCTGTTAAATTTGTTGGGGTTTTTTTTGTTTTTGTTTTTTTCAGTTTTAAAGGAGTCACGACATGGATTTTTTAAATTATTTTAATATGTTCCTTGAGGTTTACTTATAATGTTAATAAAGTTTTAAAAATACATAAATAAATAAATAAATAAATAAATATGTGGATTATGTTCAACCCTCATTCTGACCCTCTGTTTAAAACAATCTGTTTTAAAGGGTGGGTCCTTTAAGGCTTCTTAGTAATCAAAATGATCAAAATAAAACATTGAGCATTGAGAAATCATTTACTTAAGGTTTGTGATGCAGCTGCAGTCAGATCTAGTACCGCTTCATCTTTCAACAAATGTGAACTCTCCATGACACTGTGCCTTATTTACAAAACAAAATGCTCCAGACATTGCTCTGACATGATCTGGGATGGCATTAAAAATAAACTATCCACTTGTTCCTTACACTCTTAAAAATAAAGGTGCTTTACGATGCCATAGAAGAACCTTTTTTGTTTAAATGGTTCCATAAAGAACCTTTAACATGTGAAGAACCTTTCTGTTTCACAAAAGGTTCTTTGTGGTGAAAGCAGGTTCTTCAGATTATAAAAAGGTAAGAAAGAGAAGGTTCTTTAAAGAACCTTTGACTGAATGGTTCTTTGTGGAACCTAAAATCGTTCTTCTAAGGCAGGGGTGCTCAACCCTGGTCCTGGAGATCGACTTTCCTGCAGAGTTCAGCTCCAACCCTGACCAAACACACCTGAACCAGCTAATTAGGATCTCAAGGAGCACTTGATAATTACAGACAGGTGTGTTTGATTAGGGTTGGAACTAAACTCTGCAGGAGTTCGATCTCCAGGAACAGGGTTGGGCACCCCTGTTCTAAAGCATTTCTGTGAAGAACCTTTTAAAGCACCTTTATTTTTATGTGTATGCTGGGATCCTTCTGATATCTGTACAAAGAAGCTAACAAGCTGTTTAAAACCAAACACGTCGAAGCAAACGTTCTTTCACCCCATTTGTCCTATTGACGACAGACTCAAACTTGTGGATTGTGTCAGAAGCGAACGCGCATTTGTATACTTTATCCAGTGTAAACAAGATAGCGGAAGTGATTGTAATTTTCATTTGCGTTTGACATCACCCTTGGCACCTAAGATCCAAACAAGCCATTTTTGGAGCTTGATTAAATAAATACTTTGTTTATAATGAGGAGGAGGTTTTGAACTATGAAACATGCAGGATGTTTTAATGGTACAAAGACCTTGTATATGCCAAAAGATCAAGGCAAATTTGATTTCTGATGTCATGACCGCTTTAAATATAACAAATGTCTTCATTTTCAGTAGTTTCAGATGTTTATTTATTAACTTAAATTTTTAGAATCACATTTAGAATCATATCTTGTCTTTGTTCTGCATTTTTCAAAAAAGGTTTAAATTAAAAAGAAAGAAAGAAAGAAAGAAAGAAAGATAGAAAGAAAAAGAAAAATTATTTTCCATTATTTTCCCAGACCTTTAGATTTATTTATTTTTTCCATTACAATCTTGACATTATAACTGTGTTTTACTTTTTTCAAGTTAAAAAAAAATAAAATTGGTAAAAATCTACATTCAGAAGTTTACAAAAAAAATCTCTGCTTTTTCTCTGACTTTTAGATTTATTTATTTATTTATTGTTCGTACGTTAAAGGGATATTCACCCCAAAATGAAAATTCTGTCATTAATTACTCACCCTCATGTTGTTCCAAAAACGTAAGACCTTTGTTCATCTTCAGAACGCAAATTAAGATATTTTTGATCAAATCCAGGAACTCTTTAGCACCAATAGCCTCGTGGGCAGCGCGCCGACACGCCATTGCGCTTCGGGTGACCCACGTTAGAGTCCCGGCTCGCAGACCTTTCCTGATCCTGTCCCCCTCTTTTTCTCCCACTTAACTTCCTGTCTGAGTACTGCCCTATCATAGTCTCACGTAGCCAGACCTTCAGACTGATGGCAGCTAAGTGTGCCTTATACATTAGACGTTTAGCCAATGTTCCGTGGATGTGACGTCTGAGCCTGAGACTAGTCCTATCGTAATAAAGGCAAAATGGCAAAAATAAAAGAAAGAAAAAAATCCAGGAGCTTTCTGACCCTGCATAGACAGCAAAGCAACTGACACGTTCAAGGCCCAGAAAGGTAGTAAGGACAATGTTAAAATCGTCCATGTGACATTGTGACAGTGGTTCAACTGTAATCTTATGAACCTACGAGAATAATTTTTGTGTGCAAATAAAGCAAAAACAATAACTTTATTCAACAATTCCTTCTCTTCTGTGTCAGTCTTCTCGTTCACAAGAGTACCACGATGCATGCGTGTGCATTCTTCTGCTTGCAAACAAAGTGCGGCACATCCAGGTTCTGCGTCAGCACCACCACACGCATGTGTGGTACTTTTCATTTAATCAAAAATATCTTAATTTGTGTTCTGAACATGAACGAAGGTCTTACGGATTTGAAACAACATGAGGGTGAGTAATTAATGACAGAATTTTTATTTTTGGGTGAACTAACCCTTTAATGTTTATATATAGAAATATGGTTCTTGTACTTATTGTGTAATAATCAACAAATGTACACTTCTATCAATGTGTAAATTCATCATTGACTTGAATCGATCTCTATCTGCCTAATCAATGTGACAGGAGGCGACCTCAGCTTCCACCCCATTGGCCAATGAACCGTCCATCGACGTTGATGACCTGGAGGAGTTCACTCTCAGACCCGCACCCCAAGGAGTGACTGTAAAATGTAGGATCACACGGGACAAGAAGGGCATGGACAGGGGCATGTACCCCACCTACTACCTCCATCTGGAGAGAGAGGATGGCAAGAAGGTCAGACCCACCGAAACACTGATTATTTCCAGTTTTTCTAAAGAGTTTTGGCTTATTTGGAAGTCATCATTGTTGTGCACCAGCAATCAAGTCCAATCAGTGACACTCCGTTTCTCCAGTTTGCCGAAGGGCTTGAAATGATTGATTCTGATGAAAGCAACCAAATATAGCCCACAGGGAGATTTAGCTAAATGACAATTAACCATAATATTGCTGTGCTTTGCAAATGCTTATTCTAAAAATATCAAGACTAAATCATAAATTGTATGTTAATAGCAGTGTGTTCTAGGCATCTTATTTAAACAGAATGACACACATAGCCTTATCTCTGCCCTCCCTCGGATGATAAAAGCCTTTGTGATTTTTATCCTTAAAACACAGACAGACAGCTACATGTATGAATGTTTAATAGCTGTTTATGCCATTTCTCCAAACAAAATATGGAAACGCTGTCTCTGATTGTTTGTTTATGTCTGTTGGATGTATTTGATGTGAATTTTGTGCTGCTGTTCGGTGCCCAATTAAATTCTGTTATACATTAGGTTTTCCTTTTAGCCGGGAGGAAGAGAAAGAAGAGCAAAACATCCAATTACCTCATCTCCATCGACCCTACCGACCTATCACGAGGCGGCGAGAGCTTTATTGGCAAACTGAGGTATATTTAAAGATGATTCATTGTGTCGTGTGATTCACAAGGTAGCTTTACTTAAATCTACGCTGTTTTTAGAGATGTCTCTTTCTAAGCATTCGAGAGGGACCTTTAATGAGTTTGTGTGCATGTGTGCACTGCCGAACCTATTTAAAACTCTAATTGGGTTCATTGCCGGTGTGCTGAAGTGTCCTTATTTATATGAGGAGAGAGCAACTGTGTGCATGCTGATGTCTAAGTCTCAGAAGTTTAAAAATATATATTTTTTTAAATTAAATGTTACAGTGAAAAAAAAAAAAGCTTTCATTTATATTATTTAGTTTTCTTCTTTTGATTGAAATATGGCCTTTTTGATGAAATATGGCCTGGCCTATTCTTGACTATCTTCATCGCTGAAAACTTCATTGTAAGAATTTCATCCAATGTCATCCCCACAGATCAAACCTTATGGGTACCAAGTTTACGGTATATGACAGTGGTGTGAATCCAGTCAAGACCACCTCCAGCCTAGAAGCAGGGAATCTACGACAGGAGCTTGCCGCAATCTGCTATGTGAGTTTGTGAGCTTGATCTCGGTCAATGGCCAGCACCCAGCCCTGAGGGCACTACCGCTTAGAACCACAAGCAAAGATGAGCCAAGCCTGACCTCTGCTGGCTGTTTTTTTACATTGCAATACCACTGATGAAGAAAACACAGGACATAAAATGCTTGTGTAGATTAATGATTTCTAAGAATTTTTCCACAGTGATTTGTAAGTCACATATATATAATTATAGATACTAATTCAGATATTTGTGCTCTGTTCCTCAGGAAACAAATGTTTTAGGGTTCAAGGGGCCTCGAAAGATGAGTGTCATTATTCCTGGAATGAACATGGACCATGAAAGAGTCTCCATCAGGCCTCGAAATGTGAGTGCAGGGCTGTATAGAACAACACAATACAACATGCAGGCCTATTTGTGTGTAAATAAGTTGTAATTAGACAAAATACTTCAAAGCTCAGAGAAAGAGGAGGCTGTTCAAATGTGCAAGTTTTTAAATTATTTTTTATGTAAATCTTTTTCAGTTTAATAATTGAAATCAACTGAAAATACTAGGTAATATATGACTCATGTAAAACATTAGTCCTAGGCAACCAGTAACCCTTGACCTATATTTTATTTACAAATGTTAGCATTAGCAGCAACGTTACATGCTCTAATGGAAAGATAATCCCTGACATCTGTCTGTTGTTTTGCAGGACCACGAGTCTCTGCTGGCTCGATGGCAGAACAAAAGCACTGAGAGTGTGATAGAGCTTCACAACAAGACGCCTGTGTGGAACGATGATACGCAATCATATGTGCTCAACTTTCATGGCAGGGTCACCCAAGCATCTGTCAAAAATTTTCAGATCATTCACGACAATGACCGTGAGTTACAAATGATCGTCTTAGCTTTGTGTAATACAAGGTACAAGACAATAGGAAATTTTAGAAAGGGATAGTTCACCAAAAATGAAAATTCTGTCATTAATTACTCACCCTCATGTCGTTTCAAACCCGTAAGTTCACCTTAGAACACAAATTAATATATTGTTGATGAAATCTGAGAGCTTTCTGACCCTACATAGACAGCAACACAACTGAAATGTTCAAACAGGCCAGAAATGTAGTAAGGACATTGTTAAAATAGTTCATATGACATCAGTGGTTCAACCATAATGTTATTAAGCTACGACAATACCTTTTGTGCGCTAAGAAAACAAACATAACTATAACATTCAACAATTTCTTCTCTTCCATGTCAGTCTTTGATGCACATTCACATATGAATAAAGTTGTTGGTTTTGTTTTCTTTCTGCACAAAAATTATTCTCATAGCTTCATAAAATTACGGTGGAACCACTGATGTCCCATGGACTGTTTTATCAATGTCCTTACAACCTTTTCAGAAGATGATTCCAAAGGCGACCTAAGGTCCTACGAGTTTGGAACAATGTGAGGGTGAGTAATTAATGACAGAATTTTCATTTTTGGGTGAACTAGCCCTTTAACATTAAAAATTATAGTGGAAATATACTGAACATTTCTTTTGAACTTTTAATACTTTCAAAGAGCAGATCATATGGTATTTTAAAGTGGTTTAAATGCATCTAAAGTCAGAAAACATTTTCATTGAGTCATTGCTCAATGATTTCAAACGATTCCTTTGATCAGTTCTGAGCGTAAGGTCTGTAAACTCCTCCCTTCCATAAGCCTACTCTACTCTGATTGGTCAGCTAGCCAAGCCTGTTGTGATAACTTGTGCTGACTTGTACTCGAGCAAGTTAGCCAGCGCTGCCATCAGCGTTGCCAAGTCCACGGGTTAAAGCAACCCCAATAACATCATATTTATCCCCTGGAATGCGAATTTACCGGAGGAACCCCCCTGAAACACGATAAGGCTAGTTTAGGGCTAGTTTTGAGTAGCAATTGGGCGGGTTTTGTTTTGAAAACCTGGCAACCCTGGCTACCATTGACAAAGCATGCATGAAAACAATAATACAGTGTTTTAATCCACTCTTAAAATAATGACATAAAAACCTTTGAACACTTATGCAAGCGAATGGTGCCCAGAGCCAAAGTTCAGCTGTTAAACTGTAAACACACTGTAAAAAATACAATAACGGTGGATATGTTAGCCGAGTGCTATGAAACAACACAGTTTGTAAACCAAAACATGTCTACATTCTTTATTGTTACACGAAGTAATTAGAACGAGAGTCTACATTAATCAACACATTCTTAGGAAATACTGGGCTTACAGCGAATTATTAGAACTGTTTCAGTAAGTAATATCATGCTTTACCTGGAAACCTAAAGCTGCACAAGGTATACGTCACATATGATATTAGCACAAACAACTTGCTAATTTAAGCACTCAATTGAAAATGTACACAGAATGGATCAGTCGTACTTGCCAAGGAAGATAAAAGCCAAAATTAGAGAAGCAGTCCTCAGTAAAATGACGAGTACAACAAAAGGTGGAAAAAATGATTTTATACAACGGATAGTTCCGTTTCTTTGATTCTTGATTCTGATTGGTTAAACCGTGTTCAAAGCTGTTGTAAATTACTCTACAAACATACACCTTTGTTTACGTTTGTGTGTTGCTTGGCAACCACTTTGTTTTAACCACTAGTGTTTCTGAGGAACTACATTGTTTGCTGGAAGAATAATGTCTTTATTAATATCATTACACTTTATTTGCTCTGTTTTATTTTGTGAAACCGTACTACTTATATGGAATAACTGTTTTATAAAAGCAATAAGCTCTGTGAAGCCGTGATTTAGAGTGAATTTATAACAGCTAAGGGGGCTTCACGTCGTGCCTAACAACATCTCTTGGCTGTTATAAATTCACTGTAAACCACGGCTTCTTGGGGCTTGTTGCTTTATTAACCACTGATTCTTTACATCATCATCTTTGGGCAATGAAAACAAAACAAACTCGCTTTGACAGCGCAGAACACAGTGTCTTCTCAACACGATGTAAACACACGAACTAGCCGAAGTGTCTTGGGCAGGGCAGAGAGTTGGTATTTTGTGGACGGGTGGGGATTAGGCAAATGTGTTACCTAGTGATGTATATCTGTAACAGGCAGAAGATTCGAAAATATAACGACTTTCGATTGAGAGACAGTATCTTTATTTATCATGCACTTTTTTGATTAACAACTTTGCAAGAAAGATATTTTCCAAAAACCCGTATGACCTGCTCTTTAAAGGGGTCATCGGATACAAAGTTCACTTTTACATGTTGTTTGAACATAAATGTGTGTTGGCAGTGTATGTACAAATCTACCCTATAATGATAAAAATCCATGCAGTGGTATTTAATTAATGTGTTTAATTAATTTAATCTCCTTTTTCAAATCGAGCCATTCCCAGATGTCTGTTGGTGTGGCCTCACACCGACAGAGGCCGCTCCCACGATAGTTGATTGACATGAACGTCTTACCTCAGACCAGCTGTCACAGTCCGACCTCCATTGTTTCGATTCCGGAGCAGGGATGTAAATTAGACAAGAATATCTCAGATTGAGCGATTGAGGTGTTGTGTTGCACTGAGCCGCAGAAGATGCAGTGGATTACGTTTGTTTGTGAAGGGAATGTGCCTCCCGATCTACATATATCCGTCTATGTTCACGCAAATCATTTGTGATCCAGCTTCACTTACAGCAGAAGTGAGTATAAGGGTTTTTTTTAATGAATCTTTGCCATCGCCTTTCCTAATAACATGCTAGTTAGCAAGTTTAGCAGCTTAAAGCGGCTAAAGTACACAGGCTCGTTACTCCACAAAGAGAAGAGAGGGGCGGGGCTCATTAACATTTAAAGCAACCTCGACCAGAACAGGATGATTTTTGAAGAGCTGATTTTGGCAAGGTAAAAAAGGTGTTATTTACACTACCATTGAGAAATTTCAACCAGAGCATGTTGGACTTTAGACTTTTCATTAAGACCCTAAAGAATCATGTCAACTTGGAAAATGGGGATCCGATGACCCCTTTAATAATTTTAATTCTTTAATACAAAAGAATTTTAACATAGTCCAATAAGTATATATAGTAAAGCATATATCATATCTGGTGATATACATTGGCCTAAAGTATTTAGACACTTGTAAGCCACAATTATAAATGTATAACATATTTGCATGATATAATAAAATATCAAAAATGTGCCATTTGTTTTAAAGAAATACATCACAAATACACTTCAGTTAAAACATTTGACAGAATGAAGTTTGTTAGGTTTCAATATATAGCAATACATTTAATTTCAGAAAGAAATAAAAACAACCTGTGGTTGTTCTGCTAGTGTGATTGTGAGGGGAACTGACTTCATACATCCAAAAATACCTGGTTAAAAATAATTGAAAAAGTGTTTCAGAAAAGTGATGTCAGTTCTGAGAAAAGCACTAGCATCACTTGTTTACCGACGCTACTCAAAAACAGTTATTTTAAATTGTGGTTTTAGTGTCTAAAACTGTCCAAACACTACATGCTCTAGAGATGGAGTGATTTAAAAAACATCCTTGTTTTGTCTGTATTCTCATCCCTGTTTTCTCTCTTTCATGTACGCAGCGGATTACATTGTGATGCAGTTTGGTCGTGTAGCAGAGGACGTCTTTACAATGGACTACAACTACCCCATGTGTGCCCTGCAGGCGTTTGCTATTGCTCTGTCCAGCTTTGACAGCAAGCTAGCCTGTGAGTAGCCACCTCTCTCTGTCAGCCACAACCACGAAAGGACCCAGCCAGACTGCAGGGCTGCAGTGAACTCCAAAGCAGCAGGGTCCCTCTCGGAGGCATGAATGCATATCGAGTTCGTCTCTTTGTGTGAATGTGCGTGAGCAAGGTGGCATTTCCGCTTTTTTAAAAAAGGGCATCACAGTTGGGGGAAAGCACAAAGACTTCAAAGCTCAAACAGGGGGAGTTTATAAGAAGAGGATGCATTCAGAGTCAAAAATCTCCTACTTGCTTTCTTTACTTAACCGTCAAGGTGAAACTAACATTTTGCTAATGTTAAAAGAAGGATCTTTTACGGTTGTACTTGTGTCCCTAAGATTAAAAACAAAAATAATTTTACCATGGTCATAATTCTAAAAGAATTAATGTTCACTAACCAATCAATTGTGAGTTCTTCACAACAAATGTAACATGCAGCTGTGATATACTGTAACAGTTTGGATATTTGATTGAATGAACTTTTGTAAAATGACTTTCATATGTGACACTTCTTCAGTTATACATGTCACTTGTCTTTTGAATTGTAATGTATCAATTCATGCTTCACAAGGACTTCAAAGCCAGTATGAAGTATGAAAATCTGACATATTTATCCACTATTTATGTATTTATAGATTTCCATACCATCTGCTGCTTGTGTCTTACCCCATGCCCATAATTCATTGTGCTTCAGGCACAACGGTGCCTTCACATTCGAGCTTTTGGTGTGGATTTATTGAAATTCAACTGATGACAATGTGACAATTCCACAAAATACATGTAATCATTATGGAAATGGTTTATGTGCTATTTTAAGCTGACGTTGGATGCAAAAATGGCTTTTATATCATTAGAACAAACCAAAATGAATGGTTCACCATATCCAGGTCCACACCAGTAGCTCTCGTGTGAAAGCCCTTGAAGTCCTACATGGTGGAAGAAGAGCGTAGCAAGTCATTTTATGTGAGGGTCACTATCAGGGTAAGTACATTATCATCTCATACTGACCCGCTACATTTGTAGGGGAATGTACTGAGCACTTTATTCAGAGATTAATGGTGGAACGCTGTAAATATTGTGCCTTTGGACGAAACACTTGTGATGCTTGAAGTTGGTGAGATGCTACATTGTTTTCTTCAGTCAGTGTTGTTTATCATGCAGCTAATTTGAAGCTTCTTTGTTCTTGAGAACAACCTGTATATTTCAAAGATACTGGGCTGTAGCTTTCCAGAATGATCAGCTTTAGTTGCCTGCTTGTGGAGTAGTTGATGTTCCAGAAGAACTCCAGAGTAACTACTTATGAGATAATAAGCCGAATAAGTACGTTTACATGCACTATTTTTACATGCAAAATTTGATTAATTTCAGCCTACATTAACAATTTGTCATAGAAACACTTTTGCAAAGTTTTTTTGCAATGTTGGACTACTAGAACTTGATAAAGTGATTGTAGCTTGATTATAACTGTGCATGTAAACATACTTAGCAACACGGTTTGTTCAAGTCATCTACTAAATTATCTGCTGCATGAGGATAATTGTGAAAATGTGGATCGAACAAAGTGTCCAAATGAAATTTACGCAAAACTCAAATCATCATCTTTAATTGTACTATAGCTTGTACACTTCTGTCTTTGTTAAACAATGCCGATGAATGAAGAAAGGAAATAAGTGAAGTTGTATTATCAGTGTGGCAATTTAATTGAAGAAACAAAATCCAAAAACCTGCTGTACCTACTGGCCTTAAAGCCAAACTATTCTTGAAAGTGTTGTAGAAGTCTTCATATGGCCACACATACTGTTTTTTAATGTAGTCACAACAAAGTTTTGAAAATTGGGAAAATCAAAATAGTGTCATTGTTTAAAATCATTGTCTAAAAGTGTTGAATGAATGTGTTTTTAAGAACTGAATCAATCATAATTTTGGAAAATTCAAGTTTGTTGTCCATCACACAGAACATAAGTGCACAAAACTGTGCATTTTAAGTTAAGTAAAAAATAAAAATCAACTAATATTTAGAATGTTAGACTGTCCTTATCCAAGATAAAGGCAAGAAATGTGCCGCAAATGGCATACATTTTGCGTTATAATTTTTTTTCATATATATATATTGTGGCTTTAGACATCACATTTCTTCCCCCAGAAAAGTATTTTTAATATAACTTTTTTTAGGAAAGATTATAAAATATATATCAAATTCTTTGGCCAAATTGCAAAGAAATCTGTGCGTTATTAAGTTTGTTTATTAACTGCCTCGTGAAACCATTCCAGCACTTTCTATACTTTATGTAATGCTCTAACAGTTTTGGGTTTGCTCTTAAAGGTTAAAAACACTGAAAATTAATGTTTTTCTGCTATTTTTTATTGTTTGGGAAAAAAAATCTCACCACTCTTGTGTTAAAGTGATAATGTATAACTGTTATGTCACACTGTTTTGTAAAATGTGTACATTGGTCAATATACAGTGTTTGTATACAGTACGCAAGATATGAAAAAATAAAACTGAACGTGAATTTTCGCATCTCAAATACGTAAGATGAAATCATTGCATTTGTGTACAGTACTTCAATGCTCATGAAATAATGTTCATACAAAGCCACTTCTGTTCAGAAATGCTTTATTGGCAAAGATTTTCCTTGGAAAAAGGGTTTTAAAAGTGCCTATTTTTGACAAAGCATACTCTAAAGCTGTTCTTGGAAAGAGATTATTGAAATCTCAGAAAAGCCTAAATGGTTACAAAGAAACCGTTTCCTTATAGAAGAAGTTCACTTCCAGAACAAAAATGTACAGATAATTTCACCTCCTTGTCATCCGAGATGTTCATGTCTTTCTTTCTTCAGTCATAAAGATGTTGTTTTTTGAGGCAAACATTTCAGGATTTTTCTCCATATAATGGACTTCAATGGTGCCCATGAGTTTGAAATTCCAAAATGCATTTTAAATGCAGCTTCAAAGGGCTCTAAACGATCCCACCCGAGGAAGAACGATCGGTTATTTTGTAAAAAAATTTACAATTTATATACTTTTTAACCTCAAATGCTCATCTTGTCTAGCATTTAGGGCAGTTAGGGTATGTTGAAAAACTCCTGTCTCATTTTCTCCTCCAAATTCAAAATCGTCCTACATCGCTGAAGAAGTACCAACCCAGTGTTTACAAAGTGAACGCACAAAACACCCTTTACAAAAAAAAAGGTAAAACAGCAATGTATGATGATTTTGAAGTTGGAGGAGAAAATGAGAGTTTTTTGACACCCCATTTGTCATGAACCGGAATACACAGAGTTCACGCAGAGCTAGACAAGACAAGCATTTGAGGTTAAAAAGTATATTGTAGTCAACATTTGAAGTGGATCAAAAAAGTTAATCAAAGTTGCCCTAAGACAAGAACTGATATTGTTTTTGTTTTAGGACAGCTTCGATGAAAGGTTTTGATCTACTTCAAATGTTGACTACTGTATAACTTGTCAATTAAAAAAAAAAAAAAAAAAAAATAATTTTGCTGGATTTTGTTTTGGAAGTGAACTTCTCCTTTAAAGGAGAATTCCACTTCCAGAACAAAAATTCACCAAAGAAATTATGGTTTTTGAGGAAAGCATTTCTCCATACAATGGACTTTATTGGTGCCCTGATTTTGAACTTCCAAAATGTAGTTTAAATGCAGCTTCAAAGGGCTCTAAACGATCCCAGCCGAGGAAAAAGGGTCTCATCTAGCAAAACAATCTATCTTTTTAAGCACAAAAGCTTGTGTAGTACAGGCTCTGGGATGCACGTTCACAATGCTACATACTATTGAATCACGTTGAAAGGTCATGCGGAACTCAAAGACTAAGAAAGTGCAAGTAAGTCAAACGCTGTTTACAAACAAAAAGGTACAACGATGTCGGACGATTCTGAAGTTGTAGGAGAAAATAAGATGGAGTTTTTCGCCATACTCTACTTTTTTGAGCCAGAGCACACAGACGATGAACTTGACGTGATTCGTAGTAGTGATGGGAAGTTCAGATCATTTTACCGACTTGGACCTTTGAGTCTCGTACAGCAAAATGAACAAATCTTTTCAAAAAAGTTTTTTTCATTTTAGCAAAATATAATTAAAATGTTACGTGTTACTTCCCTAACATCTACTGCTTAGACAAACGTTGATCACACTACAAACAAGACAAAACTATAATGCTATAAGAAACCCAAAGACTTGAAACAGGTGAACTAATTTCAGTACAGAACCTAACAGGATGTTGCGCATGCGCGACCAAACGAATCCCTCTCCGAGACGACTTGTTCTTCCCGAATCAAATTAAAGATTCGTTAAAAATGAATGAATCATTCAAGAACGACCCATCACTAATTCATAGCATTGTGGATGCGCATTCCCAGAGCCTGTGCTACACGAGCTCTTGTGCTTAAAAAGTATAAAAAATTTTATTTTTTGAAAAAATGACAGATCGGTTCGCTAGATAAGACCCTTCTTCCTCGGCTGGGATCATTTAGAGCCCTTTGAAGCTGCATTTAAACTGCATTTTGGATGTTCATAATCGGGGCATCAATGAAGTCCATTATATGGAGAAAAATCCTGAAATGATTTCTTTACGACTGAAGACAGAAAGACATGAACATCTTGAATGACAAGGGGGTGAGTAAATTATTTGTAAATTGTAGTTCTGGAAGTGGAGTTCTCCTTTAAGCAAACCAAGAAAGACACACAGAGAGGTATGAATAAACTAGTGTGTAATCGAACAGAAGACTATTGTTTTTTTGACAGGCTGGTCACTTCTTCACCTTTTGCTTCTTGTGACGCATTCGAAGAGTCCCAGAGGCTTCAGCTTTGGGAGACTCTGATTTGCTGGAGATGACAGTTACCTCAGGTTGGTATGTTTGTAGGAAGTCAATGAGGTCTACTTCCTGTTCCTCAGGATCACATTCCACTTCATCATTAAATCCCAGGCTCTCAGCCTCCATCAGTGGATCCTCCTCCTCCTTCTCCGTCTCACCATGCGCGTCTTCATTACGTTGCTCTTCCTCCGCTTCTTCTTCACAGTTTTCGTCGTCACCATTTTCTTCCTCTTCATTCCCTTCATCCTCCTCCTCTTCTTCCTCTTCTCCATCATGTTCTTCTTCCTCCTCTTCCTCATACTTGCATCCAACAGCTCCACCTTTCGGATAATGAAAGACGTGTCTATGATCGCTAAAGGTGATTTGTCTTCTTCTCCTGGTTGGTTTCTGTTCCTCTTCTTTTTCATCTGGGTATTCAAATTTTTCATCATCCTCATCGATGCTTTTAGAAAGACAGGGCTGGTCTTCTCCAATCTCGTCCTCATCTTCCTCCTCCTCATCCTCATCTTCTTCTTCCTCTTCATATTCGTCGTCGTCATCTTTTTCTCCTTCGTCATTCTCCACATTCATCTCCTCATTAGTACACGCATCATCAGGCTCATCCTCCTCCTCTTCTTCCTTCTCCATTCTCTCAGCAAGCTCTTCTGCTGTGGGTATGATTTGGTCCGGTTCTTCAAGTATGACACTAGGAAATCTGCGTCTGCGGGAGGGCATCTTATATTCTGGGTAGGTCTCCTCTGAATAGCCTTGGGAAGCAGTGAATAAGATGAAATTGAAACTTTATGAAACTGAAACAACAGCGGACCCAACACAAAGCCTTGAGGTATACCTTCCCAATCTGCAGAGTAAGGAGCCTCCTCAGCCTCTTCCTCCGGCGTGGCTCCTTCTCGCAACTGTCTCTCCCGCATCATTTGGCTGATTTCCTTCAGCTGTTTGAGCTTTCTCTCCTCACGCTTCCGTGTGCTCCTGCGTGACCTGAAGTCAAAACAAGTGGTGAGTCAGAAACTACAAGTAACAAATCACAACCAGTTCTAAAACACATAAACA
The DNA here is from genome assembly GCA_036247105.1 of Cirrhinus mrigala. NCBI lineage: Eukaryota > Metazoa > Chordata > Actinopteri > Cypriniformes > Cyprinidae > Cirrhinus > Cirrhinus mrigala. Next base: position 35,342,787 of record CM070013.1, on the reverse strand, counting down.
TTTCTCGATAATCATGAAGCTGCGAAACATATTAAAATTAACTGTTATTGCTCATTATTTTAAAAAGTAATTAAAAACTTAAGCAGAGTCACAAAGGTATGCTAGTGAAACTTAACTAATTAAAGCAAACCACCTGTGGAGTTGTGCAGGGTCAAATACCTGTCAACTAATTACATACTAAAAACGTTTCCTCAGAAGAAAATGGATCTGTTCTGTGAATATTTGAAATATATATACATGTATATATATATACACATTTATGCATTTGGCAGATCCTTTTATCCGAAGAGCATTCCAGGTATGCATTTTAGCATTTAATGCATTTCCTGGGAAACTTGCACTTTTCCTTTTTATAAATGGATTCAGTTTGAAGAAGCATGCGTATCATGTCAGTGCTCTGTCGGCTCTTTGATCTATAAGATACCGGATGGTGAAAGGAGAGAAATATGACCTGTTTACCTGGCAGATGGGTGGACAACTTTAGATATTCTCTTTTCTTTGGCTTTTTCACTCATTCTGCCTTGCATCTGCGCCAGCTGACAAGTAGCTGTCAGGGAGACAATTGAATGAGGCTGAAACATGTGGCCGTCACACGTCATGGTTTCATTTAAATCAAAGTTTGAGCTTTGCATACACATGCTGTACAGGGTGTGCGTGCAGTGCTGATGCTCTATCAGTTGCTCCCTTCACCCTTTGGCATCCATTTGATGAATAGAGCTAAACCTCTTACTACTGATCCAAAAGACATGCAGTTAATTGGTATTAGGAGCTGCTAGGCTTCTAAAACATTACTTCTGATTGCTAATCCGGGCTGAACAAAAGGAGAGAACAAAGCTTGCCAGGTCCTGGACAGGATCCTAATCTACCTTATCTGGAGCTGCATGTGGTTTAGCTACTGAACTGCTGAGAATGCATGCAATAAGAGTAAAACAAAATGTGATTTGACAATATGGTGCATAAAGATGAGCATCTTTATTAGGCATATACTGTTGTCCAACTTGATGTACAGTATATGCGAACTCACGCATCTCTTCAAATGTGTATTCTGACTGCAGTATAGGGAATCTGCACCCTGGTCGATGAGGTTTGTCCTTTGAGGTCAGCTGTTGAAAGATCAAAGTAAGCATCATTGATTTTGCTACTGAGAGCAGATAAGGTATACATACACATAACCACATTAACCCTTGTCACCATCCACCCTGTGGGACGCCTAGGTTTACTTCACCATATTACAAATAAATCCCAATCTAATCATGACAAACTATACATCGTTAGAAAAGGTCTAAGACTCCTAAATAGATATTTTACCATATTGTTGTGTTACAAATTATGTAGGAAAAGTAATAGATTAATAAATGTCAAGAGTGCAACTTAACAAATCTACATCATGAGTTCTGATCTTTGCCACAAAAGACTTTCTTCATTGCCTTTTTCCCTATCACACTTTAGAAATCATAAGAAATGATATATCAGTTCAAAACTTAAAATCTCAAAATTCATCCTTTGAAAGGCATTTTAAAATCAGACATTGCATTACCACAGAAAATGTACATCAAAATCATATTACAAAATGTTTTCGTTCATGAATTATAAAAATTTAGGTATGGATAGTGCATTTTTATGTCTGTGTTCAAAATGGGAGTGACAGTTAAAGGGTTAAAGTAGAAGTTCACTTCTAGAATGAAAATTTCCTGATAATTTACTTACCCCCTTGTCATTCAAAATGTTCATGTTTTTCTTTCTTCAGTCAGAAAGAAATTACTTTTTTCCAGAATTTTTTTTGCATACTGTACGGTGGACTTCAATGGTGTCCAATCCGCTTGTTCAGTGGTGACGTAAGAAATGCTGTTTCTGGATCCATGCCTCAACTCGCTTCACTTGAGAATACTCTCGGCAGCCGTTTATGAGCACTGTTTATTCATATTAAATATTTAAGCTAAACCTTTTCAAACGTATGGTGTACACTACAGTCTCACAGTGTCCCAAACACAATAATTTAATTATTTTTTTTTTTCATTTATTTATTTATTTATTTATTTATTTGTATGTATGTATGTATGTATGTATGTATATATGTATGTATGTATGTATGTATGTATATTTTCATTGTCTAGCTATTTGGGATTTCGGTATGGAGTTAAAGGTTAGGATTATATTTTTTTTGGTAGCATTATATCACATTGTGAGTGTATACAGTATTAGCACCTTTGTTGTTTTCTTGTGGAATCTGATAAAGCATTTGGACCCAGAAGCGGTGACGCGTGACATCAGACTTAAGTGGATGAGTTGAAGGTCCAAACTGCAGTTTTAGTGCAGCTTCAAAGGGACATGATCCCAGCAGTGGAATAAGGGTCTTATTTAGTGAAACAATTGTCCATTTTCTAAGAAAAATACAAATATATATACTTTTTATTCACAAATGTTCATCTTGCACTAGCTCTGCGATGTGCTAGCAAGTTTTCACACATTACATAATCACTTTTGAAAGGTTGTGTGGTTAGTTCTTCGTCTGTTTGTTCCAGTTCAAAAAGGTAGGGTAGGGTAAAAGTCAAATTTTCTCCAACTTCAAAATCTTTTTTTTCTTTGTAAACACTGGGTCGGTACTTTGGCCTACGTCACACGTGATTACGTAATGCGTGAGGTCAAGCTAATGCAAGACGAGCATTTGTGGTTAAAAATAAATAAATAAATAAATTTGTATTTTTCTTAGAAAATGACATATCATTTCACTAGATAAGACCCTTATTTCTTGCCTGGGATTGTGTAGAGCCTTTTGAAGCTGCACTGAAACTGCAATTTGGACCTTCAACCCGTTGGCCACCATTAAAGTCCACCACTATATGGAGAATGTTGGAATATTCATATGGAATGTTTTCTTAAAAAACTCTTAATTTCTTTTTGCCTGAAGAAAGACATGGAACATCTTGGATGACATGGGGGTGAGTAATTTATCAGGAAATTTCATTCTGGAAGTGAACTTCTCCTTTAAAAACTAATGACAAGAAGACATTTTTTTGTTTCTAATTTATAACAGCATATGTACACTGGGGTCAGATTTTTATTATTATTATTATTATTATGTTTTTTATTTTATTCAGCAAAGATACATTAAATTGATTGGAAGTGACAGTAAAGACATTTCTAGAATGATTTTTTTAAGTACTGTAATGGCTGCTGAAAATTTAGCCATCACAGGAACAAATTCCATTTTAAAATATATTAAAATACAAAACAGCTCTTTTATATTGTAATAAAGTTTTACAATATTATTATTATTATTATTATTATTATTATTATTGTATTTTTTATCAAGTAATTGCAACCTTGTAAGTATAAGACTTCAAAAATATTAAACATCTAACTGATCCCCAAATTTTTTAGCATTTCTTTAAATATTAAAGCACCTGTTAGATCTTTTCTCTAGGGGAATTATTATTACAGGAGAGCGACTGAACAGAGAAAACCTTCTGATAAGACTCACTTTGAAGAACAAGTAGATGATATAAAGGAAGATCCCAAAGCCATAGACAGGGATAACCTGGCCCAGGAGATTCGGCTTGCCAACACCTTTGGCTCTGGCAATGGCCTCGGGGCTGTAATGCTTGATGTAATGAGAGTCTGTGTCCCAGTGATCATGATCTTCAGAGAATGAATGTCTGTGTCGTGAGGGAGGAAAATGCCCTGGCCCAACTTTAAAAAAATAAAATAAAAAGAAATAAGTAAATAAATAAATAAATCTATAAATATATGTATAGAGAGACTGCACTCAATAAGAGCAATTTCTAGTCAGTGAAATATAATTTTTGCATTAAGTATAGAAATGCACTTATTACAGTTCTGACATGGAAATCAAAATTTTAAAATGTCTTGATATTTAATGATCTTCCATGACTGCAGGAACACTGATGAAATAATCAATGTCTTTTCTGTATATTAAGCATTTTTTTTTGTATTTTAAAAAAAAAATGAAATACAAATATAAACTAAAAATGATAGATGAAAGCTTATAATGTTTTACTGATCCATTTTTTAAGGTTACTGTGCTAAATTCTGTAAAAGATGTAGGGAATAAATAAGGAGGGATTTGTTCTGAAAACGGCACTGGGAAAGTGATCCTCACTTTATGAAGCCACACACGGGGAACTGGTAGAGGTTAACAGGTGGACCTGAGCACAGATCACAGGGATGGTCAAATCAGCACTGACATTACTGAAACACTAAATGAGGGAGAATGAGGGATTACATTTTTGTCTCATCTTACCCTCCAACCGCACTGTTTCTTTCTTCACTCTGGGTAAAAATAATTTGGGTAGGAATAAAGACATACAGAGGACGATGCAAGAGATGAAGGTGATCTTCTGACATGTTGAAACAGCCATATCGATGCGACAGACAAAATAGATGCTGTAGAACAAACGGTGACAAGCGTCAACATCACGACATCACTTCTACGAAATTTCCTGTTGATTCGCTGAAGCGGAAATGACTGGAAACATTAATCCGCCTTCCGGGTGAGATTAGACTGACGACGCATTAAATCAACTCACTCAGAATCATCAATCATATTCGTGACCTGTTATTAACCCATTTTATGAGATAATTTAGTCTTTTACTCTTTATTGTAATTTTTATCGCTGCCCTTACATGAACAAAAAGGATTTATCATGTAACGTTATGCATAAAACATAAGATGTACACTCTACTGGGTTTTTTCCCCCCACATTTTTGTGCTACGCAACTAATGATATACTATTTAATTATAGGCTATTATTATTATTATTATTATTATTATTATCATCAACATTGTTGTTGTCTATGATGATGATTGTTTCCTGACGATGATGATGTCGTGTTCGTGTTGTTGTTATTCACCTATTAGTCCAGTAGATGGCAGTGCCGTCGTGATTATAGCGCTCATAAGGCCTCATTAAAAGCCTTTTATTGAGATCGCAAGTGGAGATGACTCTATGAGGGAATTCATAGAACTTTTAGGTTGTGGATATTTTGTGTCACCCTATGATTTAATTACTAAAACAACACTATAATAACATTTAAATAAATGAATAAAACTATTCACTTGATTCCATATAAAATGTATGTCCTAATGTCATTCATTCAATGTCATCACATAGCATCTCTGCTCATAGTTTTGTGATCTAATTAATTATTATTATCTAATATTAATTTTTACATTTTAATGTAATGTATATCAACAATTTTTGCTAAATTAACCCATGTCCTATATATATAATGAAATGTATTTATAGGATATTTAAGATACTATCCTGAGTATTTTCCTTGTATTTACGCTGAACTGGTCATAAAAAGGCTACACAGTCATTTCCATTTTTATGCTACTTTCTGTTTTTTATAACTAATCCATTCATGGTCCCCTCTAAGACTGAGTCTACCTTAGTGTGAAAATACCTTGTTGCTAAGCCAAATAAATATTCATATTAATTTGCATTTCCAATAATTCCTAATTAAAGTTTTGAGTTTTACCACATGCAGTTTTAATGAGCACGTGAAGAAAAAACATCTCCAGTTTTTAAAGAAATGGAGGAAATTGGAAAAGCGAATTGGTCCTTAAGTTCAGCTTGGTGATGTAATGTGAATGTACATGTGTGCTGATATTTCCTGCAGAGCTCAAACTCTTCCTCCAGGCCAGCTCATCTTTTATCTGTTTACTGAGCTGCTCTGTTATCAACGTTTTAACTACCTAATTATTCTTCATTAGGCTCAATTTAAGTACAACGAATGCACTGCCACAAAATTTGCACTGTGCCCGAAAACCTCATAGAACCGCACAAGGCCTTGCAGAAAAAAAAAAAGAAAAGAAATAAAAAATTTTTTTCTGCTTTTCTATGAAAGTCTTAGTGCTCATATTGTTTATGCTAAAAGCAAAATATGCCATTGACTCTTATGAAATGCTTGTGCCCCTTCCTGTCGTGTGAGCGATACATTCACATACATGGCAATCAACACACCTTCACCAAACAAAATTGCTTTCAGAAATAGCAATCGTTTTCTTTCTCTATATTCATGCAAGTGATTTGTTGTGCAATGTCACCTTACTCAGTGCTGGCGGACCAGGTTTGCATCGAACCCCTTTTCACTCTCTCTCTCTCTCTCTCTCTCTTTCTGGCTCTGTCTAAATCAGTCAATTTATTTCCAAATTGCAAGTTGAGTGCGGGAGCAAAGGCTTCTTTCACTGCTGGGGTGAAATATTAAATCAATGCACACTCCCATATATCGAGTGGGCTTTAATTTTTATTTAATATTGATGGGAATGAAGCTGGCTTTGAGTGTCGTGAAGGACATACTGTTACAAATCCAGGGGCCTTTATATTCATGGAGGAGAGACAGTGATGGTGAGTGAATGTGCTGGATTAATGCGGACCTGAGGAAGCCTGGCTGTGTGAGCCAGGCCTTGAGACACCGGCCAGTTGTCATCCTCCATTTGTTACCATGAAAAGAGAGCAGGACGGCACATATGAGACTTTGAATAATCTGGAGCTGAGATACCATCAGACGGATGCTCAGAAGTAGATTAATAATCCGAGTTCAAATGCTAGCCAGACCTTCAGCCTGTCTTCAAACTGCGGAATGGGCAAGTGATGTCGGACGTGTGTGTGTGTGTGTGTGTGTGTGTGCGCGAGTGTGTAAGAGTAAAGCATAACTGGACAGTATTGTGAATGTGTTGATGATGTATTATGCGGTGAAGAGAGGCAGCAGATGGGGATCCTGATTAAGGCTGAAAAGCAGTGTAAATAGTAATCTGATCTGTAGCTGCGCCGTGCGTGTGGGAAAGCAGCTTGGGCCTCGGCCAGAGAGCACGGCTGTCCTACCAACACAAGAAGTCACATTACTCGCTGCTGCACCCCTGACTCAGCCAGAGTTCGAGGGGGTCAAAGGTCAAAATGCATGAATGATTGTTGGCAAATATTCTTTTGTGAAAAGAATATTTGCGTCACATTTTTGCGTCATGGTACGCTGATGAAAATTCATTGAAGACTGACACGGAAGAGAAGAAATTGTTGAATAAAGTTGTTGTTTTTGTTTTCTTTGCACACAAAAAGTACTCCCGTAGCTTCATAAACACATGGACTATTTTAATGATGTCCTTACTACCTTTCTGGGCCTTGAACGTGGTAGTTCTGTCGCTGCCTATGCAAACTCTCGGATCTCATCAAAAATATTTTAATTTGTGTTCTGAAGATGAACGAAGGTCTTATTTTTGGGTAACTATCCCTTTAAGGGCACATGCCTATACATTAAACTAATTTTCAAAACCTAACCTGAGTAACATCCACTGAAGTAAAAATTGTGACACCTAGCTCAGGTCTTCTCTATGTCACCCGTGTGAATTTCAGATATTTGCAAGTGCCCCCATACACTATAAACATCACTCAAGGGGGAAAACAAATATACTAATTACCACAGCTAGTGTTGCATTTGCATTGAAATTGTAGTTTATGAAGCCAGTGCCAGTTTTCATTAAACTTCTTAGTGACAAACTACATATATGGCAGAAATGTCAGTGTATTAAAACAGTGGTGCAAATTCCTTCCAGCAAGGTAATTACATGTGCCCGACCTATCGTTTTAAAGGTAAGCCATAACTGATTGTGTTTTCACACAGGAAACAAGCAATTGATTGGCTTTGTTTGACATCTAGAGTTGTTTGCCAGTGCATTGCATCTTTGTTGTGGACGCTGTATGTGGTGGAGAGAGTGCGGGCAGGCGGAGAGGGCCACTGTGAGGGTGGAGAAGGCGCAGAGGTTCAGCTGATAGAAGCTTTGATCTCAAACAGCAGGGGGGAAATGACATTATTTAAGGTGCCTCACCAGCACGACACTGCAGCACAGCGAGAGATGCGCTGTGAAATTGCAGGTTCAGTTGCACATGGTTGAAATGCCGGACACACACACACACTTGTGCATAAACACACAGACAAGCATATTAGCAGAAACCCACCCACAGGCGAGCCGGCATCACAAGCGCACACATGCCTCACTGTGAGGAATGTAAATGCTTCAAATACATGTGGACTCTTCAAGTGTGACAGAGAGCTGTTTGTTTTTACATGGTGTGACTCAGAGTGGATGCCTGGCCGTGAATTTAGTTCAGGAGAGACAAAACAGAATTCAGACTTGAGATAAACTTTAGATATTTACGTAGTAGGACACTGTACAATAATAACAAGCATAACATCAGGATAATTAATCATACAACAATGATCAACCCCATTATTTCAGAGGTGAATGAACTAAAATTTTCTTGAAAGATTTCAAGAAAGACTTCATGAACTTAAACCAAATGATCACAGAATGGTATTTTTTTTATATCCTATAATAAATATCCCATATATAATGGATAAAACTTTCACAGTTTTAATTGCTTTGTAATTTTAGTTGTATTGTGTCAATATAATGCTCCATTACCTTCCTAAAAGAAAAAAGCATTAAAGAAATAGCCTTTAACTAGCAAGTCTGGTCAAGGTTGCCAGGTCCCAGAAAACCCTCCAAAAAGGACTGAGAAGTAGCCCAATTTTTGCCCTGTCCAGTCACAGCTGACAGCTGATTTAGTCTATTAATATCTTTTGTAAGAAACATTTTGATTTTATTTATTCTATTTTGAATTTTACAAGGCTTGTTTATATGTAGTATGTGCATATTAAATTAATTAATCTGTATTTTATTTATTTATTTTTCTTTTGTTTTATTTTAATTTTCAGCACTTTTCATGATAAAATTTAAAATTAGGGCTGGGTGATATGACCAGGAATATTATGACTATATATATATATAGGAAGGAAATGCTCTGAGAATTTATGTAAACCTTTTTCTTTTCATAAATTCTTTCAAGCCAACTTTTAATTTAGGGCCCCATGAAATTCACTTTATTTTCCCCTAAATTATGTGTTATCCATTTTATTTATTTTGTGTTTCATTATTTAATACAAATTTATCATGAAAAAAATCTACACATAACTGGCAAATAAAACTTTAACAATTTAATCAATCTTTTAAAATATAATACAATATATAACTATTAATTTACAACAAAAACTTTGCATTTTTATTTTTGTAAAAAAAAGACGAGGCACGACATAACTATGTTTGACATTAAAACATGCATAAAAAAATATTTGGGTTAATTGATATTCCTTACAAATAATAGTAATAGTATTAGCCTATTATTTAAAAAAAGTACATTTTACTATATCATAGTAATATATTTATGTTAAAATGTCTATACGGTTGTCGTGAGGTTTTTCAAATGATACGGTGAAAAGCTCTCTAAGGGGGGCTCTGGAGAATAAGTTCATAAGTGCGATGCAAACGCTGAAACCACCGTGAGCTTTAATGTGTGTGAGTTTCTATAGTAGACAAAACTATGTTTTAAAATACAGACACGCAGAACGTGCAGACTTAATAAGTTGTTTTGACTTTCTGTTGTGGTGTTTATTTCTGCTGTGTAAAAAATAAAAATAAATAAAAATAACATCTATGCTCTGGGTGAAACGTAGCCTATGTAATAGCTTGTGATGTGACATCCTCTCCATTCTTAAGTAGCTTATAGTTCATATTAGTCAAAGAATCTGCTTTCATTTTTATTTGTCTATACTTTGGACGGCAGAACTATAGCTGTTAGCTGCATTTTTCCCGCAGCTGCATCTTCAATATAGCCCAAATCGAAGGTATGCACGTGACGTCACCGTCAGCTGGAGTGAGTGCGGCTCCGCCCACTGAGTGGCAGCATTGGTTTCAGCGTGAATGCTGCCAAAGAACACACAAAACACCTCTAAAACCAGAACGAGCTTTGCGATTAACCGTACAAAGAGATTGACAAGAAACCTGAGGTATATTTTTACAGGCTGCCAAAAGCTAAATAAAAAAAAGCAAATGGATCGCTGCAATTCAAAGAAACAAATGGACTCCAGGTGGCGAAATACGGATTTGCAGTTATCATTTTATGTTAATATGTTGAATATTCACACCCTATACATTGTTTTGTCAGATATCTCATCAATTAAATTTTTACCATCTTAAATTCTGCCTGACTGGATGTTTTTAAATAAGTACAGACAAAAACTATATAAGAATTTGGGATGGACCATATGACCATATATATAACATTGATATAAGTGATCACCTGGGTTTAGACCAGCCTATTTTGTATTTACAAAATGCGTTCACAGGCAAATCTGCTTTGTTTATTTCCCCAGGTTGAAATCAGGCACATATATAAATGTCAGGAAACACGATTCCTGGCTGCATATCAATATCCATGGACCACTGGGAATTTGGTAAATTGTAAGGAACATTATACTAAGTCCAGCAAAATGATTATCGTTTTGTTTTACTCGCGTTTTCGCAGCTTCCCTATTAAATCCATTCAAGCAGCTGCTTCTTTTGCCACTCAGTCCCAAGGGGGCGTGTTCCGACGAGAAAGTGACGTCAATGCCTCTATTGTGCGGGAAAACCGCGACCCCGGCAACAAAGAAACTGGTCGTTGATGACATCATCTTGTAGGAAGTGACATCATTTTTGGTGGGAATACAACAGACCAAAATCAGTAAGTATTAGGGATGATTTTTAATATATTTTGCTTGTTTGTGTTGTTATTATGCGTTGCATTCATTTAAATACATTTACAGAAATTAGTGCGATAATATCAAATGGTCAAAACACTAAAACAATAACAACATAAAAGCTAAAAGTGCTACTCGAGTGCTACTTTAGTCAGTAAAAGAGTTACATTGAGTTTAAAGTAACCGCGAAACTCTGGCGAGAATCACATTTGCATATTTAGATGAATACTTTGCGGCTTGTTCTCGCAAAGGAGGTAAGGAGACTGTATATGCGTTGCTGTGTTTTTATTATTATTGCTTATTAAGTTTATGTTGCTCTTATGTTGCTGGCTTATTTGTTGATGTGTTATGATGAACTCTCTGTCTCTGTCTCTCTCTCTCTCTCCATATCAATGCAATACATTACTCAATCCTGATAGTCAATTTGTAGTCAGTAAAACAAAATAATGGATTGCATATAATGTATCCGTATTAATTCTTGGGATAAAATGCAGTCTACTTTTGTTTTGTAGTGGTCAGTGTGATCTATTATTGTACAGAAAAAAAGAGTTGTGTAAAAATGTTACATTTTGTCTGCACTATTCGTTTAAAGTTGAGTGTTTGTGATATATTATTTTGTTTACTATAAACACAACATCCCAAGTAATTGAAAGGAAAGTGAATATTGTTTATTGTACAAACTCTGTCCTGAGAATGTGAGTGATTTTTCTGACATAACAGCCAAAGACAGTTTTAAAGCGCAATTGCAGAATGTGAGTCACTTTATCTTGAATATATGGCTTTATATAAGCTACTCACTTTGTGGCTTTCTGACGTAAAGGCTGTATTCCTGCATGCATACTGTTTGATGTTTAATTTTAAATAGAATAGGATATGAGTGCTTTGGCATTAAAAGTTTACAACATACACATATAGAAAGTGAATTGCTGAATGAGTCAGTTGAGTGTGTGATTCACATACAAAACAAGCATATGTATTTAACCCATACAAGAGGAACATTTTCTATAGACAGAGTTAGACAGAGTAACCTTGATGGATCCCAGGCATCTGAACCCTTAGTTTAAACAAGTGACAGGACAGAATATCATTGGTGTGTCCCTCATGTGTACAGCAGGCACCTTGAATGGCCTTAACCAGCTTTAATAGGTGATAATGATTAGTGCGGCATAAAAAAAAGAAGAAACGAAGAACAGATAAAAAGGGAGAGAAAGAAGGAGAGTGCGCTTCTTCACGCAATTATTAACAAGTTAACTTTGTAGTGGAGACACTTTATCCCCGAGGACAAACAACCCAAATGTTTGCAAAATATAATTAAGCCGAGGCATCTTTAAATGTCATTGCAGCCTGTGCCATGTTTCAAATTGTTCTGCATCAACAGAATTTAACGAGATGGCGAAGGAATCCATTCCCTGCAAGCATGTGATAAGCCACACATACAGTGGAGCACTTTCATTGATTGCCAAAATAAAGCATTTTGTATGCAAATGGGGGAATGGAGTGGGTAAGCTGATTCAGCCTCATGGACACCAAATAATGGCCTTTACAATTAATACTCGCGCATGCTATCCATTGAAACTTTCATCTCCCGTTTAATGGCTCTGAAACATTTACACATGCCCCATCCACCCCCCTCCCAAAAAAGAAGAAAAGAAAAAATGGTGTGTTGTTCCAATGGATTAATATGAAAGCCAACAAATAAATAAAGTCCAAACACCCTGTGTCTCCACATGAGCCCCCCTCCGATTCTTGGCCCGCTCCTGCCTTTTTTTTTTTTTTTTTTTGCTGCTGTGTTTCAGGCACATTTTGGATTAACTGATAATCTTTGAACATGAAGGAAGGTCTGGGATCCCCCAGGGGCATGTGCTGGGGAGAGTGAGCTTGACAGGAGGATTGGGGCTGATGTGGCATTGTTTGAATGTAATGTGCTTGTTTTTGTACTTGTAAACACGCTTCTCTTTGTTTTAGTAATGCCAACCCCTTCCTGTGTAGATTTTTCTGCTGGAGCAGCACAGGTTTGTACACACGGAGGCGTGATGGGCTAACAGTGATACGTTATAGCAAGACCTGATCAGATTGCCTGAGGGGAAAGCTTACAGCTAGCGGACAATGGAAGTCAAAGTAGAGCGTCAGGTGATCTTCTGTCCTCTGTCAAATGAGGGCAAATGAACTGGCTGCTGATATCATTGCTAACAAAAAGTGCCATGGTGCTAACATGATTTTCAGTTTTTTTTTTACTACCTTATCGTGATTATTCAATATAAAATGCGGGAACTTTTGTAAGATCCAGCAGTGGTCTTCTCAAGGGCTTTTCATTTTCATGGTTATGTCGAAGCACTATATAATATTAGACAACAGTTTAAGGAGTGTTAACCATATATGAAGAGATAAGTGATTGTGACAGTCCAGGTTATAGGTATTATAGAAAACATCAAGGACTTGTCAGCGTTTCCAATCTGTTCAAAGCTTGCCAATCTGTTAATAATTTTTGCTGTTTGTCTATTGCTATATGTAGTTTTGTTGTGTAGTATCTAAATCTTTTCCCACCAGTTTTGAGCTTGTGCACAGTATCTTAAAATTTTGAAAAGCATTAAGATGTTGATCGGTTAAAGGGATGAATTGAAAAACCAAAATTCCCTTGACCTTTTGACATGTAAAAGGACATTGTACTATGAAAACATCCTGTAAGTTTCAGAACTCAAGTCCTTTGTTCACTTCATTTTACCGTGGATTCATTTACAAACAAGGCACAATTCGACACAGGATTTTCAAGAAGATTGAAACTAAAAGACAATGCTGTGCCAGCTATATTGGATCCGATAGTAATGTCACAACACAAGTGTGAGTAACTGCTTTCATTACGTGGTCACTATTGCTTTTTCTCTTCTTACAGGTTGTTTGATATGTATTGAGTTATTTATTAGTTATTCTTTGACCTAAATCACAGCGGCATCCATCTATGAGGAAAGTATGCTGTCAAACATACACAAGTGTTAGACAATCATAGCAGTGGGCATTTACTTCTGAGTCAACAATCTGCCACACGTTATTCAAACAGAAAGACAGAAAAAAACTTCTAAATTATAGAACTTATAAATTATGATGTTTTTTGATGTAAACATCTTGATGACATTATCAAGTACAAAAAACAGTACAAAAAACAAAGGCAGTTCATGACCCCTTTCAAATATGATGCGTGCCTTGATTGATATAATATGTCGGTTATGAAAAGATCCGCCATTGTGGAAGTTGCCATCACAGTTTAGCAATCTCACCAAGTTCTACTATTAGTAAACGTGGATGTCACTCTTGAACTGTGAACATACAGTATGTCACTGTTCCAAAGATGGCTAACATTAAAAACACAGTCAAACCAGTAATATTGTGAAATAGTATTACAGTTTAAACTAACTGTTTTCTATTTGAATGTTTTTTAAAATGTGATTTATTCTATTTATTCTACTTATTCTACTCTGCCAACCAAGCATGCGTTTGATCCAAAATACAGAAAAAGCTGTAAAATTGTGAAATATTTTTACTATTTAAAATGAATGCTTTCTATTTGAATATATTTTAAAATGTAATTTATTCCTTTGATCAAAGCTTTTCAAAATTTTTAGCATCATTACGCCAGTCCTCAGTGTCACATGATCCTTCAGAAATCATACTAATAGGCTATTTGCTGTTCTGAAATAAAAAAAACTTTTGTAACATTATACACTATATCATATAAAAGCTTGGAGTCAGTATAACTTTTTTTTTTTTTTAGCAAGGATTCTTTAAATTGACCAAAAGTAGTGATAAAGACATTTCTAAAAATTCAATTTCACATAAATGCCGTTCTTCCAAACTTCCTATTCATCAAAGAAACCTGAAGATTCTACTCAGCTTTTTTCAACATAATAATAATAATAATAATAATAATAAATGTTTTTTGAGCAGCAAATCAGAATATTAGAATGATTTCTGAAGGATCATGTGACTGGAGTAATGATGCTAAAAATTAATCTTTAAAATCACAGGAATAAGTTACAATATATTCAAATAGAAAACAGTTATTTCCTGTTTTTGCTGTACTTTGGATCAAATAAATGCAGGCTTGGTGAGCAGAAGAGACTTCTTTAAAAATATTAAAAATCTTACTGTCCAAAAACTTTTGAATGCTAATGTAACCCATATTTTTTTGTTGTTGTAACCTAATGTGATTTAATATAATATTTCTTGACTTGAATAAAATTGATAAATTTCGATATTACCATAGGAACCACATTTTTAACATTTTTATGGTGAAGCCACTGGCCACTGTTTCACTTTAATTTGGAAAACACGCCAGCATTTACCTTTAGAAACTTATAAATTCTCTAGTCCACCATTATTTCTATACCAGGGGCATGTAAGTTCGGGTCCTAGATAGCTCCAGCCCTGAAAGAAAAAAAATAATAAACTCACGGCCTTAGTAATCCTGAAGACACTGATTAGCTTGTTAGAGCTAAGCGCTGCAGGACAGCAGCTCTCTAGGACCAAACTTGTCTACCCCTGCTCTATACCTTGTTTTCTCAGTCTGATCTGAAGTGATTATGACATGATTAATGTAACCCTCATGTGTCATGCAGTAGGAATTTCACTAGATCCCCATGTATCTTTTCTCTGCCATTCATATGTTCTGTCTGATATCACCTTCTTATATTGACGTCTCTGTCCTTCAGCTCCTTCAGCATCTGTGAGTCCTGTGAAAGTCAAGGGCGGCTGTAAAAGTGTTGACAGCAGTGTTTGAGGGCTCAGGACCACCACACCAGCAGGGAAGCAAGGAGGAATCAGTGTATACATTAGTGTGTGTTTGAGAGTGGTGCTGGTGATGGAGATGACCTCTGCTAGACAGAAGTGTGCTGTGAGGAGAATGGGATCTCTACACTGCTGCCCAGGCTGGAATTTGTGCTTGGGAAGTGTTTAACTTTCTCAAATCCCAATTGCACTCAGCAGGAGGGGGTCTCCTTTTTTGCCTACAGCTCTGCTCTCGAGGTTGCCCTTGTGTCTGGAGCCTAAATGTGTGTGTATGTTGGGGGTTGGAGCACTAGAGGATTGATTGGATAATGGCTCTGCTGTCAGAGGGGTGAAAGTGAGCTAGGAGAAGAAGAGAGACTGAAAACACAGCTTCTTATCTAATGATGAGATCCACTCCATAAGCTCAACCAGAGGTGCCTGGGTAATGACGGAATGACTGCCTCTGTTTTATTCAAGAGATATGACTATCTGTCATGAATAAGATGTCTTGAAGTTGCAATTGCTACATATAAAGTCACACTGTGAGACATACTCATCCTCAAAGTGGAGAGGAAAATATTCAGTTTATGAGTTCCAAGCATATGAATGACCAAGTGTTGTTCTAAATAAAATCTACATTATTCCCAAGTTGAGAAGTTGGCAGGGGTGTTTGCAAAGTTATTTGGTTTTCTTCATGATGAAGGATTTTGCAAAGTTATTTTTTATTTCCTGTGCCATATTTCAATATTATGGTGCTATATAGACAAGAAATATAAATTAATCACTGACCTTCAATGTTTGCTTTATGCAAAATAAAAGGTTGTATTAGATACCATGCATAAACAAATGATACAAAATTCATAATTTTAAGTTCAGGTGTAGTGAATTGTTTTTTTTCTTAAACTACTTATGTATTTTTTTTATTTATTTATTAATTTAGTTAAAAAAAAAAAAAAAAGAATTGTCATATTAACAAATGGCAGTTTAGAAGTAGGAGGTTCTCGTGCACTTAAAGACAGCACTGAACTCACATTGTAACTGTAACTGTCAAAACTGCAAGATTTTTGTTGCAAGTTATTTGAATGTGAAAAGTCAAAATTGCATATTATATGTCGAAGTACTGAAATTCATGCATTCCCTATTTTGAATACACAATCCATATACAACATTGCCAATATAGTAGTTATTATTTTATTTAGTTTCAGGTGGCTTGTAAAAAGCCATTTTCAATTACACTGGTCTTTTTCCAATTTTTAAATCCACTGGACTGAGTAAATATGTTTTTATTTTTTTCAGTGCTAACACTAAATTGAACACATTTTTGTGTGTGAGCGATATCTCTCCATCATATCTAAGTTATAAAGAAATGGCAGGCCACTTCAATCTTCCTCAGAGAGAAGCCTCAGCCTTGCTGGTCACTGCCATGCCCAGTGACTCCCTGTTGTTGTTTTTGTATTTCATTTCACTAAGCTGCCTGAGCAAAAGGGTGAGCGAAAATCTCCACTAAGTCCTTCACCCTCTGCGCAACCCCTTATAGATATTCTCCACAGAGATAAAGCAAAGTAAAATTGAAATTTTACAAGCGACTAAAAAGATAATACAGTTTGAAATAATCTTACTGTGCATGCTGAACGGTGTCAATAAACAAGCATGCTTAGAACAAAATGCTCCTGCTTTTATCTCGGTGAAAAATCCATAAAGTCTTTACTTCAAGCTGAGACAGAGGTAAAGTGGTTGTTGCTTTTATGTTTCACCTTGTTTTTCTCAAAAGTGAGACCCCATTTGGGATTTGAGAGGCATGCCTTCTTATGGTTGACATTTATCTTGCACATGTGAGGGATGGAGAAAAGAGAAAGTTAATAGAGAGTGAGCGTCATGCTAATCTTACAGAGCAAACAGTTTATTCACTCGGCAGGACAACTGTAATCTCATGGCAGGATTGGACGTGCATTCATCGATTTATAGCTCATAATTAAGAGCGTGGAATGCTTTTTTAGTTTAGTTTAACTTAAAGATTTAGCTAAAAACTCCTGTAAATTATTTAATTCATATATTATTTTTATTTCTATTTAACATCAATCAAGTCAGTTTTATTGTATGTGTTTTTGTAGCGTTCAGTGTTGGGGAGTAACTAGTTACACGTAACAGCATTACGTAATTTAATTACAAAATAAATGTAACTGTAATCTGTTCCAGTTGCTGAGGAAAAAGATACTAGGGCTGTGCAATAAAAATCGGATGCGATTATCATACGCATCTCGCCAGTTCTGTGATTAGTTGTAAATCTCCATCATGTGCTGTCAGATGGAGCAGCATTTACTACACAGAGCCGTAGCTCACTGACAAGCTATGCAATATCGCTTTCAACATGGGAGGCGATACATATCCGATGTTGAACGCGATATTGCGTAGCTTGTTGAAATGTTAAAGGGTGTTACATCTGAATACTTGTTGTACTAATATTTACGATCCCAAAGTAAAAAGAGGTGCTAAACTCTGATTTTGTAGTGGTTGTACTTTAAAATTAAATTATTATAATGTTAATTCAATAGATGAAGGCTTTTGAAAGTTGGTTTGGTTGCTTCTTGAAGTCGCTTTGTATAAAAACGTCTGCTAAATGACTAAATGTAAATGTACATTTGGAAAAGTAATTAAAATGTAATCAGTTACATTAATAAAGTAACTGACATAGTTACACTACTTAAACACACATAAAAAGTGCTACACCATTACTGGATGAGTTATATGGGAAAACATGGGCGCTTTCTTTTTTTTCCCAAGAATATATATTACTGTTCAGTTGAAAATCATTGTTATTCTATTCCAATCACCATTCCATCCCTCATTTCATACATTTTAATTAAAAAAGGTAAACAAATAGAAAACTTTTTTCCATTTGAAACAAAACAGCAAGTTAAATTGGAAACAAATACATAAGACATAAGGCACAAAATGTGTTTGTGTCTGTGCATGTGAGTCACTCACTATTGTGTCAAATGTTTCATTTTATGCATTAGTTGAGGGACCAGTAAAAGAATGTTGGAAAGATGGACAACGCTCCTTGTCTGTTTAGCCATGATCATTTTTTTAAACATGTAAGAATGTATGTAAATCTGTTGATTCAGACAGATAGATTCTGAGTTATATATATATATATATATATATATATATATTTGTATTTAGACCTACTTTATTTTCTATTCAGTTTTAGTGTAAGTTACTTCCTTGGAAAGTAATGATGTGATTGGGTTGATATTTAGCAATGTCACCTGTGTGAATTGAGATTTTCTGGCTGATTTTGAAATATACTCTGACTGTTTCTGTATTATCTTTAAATGTAAATATTAAGAGTAGTATTCTAGCACACTATTCCAAATTGAGATGTGCATGTAATCTCTTTTTATGCCTTGTTTATAGCCATAAATGTAGTATGAGTGCCAAGAAAATGCTCTTTTTGTGTATAAAGTATGACCTCTCCATAGAGCACTTAAACTTATAACCATTTCCAACATTGTAGCACAGCTCTACCTATTGATGTTTTTGATATACTGAAGTACCGAAAAGCATGTGTGAATGTTGTATGTCAAATTAGTCAAGAGAACTCGCCTTGTGTTACAACAATTCCTGGTATTCAGTGCATTAAGGTAATGGCAGTAGAGTTAGTGGCGTAAGGTGGTTACATGTCTAATCAAACATGACAGAATACCAAATATTAGACGCTTACACTCCCAGCTCAATATGAAATGGGATCACAAAGGTGTCTGCAAACACACTTCAAGTGCTGTGAGTCTGTCAGCTCTTAATAAGTGAAAGTGAAGTGAAGGTCCTCGTGAGTTCAGAGCACCTGACACAGAAAGTGACCTCATCAAAGACTAGTTATCTGCCTCTACTATCTGGTGGCAAGACAGAAGATTTGATGATTGTGCCTTCTCTCTTTAGTGTCAAGTTGAAGAGCTGACGATAAAAACGGCTCTCCGTCCTGACTGAGAAATGGAGCCAATTGAAAGTCTCGCAAGGCGAGAGCCACCGTGTTTATAAGAAAATTCACAGTCTTCTCCTATTCTCACATCAGAAATAATGAACAAGACCCTCTGTTACCACATTAGCTGTTTATTGAGCTATGCGAAAGTCTGACTTTTTTATGTCCTACAACAGATAACCTGTTGCTATTAATATGTGTCACCTAACCCGGTTGTGCTCTCGGCCTTTATTGATTCATTTAGCTTGCGTTTTCTCAAAGATTTGTCTCCATGCTGGAGACATCAGGAGAGCTTTCATAAGCAGGGAGTATGAAAAATATCACTTTTCGACGCATTCAAACGCTTCGCGTCACTTTGGCACTGTTATTACGTTTCCTTTTGACCTTTCGCCGTTGGTGCGCAATGTGATTGACTAAGAGGAAGGCAGACAATAAGCTCATAATAGCCTTTAAAACAGTTCAACAACGCTGAGGAGCTCAATCTGCGCCTAGACAACTTTCCTCATCACACTTGTTGAATAAAACATCAGGCTGAGCGCATGCTAATGGCTGACAGCGGCTTTTCTGTTTTGCACAAACAAAACCTTCCTCGGTCTCTCTCGCGTTTTCCCTCTTTTCCGCGCCCAGGAGTTTTAGCTTTGATGCATTTTACACCAGCCTCGGTGTTGACAAGTTATCTGTGACCTGTAGAGAGAGAGACCCCCGAAACCGCAGCACCGAGAATCCATCTTTTGCGCCTGGAATAGCGGCGGAGCAAACAAACAGGGCCTAAACAATACGATATATACCACATATCAATTACACTAAATGCCTCAGTATCTATACTTCACTGTCTCAACCACACACCGGTTACAAGGCACACACGCTGCGGCGGGACGATAATGGGTCGGCATTGTTCTCCACCATCTGGAGCGCTGATAAGACTCGCCTGTGCATAGTTGATAATAGGAGCCAGCGGAGGAAGAACTGAGTGTTAAACATTTCCTTGGCCCATGAAAAAGGTTCCATTAAGTCCACTGACCCCAATTGAATATTAATGAGCTAATTAACAGATTTATTGTTCTACGCAATTTCTGGAGGGGCCTGTTTTTTTAAGTGCTATTATTTTTTTCTAATTATTTTTTGCACTTTGTATAATTGAATCTTTGTAGCTGCCAGCATCCCAAGCGTGCCTTGGCAATGCAGAAAGGAATTTGGACCTGCGTTTTTTTTTTTTTTTCTTCTTTCTCTCTCTCTCTCTCTCTCTCTTCTCCTCCACTCAGTTTGTTTCTTTCCCCAACAACAACAACAACAACAAAACAATGTTTTCTTCGATGGCAATGTGTTTGTAATTAGGCTTTACCCCCCCTTACGCCCCAACCTCAACAGCAGAGCTTAGGCCTATGAATTTTATATTTAAAAGGGCTAGAATGTTTGTTCCAGGAAGGAACAGGGTGAGGTGTTGGATTACAAAACAGCAATCAGCGGGGTTACACTCGACTGCATCACTCGGAGGGTCTGGCAGGGCTCTTAAATGAGCATTGACAGCTGTGGCTGATAGATAGCATAATCAGCTGATGAAGAGGATACACTGCAGCGCTGCTCTCGACGGGCTCTTTGAATAGTGCTGCTGCAGCCACACACCAGGTTGCTGTAAAGGTTACCTTGAAAGAAATAAATGCAATTAGGAATGCGAATGATCAACACGGGTGATAAAGGGGGTTCGCGAGCCTTCTGTGGAATCCACCAAATCTCGCTCGTGTCGGCATGTCGGTGATGGATGGCATGCTCGTGCGAATGTTTTGTGTTTCAAAGGAGATGTTTGAAATGGTGTTCGATGCAAGGACACAGTCTTAACAATTGCTTTTTTTGTCGTAAAATTGACACGCAACAGAATTTCAATAACTGTACGGGCATAGCGACCGCGAACGCTCTGACAAGCACACCTCCGTTTGAAATATGTGGCGAGAGATTGGAGGGACGTGCGAAGGAGGGGGGCCGCCGGTGATGACCTTTTGATAACTACAATATAATTATTATTGCATTTTTTGCTATCTGCAACTTTGCTTAATTCTATTTATGCCCAGAATCCAATTCCGCCCAAATAAAAGCATCAATTTCTTTCGCTTACTCCACCAATATAACTTAGAATAATGAACTCATTTCGCTGTTATATGGAAATAGGGTCTCATTACAATAATTTTGCCTGATACACAAGCCAGCTGATATTAGGAGCCGGGCCCTACAGTCAGAGAGGTTATTATGCTATACATCACAAACTGCATTAGGCTCATAAAACCTGTCACCAAAAAGGTTGAGAAGTTGCAGCAGCCAGCCCTGTGGCTTCACATGTCTCCTCTAAAAAAGGAGACTCTGATGAATCAACCATATAGGAGAAGCTGATTAAAAAAATCATTTCTGATTGTTCACGATTTCCATAGACATTAGGGTTTCTAGCAGCGCTTCTGTTCGGACTGAAATGCAGTGGCGGCCCTTTTCTTTCCCATCAGCTTCTGTAGTTCTGTTTTCATCTACTCTGTTTATCTTAATGTAAAAAGACCTTGTCAGTTGAATATATGAGTATATAAACTACTGTTTAAAAAAGATTGGGGCTGTTTTTTATGTTTTTGAAAGAAGTCTTTTATGCTTGCCAAGGCTCCATTTATTTGATCAAAAACTGTAAAAACAGCAATATTGGGAAATATTATTACAATTTAAAATGCCTGCTTTCTATTTGGATATATTTTTAAATGTCATTTATTCCTGTGGTGGCAAAGCTGAATCTTCAGGATTTTATTTAAGTTTTTTGGCTGTCACTTTTGATCAATTATTTATGCCCTTGCTGAATAAAAGTATTAATTTACTTTTACAAATCTTTTGAACAGTAAACTGTTTGTACATGTATACAGGTTATAAGTAAGTTCCTAAATGAATCAGTGCTTATGAATGAATTGTTTGAGTGAATGATTCAATGATTCACTCATAAAGATCACCATTCATTTAGTTGAATGATCACCATTAGTTTTAGTAGAATAAACGATTCGTTACTTACAAGCTGTGTTTCCATTACCTTCCATTTCCTGGTTTTTCAGGCAATTCGAAAAAGGAATATTTCACAAAACTGTAATGGAAAACATTTTTTCGCATTTACAGGACATATGGCATATGTAAAAAGTCATCAATGTACTAAAATGTACTAAAACCTCCAAGAAACACTTCATATGTGGCCGCTCTCAAGTATAAGGGGCTTTCCCTGCCATTAATGCTTAGACTATTTAAACGGCACATGACTGCAGCGCTTTACGCCCCCCCGACATGGCCACTGAAGCTGATTGCGGCCACTTTAATCAATGCTTGTGTCTATTCCAGCTGCGTCGAGCACGTTTCTAAAGCGGCTCTCCTTGCTGCTTCTGTAAAGATACACGCATTCTGTACACCTTTTTCGATATATATATATATATATATAGAAATATTTATTAATTTTGCGTCATTTTGCAATAGTTTTTTTATCTACACTTATAAAATATCACCAAAGTTTTGTGCAAATCTGTAATGGAAACGTGCCTACTGAAAAATTCCCACCATTAATTTCTACTTTTCTAAACTAGTATGAAAAAAAAAACAATTAGTTTGGCTCATGTAAGCTAATGTATAGGAAAATCGAAGCTTTAAGCACCAGATGCTGGTCCTCAGTGGAAACTGTAATGTGGCATTATTTTAATTGCTTCATTTTCATGTAGCAGGCTGCTTGGTTCTTGACAGTTTGTCGTAGTTCTTTGTGTTGGGCGGCGAGGAGCGGATGGTGAGAGCGGTGACATGCATCTGCTGTTGATGTGAAATCACTTGAAGGAGGTGTTGAAAAATTTGGCTATAATTGCCAGAGCACAGAGAGAGTTTTTAGCACGCATCTAGAAAGAAGAGCAACCAAAGCTGTACCTTGGCTAGTCAAGAGTTGGAAACATAACAACAAAGTGCAATAATTGTTTTTTGAGCAGCGTGCCAGTCTAAACGTGTGATGCTAAAAGCGATGCTTTCTTCCACACAGGACTCCCAGCAGTCAGATGTGGTTCTGCAGTCATTACGTGTTCTCTCACACAAAGTAATCTTTGGTAACAATCAATTACAATACATTTCCCTCTTTTGTCAGTACTTTACATTCTGTACTGTGAAGCCAGTGTGCTAAACATACCCTCTTTCAAATATCATACAATATATTCATAAGGAACATGGAGTAGTTAGGCTTCAAAGTTGTGATTATAATTTCCTCTCAGAAGGGGAAATGAGGATAAAGCAGGGCTTTTTTGTCCCATTATGCAGAATGAATTACTATGTTTTTCTGTTTTTGGGATGTCTGTTGTGGCTCTGGTGCTCTCTCAAAGAAACGGCCATAATCTGACTGAGGTCATGATTGTAGTCTGAAGGCAAATATAAGGCTATATAAGGAAGTTTCATGCTCTCTGTGCTGGTCGGCTGACATTGGAACGTTCCACCACTAATTTGCAATGCGAACTCAGGAATGTCTTGCCAAATGTATTGCTGGGACCAGTAAATTCCTGACTTCACCATGCCGCAGCCTTCTGGCACAAGATTTGGGTTAATATTAGACCCTGGAAATGATGCCTTTAGGATGCAACAAGTATGAATTATGAACCCACATTCTATGTTAAAGGAAATTTTAGGATTAATTCAAGCAGCTGGTATGTGTTAAATGTAATTAGTAGACGGTGGTGCAGAGATTCAGTTCTAAGGCCGTGTGTTAAAGGAAATATTCCAAATTTAGTACAATTAAGCTCAGTTGATAGCATATGTGGGATAATTTTGATTACCACTATATTTTGACTTGTCCCTTATTTTCTCTCTTTCTCTCTTTCTTTCTTACTTACTTACTTGCTTAAAGGCACAAAATAAGATTTTCTGATTAAAATATCCAAAAAACACTAAAATAGTATTATATATTTTGCTGACTTGTGTACTTGGAAATGCTTCCAAGAATGTTTAAATCCAGAGAAATAAGCAATTTTAACTAGTGTAACGTTCCACAACTTTCAGCCCCACCATCCTTCAGCTGGATTGGCTGTGTGGATGAAGACTAAAACTCCCATGACTCCAAACACAATCACGGCGTCATCAAACTACGCCTTTGGTTCTATGTTTGTTTTGAATATACACCCTCTAACGGCGAAAACTTAAATATTGTGCCTTTAAGCTGGATTGAGGCGCTTAGGATAGAAGTAAATGGGGCCAGTATTTGAAAGAAATGTGAAGCTTATAATTATATAAAAGCACAAATTCTTCTGTTACAACTTTTATATATATATTAATGTTTTTAATGTTCATGTTTTTTGTCATTTCACAGTCATTTTAGGATTTTAGGCATTATGTTGTTATGGCAATGATGTGTAAAGATTGTATGCAACTTTATACAGAAAAGATCAGTTTGTGTATCTTAAAGTCAAGATGAAACTCAAGTCAAATCTTTTCTTTCATATTGTGATGTACATCCAAGTGAGAACTGAATATTGTTGATGCTGATTAAAAAATTACTGGCCCAAAAAAAATTAAATAAAATAAAACACATGAAAAACATTAACTTCAAAAGTTGATGGGATGAAATTTAATTTTATGGTTTCTCCATTATAAGTGTCTCATTCATGTTTTTTTTTTTTGTCATTAATAATACACCCTCAAATCGTTCCAAACCGAAGCAAAGAGCTTTCTGACCCTGCACAGACAGTGACGCAACTGCCACATTCAAGGCTAGGAAAGGTAGTAAGGACATTGTTAAAATAGTCCATGTTAACCAGTGGTTCAACCTTAATTTTATGAAGTTACGAGAATAAAAAGAACAACTTTAACTTTTTCTTCTCTTCGATGTGCGTTCAGGCAAGTACGTGTGGTGCTGCTGACACAGGAGCCGGTGTTCTGACCTCGATGCCCTTCTGGGCCTTGAACATGCAGTTGTGCTGCTGTCATCAAAAATATCTTAATTTGTGTTCTGAAGATGAACAAAGGTCTTATGAGTTTGAAACGACATGAGGGTGAGTAATTAATGACAGAATTTTTGATTGAGATAACCCTTTAACTTTAACATATTGAACCCAGAATATTGCTTGACGTGTGAATAATTTGACTGAACTAGTTAAATGTGATCCAAACGTTATTTGAAATTGTGACACGATCGTCTCTCTGTCATTGCCTTGTAAGTATCAGGGTGGGGGAAGAAAGCAATACACTTGGATTTAGGGCTAACATTTCAATTACGGACTTCATCAAGAATGGTAGCTTATCCCTCATAATTAACATAAGATGGAATATATCATCACACAGCGATTCTATTTTAGAGCAATCAGGGCGCAATTTCCATTCGATTATGAATGTGGTTTACGACTATACTAGGCGTCTATTGAAAGCTAATTAATTTGCAGTGAGGACAATTATCGGAGAGCTCATCATTTAGCACTGTACTGGAAGCTTTTTTCCCCCCCTCCTTTATCCTAATTCCGTTCACTCATTCGGGGAGCCGGGACCGAACGAAGCTCATGTAAAGCCACTGAATGTCAGTGAACCATAGCTATGCAGAGGGAGCAGAGGTGTTGGGCCAGAGCTCTGTTTCCTCTTGGGGTTACTACTTCCCAAGCACAAGCCAACTTGTATGCCTGGCTGCCTTACAGCTCGAGCACTACTGTACTGAATGGTCCACAGATTGCTCCATTATTTCAGGACAGCAGCAATGCAAGATGGACTAAAGAGCCATTATCTGAGTGAGTGAGACCATCGGAACTTATTACACGTGTGACCTTTAAAAGCCTTTCCCCATTACAGATCTCAGGTGAGATTTTACTGGAATCAATTTTTTATACTCAGCCAGATGGAGGCCCCTGCACAAAAAAGGAAATGAAAGAACAAATGAGCGAGTGAGCGAATGAATGAATGCGTGAGCGAGTGAAAGAATAGCCCGGTTCTTTGTGAAAAATGCTCTCATAAAAGGAATCCACCGGAGCCGATGGAGATGGGCAGGATTTTAAAGCACCTCTAATGCCTCTGTGCCCTTTCTTCGCAAATTAAAGAGACTTTGAACTGGCTGAGGAAGATGCTGAAGTATTGTGCTTAATCAAGGTAGAAACACAAAGCCGGCACAGGTTCCCCAAAGGATCACATCAAAAGGTGCATCCCACTTTGTGCACTATTTAATCAGTTAAAACACAGATGGCAGCCTGCCTCGATTAATTAATCATATATGAAGCATCCAGTACCTGTGAGCGGAAAGTGTGTCAATGCTACCGAGATCTAATTTGGATCTCGACGCACCTCCGTATTTGTCTACAGAAAAAAGACCCGCAGTTAAAAAACTTCTTTCATTTGTGCAAAAAGTGCCAAGCGTAGTTAGTGCTTGGTAAACTGTATTGTAAAAGTTGCAGCAGCGTGCAGCCTTTGAACCTCCTTATCCCCCTCTGACTGACAGCTTCTCATTTGACTTGGCTCTCATTGAAGAACATTGCTGGTGCTTACCCTAGATGTATGGCTTGAATTTCATTTTAGGCCCCTTAGTCGTGTACCTGAGGGATATAAAAACAGAAGATATGCACATTATGTGTGCGTCTCTCTGTAAGAAAAAAATGAAAGGCATATCTGCTTCAAAGCAAAAATTATTTTATAATTAGCCTGTAAAATTCACTGACGGCGAGAATATCAATGCAAAAGCGCCTGTCAACAGACTTTTCCGTCTCTGGTTTGTTGAGCTTTTTGATGAACCGCATTTTTGAGGGAAAATAGGAAAATGTCAACTCCTTTAAAGATCTCACAAACCTTCCATAATAACCTTTTTTTAAATCTGGAGACTTCTGGCTAATGAGATGGAGAAGTGAATCTATACTTTTCTCAGAAAACGCTTTGTGTTTCAAAGGGATACTCAACCCAAAAATAACAATTCTCTCATAATATACTCACCCTCATGACGTACCAGACGTATGACATTTTGAAAAAAGAATGAAGAAAGAGAAAAAGAAAGTTAAAAAAAAATTACAAGAAGGGTAAACACATATAATCACAATAGAAAGGAAGAATTTAGTTCTTTGAATGTATCCATAGTTCTGATTGCTTTCCGACTTGAAAGTCCTTGAAGAGTTTCAAAATAAATCCTTAAGTCAACTTTGAAGTGGGATATATATTGGGCATCCTTTCTGACCGGTTTAAAAGTTACATTTTCAGCCTGACCTGCCTCAGTGCTTGTCAATGTCAAAATAACTGAACTGGCCAATCAAATCAAAGTAGGCGGGCAGGGTTTAACAATGAAAGAAAGCGAGGTAAGACAGAAGAAGCAGATTATATATATTGGTCAACTGTTTTATGCTACAAATGTTAAATGACCGACAGATATATCCAATGATGCAAACTACTCAACGTTTTTCCTTAAATATGGCCATTTTGAGAAAGCAAGACAGAGATGAAGGTTGTGTGTGTGTGTGAATTACCTGCGTCTGCAGGTCTCTTTCTACAAATAATAAAGCTGTGCGTTTAGTTATTTGGATTTTACCTACTTGTTTGCTGAGAAATATAATGTAGTGTTTCAGTATTTAAGCTATTTTATTAATAAAAGTCTGTTCTGTGTTCTGTGTGTGCCATCTTGGTGTTTGAGTGATGTGTGTATGTGTTTTTGTTTTTGTGCATCAATTAATATAGAACAGTGATTAAACTGTGCGTTAAATGGTTTTATACAGCAGTCCTTTCTGGTCCTCGAATCTGATTGGCTGATAAGAGTGAGCTATTAGGCCCTGTTTACACTAGTACATTTTCATTTTAAGCTGTCTTTTAAAATGAAAACAATCCTTGTCTACACTGCCGTTTTCACTGTGTTTCAGAAACGATCTCCGTCTACACTACACAACCGAAAATGCATGTCAATGCATGACCATTCATGCAGGTACAACCATATATATGCATAGGGTAGATGCCCTATTACTTAGATGCATCTACGTGCTTGGAGCAGTCAAATGGGAAATCTACCTATACATATCTATGGATACAAGAATGAGCATGATGTAATTATATTACATGATGAGCAAATATGGGTAGCCACGCCATCGTTTTCAAAAGTCTCTGTTTAGGTCCGCTTACACAGAAACGCAAGCACAGAGTTTTCAAACTAAAACGGGGTCTGCAGCATTTTCAAAAGTCTCCATTTTTGAGGGTCGAAAACACCAGAATAGTGTAAAAGAGAGGCGTAACCGTAGCAAAAGTTATGCATTTTAAAATGAAAACGCACTAGTGTAAACGTAGCCTATGAGTCCAACAGAACTCCAACAGCCGTTTCACCATTTGTATCACTGTGCTTGCACAGTGAGTGTCATGACGGACGCCCAAATCCACTATAATTTTAAAAATAGTACTGTTTTGTGGCACGGAAGGTAGTTTTAAGAGTGTTTCAGGTGAGAATGTACTTGTTTAGACTTCAAATATGCAGTTTGTTAATAAAAAATAACATCTATTTGAAAATTTGCGTTTTCAGAGATGTGAGCTCCAGGGTGTCAGCAGCCAATCAGCGCTCATGAACCTGCTAGAAGCAGCCTCACCTCGCCCAGATCTTCTGGAATTTACTCCTGGCTTTGATGTCTCTGTAGTGGTTAAAATGAGATAGAATTAATTTTAGGTAAATCTAAAAGGCAGTCTTTGGTCTCATTAATCTATTATTAGTTTCAGAGCAAATAGTTTTGGCAAAATCTCATTATGTTTTAATGTAAATTCAGTGCTGTATCCACCTTTTTCCTGAGTAACTGATGAGCGGCGCCTTGATGGATTCTAACTTCCATTTGAGTGCTTTCCTGTTCTGGTCTCGATAGAAAGACTGAATTCAAACCTTTTCAATATAACTAAATATAACATTTTGTGTGTAGGTTTAAACTTTTATTATCAGCTCAGAAAATATGTTAATTTGACTAGAAACACCAGAGACGGTTAATGTAAAGCACCTTTTCAGTCAGGCAAGATTCAGCGTTTAGAAAAAGGGGAAAAAAGAGATAATGACAAGTAATATTTTCTTGTCAGAATTGTTAGATTTAATAGCGAGAATAAAGCCAGAATTTTGAAATATAAACTCAAATTTACCTTTTATTTATTCTTTTAGTCAATGGCTCGATAGACTGCTACTTGAAAATGGTCATTTTCTCAGCAGGGACTCCATTTTCTGCAACCCAATAAGCCCCGCCCACAAAAAAACGTCATCGCTGTTTGGAAACGTGAGAAACGGTGCGTGTGTTCGTGATGGTGATTTTTAGTTACATTTTTCCGCCATTAGAAGGCGACAAGAGACTGTTTTTACGAGTCAGCAGTAAAGACTTTTATATTGAAAAATAAAGGCTGTTGTAAACGAAAGTTATTTTTTATTTTCACCAAGAGCTTGAGGCAGCCAACAAATGCGCTGAGCAGCTCTGTCATCAGATGTCATCATGGTTATCAGATGAAAGGATAGTAACGTTACCACAAAGAGCCTATCGCTTTCCTCAGCGGACATTCAAACTAATGTTTTGAATTGTGAATATGATAAAGTATTGAGCTAAAGAATGAATTCTGTTTATGCAGGTAAGTTAATCACACTCGCTTAGACCATCTCTCTCATAACACTCTACTACGCATAATTCACAGCTTTAAATACAGTAACGTTAATATTTCGAATTAATAACAGAGGCTTGGGCTCAGCTGTTAAACTGTCAACTTTAGATTTGAATCCGTGGCGGAAGGAAGTAGTTCCGTGCAAAAGATTTTTTTAAAGAAGAAGTTTTTAAAGACGCTTTATTGTTGTTTCTTAAGTATACACTGGTGCCATGGAACTGTTGTATAAAGCAATATCACACTCATACTCGTAAGATATGGCTGTATGTTGGCACACTGACCATATCGCACTTCTACTCGTGTGATATTGCTTATTTATGCACACCTACAATATATATAGCCTATGCCTCCACCCCTCCAGTGTTCAAGACAAGATTATGGCCTTGTTAATATTTTAAACTTTCTAAACTATAAACCACTGGAACTGCAACCAACTGTTAAACCTGCATCTATATGAGCAGTATATTATAGACTCACAAGAGATTATTTTTCCAAAATTCTCTGTTTCTGTTTCACAGAAGAAAGCTGTATACGTCTTATTGCTTCGACTGACCTAATTTGGAGCTGATGTGGAGGTATTGTTGCGGGCCGTCATATGGCGACAATGTTTCTACCATTTTTTTGCCGTCCCGCAACTCCTGTATATTGCTGTCCAGGTAATCAAACTACTTTGGAAAGTCTTGTCACCTTGTAAAAGTAATTAAATTTCCACGGAAACACCATGAAGTATGTTTAAAGGATTATAAAAGTGAGGGTAATGAATGTGGACATGAGGCCTGGAGCAGGAAGAGAGATGGATATGTTGTAAAACAGCAGCTGTGTGGGCTTTTGAGTCTGGACCCGTTGCCCTACAATAACGTCAGGGTGGCCCTGTCATTCTGAGTGAGGACTCCCCTTTGGTGAAGAAAACATCTTAAACCAGTCTAAGCTGGTCTTCTGGTCTTAGTTGGTTGCCCAGCCTGGTCAAATTGGTCTGTTGGCTGGTTTTAGAGGGGTTTTGTGCACTTTTCCAACCAACTTAAGGCCCATTCACACCACGCATGATAGCTAAAATTAACATCCATGCCATAACTATTATGATAACGGCACAGAGAAATGATATGATTGGAATCACTTGCATAATTTTTTTTTTTCCAGCTGATGAATGATTAAGAAAAACCACTTTAAAAAGTGGGACTATTTAAAGTGGCAGATGACAAAACTGGCATACATGCTAATAGTAAACAGAATGTTATTATCCATTGATTGGATGTTAATATAATTATTGTAATAGAGTTGGTGTGACTGGCCTTTTAGACTTCTTTGAGTGTTGTTGTTGTTTTCAGGAGAGTGATGCAAGCTTCAATTTTCAAAAAGTGTCCATGTTGATATGTGTGACATACTGATATGCTTGCAGTGTAGTATTCCTCTAGTGATTTTTGTCTGTTTTCTCATTTTTCTCACTTACACACAGATGTACTCTAACCACAATTTCTCTTTATTCAGAGTGGTGATGAACTAAGTTTCTTTATGTCTCATACCCACAATTCCAGCAAAGCTCAATAAAGTAGATTTATAGTTCAGGGCTGCCTGAGCTCAACTATATGGAAATGACACGTATACACTAGTAATGTATCTGATCCCTTGTAGTCATTTCCTGTGATCTATGGAGCTCTGTACCTCAGTCTCCCCTCCTGGAGGCAGTGTGTACCCTGCAGATGGTGCTGTTTTAAAAAGGATGGCGCTGTGAAATGCAGTTCCTGTGCTCAATTCTGCACTCTGTCTAACTGTTAGCACTTCCTAATAAGCTCTGTCTATGTCTGGCTGATATGGTTAGTCAAACGGCTACTCCATTAGTTTGTGCTGCACAAACAGGAGTGGTTTACAGCTTTGCATTCGCTTTCTAGTTTATATCGCAAATGTGTCTTTTAAAGGCGCAGCTGTAGCACGTGTTCACCAAGTCTGAACATCAAAGGGAGGTTTCAGAACGCGTCGTGGCTATTCTTTTTCATAGAAACAGATATTGACGAAAACATCAACGAACTAAAGACCCCAGAGGGCGGGAGAGAGCAGAAGTGCTCGTGTTATTAAGGAGCTGCAGGACTGCAGTGATTGAGTACACTGTTTGTGCATTAGCAAAGTACAGCTGTGGTTAAATGAATGTTGCATCAAAGCTCACTCAATCAGCAGCAACACATGCAATTATAGCCGGCTCAGGAGTGAGGCACGCCATGACCCCGGTGCTGAGAAATAATTTACGAACAATTTACAGTAAAAAAAAAAAACACTTGGCTGAAAATACCACACCTGGGATCAGTTTCACAAATGACGGTTTATTGATAAACTCAGCTGAACTGGCCACACAACAGGCTTTAAATCATTCTGTTGTGCTGTTTTTCTATATCTAACGTTCTATTTATCTATCTATCTATCTGTCTATCTCGATCTTGTTCTATATCTAACATTCTGTTTGTCGTTCTATCTAAATCTTGTTCTATCATCTACATTTGTCATTATTTTCTATCTATATTATTCTGTCTATAGTTCTGTCTGTCATTCTACCTATCATTTTGTCCATTTCCATCATTGTATCTATATCTATATCTCTCAGGCTATATCAGTCATTCTGTGTAACGTTTTGTCATTCTATCTACAGCTATCATTCTATCAAAATCTGTTGTTCTATTTCAATCATTCTATCTATGTATAGTATATCGTTCAGTCATTCGATCTATCGTTCTGTAGTTCTATCAATAATTCTCCGTCTGTAAGGCCTATAATACACCCAAGTTAACTCTTAAAACATTATTTCAAACAAAGCTTTGTCAAGTCGACATTCAGCAAAAACAGTATATATGAATATGAATTTCACTTTTTAATTTGAATTGCAATTTGGCTTCTTGTTTGCTACACCGGTTAAAATTCAAGTGTTGAATTGATTTCTAAATGCCAGTTCAGTTCGGTTCTGACGCACAATCCTGGCACTTAGGCGAGGAGCGTTTCGCTGGATTAACGGATGAAATATCTGACTGTAACTGCCCGAGCTCACATTGCACTCTGGCTCGTATCAGTACTTAGAGCAATAGAGGACCACGTCAGCCTGGAGAGAAACTTAATCAACAGTAATATATACAGTGCGCCCCGAATCCATTCTCTATATCCAACAAGGTGATTTTCTCTCTCTCTTCCTTTCTTTACGAGAAAGAGAAAATTGCACATCTAATGAAATCCAATTTTATATTTCATTCTGAGGAGCACAATAAACAGAGAACAAGCAGTAAATAAGCTTTTCAAAAAGCTGATTACCAAAGCAATTTATTGCCAAGTCCAAAACCATAGCAGAGCAGAGATGTGTTGGGGGTGAACAGGGGGGGCTGTCTTTTCTCTCTTTTACCTTTTTGCCTGCTGCGTTGTTATTGGCCAGGTGCACGCGCGTCTGCGCGAGTATATTTATTTATCCGCGTGCGCTCAACTTTTCTGCGATTCCGTTGTCTTGTGATGAAAATAAAAGAGGGGTTTGTGATTGGGGTCAGCCCTGCATCCATTAGAGCAGCAAATGAAGTGGAATTCAAGGCTCCTCCATTACCGAGGCCTTCTCTCATTGTTCCTGACCGCTTTCCATACGGCACAGAGTCCCTCTCTAACCCAAGGCTGATTGCAATAATGACATTTTCCCGCCACAACAGTCCCGACGTTTCCCTGATTGGAATACATAGCCAGTGTGCTCCGATAAATAGGCCTCACCTGTCCCCTGCCCCCTCTGAACAAAGGGTCCTAGCCTGTGCTTTGAGACAAATTGTCTCCCAGTTACAGCTGTATCATATTATTCTGTTGAGCTCATTTACTGGAATAGAAAAATGATAATTTCATTGTATTGTTTGTGTAGTGGGTCCACTGATACGGCCCTGCTATTCATGAGCTTTTCATTATTGGATTTGGATTCGAGACGTCTGGTTGAGCAGATCTTTGTCCTACAGGATTGAAAACGTATTGTCTCCGTATAGCCTCATCAGAGCGACTACGTGCCGTCTACGACTTGACTTTAGATACGTGTTCGGTTTTCGCCCAAATGTGTCATCATCAGCATTCAAAATAGTGTCCATCTAGCTCAAACAGGAGACGGACTGAGGACGGCTAAAAGGGGGAGGGTGGCTAATGTTAGAAGAAATAAATTGAGCCGGCATACGGCGCGGGAAAAGTGCACCGCGCAGATTATTCACAGTTATATAATGTACTGGGAGAGAAACAGGCGCTTCTCATTTTGGTCACTTATCCCTCATTGTAGAGGGGCTGTATATTTCATTGCTGCTGCAGCAGCTTAGAGGATACATTTCAAAGCAGCAAATAAAAATTGGCTAAACTTCCAAAATTAGCACTTCAAAGTCAAACATGATTTGCAGCGAGGCAGAGGGGGGAGAGAGAGGAGGGAATGTGACTGAAATTTCTTCTATGTGTGTGTGTGTGTGTGTGCAGGGGCTAGAGTACAAAACACTCTGTGTAGACCCTAAAACCAATTTCTAGGCAAATTGGTTTAATTTAAGAATGAGATCATAGAATAAGCAAAATGCTGTGGGGGCAAGTTTATGTATTTCTGCATTTATTTCGCCTCTCCTGCAGTCTGTCCATTTGGAAGGGTGTAGCAGGAATAATTTCACCCAGGGGTGCACAAGCAGGTCAGCTTAATATACAGCGTACGTTATCAAGCGAACATACATATTCTACAATAAAGTACATAGTCTCAGTCTGACCACTTTTAATAACTTATGTCTTTGATGTTGAACGCCTTCCTCGTTTTTTCATCGCTTTGCTGAAAACTTGACATAACCGGGCATATCGGGAACTAATGTGTAGTTGAGGGCGAAAAAGGAAAATCTTTATTTTATAGATATTATGTTGATGAAGAGACAACATAGTATGAATAGCAATTGCTCTGCTATCATTCCTGTCCAAACAAGGCCAGAATCATAACAGAATCCGTTCTTTTTCTGTGTATATTCATTTCAGAGGTGCGCGGTGATGTTCTGAAATGAGGAGGCCTCAAAGTTATTTTTTTAATAAAATATAAATTCGTGTCCCAGCCACATTTTTTTGGTTAAACATTACGTACGCTATCAGAAAAAAAATCTGTTTATATTTTTACATTAACAATGTAATCAATATTCTATTTATTAAAGTATGAATCTCATCAATTCAGTGTTTTTAAGCATTTTACATTTATTCCAAAATAATGACTAAAGGCAGTAACAATTTAAACAATATATTTTATTTGTGAACTTATGCTCCGCTATTCTTTTTAATAGTTAACTTTTAACTATTTTTTTATTTTTCAGATCAAATATTGGTCACAAACACTTTTACTTTTACACAAAGACGTTTACTTTCAACTTCACCAAGCTAATTATTCACTAACATCTCCCACAGATCATGTTTTCAAACCATTTTAAGTCTTATTTTGACATAGCAAAGTGGTTATATCTAAGTGTGTGGGTTGTTTAATTACTTTTTTAAATTAGTCTTCCCATTAATGCAATTATATTGTTCATTCTGACTGATTTGTGAATACGTGAAAACAGGAGGCAGGATTTATCACATGAACCAATCTCAGCCACACATAACCAGTTATATCCAACCATTTTGTGATTGTCTCCTCTCACGTAATTTGCCGCCATTCGTTCTCAATTACCCCACACCAAACTCACCACACACTTTAGTGGGTGTGTTAAAACTCAATGGGCTCAGGGGGAAGAGAGAGATGCGGACTCCTGCTGTAACTTCACCTGCTGGTGGCGCTGTTGGACAGTGTTTCTTTAGAAAAACTAGTGATTTTATAAAATTTTTTTAATGTTATATTTCCTAATATTGGCATTATTTTATTTTTGTACTATGAATTTTCTTCTCATCCAGTATTTTGAGGAGGCAATACTTCCCTATTTTTGGCTACCACAACTGCCTTTTTTACAGTTTTTTTTAAAGGATTAAATTTTTTTTAACAGTAAATGATAATTAAATACATTACATACAAAAAATATTGGTATTAAACAGTGCATGGAAGTATATTTGCTTAAAGAGCCCTTTTGGACTAACATGATTTCCCAGGCTGTTTTATACTAGTTAATGCTGGTTTGGGCCACCATTCAAAATACAACATATTGCTGTTTTTATCTGCTCAGGGAAATGCACTGTAGCACAGACATGGCACCTGTAGTTTTAATTACACACATTTCACCTTTAAATCACCAGTAAGTACATGTGCAGCCGTGTGTGTGCCTTTGCGTGTGAGGTAATGCTGCAGCTGGGGATGATACGTCTGTGTGTGCGTGCGTATGTGGTCTTTTCCCTCATTATTTTTCTAGAAAATGAGCAATCAGGCATCTTGCACAGAGCCTGATTGTCTCCCTCTGTAAATCAATCCAGGAGCTGCAATTAAAAGGTACTCTTATGTGGTGTAATTGCTGTCTCGCTAATCCTTTATTTGCACACCTGCCGGTGAGTCTGAATTTTTAATGAATTTCTAATTAATGCACATTGTACACTTGATTTATTTGTTAGCAAATGATGTCGCTGGTCTGCTTCCCTGCTGGAGCAGTGTTCCCAGAAAGCCTTCCGTCATCCACAGTATAGGTACATGCGCCACAGTTTGGGTGCAAATGTGCACATGTACGTGTGGCCTAAAGGTCAAAACCCATATGCTGTCCATGTGTGGTTGTAAATGTCTCGCTGATGCAGGTGGGGAGAAACATTAAAAGTTTATGGTGATTCGGCAATTGTTTGGGCGCCTTTATTCCTTGACTTGCTGGCCTGTTATTTTCACATTCGCTGAGTTTTTGTGCGCACCTGTGAAAATGAGCAGTTTTGTCATTGTTGCACTGATTAGAGAAATTGGGGTCTTTTCGTTTAGTTTCGTGTTTGTGTGGGTTTGTATAATTTTTGGTGTTATGCTAGTGTGAAATAATCCTTGTAGGCAGGTTGGACTTTGCCGCACAGATACACATATTTTTAAAGGGGTCATCGGATGCAAAGTTCACTTTTACATTTTGAACATTAATGTGTGTTGGCAGTGTATTTACACATCTACCCTATAATGATAAAAATCCATGCAGTGGTTTTTAATTAATCTGTAAAAATAATATCCCCTTTTTCAAATCCGCAATAGTTGATTGACATGAGCATCTTACCTCAGACCCGCCTTACATCAGCTGTAACAGTCCGACCTCCATTGTTTTGATGCCGGAGCAGGGATGTAAGTTAGACAAAAATATCTCCGATTGAGCGATTGAGGTGTTGTGTTGCTGGATGTAATAATGAACATAGTGGTCGTCATTTACTCCCCACATCTGAGCTGCTGAAGATGCAGTGGATTACGTTTGTTTGTGAATGGAATGCACCTCCCGATCTACATAAATGCGTCTATCTTCGTTCAAATCATCGTGATGCAGCTTCACCTACAGCAGAAGTGAATGTAAGGGTTTCTTTAATAAATCTCTGCAATCACCTTTGTAATGGCGTGCTAATTTTCGCGGCCAAATGTGCTAAATGCGGTTAAAGTAAACAGGCTTGTCACTCCACAGAGAGAACAGAGGGGCGGGGTGAGCAGAGCTCATTTACATTTAAAGGAGCAATCCATCAGAAAGGGTTGATTTTTGCAGAGCTCATTTTGACAAGGTAAAAATGGTGTTGTTTTACACTACTGTTGAGAATTTGTAACCAAAATATATTATAGACTTTTCATTAAGACCCTAAGGAATAATATCAACTTGTGGAAAATGGGCATCCGATGACCCCTTTAAACAAATAACATTAAAAAGTGTATAAATCACTTGTTTTTCTAAAGTAAAACTGTCATACTGTCCTCTTGCCTCCACTGAGCCCATTAAGTTTTAACAGACCCCCTAAAGCATGGCGTGAGTTTGCTGGGAGGTAATTGAGAATGAGTGGGGGAAAGTCACATGAGCATGCCCCCATTGCGATATGATTGGATATGAATGGTTATGTTCAGCTATGATTGGTTCATTCGATAAATCCCGCCTCTTGTGTTCGTGGGTGTTCAGCTTTCGCGAATCAGTCTAAATGCACAGCGTAAAATGGAGTTAAGGTTGTGTGATATATATTGTCTGCGATTATATCGAAATTGTCGTTTTAACAATGTCCAATTTGACATTATCAAGTATGTCTTGAAAAGCAAACAAAACACACCTACAGAGTGCACGCATACATTATGTCTAATAAGTTAGGTTAAACTAGTGTGCGTACGCATTAAACAGTGTGTAGATACATCTAAATGCCATTTCAGATTCAGCTTCTGTGTTTTCTTCTGCATTGCAAAAAAATGAATTTCATTTGCTTAATAACAGCCCTGATGTAAGACTTTGACTCAAAAGATGTACACTTTCAGAAAAAAATGGCTTTATAAAGGTAAAAATGCCCATAAAAGGTAAAAATCACTTTAAACTTATTGGAAAAGATTCATTTCTATTACTGCTGTGAACTGACAGAATATGAAGAATATCAA
This sequence comes from Cirrhinus mrigala, assembly GCA_036247105.1. NCBI lineage: Eukaryota > Metazoa > Chordata > Actinopteri > Cypriniformes > Cyprinidae > Cirrhinus > Cirrhinus mrigala. The sequence goes on along the minus strand of CM070013.1, from coordinate 35,304,382 downwards.
AAAATTCAGGAGTCAGCTCTCCATGGTAGCCTTTAAGATACCTGCACAATAACACACTCTTCTAATTATCGTTATCGATAAAAACCCAGAAAATATCGAGATATCATTTTTTTTGTCAAGATCGCATATGTTATGTCAAAATAAGACTTAAAATGACATGAAAACAGGATCTGTGGGAGTTTTTAGTGAGTAATCAGCTTGGTGAAATTTAAAGTAAATCTCTGTGTCTGTGACCAATGTTTAGCGAGCTTTGACTGATGATCCCAACAAATTCAAAAATAGTTCAGAGTTGACTTGATGAGATTCATACTTGGCTTTAAAAATAAGAAAACTGATTACATTGATTACGTTTGATGACTTCGCTTCCTCATTTCAGAACACCACTGCACGCCACTGATATACTGTGTGTAAAGCAGCGTAGCAGCAATAATTATAAGTAATAAATTATGAGAAATTATATGTGACCCTAGACCACAAAACCAGTCTTAAGGGTCAATTTTTTTAAATTGAGATTTATACATCATCTGAAATCTATGTATGGTTCGTTAGGATTGGACAATATTTGGCCAAGATACAACTATTTGAATATTTGGAATCTGAGGGTCGCCTTTAAAGTTGACCAAATGAAGTTCTCAGCAATGCGTATCACTAATCAAAAGTTAAGTTTTGATATGTTTACGGTAGGAAATGTACAAAATATCGTCATGGAACATGATATTTACTTAATATCCTAATGATTTTTGGCATAAAAGAAAAATCTATAATTTTGACCCATACAATGTATTTTTGGCTATTGCTACAAATACATCCATGCTACTTGAGACTGGTTTTGTGGTCCAGGGTCACATATAATAAAGTCTTAAAAGGTATTAGACAGCCTTTATAAAAAATAGTTTTAAGTTCATGTTTGTTCTTTAATTACTTTGTGCTCTTTTAAGTCTGAAGTTTTCAAAGCACTCTGAGAAACGGAGAGAAGTTTTCCGTATGAATAGCATGAAAGGCTCCATTTAGCAAAACTATACCAGAGAGTCTGCTTTAAGTATTGGACATCTGTAAATGAAATTTCAATATGCTGTAAGACCCCAACTGATACCCTTCCCATTTCTTAGCCACAATGAATGAAACTAATTGCTTTAAATGGCAGATCCTCCGTGAAGCAGCTCTCCTGTGGTTCAGAGCTCATAGAAACAAGAATTACCACCAACAGATGAAAATCAAAAGTAATGGGACAGAAGATTGTGTCACCTCAGTCGCAATCCTTTAATTGCACTTCTTTTGTTCATGAAAGCCATTCGGAAATGCACCGCTTTTGAGAGAGCAGTTTAACTCTCACAATGCCTCTGTGCCACAAAAAGACTGAAAACCCCAAGGTGGCACGACAAATTGCTCTCTATGTTTTTTGTACAAATACCATGCTGTTATTTTTCTCCAGACAACAGTTCATTATGAAGCCTTGTGATATTTTGTCAGAGTTGCTGCACGTCAGACATGAACTCAAGACTTGATTCGCCAAGAGTAAGGATAAGAATTCATTAAGAAGTGAGTGTTTGAATAAACAGGGAAATTGTTGAAGACAAACTCAGAATCAGACACTCAGCATGAGCAGACCCCACACATATGTTGTGGCATTCAGTGTTATGATGATGACAACAACAACAACTTGGGAGTTTTTGAATTCACTTGCTTTATTCGAAATAAGACCGTATTTAATTCATCTGAAAACAACTTGTCTTAGTCCATCAGCAATTAAAATGTGCTGTTTCATTATGTCATTCTGTATATAAAATTGTCTTCATTTATTATTTCTTTGTAGTTGTCTGATAAATGTTTTTGAAGCTTTAGCCATTTTAAGAGAGTTCAATAATTACATTTGTTGGTAAATGGGCCAGCCTCTTCAAACTTTGGCTTCGGGATCAGAAAACAAACTCAACTATGAACATTTAAGAATCTTTTTAATTCACACTGGTAATAAAATTGCATTACAGTTTCATAAAATAAATGTTCCAGTTTATATATACAGAAAACAGACTGTACATACCCTCAGAGAAGCATTAGAAGAACAAGAGAAATAGAGCGAGTGTGTGTGTGTGTGTGTGTGTGTGTGTGTGAAAGAGAGAGTGACAGAAAGAAGGAAAGAAAGAAGAGTTAGAGACCAAAACAGAAAAACATCACAAAAACCATACAGGCAATACAGTGCTCAGCTAAGCAGGCACAACTGTACATCAAAACGTGTAACTGCTCAGTGTTGGGGACAGGAAGGGCCAAAAAGTAGTACATTTACAATAGAGTCCTCAGGGACCAATAGGGCTTTTACTGTAAAAAGTATTGCAGGCAAGCAGACAGATGCTCTTCTCTCTGAGTGCAGCAGAACATCCATCGCACATAAGCGTGTGTTTGTGTGTGTGGACCGAGAGCTGCTGCTGCCGTCGTTTGATTGGCTATTGAACTTGTGTCTCAAAGCTCCCGTTGAGCTGCCCCTCCTCATAGTCCATCTGACACAGAATCATGTTGTTTTTTAGGAAAAACTTGTCGCCCACGCAAAACCTGCAGGGAAACAAACACACAGGTTAACATACACATTTATTTGGCCTGTTCACATCAAATCCACAATGGAGGCAGCAACAGATTTTAAAACAAACTCCTTCACACAAAGTGTGAAACATTGTACTTTATTTTGTTTTTTTAATTAGGTGTTATTCCGTGGCTAGGTTGTTGCTTGATTTATAATCAGGATAACATGATCATTCAGGTATCTCATGAAATAATGATTTGGCATCAGACCTTTACACTGAAACATTATGAATAGTTGGACGAAATTCAGAATTAAACAACTGTTTGATTTAAATTGGCTGCACATCACAAAAAGCCGAACTGCAATGGCAGGATGAGGAATTTACTGACTTGTAATTCAAAGATTTTTTAAGAACTTAATTTAAGGATTTAACTTAATTTTGTCTTTTTATACTGCAATTCAAATTTGAATTTCAAAAGGCATGTTCAATTTAATGCAGCCCTGATATACACTTTATACATTCACTTTAATTTTAGACTCAAAGGCCCATATCAAAAGACACAAAAATACTCTACCAGTCAAAAGTTTTTGAACTCTAAGATTTTTAATGTTTTTTTTTTTTTTTTTTTTTTAAGAAATATCTTCTGCTCATGAAGCCTGCATTTATCCAAAATACAGCACAGACAGTAATATTGTGAAATATTTTTATTATTTAAAAAAAATGGTTTTTACTTGAATATATTTTAAAATGTAATTTATTCCCTGTGATCAAATCAAAATTTTTTAGCATCATTACTCCAATCTTACAGATCACATGATCCTTCAGAAATCATTCTAATATGCTGATTTGCTGTTCAAAAAACATTATTATTATTATTATTATTATTATTATTATTATTATTATTATTATCAATATTTAAAACAGTTGAGTACATTTTTTACAGGATACTTTGATGAATAGAATGATCCAAGGACCAGCATTTATCTAAAATAAAAAGCTTTTGATTAATATGAATAAATTAATACTTTTATTTAGCAAGGATGCTTTAAATTGATCAAAAGTGATGATAAAGATATTTATAATGTCACAAAAGATTTCTATTTCAGAAAAATGCTGATCTTCTGAAAGAAACCTTAAAAAAATTATACTCGGCTGTTTTCAACAACAACAACAACAATAATAATAATAATAATAATAATAATAATAATAATAATAAATGTTTTTGAGCAGCAATATTAGAATGATTTCTGAAGGATCATGTGACACTGAAGACTGAAGTAATGATGCTAAAAATTCAGCTTTGAAATCCTAGCAATAAATTACAGTTTAAAATAGATTCAAATAGAGTTCTTTTAAACAAAAATATTTCAAAATTTTACTGTTTTTGCTGTACTTTGGATCAAATAAATGCAGGGCTGGTAAGCAGAAAGACCTCTTAAACATTACTGTTCAAAAACTGGAGTATATACACATTAAAAAACAAATTAATGGAATATTTTGGAATACCTTGTCACTTAGTGTAAAATATGATGATGATAATAATAATAATAATAATAATAATAATAATAATAATAATAATAATAATAAATATAGGTTTTATTATGTAAATATGCCCAAATAAATTAGAATACTTTGGTTTAGGTAGTAGCACATTAGTGAAAATGAACCTGCGGTACGGTCTTCATCACAGGCATCAGGAATGCTACTGTTTCTATGACTATGGTCTCAAAGTCTCTTGTGATGTGGCAATAAGGTGCAGCTTTAACTAAATGTTTTCAAAACCTACAGCATTTTTCAAAGCAGGACAGGATTGGCACCCAATGAAAGCATGCCACCATTTCTTTTCACTGGCAAAACAAAAAAAAAAAAAAAACTGCACCAGTTTCCAAGGAAACCCCACCGCTGAGCTTTTTTTTCCCCCTATGTTGGGGCTCCTTGCCAAAGTATAAATTGTTAGCCTCTAAAAACTTCCCATGAAATTTCATGCCAATTAAAGAGAAAAACATTCCATGTGTGCACTGCATTTTTACATTGACAAGTTTGCATATGAAAGCCACGAATGTCGTCTGGACAATAGAGCGGCCATGATGAAAGCGTTGCCAATGATGTTTTCTCTTATCAATCACTGCCACGGCGATGTGCTGTGTTGGCAAAGGAATAGAGCAGAGCAAGAGAGAACCAGGCTTGTGCGCCATCCATCAGCCACTCACCAAACTTTATTACACACCTGGTGCTCACCAAATTATTCACTATTTATTCTGGTTTTTCTACCAGATGCTTTATTTTGTTTGATTGCTGCATTTAGATTCTTTAGAGGAGGCTGTCAGTTATGGCACGACATTGGCGAATTATATATTTCTTTTTCTTTTGGGGCATCAGTTCTAAATTGGAGTTCGAGCTTGTTTGTGTTTACTGTAGTTTAGCGTGTGCATGCGGCGGATTTTCGAGAATGGCACAAAAGTCTTTTTTAGAAGTGGGTCACACACTAGAGCATTTAAGACACTGTCACACTCCTTTGCTCCCCAGGAATGTTTGGAAGGATGATCCTTGAAAAGTTCATTCGTCCGGCCGCTTAATTCCCTCGGCGAGACACATAGCGGTGACGTGCTCGGCTTGGCTGTGTATTGAGTAGGAGCTTTCTGGCTGACTGTGTTCAATAAGGCGTTCACAGTTTGATCAGGCTTGGTATTGGTATTGCCACTGAAGCGCTGGTTAATTTCACTCAACTCAAGCTTATAATCCCACTTCTGGTCACAAATACAAACCAGGACAAAACTCATAGATTTGTTGTAGGGCCGATGGAAGAGTGTAAAGTCACAATGCTGAGTTATATTTGTGCGAGCTAATAGGTTCTTCTGCATTTCTATATAGAAAGAAAGACAATCTTGCAGGCTTGTTGTGATCTCTTTCTCTCCTTACCTCTGGTTACAAAGCTGACAGGCAAAACAGTCCAAATGGTAAACATTATCTCTGGCCCTCATCACCATTTCAAAGGCTGGGATCAGTTTACTGCAGGCTGCACAGTTCCCCGTTGTACCAAAGAGCCTGTGAGAGAAAACACAAAAAGCAGATTTACTCACTTATACCTTTCTTAGCCTTTATGAAATCACGCAACGAACCGAAAAAGGCAAGAAAACAAGCGAAGTGGAAGTGGAAGGAAAAAAAAACACATTGGACATCTAATGCAAAACGTGAATCCAGCTTGGCACACATTAGGTATTTTTTGTTAATGAGGGTACAAACCTAGATGTTAATTCTTAGCTAATGATCTAATTAAAATGATCACATGGTTCTAATCCCCTTCTTCAAAGAGTTTTTGCCTAGCACACTGCAAAAGCAATGAAAACAGGTCTGAGGCGAGCAATTGAACTGCTCAAAGTTTTTTTTTTTCCCCCCTCTCTCTTTTAAATCCGGAGTAACTAATGAGACTTTGCTCAGACCAAAGCCAGCTGGATTTTACACAAGAGGCTAAATACTATAATGTAGTCAAAAGTTCAAAAGATTCCCCTAGCAAGGATACTGCCTCTATCCTTCGTACCTCTCCTCTGGTTCTCCTTATTTCTCTGTGACCTGCTAAAAGCAGAGTGAGATGTAGAGGGAGTGTTGTGAGGTACGTAACCTTGGAGAGGTAAGTAGATGCTCGCTGGAGCACGGAAAGGGACACGCAACTCACATTTCTGCGCTGTTTGTTTAAGCTTATTAGATGGGACGCAAAGCACCAAGGTCACAAACAGAACAAGGCATCGAGGCAGATCGCTTTCCTCCGCTACATCCGGGGTTGGATTTACATTTTCATTTTCAAAGCCCTCGCTCCAATGTTTAATTTGGAGATTCGGAGTCGGAGATATAGATATATACGTTTGGCAGAACAGGGATGCTATGCACACAGGAAGAGCAAATTGAGAAGAACAGGGGGAGGAAAAGCGGGACAATAAGGCAGGATCAGGAGGAGGCGGTATGCTAAACGCTCTTCTAAAGTTAAGGACTCGCTTGAAGAGAGAGGAACACTGAACAAAGTTACGGCGAGTCCATATTAGTCTCTCTCGACTGCTCGCCCTGCGTCACCGCCAGCATCTCTCCAGCAGACCCTGCTGTTAATTAGAGCAACAGACCCGAGCGGAGAGGAGTCTTATGGTGGGAGAGGGCATGTTGTTATATCAGATAGGCGAGGTGTTAAAAAGAGCCATTGTTAGATCGGGTTACTGCTCCAGTAAAATGTGTTTATGTGGAACTCTGACACTCCAAGGAGGCCGAGCAACCCCAGCGAGGTGTTGCCTCACAAAAGAGTTCAGCTTATTAAAATAATGGTTCGACTGCAGCTTTGGTCCAAGGTCAGCGCTGAATCTGTGAGAAACTAATAATTGCACATACACACAATTTATACTTTACATTTTGCGGTTAAACTTTAAATTAGTGTCTGTTACACATTACACGCAGAATTGGATTTGTAATCATAGTAAGTGTATTTACAAACGGCTCAAAAAAGTATTGCTCAGTTCAGTATGTTGTCAGTATTCGTAGTGTATCACTGCAATAAGAACACAAACTATTTATTTATTTATGGTAGGGCTGGGAATCAATGTAGAATTCTTCGACTTTAGTTCACGAGAATTTTGGTTTGGATTAATTTAGGTATATTTCCGTATCACTGTGAATTTCGCTTTTATAAAACAGATAGTTCCAGTCCTTGATTCTGACTGGTTGTGCCACGTTCGAAGCTGTTGTAAATTACTCTACAAACATACAGCTTTGTTTACGTCTGCGTGTTGCTCGGCAACCACTCTGTTGCAACCACAACCGTTTCTGAGGAACTACATTGTTTGGTGGAAGAATAATGTTTTTATTAATATCATTACACTTTATTTGCTTTGCTTTTGTTTAGTGAAACCTTATTACTTATATGGAATAACAGTTTTATAAAAGCAATCAGCCCAGTGGAGCCGTGGTTTGCAGTAAATTTATAACAGCTATGGGTGTTTTAGGCAGTCCGCTTCACATTGTGCCTAACAACATCCCTTAGCTGTTATAAATTCACTGTAAACCATGGCTTCTTGGGGCTTATTGCTTTAATATACTGCAGAAATTCTCACTTGGCTAATTTTGTAAATTATTCAGAGCATTATTCAAACAAAATTATTCGAACCGTTTACTGTTCATTTAATAGGGCCCTATAAATTCAGTTTTATTTATTCACAAAAACTGTATTTATTCATAGTTTTAATTTTCCTGGATTCCGTTTTTTTTTTCCATTTTAACATTTCTGGACTCTGTTTTAATATTAAAAATAACATTCAGTAATCAAAACACGTCTAATTAATTGAAATGTTTAACAAATTAAAATTAAGAAAATACATTTTAAAGGCCCTATGAAATACATTTTATTTATTTTTTTCATTTTAATAGTTAAATTTTTTTAACAATCAAAAAAATCATGTCTTATTAATTTAATTCATAAAAACGGCTTAATTTACTATTTTTGTTTTTACATTATTTTTTAAAATTGTGTTCTGTACTTTAATTTTTTTTTTAAAAATTTGAAGGCATAAAACATTAATTTGATTTAATCAAATAAAAATAAAACAATTAAAAATATTATTATTATTGCATTAAAACATACACTCTATCGTACAATAGTAATATCTTTGTCACAATTTCTTCAAATTAGTCCTAACTTTTATTTTAACAGATTGCTATTGAGACCTTTAAGCTTTTGTGTAACAATAGTTTTTCTGATATGAAATGATCAAATGATCCCGAAGTGACTCTCAGAGCAGTTCTGGAGATGTTGTTTATATATTTATGTCCTCATTTAGTGAGAGAATGGATAGTGAAAACATGCATGCACATGCTTCAGTATAGTAAGCAAAACCGCGTGTCTGCACCATTCATTCACACAGGGACATGCAGAACATGCAGGATTCATATTTAAATAGTCTTTTGCAGTTTATTTTTCACAGACACTAGTCCATATTACAATTTGATTAGACTGTACTGACCTACTTTTTTTTTTTATTTATCTACAATTTTGCGTGACATTCCGCGCTAAACAGTAAATTCTGTTTTTGTAGCTGGATTCTGCAATTCTGTCCGTGTTTTCCGCATCGCGGAAATCATAGGGCCCTAATTTAAAGAACCACTTCATAAGAGTCCAGTTGGTGAATCAGTATATATGTATGTATGCATGCATGTATGTATGTATGTATGTATGTGTAGACAATCTGTTTGCTTTTGATTCAGTAAAAATAACTGGCTCATGAGAGTCATTCATTCATGAATCGGACTACACTAATCATGCTGCTGCTTTTTATTCAGTTAATAATATAAATAAATTAATTAATTAAATAAATAAATAAAAAATAATAATAAAAGTTGTTTCAGAAAGCAAGCTAGACTGGTTATGCTGTATGGTTTTGATTTACTAAAAAGATATGACTAAGATTCATGAATCGGACTGAATAGAAAGACATTTCTTGCATCACAATTAATTCAGACTGTGAACACACATTCGGAACAATAAAAAGAATATGACTCATTATTAAAATGATTTGATTAATTAGAAAATCAATATTTGTACACATCACTATCTATTGGTATTTCATGCTTGGTAAAATCACCATTTTGACAAAGATAGATCTGTCCAAGAACTTTTTGGCAGCATATTAAAGTGACCATGCTAAATCATTTGCCACAGCATTTGACAGGACAACCCTTAACAGCGAGAATGCCAGTTTACAGTCGTTGGCCGAGATGTATCTATCAGTCATTCTTTGATCTTGGAAAGTTCTCAGATGGCGGGCCACATAATCCTAACGTTTGCAGACACACATACATGGTCAGAGGCAGAAGGAAGGATTAAGGCGTCTGTCTGAAGGAGCATGTTTTCTAAAAGGGAATAGCGCACAGATTGCGGTCGAACACATTTCAAATGTCATGCCTTAATGCAGGAGCAAGCAACTGGAGTTGGGAGTTCAATGTTGTGTTATCCCGGCTCGCTACTGAAAAGGTGCTCGGAGTCCCTGGGGATCCCGAACAATTTCTTGTGGCTCACGTCCATCATGTTGCACAGTAGAGGGTGTTACAGATCACATCACAAGACCCATTTTCCCTTCTTTTCTAAATCAGGTCACAGAAAGCACAGGGATGGCAGTTTGAGAGGGCTGTTACTGACTTGTGAAAATTCAGGGACCTCTTGATGGTTTAAGAGCAGAGGAGTCTTCTTAAAAGAGAAGGGACTCCTCATACACACACACACACACGCACACACACACACACACACACACACACGGAGTGACAGATAACTGGGCTTTTGCAAAGAAATCTGCGGTGGTCTAATTGTAGGTTTTTGCAGCACTATGATGGCCCGGCTCAAAATGGAGACTTTACTGGTGGTTAATTTAAGTGGATTAGGAGGTTACAGAAACTCATTTGGAAGGTCACCAGCAAACTTTGAAATACAATGGCTTGGATTTTCAGGCAATATAATTCAAGATAAAGTGAAACCAACCATTTTATCAGCAAGGCCATTTAATGTGTTATTCCAAGCAAAATGTGCTCAAGAACGTCCAGGCCTAAAATGACTATTGTGCATCATTTCTGCTATACGAGTTGTCATCACAAGCGTAACTTTTTAATTGTTTTCTCAAAAAACAAAGCAGTCTATTCAGTAGCAGATACTCTGATAAGATTAATGAGCTCTCAACTCAATGTAGCATTCCTTTAATGTTATCATAGCCTCGGCAAAGTAAAAAAATCTCAAAGTCCCCTGCGCACTGATTCCACTGAACAGGAGGGGGAAAAAAATTTACAAGACAATAAAGGAAAAGAGAACAGAGCTTTTCCCTTCATAATCTTGTTTGTGTTTAACTAAACTTTAGTATTAAAGCTGAAAGCCTTTGCTCATTGTTCTCTATGATTCCCTGTGGCTCTGTGTAGACAGGTGTTTCTCTTCTGGTGTTTCTTCATAACTCCTCTGAAGCCGGCATCAGCTTCCTTCCCTTTAATGTCTCTCTGTGATTAGACTTCAGCTGTTCTAGTTCTTTACTTGCGTTCAAAGGGACTGTGGTTCAGCACTGTACGTGTGAATTTGCAAAATTCTAAATACAGTGGGGTTCAAAAGTGTGAGACCACAGTGAAGGTCTTTAAGGCTATGTTTACACTAGTGTGTTTTAAAATGCATAACTTTTGCTACGGTTATGCCTGTCCTTTACGCTACTACGACATTTTTGACCCTTGAAAATTGAGACTTTTGAAAATCCTGCAGACCCCGTTTTAGTTTGAAAACTCCAGGGTTGTGTTTCAGTGTAAACAGAGACTTTGGAAAACGATGGTGTGGCTGCCCACATTCGCTCTACGTATCCTGGACGACCATGTAAACAATAACATCATGCTCATTGTTGTACCCATAGATATGTATAGGTAAATGCCCCATTTGACCGTTTCAAGCACTTAATGTGTCCGCCATCTAAATAATAGGGCATCTACCTATACATATATATGGTTGTACCTGCATGAATGGTCATGTGACATGTGTTTTCAGTTGTGTAGTGTGGACAGTGATTGTCTCTAAAACGCCATGAAAACACCAGTGTAGACAAGGATCGTCTTCATTGATGTTTAAGGATTTATATATTTTTTATTTATTTACATTTTTTTATACTTATTATTATTATTATTAGATAATAGAACAGACAGAACAATTAGAATTAGATAATCATTATTATTATTTGAAATATTTTATTATTGTTATTATTGTTTTTAATAATATTCTTATTGAGAATATTTTATTGTTATTTTGTATTTATTATATTAGTAAAAACTTATTATTATTTTTACTATACATCTGTTTATCTTGTTATTATACATCTATTATTATTATTATTAGAACAGAATTTTTATTAGAATAGTATTTTAAAATCTATTTTCAATTATATTATTTTATTATTATGATTTATAGAACAGAACAATATTTTTTATTATTGTTTTGTATTTATTATTAGAAATCTATTGTTTTTCTAATTATATTTTTTTACTGTACATCTGTTTATTATACATATTATTATTATTATTATTATTATTATTATTATTATTATTATTATTGTTATTATTACAACAGAATAGTATTTTAAAATCTATTGTTTTTAATTAGATTGTTGTTATTATTATTAGATATATAGAACAGAATATTTCTATTATTGTTATTTTATATTTATTATATTAAAATGTTGTTTTTAATTATATTATTATTATTTGAAATATAGAACAATTTTTTATTGTTATTTTGTATGTTATATTATTAAAAATCGATAGTTTTTAATTATATTATTTACTATACATCTATTTATTATATATCTATTATTACTATTATTATTATTATTATTATTATTTTATTTGTTATTAGATATATAGAACAGAATATTTTTATCACTGTTATTTTATATTTATTATATTATTAAAAATCTGTTGTTTTTAAATGATATTGTTATTATTATTATTTGAATTTTTACTGTTTATTATATATCATTCATCTTGTTTTATAATTATAATAGTAATAATAATAATAATAATAATAATAATAATAATAATAATAACAACAACAACATATATTTACTATATTATTAAACATCCAATATGTATAGAATACAAATAAAGGCAGAATACACAAATACATCAGACTCTTTTTGGACACCACTGTTGTGTTTTACAGACAGGGTCACTGTATTGTGTGTTCAGTGATAGTAGTTCATCTTCAAAGCGAGATACGGTTGACACTGGGATTGTGTTTCCACTTAAATTATAAGACTGATGTCTTTTTTTCCTCATAGACCTCAGTAGACTATTTTAACATCAAAATGCACTGAACGATTGCTGAGACTTATCTCTGCCCTTTAATCGTACTCACATGCTGGCTAGTAATAGATGTGCCATCATTAGGAGGAGGTGTAATCTACTTCATATTTCAATTAAAACCACCCTTCTTTGATTAGTAAATGACTGATGTGCCTCCCCGTAATATAAGGTAATGGTTCAGATATAAAAATAATATCAGGTCGGGGGTGAACGCAGTCAAAAACAGAGGCACTCCCATTCTCTGGTCATGAGGTCAAAGGATTTTTGACCCCAGCAAAACAGATTCATCTATTTTTGTGTGCAGTAATGAAAGAGTATGGCCTGAAAGCTTATAAATCCTGCTGTACTTATCTATTAAGGAAACGGTCAACTTTAATAGCTCAAGCTAGTTTCTGCAGTGGTAGGGCTATGTGTGTTTTCATGGGGTGGGGGTTCATTACAGCTCTACAGTACTCCTGAAGGACAAAACGCAGAAGGAGCGCAGCTCATAATTAATGTGCGCATGGCAGGGCTCCAAAAACCCAGCCGAAAATAAAAGAAATGCGTTTGATCCGCCCGCCTGTCTTTAATGAAGTGCCTCCCTGTATGGGAGGCTAATTCTGGGTGAGATTTCAGCTTCATTACCGAAGGCGAACGGGCTGATTCTCCAGCGGTGCGCTGGAGGTGAAGTTTAGGTGGGACGCCCTGCGTGCAGTCTCAATCACTCGTGTTTAAAACCAACACACTGATGCTTCCTCGCTCTGTGTGCACGGAGAGGGATACTTCTTAATTTGTTCCTTAATAGAATTCATATCCAGCATCTCCAGGCATTAAGTAGCACACATTTGTCACAGGCTGAAGAGCAGATGAGTGGGCTAGATTTCATTAGGACATCACAGCCAGTACAGCGGCAACAGGAAGCTCATTTTTGTGCTGTATCTCCCTCCACCTTTCTCTGTTTTCATTCTCGAGCAAACAAAAAAAAGTTAACTTAAAACAAAGCGCTTCAGTTTACTTCAGCTCAAGCTGCTCAAGTGGCTAAATCCCCAACATTATTCTTTCTAGATTTTTATCTATTCTATCTATTCATCTGTCTATCCATCCATCCATCCATCCATCTATCTATCCATCTATCTATCTGTCTATCCATCCATCCATCTATCTATCCATTTATCTATTCACCTTCATGTTGTTCCAAACCTGTATAACTTTGTGTGTGTGTGTGTGTGTGTGTGTGTGTGTGTGTGTGTGTGCGCGTGTACTTGTTTTTGCTACATTGTGGGGAACAAATGTCCCCACAAGGATAGTAAAACCTGAAATTTTTGACATTGTGGGGACCAGCCTGCGCTCCCAACACAGTTAAAAAAATATTAAAAATAGTAAATGATGTTTATCTGGAAATGTAGCGATGCAAACATGTTTTCTGTAAGGGGTAGGTTTAGGGATAGGGTTGGGTTAGGGGTTAGACAATATCATTTGGTCAGTATAAAAACTATAGAAGTCTGTGGAAAGTCCCACAATTCACAAAAACAAACGTGTGTGTGTATATATATATATGTTACATACACACACAAATATTTTTATTAAAATAACTGTTTTCTATTTGAAGATAGAAGCATCACATGATTCTTCAGAAATCATTCTAATATTCTGATTTGCTGCTCAAAATACATTTATTATTATTATCATTATGTTGAAAACAGCTTAGTAGAATTTTTTCAAAGTTCCTTTGATGAATAGAATGTTCAGAAGAACAGCATTATCTGAAATAGAAATCTTCTTTAATATTATAAATGTCGTTATCATCAGTTTTGATCAATTTAAAGCATCCTTCAAAAAAAAAAAAAAATGTTAAATATATTTTTTAAATATATTAAAATATATATATATATTCGATTCGATTAAAAAAAATAATCTAATTAATTAGAGGCTTTGTAATTAATTAATCGAAATTAATCGCATTTTAATCGCATATAAATATTTGACCTGAGAACAGTGAGAAGTAAGTTTTTTCATATGGATTTTTAGTATACCATTGAATAATGACTGAATACATAAGCTTAAGCAACTAAATATTGTTTATTTTTTTTCAAGCAAGTCCAACAGACCAGTGCAATATTGCCATTAAGTGTAGCAATAGGATATTTAGAAATATAGTAGCCTACATTTTAGAAAATCAGGTACCCTATAGGTAGGTAGACCTTCTGTAAACTGTTTAAGTAAAACACAATACTTTCAAGTACATTCAGAACATTGGAAACCCTGACTATTACTGTAGACAACATCTCTGTTGCTTCAGAGGCCATAACAGACTTTGTTGATTTACCAACAGCTGGTTTAAAAAAATAAAATTAATTTCAGTCCAACTCTCAATAACCTTGGCCAAAACAATAAAGAGTTCAACATAAAGTGCCAGCTGCACCAACAACATAATACATAAAGTTTCAGTTGCACCAACAACATAAAGAGCCAACCAAAGCGGTCTCATCAGCTTCTTTGTCCATGTTCACTGTGGTTTGTTTTTGTCTGAACGCTAGTTGGTGCTCCAGTATAATCGGTCTGCCGAAACTCATCCAGTGAGAAACGTTCCGCGGTGCAAAAATAAGTGCGATTAAAATGCGTTAAAAAATTTAACGCATTATTTTTGTGTAATTAATTAATCTAAATTAACGCGTTAAAGTCCCGGCCCTAATATATATATATATATGTATGACTGACTCCAAGCTTTTGAATATAAAGTATAATGTTACAAAAGCTTTTTATTTCAGATAAATACTCAACTTTGGATCTTTCTTTTCATCAAAGAATCCTGAAAAAAAAAAAAAAAAGTACTCAGCTGTTTTGAATATTGATAATAATAATAATAATAATAAATGTTTCTTGAACAGCAAATCGGCATATTATAATGATTTCTAAAGTATCATGCGACACTGAAGACTGGAGTAATGATGCTAAAATGTAGCTTTGTTCGCAGGAATGAATTACATTTTAAAATAAATTTCAAATGAAAAACAGTTATTTTAAATAGTAAAAATATTTCAAAATTTTACTTTTTGCTGTACTTTCAATCAAATTAATGCAGGCTTGGTGAGCAGAAGAGAAAAACATTAAAAATCTTACTGTTCAAAAACTTTTGACTGGTAGTGTGTGTGTGTATATCCCCATGACCATGCAGTGAAAGTCAGTGTGGTTCAATGTTGTTTTGACTCTGCTGACCTCGTTCGAATGGCAATTTTTTTGTATGTGTGTTTCACAAAAAAGGTCAGTCCAACCTGTTTGGAACTGCATAAGGGTGAGAAATGATGACAATTTTTCCTTTTAGGTGAACTATCCCTTTAACAGAGTTAATGACGACAGTGCTGAACTGCATGTCTTACTGGGAAGGGCCCTACCAGTGGGGGCTCTTTGGGAAGAGCAGCTTGGGGATAAATGACTGGATCTGGTTGGGAGACCCCAGGGACTTGGGATTTAACGCCCAGGAAATAATCATGTTTAATTTAGCAAGCAGATGGCTCAGAGATAGGAGGCAAAACAGATCCTTAGACCTGCGGTTCTGCCACTCAGCTGCCTGGGGTGAGCTGAAAGTCCATACGCGCGCTCACACGCAGCGGTTTATCGCTCAACTTAGAAAATGGGCGACATGTCACATTCATGTAAACATGCAAAACCTTACCCGGCTAAACATAAACAATCACTACAAGATGCCACTCCAAGCTGTTTGCTCACTTGTGCAACTGGGACTTAATTGGAACACACAGAGTCTGGGTCGGTACACTGCGATGAGGAAAGAACAAGCACTTAATCTTCTGTAACAGCCTCAAAGAAAACATCATTTACAAGCTAAAAAAAAAAAAATTATCTTCTAACCCCACAAGTTAGCGAATAAACGCAACAGGAGAGAGGGAGAGAGAGAGGACAAGGCCAGGAATGAGACAGGCAGGGTGGCAATCATCGGCTGTTAGATGAGGGTGTACTTTTCTGAATGTCATGCAGCCTAAGGTGTAACAAGCCCTTTCTGCTTTGGCAGCACTTTGACTGGAGCGTGTTCTTACCTCAGGTAGTCCCTGCGACAGAGGATGAGATTGGCTTTGGTGTAGAGGGTGGAGCCCACCTCCCCCAGGCGGCAGTCGCAGCAGGCACATTTCAGGCAGTCTTCATGCCAGTATTTGTCCAGGGCCTTGAGCAGGTAGCGGTCTTTAATCTTACGGTTGCAGCCGGCGCATCCCTTCTGTTTTCCTTTGGGCTGGACGGAGAGCATCGGCACACCTGTGGCGATAGGGAGACAAACACAGAGAGCGTTGTGATTTACTGCCTGGCTAAACCGGTGACTTTTCATGTTCCGCGCTCTTTGATAAGGGTGGAGACACCGCCGAAGCTCGGACCGCTGTTTCATATGCATTAGCCGCGGATGCGCTTCCGCACAGATAGGGGTCACTTTGGACCGAGTTCATCCGTCGCTGCCCCCGCTCAAAAGAACAGATGTTATTTTTGGCGAGTGACATACACCCGTTTAATGGGGGCTTGAATGCATCTCTGTGTTGGGATGCCCCAGGACCATCTCTATTTAGATAGCTGACAGAGGTATTTATGTTGTTTGGAAGATTAGCCATGGCCCTATTTCATCAGTATGAGAACTGTTGGCCATGCTAAAAGCCTCCCGTGGGCTTTGTTTGGTATAGATCAACATTAACCTTTTAGAACACTGTTGACCGCAAGAAGGCTGCTCTCAGCTTCCAGTGAGATACGGTATGGCCTAAGTGCCTTCCAAACACGTGCGCGCGCGCACACACACACACTAAAGTCTGATCTCCTTTTACACTCGCTGCATCGCGACCAGAGAAGAGTAACCAAACCGGCTAAATCGCCGCGTTGTCATGTAGCCTCCCCCCTTTAAGCATGCCTTTTAGCCTCCTAAAGGACAAATAAAGTCCATTTAATAACTGCACTAAACACTAATAGTCTATCTGCGGTCTGACATTTGTGTGTGGACTAAAAGCCGCCCCCGGGCCAGAGCTGGTAACACTGGCACTCGGCACCCCTCTGCCAGCACTAACAGGTCTGCCACAGCTGAAAGCGCAGGACAACAGCTCTTAAGACACTCTCTCCCACACTGAGCTATTGATCCGTCTAATAGAACGCGCAGCTAAACCGGCACTCTCCCTCTCTCTATACCTCTCTTTTGCTCTCTGCTTTCAAAACACATTTCTCTCAGAAAGCCTTGTGTGATGCCCCCTTTGACACCCCCCTCCACGCCTCCTCCCCCGCCAATCGGCAGCGTATCGGGCCCCGGACGGTCAAACCATTAAAAGCCCCCAGTCCTGGATGGAGACAGACCCATCTGGACAGAGGGCTTTTTATTTAAGCATTAGCCTTTTTACAGTTTTACAGTATGGAAAAAGTGTAAAAACATTATCTGTAAACATCCAAAGCAGGGCTGCAACGTGTTGCCCGTGTCGAGCAATCGGCAAAATACCAGAAGTGGCGCATTCCACATATTAAACCCATTTAAAAATCATAATAAAGCATAATGCTTTTAAGAATTCACAAACGCTACGATTCAATTAAATAAATATATGCGATGCAGGTTTAATATATGCGCTTTAATTATTTACATGCGTGAAGGTTATGTATGTTCATGTCAGAGTACGTTCACAGTAAATGCTGCAAACTGTTATCATTTACATGTGTGGAGTGTGTCAAATTCAATCTCTGCTTGATGTTGAGAGTTTGGGTTATTATAACATTCATCTGGGAACGCAACATGCCCTATTTCATCAGATTTGTAAGGTAAATCATTTATAAACCTACGCAAACGCAGGAGAATAAGTCATCGTGGTTTCAGAATAAAAGGTTAAACCTTTACTCTGAGTTTACATATTTTGATGTCCACATATTCAAGTATTGTATGTAGCATTACTATCATAAAGAAATGGCCAAATATTAAACATTAAGTGGAAATTTGAACACAGATTAAACAGATTGGATCGCACAGTAAAGTGTAAAAACAATTGTCAGGCCGTTAACGGCCTCTGCAGTCATTTGTTATAATGTACATTAGCTCTATTGTTTATAATACATTATGCAGTTTAATAGTTTTGTTCAGTAGAACCATAAGATTACTTGCTTTTGATACTTTATTTGAACTAAATATTATTGCCTCATTGCCTCATATTATATGTGTATTCTATGTCATTTTTAAAGGCTATTGTTCACTTGGGTCTATTTTTATTACTTAAAAAAAAAAAAAAAAAAAAAAATATATATATATATATATATATATATATATATATATATATATATATATATATATAATTATCCGATTACTCGATTAATCGTCAGAATAATCGACAGATTACTCGATTACCAAAATAACTGTTAGTGACAGCCCTAATCCAAAATGAGGAATTAAATTTCATAGTTGGCACAAAATTAAACTTTTTGGCTCCAATGTTGTTTTGGACCCCACTGACTTTCTTTGTATAGACGACAACTTTTCTATTCCAGAGAAAAAGAAAGTCGGGCAGGTTTGCAAGGACATGAGTGTAAAAGACAGAACTGATTTTGTTGTTGGGTGGACTCTATCTTTAAATTCATATTTTCCTGGTATCGTCATGTTTATGTAATGCTTATGCTTAGCTGATTGTTAGTGCATTTGTGTATGAGACGAGATGTCCGTTAAGAGTATCCTGATGGCAGAGGTCACAGGCAGCAGCTCTTGTTCAGCTCCGGCTTTAATGTCCGGTAATGGCTCTACTGTACATGATCAACAAATGTACGCCAGTGGGCATGAACTCCATTATCCGGTACCCCGCATGCAACTATCAGCATATTAATGTTTTTTGTGTGTGTGTGTATGTGTGAGTATCCTCCTCTAACTGGACTAACCTTGCGCTGTAGTTCCAAGAGAGGTTTAGTATAAGCCAGGGATTGAAAAAAGTTCTTTTAGCCCAAATTCAAACATTCAAATTTTGTCCTGACAAACTTTACAGTTATATGAATTCATTTGAATTCTGCTTCCTTACATTAGTTTAAATAACAATTCTGCATTCCGTTTACTACCAAATGAGTTGGAATTTAAAAGGCATTCTCAGTACAATTCTGAATGGTGCACAACCCTCGTTCTCACACATGTTCGTTTATTGGATTCAGATTTGTTCAGTGATTCTGGACCGTCCACACATCAGCGGTGCTATGAATATAATATAATTAGCATTTCCTCGGTTATAAAATGAGGTAAAAATGTGCGAGCACTCAGGAAAGAGAGAGAGAGAGAGAGAGAGAGAGAGAGAGAGAGAGAGAGAGAGAGAGAGGGGGCAGGAGAGCAAGGGCTTGTTAGTTAAATTTATGACTTGGATGTGAATAAGAGCTCTGGTGGTATTCAACCATCTTATTTCTTTATCAGAACTGGAAAAAGAGGGAAGCTAATTGGTCTAGCGCCACTGATGGGAGCCATCAATTAGCGGTGCGCTTCCCCCTCCAGCTTCCTCCCCCGTCCCCCCTCCGGCCCCAATACGGGCCCCTTGAAGCCGCCGCATTAGGATCACAAAACTCGCTATAAATACCAATGTTCAGTATAAATGAAGGTAAAAAGCCTTTAAATTGAAGCCACACTAGCTGAGGGCGGTCGTTTTCTACCTGCATTTCATGGCTTGTTAGAGGTGCACTCTGCAGGTATGCCAACAGTGCTCTCCTGTCAGCCTTCTACAGAACTAGAAACAGTCTTAATGAGGAGAGAGAGAGCTCGTCTGCGAGGAAAAAGTGTGTCTGTGTTTGTACGTGAGTGTGCGTACGAGACGGAAACGAGCTTGGGAATCAGGCTCCTTCAGTTCCCCAAGGGATGGCACAAAAATCTTTAATTTGCCTTTTATGACAGCTAATTAGTTATTCTATTCAAAATCTTTGCTTTAAATAAGAGAACTAATTATACACAAAGGTCGTTTCCCCCCACCTCAGGAGAACCACACGTAATTGGTTTAGGCCAGTAAACCCCCCCCCACACACACACACATACACACACTCACTTTCCTCCCACCTTTTAACAACGTGCACGTCGGTTGAAGAAAAACTTAACGGTGGAGAGCTTAACCCTTTCTATTGCAAACCACTCAAGGCTCGTGTACGAGAAACCTTTGAGCATTCCCGTTCTGTAATTACCTGGACGAATTCAGGTTTGTGGGTAACTGAATGACACCATCACGCCGTGACAGGTTTCCTAACCCAGATTTAGGGCGGCTAACGCTTTCTGTCTCACCAAGGCTGGAGCTACCTCCAGGATGAGTTAGCTGATGTGAGGAGCGCTGTATTCTGTCTGAGCTAATCATCTTGTTTCTGCCATCTCGGAGAAACCTCTTGTTGTTTTCCAAAAAAGAGCCAGCTGAGATATGCTTTTAGAAGCCCTATATAGCCTCAGCACATTTTAAACCTGAAACGACAGAGTAAATGACTGAATAAAAGTACATAATGTTGACTCTGACATCAGCAAACTGGTATTTTGGGGTTTATACAGAAGAGTGCACCTGTCATCATTCTTTGCACAGCCTGGAATCGCGGTAGTAGACCCTTCCCCCATTTCTGTCCTGCAGAACAAAAAAGGGGAACATTATAAACGGAGACGCAAACTGAGGAGGCAGCTCCCACTTAATCCAATCCATTTAACAGATACAAGTGCTGCTGACCTTCCTGTGTCATTCCATGTCACAAAAAAAACCATATCCTGCTATCCGCCACTTGATTCATATCCTAACAGTAGATGCGTTTTTTCCCTTCGAGAGGCAGCGTTTGCCTTGTCAAACATTTCTCCCAAACAAATAAAAGGGAGGGAAGAAAATCATTCGCTATTAGTAATTGGTGTGCACCCTGTCATCCGCCTCTTTTCCGCCCATCCACCCTTTAAAGACCTTATCTCGGTCGAATATGTACGGATGCGTTTTTGCATTTGAAACTGTCAGACCATGTACTTTCCATTATAAAGATAGGATCCGGTTTCTATGTAGGCCTTCATTTCAAGTTCCATTTTTGTGGATATCAAAAAAATCAAATCAGTGTGGTACCCTTTTGATGTATTTAAGGTTTAGAGCAAGGGGGAAAAAAGTCAAGGAATCGTTTTAAAGCATTACGGCACAATTATCATATCTTTGAAAAATGGTGAAAAATGTGAGAGAAAAGGATTTGTTTGTCTTTGTAGTCTGATTCTTTTTGCTCTATTACATCTTCTAGTAAGCACACAGTGGAAGCCAATGATGATGCAAAGTTTACTGTATGCAGGGTCACTGATCAATTAGCTGGACACCTCAGTGTGAGGCCTCTCCATGAGAGCTGGTGACCCTTTTTTTTAGCTGCTGGGGTTTTAAGGCTTAAATGTGAGATTAAGAAGACAGTAACTGATTGGGTTGTGCTTTGGCCACCTGTATTGCCATTTTAAAAAGACATGCTCTAATATGCTCTTAAAGAGATAGTTCACCCAAAAGTGAATTCTGTCATCATTTAGTTAACCTAACCTGTATGATGTTTTTCTTTTGCAGAATACGAAAGCAGAAATGGTTGTTTCCATGCAGTTACAGTGGATTGGGACTGAAGTTTTGAAGCTTCAAAAACACGAAAGTAACACGGAACACATAAGTATCATAAAAGTGGTTCATATGACTTATGAAGACATGTTTAATGTGAGTTTTAAAATGTTAACATTTAAGTTGCTTTTTAAATCAGATTTTAGAGTCTGATTTGTGAATGAATCTTTTTTTGTGTGTCAGGTCTTTTCATTTTATTTCCGGTTGATTCGGTTGACAAAATAGGTTTGAATGATTTGTTCAGAATCAGATTTGAATCTGACTGATCCTCAAGCTCACTCAATAATCTGGTGAGAGCAGATAACAGCTCACTGGAGGTTATCATTGAATAACTTGCATTGAATAAAATTTTTAAACTAAAAGAATCAGCTAAAATTTCCAGCAAAGCTATTTGTATGACTTACAAACTTTATATTTTAGTTTGAAAGCTTCAGTCCTCATTCATTATAATTGCATGGAAAAGACCAGTACAGTCTTAGGAATCTTGTGTGTACAGTGGGAAAAAATAATTTCATATTTATTTATTATTTTTTTGGGGAAAAGTTTATAGCCACATCATCACATTCAGGCACACCACTAATTGCAATATGTATGAATTTAGACAAAATTCACTTTTACTAAAGCATCAACGTGGCTTTGTGCTTCATGAGGGTCTGCATATGAATCCCACAATGCCCTTAAACGAACCTCAACGGCATAAACCATGTGCATGACCTCAAAACATCTGAAAAAGGGACCAATTTAGAGGGACAAAGTGCTGGAGACTTGAACTACAGATGTATGAGGGATTACAGGCAGTCATCTGTCGCAAAGCTGTTGGCATGATTTTTCATGTATGACAGCCTTTGGTTATGACAGCAGCAATGCATGCATGGAGCAGAAGGGTTCTCCAAAATATTAAACATACCAGTAGTGAATCAAAAGCGTCTGAACCATTTTCAGTGGTGGGCGAGTTTGAGTATACGATACAAAGAATTTTAGTTAAAAGATGCAAGAAATCCTTTAGTTTAAATACGGGTCTGATTCCAAAAGCAATGTAAGATTAGAGACGCTCATAGGTTTTAGGTAGTACTCTGAAAAGAGGCAGGAGAGCGTGTGGGAGATGAGTGTACGCTGGTTGAGACAGATTGGACCAGAAGGCCACAGTGTGACAAATGAAAGCTGATCAAGCCATGGGAGGTTGTAGTCTTTGATTGAACTGAACCATTTGCCAGAAGGGAGTCTTGGTGGTGACAGGGATGGGAGAGGTCTGTGATGATATTAACTGCATGTCTCCAAGGCATGTGATGAAGATGATCTCTGTGGACTTGATAAGCACTTGCAGCTCACCCCGACAGTGGGCAGATGCGATCCTGAATTACACGTTTACTTGTTGAATGGATAATGCTGATATTGTAGTTGCGGTGTTTGGAATTAAAGGCTACCAGATAGGATGTGCAAAACTACATATTTTCAAAATCAACTAGTCAGTGGATTTAAATGTCAGTCTTAAAGCCCAATATAATTAAGATTTTGGGTTCACCTGGTCCTGCTTAGGAAAGTTTCCTACAGGGCATTTACATATGATACACTCTAGTATTCAAATACAGCTAGACAAAGTACGTCATATGAGAAATAAGGGATCGTTTACGCAAAAAGCTTTTAAAGGAGACATTGGATCCAAAATTCACTTTTACATGATGTTTGCATATAAATGTATCTTAGCAGTGTGTGTACACAACCACCCTACAATGATAAAAATCCAGTCACACCTTTTTTTTGTAATCCCCAAAAAACCTGAACTGTCTCAATTATCAAGACATCGTATGACATCATACTGCTCAGGCTCCACCCACAACTGCTGATGGACTGTCCCGTATTTGTATATTTACACTGTTGTACATTCTATGCTGTCTGCACTCGAGTAGGTGTTCCAAAAAAATGGAAGAGATTTAAAGAGGCGTGCACTGAAATGGGTCGTTGTGAACAAAGCCGTTTTTGACAAGGTTAAAATGGTGTAGTTTTTCGTGACGAATTTTAACCAAAGTATGTTGCAGACATTTCATGAAGACCCTAAAGAATCATACCAACTTGTGGACATCCAAATGACCCCTTTTAATGACTTTAAGTGACTAAATGACAATTTTCATTTTTGGGTGAACTTTCCCATCAATGGGCCTTATTCATGAAACTTGTGTAAATATACGAGTAAATTCTGAGTAGTTTGCACGTAAAACAGACCTTCCTGAAAACTCTCCTCCTGATTCACAAACACTTCATAAACGTCCAATTTTATATGTGTATGTTAATGAATTTCAATCATTTGTAAACTGGGCACTTGTGCACGCTCATTCACAATTAGCATAATCCCCGCCTATAAATCACAGATATGCAAATTGCATGTCCAGGAACCCAGTGGAATATTCTGGTGTACTTTCTCAGGTTTGGCTCCAATATATTGCATAAATGCAAAAAAGACTAATAGCCCATATGCCTTTTAAAAAAAAAAAAAAAAATCAATAACGTGTTTCCACCAAAGAGTTTTTTAGCCAGCATGAAAAAAAGTCAGGCTCTTCTTAAAACGACCAGCTGGTGGCGCTTGAAAACGCTTTGGTGATACACTTTAGTTGCTATTTGGAATATCCATGGTGGTAATGTATTACTAGTACATAATTTTTAAGAATTTTACTAAATATCAAAAAGCAGTAACCAGTAATATTGACTTTGACAGTCGCTGTCAAGTAGGATGGTTGGTCGGTATTTGTCCCACCCCTCCTCTATTTATGGCTGGGTAAATAGTGACAGTGACACTCAATTTGGCTTAAAAAAAAAACAAAAAAATCAAAATTAAAATTAAAAAGAGGGCAAGGGCATCAAAATTCAGTGTCATCAGTTTGCCAAAAAGAACACAATGTTTTACGCACTATTTACACGTGGTAGGAAGCAGGTGTAGTTGGTGTACCAACTAACATTTTATAAATATTAATATTTTCATGAATTCGGAAGTTAAGAACATAAGAGTTTACATTTTCTCCCGACATAAGAGTCACTGAGGACGCAGTGGATTAGTTTTGTTTTTGATGGCAACACCATCAAACACCAAAAAACTGAAGAGATTTAAAGAGACATGCACTGAAATGGGTCGCTGTGAACAGAGCTGTTTTTGACAAGGTAAAAAGGGTGTCGTTTTATGACCACTGAGGAAATTTAACCAAAGAATGCTGCAGACATTTCATGAAGACCCTAAAGAAATCACACCAACTTGTGAAAAATCGGCATCCGATGTCCCCTTTAAATGACGAGAGTGAATAATTAATGACAGATTTTTATTTTTGGGTGAACTTTCTCAATGTTTTTAAAACTTAAAGCCAGTTATATTTTATATATATTTGCTATTTAATTTCAAAGTGTTATTTTTTAAAAGCTAAAGCACACAGCATGCTATTTATTTTAGTTTATCAAGTGCCTGATGATAATGCCAAATACGCATGACAATTATTTAAACTTAACAGACTATTTTAAAACTACTAGCAACTGCATTGAATTTTATCATTACCCAAAGCTTTGTGTTGGACCGTTGTGTGCACGTAAGCTGCGACCATGGCAATCTGGACTAGAATTTGTCAGTCAGCCGCCGTGGAGGTTAATGGGGAACTAAGGCAGATGTCCTGCTATTGTCTGTGTGAATCAGTTCCTTTCAATCAGTCCACATCATTACTGTAATTGAGCCTGTAGACACTCATTCTCCTTTACTGCCAAGACAAAACACATCTGGTAATAATGTCAGGTAGAATATGCCAGCTGAAACACAGACAAATGAATAAAGAGCTTGATCCTAGTTGATAAACCCAAAGCAGAACAGTCTGAAACATATTGATTCATGTGTTTGGTGGACATCATGCAGCACATAATAGGAGAATAGAATATGCTCAGCTGTAGCTTGCGGGTAAATTAAGGTAAAGCAGTTGCAGATAAAATTACATCTTTTCAAGACTGATCTGTGTATGAAATCAGGCCTATCTTTGCTTGCTATCATGATGATATAATTAAAACCCTAGCAAAAGTTTGGATGAGGAGTAAGTTTGACTGAAAGAAAGATGAAGGAAGAAAGAAGAAAAAAAAAAAAAAAAACAGAGTGAGAGATCAGGGCTGGCACGACCAGTGCGGTTGGAACGAGGGTGCCGTTCATTAATAAGATGCACTTTCGCAAACTTTAGCAGCCTGCTGCTGCTAATAAGCCCCGGTGAAACGGAGCAGCGCTGCTCCCTCGCAGTGACCCTGGCACTGCCCGGGATAAGGGAGGGTTTTGTCTCCGGGAATAATTGCTCTTTTCACATGTTACAAGTGTCCTGACCCCTGCGGTCGGCAGCCACTTTCCCCGAGCATAATTACTTCTGATCCGGCCCAAATGAGGCAGCCGCATTAGGCCTGCAATAACACTGGCCCGGCTTCAAGCACAGCAGCGTGGGGAGTCTGGGTAGAGCAGGGCCTGGAAACAGGGGGTTTCTTTTCTCCAAGCCCTGGCGGTCATTTCCATCACGTCAGAGGTGCATTTCTTACTCTCGCAGTCACTTCTAGGACCCAAGGCCTTTTCTCTCTCTCTTTCTCTAGGATGAGGAGACTGAGAGGCTTACTAAACACATTGTTAGCTCCTGGTGCCCTGCTAAAGCTTTGGCTAACAGATGCGATTCCAATTAATGGATAACTTCATTAGCTTGTGTGTGCGCACGTGTGTTATTTATTTATTTTTTGCTCTACACTTTTCTTTCTCCTATTAATTTTAATTTATTCACATGGGGTTAATTAAAAGAAATGTATCAGAGAGATATGCAACAGCTATCTAATTAAATTCATTACTGCTTATTTTGGAGACGTGCGAAAACTGGCAGTGTTATTGCAAGAGGCAAATTGTTCCAACACTTTGGCGTTCGCTCGCTAGCGTGGTGAGAAAACAGCTCTGGAAGGTGAGTTGTCGACAGACCAGAATCTGGAGAAGCTTGTGCGAACGGAGAGGGAGAACACACCCGACTCAGGGGTTAGAAGAGTTGGAGAGGAACAATCAGTCGCTCGATAGAGAAAGAACAGGGAGGTGTGTGACCTCACATCCAGCCAATCAGGTGTCACCCGTTTGGAAGTTGTTCTCTACAGTAGGCCTAGAGTGCGCGTTTGTTTTAGGTCTTCATTTAGACGGAGCTCGGAGACGGCAGCCGCTACCCATTTACTCCACCAGAAGGCATAAACTGTCAATATCCCCCACTGATGAATGACTCTTCATATATATGAACTCAATTCATTTTTCCCCTCTTTTCCCACAGATTGCATTTGCATCTGAATAAAAGAATAAATCCATCTATTCTCCCTCCAGATCTTTTCAGACTTTGAGGAAAAAAAAGGAGGACAATCTTATCTGCTACTTCATGACTCCTGGCAAGAATGTAACCATTAGCACCGTCAGAGCCTCTTTCCGCCATCCGTCGCACAATGATGCCCCAACACTTTTTAGCCAACATTAAAAATGCATTTGGCTAGGCATAAATGTAGGCCTTCTAAAGTTTGTGTCACTCCCAAGGTTAGGGAGTGATGTATGAAATTCCCCTCTCCCCGGCAATTACTACACATTTAGCGTTTCAAAAGATATGCCAGGAGACAGGTGTGCCATTCAGAACCATGCTGCAAGCTTGAAAATGGAGGAAACGCCATGCAGCACAACTCCATTTGGGCCCCGTTTAGAGCTGAATAATGCAAATCCACCACGGGGGGTATTTGTTTGGTGTGTGGGGCCTCTGTGTCACTCGAACACTCTCTCGGATGCCCATCTACTTATGGGGTAAATAATGAAGCAGGGTTTGGATTGCAACAGTTACATTTCATTTTCCCAGGCTTTTTGGTTTACTGTACCAGGCTTAATCAGGTGAACGTTCATTACCATTAAGGGAAATACATTACCAGTCAAGCTGTAACTGCTATGGTTTTCCAGCCATCAGAGAATGTGAACTTCAGGGCTTGTTTCAAGTGTTAGTCTATGTTCAGAAGATACTCGTTTTTTTATTCTAATCACTAAACAGTTGCAGTATTTCAGGCCTGTGAGCTATAGTTTTTATATTAATTAAATATCACAAGACCTTCATTTGGGGACATCCCCATTAAGGAAATATATTGGCAAATATTGCCAAAATTGTAAAATTTATCAGCATATATAGTAGGGATGTCAAACGATTAATCACGATTAATCGTATCAAAAATAAAAGTTTGTCTTTACATAATATATATATATGTGTGTGTGTGTGTGTGTGTGTGTGTGTGTGTGTGTGTGTGTGTGTGTGTATGTACTGTGTATTATGTATACATACAGATGCATGTATGTATAAGAAAAATATATTTATTAGTGCTCTGCAATGATTAAACACGATTAATCGGATCCAAAATAAAAGTTTGTCTTTACATAATATATATATATATGTATGTGTGTGTGTGTGTGTGTGTGTGTGTACTGTGTATTATGTATACATACAGATGCATGTATGTATAAGAAAAATATATTTATTAGTGCTCTGCAATGATTAATCACGATTAATCGGATCCAAAATAAAAGTTTGTCTTTACATAATATATATATGTATGTGTGTGTGTGTGTGTGTGTGTGTGTGTGTGCGTACTGTGTATTATGTATACATACAGATGCATGTATGTATAAGAAAAATATATTTATTAGTGCTCTGCAATGATTAAACACGATTAATCGCATCCAAAATAAAAGTTTGTCTTTACATAATATATATATATGCGTGTGTGTGTGTACTGTGTATTATTATGTATACATACAGATGCATGTATGTATGTATGTATGTATAAGAAAAATATATTTATTAGTGCTCTGCAATGATTAATTGTGATTAATCGCATCCAAAATGAAAGTTTGTTTAAATAATAAAAATACACAGTACACACACATATTATGTATACATACAGATGCATGTATGTATAAGAAAAAAATTTATTAGTGCTGTGCAATGATTAATTGCAATTTATCGCATCCAAAATAAGTTTTTGTTTACATAATATATGTGTGTGTACTGTGTATTATATATATATATGTATATATATATTTATATATATTATAATTTATATATTAAATTAAATTATTATTTATTATATTTTATATATTAAGTTAAAATCAATAGAATATTAAGAGCTACATTTATCTTCCATACTATACATTATAATTTTATTAGTGATGCATACATTCACTTGTAGCATACAAACTATTTAGAATTTTGTGTTTTTTTTATTTTAGTATAAAATCAGCCATTTATTGGTTATTGGCCATAACATAAAAATTATTAGCTTGGTGTTATTGACCAGATTTTCAGTCTTCCTCTCTGGATAAGAATAAGGGTTAAGTTAGTTTCTAATTATTATAATTTGCTTTAAATAACATGTTTGTCCTCATTTAGATGACAAGTAAACTTGAGTGTATTCTAACCTTTTCCATAGCAGCATTGAGAGCGTTATGACTGAATGACCACACCATCCAAGGTTATTGACGTTGCTGGAGAATTCAAGAGTTTAAAATCAAATGGCCACTCCATTATAAGCTTCAGCCCTGTGTGGGAGACGGTCACGTTTAAACGTGTCAAGAAAGGGTAAAATCATCGGCTGGCAGATAGGCTGGACAGCATTATTCAGCCCGTGCTCAGTTTCCAATTTCAATTAAAGCCGAGCAGAGTGGCCAAGCGCTTGGACCACAGCTGCCACTCTAATGGATCAGAACCCTCACGCTGAGCATTGATTAAATCAGCCTCACCAATACCGTGTCCTTCCCCTTTAAGGAACAATACAAACTAACCGGCAATCACTGCCTTTAATTAGGTATTCAAGATTTGATTTATCGAAGGTCGGCCAATGAGTTGTTGAAGTTAGTATCTCATTAAGTGGACTGAGTTTCCATTTGCCAGCCTCCCTCCAGTGCTTTCTCTAACAGCATCCTCTCTTATATGTTGTGGCTTTTTTATTAAAAAAGGAATAGATTTTAATATCCATGTAATATTTGGATGGAATGTGTTTACACAGGCTATATTGGATTTCTCTCTCCCAACTATTTTCTTAAGTACTTTACATGAGGTTTGTTATTATCGGTTTGTGGCGTATATATATGGAAAGTTTATTGAGCTGGGGGGAGTTTTCATTATGTTGTCCCAACAGAAGAGAAAAACCCACTGGCCTACATGTTTCCTATATTTATAACCGTGACCTAGTCAGCATTGCAAATATTGATGAATAGAATCTCTAGATTTAAAAAGAAAAATAAAGGTGTTATGATATCAATAACAAATGGTTTGGTTTCCCCTTCAACAGCAGAAATAATCTAAAGATCATGAGATGAGCATGAATACATACAGTATACTACCTTTCAAAAGTGTGGGATCAATAAGATTTTTTAAATACTTTAATTCAGCATGTTTTCAACATTGATGAAAATAATAAAAATGTTATTTGAGCGTATTAAAATGATTTAAATGTAACACTGCAGACTGGAGTAATGGCTGCTAAATATTCATCTTTGCCATCAGAGAGATGAATTACATTTTAAAATATATTAAAATGGGATTTTTTTTTTAAACTGTAATAATATTTATATAATATTACTGTTTTTATTGTATTTTTAATCAAATAAATAGCCTTAATAAAGCTAATAAGAGACATTTCAAAAACAAAAGAAATGGGGGGGAAATAGGGAAAAAAAAAATATATATATATATATATATATACAAAAAATTGTTACATATAAAAGTATATAGTATATACACAACACTACAATACAGTAGTTTCTATCAGAAATATTCTTTCATTATATTAGTCTGAAAGTACAACACTGTAATATCATATCCACATGAGAGTGTTTGTGTGTGTGTGTGTGTGTGTGTGTGTGTGTGTGTGTTGTGAGGTGAGTCAAGAGCCTACAATCTCCAAAAACATTAAAGCACTAGTTTGAGTATCTTCCTCGCTCCAGGAATGACAAATTGAATAATATATTGAACAGTGCATCATTACTCATTTCAGAATTCATCTCGCTTCACTCCGCTATTCAGTAATCTTCAACAGCTCCATTGCAAAACACAGATGCACATCAGCTATAATGAGGACTACAACTTCAACAGCTCTCTGTGACATGCTGTGTGCATGCGTTCAAACATGTTATAAACATACACAGTAAATATATTCTGCACATGCAAACCAATTGCACACAGACATATACATGCACGCTTGTGCACACGGTAAACATGTACCCACACAGGTGTGCACACATGTCCACGTACCCATGTACCTACAAAACACACCGTCCAAAAAACAGCACCACGGTTATCAGCGTGTGCCTGCAGTTCTCCGGTAAACATACTCTTGCGAATATGTATCTGGGGAGCATTTCAGGAGGGATTAAAAAAGGCCTTCCAACTAATAGGCATAATGGAAGATCAATGTATAACAAGATGGAAACTCGCATGCATAAACAGACCCTGTTACAATTATGCCACAAGATTCTATTTCTACATTAATCATTCATAACTGCATAACGCTCCCTCATAAACATTCAGAATGCAACAAGGCTTTTCCTTTGTGTCTAAATACCTTTCACAACCCATGTCTGGCATTTTTTCATCATATTTGAGTCGGGTGATATTTACAGTATAAAGACATCAAGACGAGGTGTGTGATGATATTTTTATTTTTTTTTATAAAGCCAACACTAATGAACGGCTATGATACCTCGAGCTGCACTTTCTAACTTCATTAGAGCCAAATGTGGATATCAGTGTAGGTATCATTAGGAAAGCTTTTATCAAGTTACAGAATGTGATAAGGTTAATGAGGAGTTTATAAAAGTGTCTCTGGTGGACGGAAAGAGCTGGCAGGGAGGACGAGACCTTAAGCAAAGTATGCTAGTCATTTATTTCATTAGCATGGCCACCTGTACTTTTTTTGAAAGGCTGAACCTTTTAAAACAAGAAGGTCATGCCAAAAAGTAACATTCAAAAGTGCAGCAGCAGAACTTGGTCGTGAAATTGTGTGCACGTGTACAGCTATAGGTCATCGCTCCATTCTTTACCTAGTGCTATAGGTCGCAGTCAGTGGTAAAGTAAAATTCCTAGAGCTTCACAGGACAACCGGTGCACAAGACGAAGATGAAGGGAGGAGGGGGGAAAATAAACAAATAAATAAATACAGGAATGGAAGAGGGACTGATGAAATGGAGCCAAGTGTGACGACCTGCTGCAAGAGAAGCCGTGTGTGTGTGTATGTATGTGTGCGTGAGGGAAAGAGAAAGTGATCGCACACAAATGCAATAGACGAAGCAACTCACCCTTGCAGCGAGACGTGCTAGCGAGAGGTGCTGCGACAAGGTGACACGAGGGAATAACATGTGGTCTAAAGACCAAAGGAAAGTAAATTAAAAACCACCTAGTGTAAAATCATCAATATGTAGCTGTATATCCCTCTTTCAGCAGAGCATATGTACTATTACTTGGAGCATGTCCACTGGGGGAAGCTACTATTGTAGAGAATTCCAGAGCAGAAACAAATTTGAAAAGAAAAAGATGGACAGGACATTGTAGCAAAAGTTAAATATTATATATATATATATATATATATATATATATATATATATATATATATATATATATTATATATATATATATATATATATATATATATATATTTGCCTTTTTAAGATGAAGCTAAATGTGGCCGGGCTTGTAAACATCATACTATAGACACAACACTTGGATATTGTTTTCTCCGCCTCTCTCGCTCATGTTCCTTTTTTTTTTTTTTTACTGAACGCTGCACCTGTCTGCATTCGTCTCAGGACTCAAGGTGAAAGATAAGGTTGCTCCGAGACATTTTAAAAGGTAGCCTAAAAATGACGATTCATCTCGCTGGCAGCATGTCTGAGGATGTTATAAAAGGTTTTCTGTGTTCCCAATGCTTCAGTGATGGACTGTATGTCCTTGGAGCTTTTCAGAAATCCCATGTTTATTCGAATTATTTAAAAACTTGCCAATAACTACATCTTTACACAAGGAAATAAAGCAAGACTGGGAAGGACTCGTAGAAACAAGCTGTCAAGACGGACCATATGGATGCAACATGAGCCTTGGCCAACTTCCTTGATGTTTGACGGAGTATTTAGACATGTAAATGCGCAAGGTGTAGATTTAATAAAAGTGTTTGCACAGGATGATCAAGCTTTGCATCATAGACAGGTGCATCGTACCTTTAACTCACGCTCTCTCTAGAACCTTCGCCTTTATTCAGGTCCCTTTTAAGTTGTGGTGAAATGATGGGAAATGATATACATCTGCAGTCAATGATGTGAGAAAGCACAGGTTTGATAGTGATCAAGTGCCTTGGGACAGAGACAGAAATGGATTTGGTAAACTGTACGTCTAACTCTTCTGATCGGTTTAATTCTCCTCCTCAGAGAGAGAACATTGTCCCGGGTCCTGAACGAGGGACAATTTGGTCCTGTGTCCTCAGGATTTAAGCGACGACCCTGCATGCAATTATGGTAAAATTGTACGTCCAGCTCTCCAATTTTGTATTGTTGAAAAGAATGCATCGCCTTGTGATGTTTCATCGCAATGTGTCAGACCATCATGCATTCAAAACCATCATCATCATCAAAAAAAAAAAAAAAAAAAAAAAAAAAAGAGCATGCCAATTTAAGACCACACAGCAATGACGGATCTCTGTGTTGAGGACACATCAGTTGCAGATATATTGAACTGTAATTGCATCAGGAGGAAATGTTTATAAAGTAGGAATTTCTTCAGGCTGAAGCAATATAAGTGGCAGGAACACAAGCATTAGGCCCCGAATCCAGGCGCAATATTGCGAGAGACCCAGGGCGAGAGAAACATTGATGTAATTTCAATATTTGAAATTGGCAAGTTTAATTTAGAGTAAGAACAAGCCAATAAGCTGAGAAAATAGCAAATACAAGAGAGAAAATTACCTTGCAGGATGAAAAAAGTGAAAAGACTTAAGGAATGTATAAAAGTAATCTCCAAGTGGAAATTAGAAATCAACCCACAGAAAGGGGAATAACAGAAAAGAAATATTACTGTCCACTCTCTAAATCAATATAAAATTGCTACAAGACTGAATTACCATGGTAACTCAAGTAAAGAATGAAGCAATTCTTATTATTTCAAAATAAAAACTGGTGCCTGAAGCCCTGAGGTTTATTACAGCAGCAGACAGATCAGGGGTCTAGTATTCATTTAGAACAGTGCATTTCAAACACACGCGTTAGGAACGAACAGATTTCATTGGTCAGTCGGCACGCGGTTCTCGTAAATTAAACGGGGAGCCGTAACTAAGAATTTATCATCAGGATGAAGAATAGACGGGTGTTCTTTTCTCTTCTGCAGGTTCTTAGGGAGCCCAGCGATGCGAATGATCAATCCTGAACAAGTCCACAATGAAGACCCAATTATTCCTCCCAATCCAGATAGTTTTAAATACCTTGAAGGGAAAGGAAATGGCTGAATAGCGTATTTCTCCAGAGAGAATTAAAAGTCAACCGAGAGCTTCTTTTATTTAAAGGTAGTCATGAAAAGGAGTTGTGCTTGTTCTGTACCTTAACACACTCTCTCCAAAAATCGTGGTAAGAAAGTACAAGAGCAAGGTATTGTGTCATTGCCTGAAAGCAGTACAGCAAGGATCAAATACAGTGCAAGGACTGCTGATGACAAAGCCTGCAAAGCTGAAATATGAAAGGGCTGATAATTTTGGAAGCCTGTGTAACAGTAGTACAATAGCTAAGGCGTGCAAAACCACGACACAAGCCCCACGTCGCTCTACTTTCAGTCTCCAAGCTTAGTACTTCATCGTATAGAACAGAGAACAGAGATATGAATGACCCAATATTTCACATAGAAAAACGTACATATTTTAAGACTTCCTAATAGAGTTTTTTAACAGCTCAGGGTGAATTTTAGGTCAGAAAACTGAAGCTCGCTTAGTGTGTAGTAAAACTACACACTAGTGAAAACTACTTTGTATCCTACTTTCCTGAGGATGCTGGGGAGGAGGTAACAGGGTAGTTCTTCTATTGCCGGATGCAGTTATTTCACGAGTTACACTGAGACCATTTGCGTCTATTATTTTTAGAGTCGTTACAAAACCGGATTCTAAAGCGATTTGCTTTAGGGATGTTTTTCTAAATCGCAATGTATCAGCAAGGTTATGCTGTAAATACCGACGATCTATTCATGTTCGCTTACACAGAGGCGTATGGATGATGTGAGCGAACATGAGGGTTATGCATATGGTTGTGTTTTTTTTCACAAGGCTCAGTTCAGTTCATCTTATTCACTAGCTTCATTCACTTTGAATTCAGTACAAGATGTACCAAACTATAAGGATACTTTACCTCGACTGATTTATTTAGAGTCATACTATAGCCTTTTATTAGAATCAGACTTATCTGAACATAGCCTGTGCTTGTTGAAAGCGTGTGTGTGTGTGTGTGTGTGTGTGTGAGAGTGAGAGAGAGAGAGAGCAGATCCAAGCTGCCTTCCCATCCCTGCCAAAATGCCAGCGCAGTTGGTCGGCACCAGCAAGCAAAGGGTGAAGCTTTTAGGCAATGAGCAGCAGGTGATCTAAGCTTTTCTGTAAGTCCTAATGCTCCTAAAAGCCACTCTCCCTGCTTCTGTAATTGGGCATCAGTAGTTAATGTAGTATTGACTGCATTACATGCTCCTGTGCATCCTCTCCTACTAATGCCATTTGCATCACCTTGTACATTTACCATATTGCTTAGCCAATAGCTGTTAAAAGCAATCTGAATCATGAATCATATGGGGAACTTTTAGCAAGACAGACATCCAAAGGAGACAATTTACAGTTGAGTTAATCTGGGTACATTAGCGCAACATGGATTGAGCGAGACAGACCAATTTATGTTTCTACGGCAATCCCTTTATTGGTTTTTAGATGGGTTAGTGAAAGGATGGTTGGCTCAGAGAGATATGAAATATCCATTTTCAAACATAAATACGGGG
This sequence comes from Cirrhinus mrigala, assembly GCA_036247105.1. Taxonomy (NCBI): domain Eukaryota; kingdom Metazoa; phylum Chordata; class Actinopteri; order Cypriniformes; family Cyprinidae; genus Cirrhinus; species Cirrhinus mrigala. The sequence continues at coordinate 35,268,430 of CM070013.1, read as the reverse complement.
CTGAAATGCAAGCCATTACTTTAGAGGGGAAAGGGCCCCTGGCTAAAACTAAACGCGCGTGTGTGATGACAATATTCCCTGAAAGATGACAAGAAAGGCATTTTTAGGTCAAAGACACTTTGTAGGGATTTTCTTCTCTCAACGCCGTTAGAGAAACATATCAAAGTGCAAAAAGGCGATTCAGCCTCACCAAAAACTTGTCAGCACCACAAGCTCCAAAAGAAAAGTTTATAAACGGTTTCCATAGGAACCAGCGTGCAGCGTAAATACAGAGACGTGCACTGTAAACATGCCCATAAAAACACAGAATACATATCAAATTTCAAATTGGCGATCTAAATGTTCTCCTGTCAGTAAAGGTTAAGGTTCAAACGCTCTCACCTGTGAGCGAGGGCAGCCGCTGCTGATCAAACATCTCCCCGTAACTTCACAGATTTGCCCGAGCGCTAACTGGTACTGCGGTGAATAGCGACGTTGCTTCAGCTGTATCTGCGTCTTTTAAACAGATAATATCATATTTCATACGCAGGGACAGTCAGAGAAGTACACCGTATTCTGCATGTCTCTCCTGACTCGAAGTCTTTCAGAGTATCGTACGCGCGTTCCTCCTCATGTAAACCTGACGAACGAACGTGTCCGTCTGATATGACAAACGAACTGGAGCATGAAAGTGCCGTTCGGGGGGAAAATGGACGCTAAATGCTGCATTTCCTCGCTGTCCCGCATTCCCCGTAGTCGTAAGGAGCAAATGAATGCATTAACAATCATCCGTACACTTACCCTCTTCCTTGTCTAACACCATCGTCCTGAGGAGCGAGGAGTCCGGCTCCAGGCGATCCGCTCTCGGCTCCAGCACACTTCTGCGCGCGCCGCTCGCGTCTCTGAGAAGAAATTGCTTTGCAACAACAACAAAAAATAATAATCGTCCGCGTTGCTGCCGCAAGCTTTAATTACACAGGCTCGTCTGTGTGGGTTTCCGCTGTTCAGAGACGGAAAGCCATGTAGAGAAACATGTGTGTGTCTGTTATTCTATTGTTTAATGTATTTCGGAGGTTATGTGCTGCGATGTCCCCTCAGTTGTAGGTATTCGCGTTACGCGGCGCGTCAGATAATATCCACGCTCGCAATTAACGATGTCTAAAACTAAAGTGAGACGCCACGGTGCATTCCATGCGAAAATGAAACGACTACACTAACTCAAATCTAATTTGAACAGCCGCTTAAATTGAGCTGCCGCGAAGAAGCTATTCTCGGAGTAGAAACGTGTTCCTCCCAGTTCTCATTTGCTCCGAAACTGTAACTATATTCAAGAAATCCAATTCTGAGGCTGACAACTCCTAACAGCATGCTCACGCTGCCTTTCTCACCCAATTTATGCGCTCGGCGCGCTCCTGCTACTGAATAAATGCGCGCGCTTCCCAGAGAGCCACGGATTCCCCTGTTAATTAAATCAATTCATTATGCTCAGATCTGATTAGCAGCCCTTCCCCCCTCTTTGAATCAATTATTCAATACACAAACATAATTGCTTGTGCCAGAGGTGTCTAAGTATTAGCTTATTTAACTCCAAGGACACTAATTACCCCTAGGGCAAGGGAACTTTTCTCATTAATTCTGACAAAACACAAAAGCACAGCTAAGGGAAAGTGTGTGTGTGTGTGTGTGTGTCTGTGTGTGTGTCTCTCTCTCTCTCCCTCCCAGAGTGTGTGTGAGTGTTTATGTGAAGTGCTCACAGGGGGACGTGTGTGTATACGTGTGTTCTTGCGTGATTGTGATGTGTGTTATAAATAGAGAAAAGAGGGTTTGAGCTTTTAAAAGCATTTTGAACAGTTCTCATGATCTAATTTCTTCACATTCACATCCTTCTCGCCGCTTATAATATTTCCACTGGATATGTGTGATCGGCTAGAAGACTCGCTTTCCATATTCAGATAAACAGTCATTTTGAGAGCAACAACACAACAGATGGGCTGTGTTTTGATTAGCGGTGAGATAGGAGACTGCGTTTGGCTCTGGTAATATAATTGTTAGCTGTTACTTCACTGATAAAAGTGTTACTGTTTCATGGTGGGCAATCGGTGGGGTTTCACCTGCCCTGCGGAGACTCTTAACCAATCAAGTCAGAGATCTACCCGAGATTAACCATTACGGGAGATGCACAAGTGCTCTGTTTGCTAGCAAGTGATCTGGTGTGCTACTGTAGTTTTGTCCTTTATACTTCTATTGCACATCCCTGTCGAGGTAGAGATGTAAAAGAAAATGTGCCTCGTTTAATGTCTTTGAGATCGGGATCTCCTTGAAGGTGATGAATAGACATAAATTATGAAACCGTAATTCATATCTGCTCATAAGACATTAGGGCGCAAATCTTCCGTGCCCCCTAGACATTCATTCGTAGTTTAATTCAAACTATAGGCTGTAGCAACCTTAGCAGATTGGGACATCGCCCTGCCCTTAAAATCCATTGTTTGAGCCTTTGCTCTCTGCCTCTCTTGCTTGACACGTCTGACTTTTCATTTCTGCAGTGTGATAGATGGATGACTTTTGACCACAAATGTACGTCTGCTGACCTCTTGCAGAAGTGAATGACATCCAATTAATCCAATCACAACAAACTGAGGGAACAAGGAAAGCGTGACCCTTGTTGTTGAATGCTGAGCTACAAAAGGCCTCCTGACAGTTAAATGGCGAAACTATAACATGGCCGATCCTTAAAAAGAAGCCACATGCTTTTAAGACACCTCGTACAAAACAAAAGAGAGAAGGATTAATCCGAATAAACAAGTATGAACACAAAGTAGTAATATTCCGGCCCGCTAAGAATTACTTTCACTAGTCTATAATGCTTCTCTTCTGTACTGATGGTCAGTGATGGAGCGATCTGGTGTTTTTGTATTATTAGGGGGCCTAGAGTGCATCCCCGTTCTGTGGCATGCTGCGCACGGGGTCACTTGCGAACGGAAACCATCCTGGAGTGTGGGCCTCGTGTTGCAGAGTTAATTAAAATTCATTTCTGATTGGTTATTAAGCAGGCCCATCTATTTACTGCTAGGGCTCACATACAGCCAGTTCAAAAACACAGCACAGTAATTAACCCTACCTAATCAGATAGCATAGAGCCGAGTTGGGTTCCCATTTATCCTGGGGCAAACAATCAGTGGATGGTGGAGTCAGGGAGAGGTTGAACACGAGCCTCTCCTATATTTCATAATGGTTAAGCTGATTATAAACCAATATCAGACATGGTACTTTTCTCTAACTGCGTTCAATGGAAAGTCCTGCTAGGAGGAAAGACTCCGAGAGGCCTGTTGTGATGATATCTGGATAAATGAGATAAATGATGCACATGATAGATGGCGCTTGCTTACATTGTCTTAAATGATTTCAGATACCGGTTGAAAGTTGTCCTCTATTTGATGGGCAGTACTCAAGATGTTTTCTTTCATGTGTGAGACTGATGCTTCATCGCAGATAATTATCTTAGAATTTTAATTGGTTTCCCAGGATGTTTTTTTTCTTAACTCTCTGAGCACATCCTCTGCATTCTTTCAGGTCAGTTCTTAATTTTTGTGCTGTGTGGCGAATACAGTAACTTTTAAATATTAGAGCATTTTCCACAGGACCACAACAGTGGACAATAGTTGTTTGTTTACTCTTCTGACATCAGTTTATGTAGCCCCTCCTAGTGGCTGCATAATGCATGTTCACTTTTAAGTGAACCAGAAAGAGCCCTTTTCAGCTCTCCTTCCTGTTCCAAGAACATATTCGGTATAGTCCAAGAAACTGCCTGTGACCTTAGAGAGCCCTAGCACTTGAATATGCTCCTCTACGTCTGATTGCACGAAACAGCAATTTGCAGTCCACCTACTCATTCCAAATGGGACTAGTCAAAAATAGCTTAGGTGTCATTTGGGGGCAAAGAATCCTCTTCCCAAACATTTAATCCAACTTTAATCCCAGTCATTAAGAATTAGACATGCAGAGCTGTCCGGCCGTGCCTCTAAATTACAATCAAACGGTTACCAATTACACAAATTATTGATGGTAGATTCTCTTTTCAACTGCAAATTAAGGCTATTAAGAAAGGCTCCTTTTTAATGCAAAAGTGACTAATTAACCAACGGATGGGAAATCTGCAGCCCAGATATCAAAAAAAGTGCTCGGCGCACATTGCAGAAACACAAGGGAACCAATTAGTTTAATTATCAAAACAGCTAATTAAAATTGCACAGTTCCTAATTAGTTCTTTGCTTTTGCCTCTAATTGACAGTATGGAGATAAATGGGCTGCCGATGAAAAAAGAGAGAGAGAGAGGGAGAGAGAGAGAGAGAAAAGGGGAGAGGAGAAAAACAGGAGAAACTTCTGCGGAATATTTATGCTGACTTTATCTCCGTCTGTGTGGCAGCCCTTGAAAGTGGAAAATTAATGACCTTAATTCCCAAACTGTTTTCCCTCTAACGGCGCTCCCCTCCATGCTCCCGGTACACTCGCCTTTGTATGGGGTTTGCCACCCTGCCAACTACTGGAATGGGGGAAAAAGAAGGACTTGGGGGTGGGAAAGAGCCACCAATTCTCCTCCTAATGTGACAGCTCGCACCTAACAATAGAGCGAGATGAAAGAGTGGAGCAGATGTAACCACTGGGAGCGTTGCATCATGGGACTGCAACTTTGTCGCACTTTTTTTTTTTTTTTTTTTTTTTTTTTAAGGGCTTCTGCCATCTTTTCCGAGCGCTAATTTGTCCCATAAAAAGAGAAGTCTGCTGGGACGCAGATAAAAGACATTTGATGGAGGAAAATGTGCTTTTATTGAATGTTCAAATGCTAGATGAATAATTGCTCTCCAAACTTTTTTTATTTATTTATTTTTTTCAGAATCATTTTCCCATGGAGTGACCCACGTGAGCGGCGCGCACGTCTCTCGAAAGGTAGCTGAAGATCTAGTAAGGCCCGGACCCTGGCTGGCTGTAATCCCGCCTATATCCCCTCACACGTCACTGTCGCAACAACCCCCTTCACATTAGGAGATAAGCATCTACTAATCAGTTTACTCAGGGGCCTGTGTTAAAATGTAAATTACATTAATGCTCAAATTATGCATTATGGTAGTCAGTGATGCCTGGCCCGTAGCCTGCATAATGTTCCCATCATTTGGATACAATCTTTTTAGGTTTGTTGTTAATGCACACTGATTTGCCCCGGTCTGGTCAGCATCAAGTGTGATACATCAGTTGGCTGGCGTGTGGGACATCATAAGAGAGTCGCCATTTCTGAATTAGCAAGAGAGGAGCTTTTTAGCGGAGCTGCTCTAAAAGGTTACGATAATAACATGTTGGTTTCTTTTGCCTAGCACTCGCCCATGGAGAAAGACATTTCTGCTCTTCGCATTAATATTTCGGTGCTGGCGGTTGGAAAATTGCATAGGTATTAATTTACTTGTAATCCCAGTGAGTCAAAGTGGATTGCCTGAAGAGCTTTTAGGAACAACATTCGAAATGTGATTTATCTGTCCTCTTCCTGGCCATTTCGAAATTGCACCCTGAAGAGACCCTCGTGTTGCAGAGGCTCTTTCTGCCCAGAGGAACCCGCTGCCCACGACTAACAAAGACGCACGTTCTCGGGCTAATTGATTGTCTTGTGTTTTATTTATGGAAAGGCGGTAATTAGTGGCCAGCATAATGTACGCCCTTCATTAGCACACGGGTACCACTATGGATTTGGCTGCTTTGTTTTAGATGCACACACCATTAGGAGCAAACAAAAGACGAGAATTTATTAGCGCGGGCTCTTGTAAATATCCCTGAGAAGTCGGTGTGCCTTTAAGGGAGAGCGCAGGGCCTGTAAAACTTCTGTCAGCGCTTGCTCAGTGATTCCATTCGCGAGACGGAATACGTTAAGGAAAAAGCGGTATAAATTTAATTTTAATTGTTTTGTACACACGCCAGTGAAAAGGAACTGATTGGACACAGTTCACAGACAGTATATTAATATGTTATTTTCATATGTTAATTGGTTTGCATAATCTTTCCCTGTGCCTGGTTTCAGAGTACCTGGCACCGAGAAGGGGCCTAGAGAGAGAAAAAGGATGACTCTAATTTACATAAAATCAGACTCTCTGAACATTAAATAATAATGCGTCTGCAAGCCGAAGGTGTGTTCAGTTAGCAGAAAGCACATTTCTATAATTTATACGCCAGCTGTTTCGATGCTTTCGAGTCCATTTGCCTCCCTGCCTGCATTTAATGAAATCTTGTTACTAGAGAATTGACTGGAGCTGAATTGAGATTTTAATCCCATTGACGTTGCCGCATGGAAATGCACACTGGTGGGAACTTTTAATGGAGGATCTTGTAATCAGAAGACACTTGTATTCAGCTCCCTTACAATAATGAATCTCATCAAATGCTCCGGGCCGGGCCGTGTGCGAGGGGCTCAAATTTCAAGGTTTTTGACCATCCCCATTTGAGACATTCCTTGGGGAGAGTGTGATTACTCAAGTTTAGCAGTTTATTGCCTCATCTTTCAATAGCCACTGAAGCACAAAATTCTCATCTAGGTTACTCCTTTTTTTTCTTCCTTTACTTGAAGAGCAGGCCAATATAGACTGCAGAACAGCTGGTGACATCTAAGAGAAGCACCACGTGGATTGCCATTGTGATGAACGCTTTTGTTGTCCAAATCATATTTGCATCATCATCATCGGTCTGTGTGGATATATTCTACATAATTATTACGCGCATCTCCAAATTACTCGATTCTGATTAGTCAGTTGCGATGTTTAGTGGTCAGATGGTGTTAACGAATTATCGAATTTTCTTTTATGCCAAACATCATTAGGATATTAAAGGAGAAGTCCACTTCCAAAACAAAGACTCACATATAAAGTACTCACCCTCTTGTCATCCAAGATGTTCATGTCTTTCTTTCTTCAGTCGTAAAGAAATTATGTTTTTTGAAGAAAACATTTCAGGATTTTTCTCCATATAATGGACTGATATGGTGCCCCAAGTTTGAACTTCCAAAATGCAGTTTAAATGTGGCTTCAAACGGAAGAAGGGTCTTATCTAGCGAAACGATTGGTTATTTTCATAAAAATAATACAATTTATATACTTTTTAATATAAAACGCTCGTCTTGTCTTGCTCTGCTTGAACTGTTTTCTGTTTCATGACAGTTAGGGTATGTCGAAAAATTCCCATCTCATTTTCTCCCTCAACTTCAAAATTGTCATATATCGCTGTTGTACCTTTTTTGTTAAGGGTGTTTAATCTTTTTTACATGTTCACTTTGCAAAGACTGGGTCAGTACTTCTGCAGTGATGTAGGATGATTTTGAAATGATTTTTGAAGTTAAGGGAGAAAATACGATTGGACTTTTTCGACATACCCTAACTGTCTTGAACCAGAATACACAGAGTTCAGGGAGAGCAAGACAGGATGAGCATTGAGATTGTATTTTTTAAAATGAAAATAATCCATCGTTTCGCTAGATAAGACCCTTCTTCCTCAGTTGGGATCGTTTACAACCGTATTTCAGGGGAACCATATCAGTCCATTATCTGGAGAAAAATCCTGAAATGTTTCCCTCAAAAAAGATATTTTCTTCACGGCTGAAGAAAGAAAGACATGAACATCTTGGATAACAAGGGGGTGAGTACATTATCTGTAAATTGTTTTTCTGGAAGTTGACTTCTCCTTTAAGTAAAGATCAAGTTCAGTGAAGATATTTTGTAAATTTCCTACCATAAATTTATTGAAACTTAATTTTTGTTTAGTAATATGCATGGCTAAGAACTTAATTTAGGCAACTTTAAAGGCGATTTTCTCAATATTTAGATTTTTTTTTTTTGCACTGTCAGATTCAAATAGTTGCATCTCGGGCAAATATTGTCCTATCCTAACAAACCATACATCAGTGGATTTTGGAGAGCACCATAATAAGTATGTGTAATATCTGGTTAATGGCGCTACTTTCATGTTATTCGTATCACACCGCAGCTCACTCTCTGTTGTTTCATTCAAACGCAGTTTGCACCATATACTGTAGCATTGTTGCATTGGTTATCTTGTTGCTAGGTCAGTTGTTTTAAGGCTAATTCACACTGCATCAACAGTAGGGATGTACACCTCTATAACTGAGGCCAATGCGATACACTTCTCGGAGCATAGCCAACGCTACGATACATTAAAGATACATATGAAGCAGCTACAGATTCACCCTTATTACAATGCAGTCCAATCTGATTATGATTTGATTCAACACAATATGATTCAATGCAATACGATGCAATGAAAAAAAATATTATGCTATGCAATTCAATAGAGATAGTTTGCTCTTATTTCCTTGGTCCAGACAGACAGCAAATCATAAATAACTTAAGTGCCTTCCAACTTGTAATGCCTCAGTCTTCGTTGTGTTGTGATATGGTGATGACGCACATGAGAAACAATTTAGAGAGGAGAAATTGTTTGCTCACTTTCTAAATAATAAAATTATAGCAAATCAACTAATAATTATAGGGTACAACAGGGCTAAAGGCACCCCCTAAGAAAAAAATGTGCTTTTTACTGTGCCCAAAGTGTATGATTGCAGAAAAATACATACATTTGTATCGAACATTTTTTTATTATTATTTTATTTATTTGTCTTTATTTTGACAGGACAGATCAGAATTGACAGGAAGTGAAGTCGGAGAGATAAGGGGTGGGATTGGGAAAGGTCCTCGAGTCAGGATTTGAACACGGGACGCCCGAAGCGCAATGGTGCTGCATGTCGGCACGCTGCCCACAAGGCTTTCGGCACCGACTGTATTGAACATTTATGAAGCAACAGATTTTGTGTGAAAATAAATCATACAAGTTGTTTATTTTATTAAAAATCTCATAAATATATGAGGTGGCAAGGGGAGCGTTTTACCTCACACATGGGGTAAAAGGCACACAGTATTGATACAAATACTTTAGCTAAAATAATGTTTTTTTTAATAATGTATAAGTTAATACCTGTTCGAAACAATCACTTTAGCAAAGTTTGTGCTCTTTTCTGCTTACTTTGATAAATAAAATAATTATTTTTTGTTCAATAAATATACTGTCATTAAGCTATGTTAATATAAAACATATATTTTAAAATACAGAAACTAAATCATTTTAAAATGTGAAGATTCTGAAAGCATTGAAGGAGATCCCATAATAATTTAATATAGGCTGCGACCGAAAGCTTTAAAATGCTGCCTTCGGAGGCAGGAAGGCATCAAGGAACGTCCGAATCCAAATTCTGCTCCACTTCCTGTCTCCAGAGGCACCTTCTTTTCATCGAATTTTGAAGGCAGCAGAGATGTATCCTTCGCTGCCTTCGATTTCCCACAATCCTGCGCGTGTGCGTCATATAGGTTATATAAATAAAGATATTCTGGTGAAATTAAACTTGTTACTTTATATAATAGATGAGATCTTGACCATGATATACTTTATGAATAGTAATAGTGTAAAAAGCATAATAAATAATATTGTTTGTAATAATATTATTTTACAAAATATTAAAAGGGTTCAAATGAATAAGAATAATATTTACAATACACGACTAATAATAACGAAACAGCCACTAAAACAATGACCAGTTCTGCAATAATACTTGCAACAGTAACTGCATCTCATTTGGAAGGCTGCATCCTCCGGAGGTCGCATTTGAAGGCTGCACGCGTCATTGGGGGAGGTCTCATTTAAGAAAAGTAACCGTTAAATTATAGTATTTTACACCTCACAAGGAATAACGGTCAATTTTATTATGTTTACTTTTCTTAAATAAGACATCCTTAATGATGTGTACAGCCTTCAAATGTGACCTCCGAAGGATGCAGCCTTCCAAATGAGACGCAGCTAGTGCTTTTATTTTTTTAAGCAAAAAATGCCATTCTCTGCTGTCTTTTCTGATGCGCAGATCTTCAATGACAATGAGGTCTTTATGTATTATTAAATCGTTTATACATAACTGTTTAAGAACTTCACAATACACTGCCTCTTAAGTCTGTCCGAAACTCTTTCTAGAGTTGCCTTCGCAGCCTTCGAAATCACTGCCTGATAGGGCAGCGAGGCAGCAAGTCAGCTGACTAGGCTTTTGGACGCAGCCATAGATTTACAGTAGCAACGACAAATGATATTTTATTATATGATATGATTAATAGCATGTTTGTAAATATGATGGTTTCATTTTAAACATGGTGATTATCTATAAGATGGACACCCAATATAATATATGATATTTACCATCTGAATCTAACAATAACAAATGAATAACAAATGTCATGTCAACAAATGGAAAAGTTAACCTATTAATTATCATGTTAATTATTGTGCCTTTTAACCCCAACAGCAGAGGCACTTTTTACCCCAAATAGCATACTTTTACATATTCATTCGTTATTTAAAAAGTGCTGTTTTAATTATCTTAAAAGAAACTCATTAAGAAGACCTTTGTCTGAAGATATATTGAATAATTTTAGCAATTCTCATTTGCTACTTAAATCTACAACATTTTTAAAAACATCAAATATTAGATCAAGTAAGCACAGAATGTGCTGCTGCCCGCGGTCGCGTCAAGGATCAGACAATTTTGCACGTTTATGTTGAAAAGCGGATGTTTTGGAAAGTGCTACAGCACGTTTTTTCTGTTATCTAGTGGTTTAGAGGAAAATAATATCAAAGGCGCCTCTTACCCCGGGGTGCCTTTAGCCCCGTTCTGCCCTGTATGTAAATAAACCGTTTTTTACCAGTGCGACTATGTTAGAAACGATGCATTGCGATACGAATTGTATCCGATGCACACTTTTTTGAATCAGTGCATCACACCGTTAACTTTTATGAATCTTACCATCCCTAGACAATGGACGCATATCTTGTTGTAAATCTTGTGACTGTCGCCGTTGCTCACTGTTAGCTGGTGAATTAGCCTTTACATTGTAATGGACTAATGAACTATTTTTAAAGATATTTGGTGAGGAGCCATGTAATATGCTGGATAATGAACAATCAGCAAGTCATTATTGCAAAATAAATCCCTTCTGGGTGATACAAGACTAATTTATTTTGCAATAATGGCCAGCTGATCGCATTCTCCCTTACATGGTTTAATCACAAACGCTGCATCTTTCTCGGAGAACAGGGCACTGAGTAGCTGTTCATTTCACCATGATTCCACGGATGTCGCGGGAAGATTTTTTGAGGGCCGTCCGTCTGCCTTGGGTTTCTTTGTGGAGATCACGCAGGAACACCGGGGTTGGTGTAGAGGCCGGATTTGTCCATGTTCCTCCTGGAGGTCTACTGCAGATCAATCACTGCAGAGCTGCTCCCACTGGGACTCTCAGTAACATCCACTGATTGCTTTCTGTGGTGGAGGCTGTTAAGTGGGAGCCGCATGATGGGCTCATGGACAACACTTAACGATCAATCAGCAAGGTCCAGACCTATTTTCAACTGCATACAGAGGCCGTCCTACACACCACACGCATTCAGCTGGAGAACCATTCAGGTGGTCAGAAGTGTTTAAGAATCACCAGGGAGAGAGCCCCTATCAGCATTGGAGTGGAGAGTGAGGGAGGGTTGTAGTGGACAAGGACGTGGAGGATCCACGCTATTCGTATTCAGTTTGGTGAATGTTTGGTCATTATTTATAATAGGGGAGATTTGAAAGTTGATATTTTGTTTTGAATGGTGTTTGAGAGCATGACCTTCAAAGAGTCAGTGTACATTTCAGCTGGCACTTGATGAGAAGAGCTTGTCTTTGGGATTGGCAGGCATTCTGTTGTTTCCCTACCAATTTAAATACACCAGACAAACAAAGCTCTGCAAAAAAACAAAATGCATTTGCCCGAGCAGAAATACTTGATACGCTGCTTGTGCAAGAGACTTTACCACCAGAGGTAATGAACCGTAACATACCATGCCTTTAAGAGCGTTGTTGCGTCGTGCAGTAATTGCTGAGAACAGTCAAATGCAATACAGTCCAATCTGTACCACAGGCCTTACTTTAAATGTATCTTAAGTGCCTCCATAGAGCAGATGAAGCTCTAATGGTGAGAGAGCTACTTGAAGTTTTCCCATTGATTAAGGATTCCATTGACTTAATGAACCTTGTGCCTTCTATCAGACAAGCAGCCAATAAGTTCTAATCTCCCAAACAGATGTCAGGCACAGACTAGCTATAAATGAATTGATCTGCTCATCTTCCACAAATGGGAAAATGGCTAAGTATTGATATGACTCCCAGCATGGTGATGGATCAGGGATGGTGTTAAAACATGATCCATTGACCAGGAAGCGATCGCAGGAATCAGACGCCAGTGCTAATCTCCATTTGCTTGAAGCTTTCGAAGGGATGTGAGATGAAGAGATGGCAAGATTTGTTAAATTATAAAGTGATTTTTTTTTCTTTTACTGCAAATACAGTTTTATTCCGTAGGGAATATTAGTCAGTGTGAGAAAGCGAGACATGTTTTGTATTCCCTTGATTGTAATCTGTGGTATATGATGAAACCTAATAAGCAGTATCAGCAAAAAGATGTCAAACAGTTGCTGGAGAAGTAAAGAGTGAATCTTTTTTAACTGAAGGAAAATCTATCAGTCTGTCCTTTCAGGTATTTCTGTGCCCCAAAAAGCAGCTGCGTTTTTGAGTTATAAAGACTATAGTTATTAGACTTGGATTCTTATGAAATCTGGGGAAGATTTATACAGCCTCCTTCTGTATTTTCTCCCAGTCATTGCAAGAAGATCAAGTTTTGAATAAGAACAACTGCTTATTTAATAGAAACTGAAACAATCTCTTCCCCTGCTAATCTTTCACGATTTGGTTGTCAGAAATGTTAATCTTTCCTGTGGCCTGCAATAATGAGCCTGCTTTATTGGTCAAAGGCCATAATCATTTGAGCTCTTTCTTTATAAACTCATTTCTGCAGACTGACATTGTGATAGAGGCACGAATAATAAATCATAAACGGGTCCTCCTAGAAGATTGCATTGTAAATGTCAAACCACACAGGAAATTGTAATTAAAGAAAGGAAATTGCCTCAAAGAACCACCTGATTTTGAAACGAGCTAAGCATGGAATTTTGTAAGCATTTAATTATGGTTCAATTTGCCAAGACTGTTAGTTTTTTTCCTCTTTGTTCATCTTTCTCTCTTGGACTTATTATTCTTTCCTCTTCTTCACAGTCACTCAGCGTGAGTTGCTGAAAAGAGGATCAGGAAAAGAGCTTAATTCTCTATGCTTTCGTTCACAACCAGAGTGATTATTTCGTAAAATATTTTGTTCTGTCATTATCCAGTGTTTGAGAACCAAAGGAAGCAATTTAGATGCACACCTTCAATGTTCGGGCAACTCTTTTGTTTTGTGTTTTTTAAACTGCTTTTATCACATAAATTGTCTAAAATTACACATATCATCTATTTTTGATTCAAACACAGAATGAGAAAAAGCAATAAAATTAAACATAATATTTCCCCCCTGAGTAACTTATTGTTGATAAGGTAATAAAAACAGCAGCAGGCAGAAAGAAGCAGTCTTTATTCCTCCATTATCTCTTGATAAATGATTTATTTACTTGTACTGACTGTGATATGGTTTCATATTCAACCTATGTTCAACATTTAGCAATTATTACATAGCTTTTGCTCAGTCATGCCATCTAATGGTCAGATATTTCCTGATATTCACATCTGAAACAGTTAACCCTGGGTTATTTCAGACCGCAGGTAAAACCAGAGCCGATCCTCCCTATATGCAAAATACACAAGCTGCATAGGGCCCCTGAAACACCAGGGCGCCCTCTTGCTCTCAAAAGTGATTTCGTTTTAGTTTCACTTTCGAATTTGCCCAGCAGATATGAACATTCATTTCTTTTAATGTAGTGCACTGTCGCCCTTTCTACGTAAAAATCGGTCAAATCATGTAACGTGAATGTCAGTCTCTTGCTTGAGAAAAAAATAAAATAAAAAATGGGCTGAAAGATACAGAGTCGATACAGATACAGAGCAGATACAGAGTTTGGAAGAGACACTGTTTCTCAAGCGCTGCCCATGAGCGGGAGTGAAACAGGGACAAATACGTTTCATTAATTCATAACCAGCGACCCACCCCGCTAACACAGTTTTGCATAGGGCCCCCAGAAGTCTAGGATCAGCACTGGGTAAAACATACTTTTGAATCCTGGGTGTTCATGCGCTGACGTTTTTATCGCATATTTGCGGCGTCACTGCCACTTATTGGACTAACACAGTACGTGACTGTTTACGTAAGGCTCTAGCATGGCACATCCTCTTATAACTATATTTTGCAGACGGCATTCAGTTTTTCTTTAGTGAACTTTTCGGACTATGAAGTTAAGAATTAAATAGTCTCTTCTTCACTCCATTTGATGCATTTTCAGTCACTGTTCAATATTTTTCCTCTCAAATGCTGAAACAACTTTTTATACAATGTGCGGTGTTTCTGTGACAGAGCATGTGATTATGGCTGCATCCGAAATCCTAGACAGCTGACCTGTTGCCTCGCTGCCTTATCCGGTAATGACCTCGCAGACAGCGATTGTGCACGAAGGCACCTCAAGAAACTGATTTCGGACATGCTTCTGAGGCAGCGATCTACAACAAAATAGGCCATACATTTACACACAAACTGACCACCAAATGCAACTTTCAGACACCATCCTTATTTTTTGGCTCAAGCCTCACAGAATGGAACACACAGGATTGTGGGACATCTCTTCCTTGTCAGTCTTCGTCGTGCGCTCACGACAGTACCATGCATGCTTGTGGTGCTGCTGACAAAGAAGCCAGTGTTCTGATGTAGAACCCGGATGCTCTGTGCCTAGTTTGCAGGCAGATGAATGCAGGGGCATGCTTCGTGAACTGCCGTCAAAGACTGACATGGAAGACAAGAAATTGTTAAAGTCGTTATTTTTGTTTTCTTTGAGCACAAAATGGACTATTTTAATGATGTCCTTACTACATTTCTGGGCCTTGAACATGGTAGTTGCATTGCTGTTTATGCAGGGTCAGAAAGCAGATATCATCAAAAATATCTTAATTTGTGTTCCAAAGATGAACGAAGGTCTTACGGGTTTGGAACAACATAAGGGCGAGTAATTAATTACAAAATTTTCATTTTAGGTTGAACTATCCCTTTAAGTACTGCTGTTACTATAATATTATTGTTGCCTTGTTTCTAGGCTTAATGTTTAGTGCATTGTAATAGGCAGGTAAAATAATAAAATAATATACAGTATTATGAAAATTCATTTTATAATAAATCAATATTACATTTTCATTGCCACATATTAATCCATTCGGCAAGTAGTCATGTAGGATAATGTACAGTCAGTACAGGCAACGTTATGATAACATTGTTTGATTTCTGCAGCATAGCAACATAACAGCATGAGTATGGGTGGGACTTTCAGTTTGGCTGACCAAGGACAGACAAGAAAAGTTACTTGAAACCAGCCATTACTTTTGCAATTCGATTTAGCGCCTCTAGTGGCACAGGCATTGAACGCATCACCAACTCCAGACCTCAGTCATCTGACATATCAGAAGACCTCATTGGCACATGTTGAGGTGGAGGGGTGTGACAGATAGCAGCGAGTGTGTCTGAGAGAGGAAGATCTGGTCTTGAAGTGGGTATCTACCCACACTCCTTAGCCCTGTGCAGCGATGTCAACCAGCCCCTCTGCGAGTCAGGCTGAGTGAGAGGAACAACAGAAATTTCAACTGAGAAGATCAATTATAGATAGAAGGAAATGAATGGGAAAAGTAATTTAATAAATTATTGAGTTGATGTCTTATATCATCTACAAAAGCAAATGAAAAATTAGATTGTGTATTTGGATGAAACTGGATTTTTAAAAGGGCTCAGAAAACATATTTAATTAGAAAAAGAAAAAAAGATGGTGATTGGTATAGCCGGTTACACAAGGAGGAAAATGAATAGGTGGAAGAGAGATAGTGAGACATGTGCCCGAGAGAGAGTGAGAGAGTGAGAGAGAGAGAGAGAGAGACATCTCATGGACAGGAACACCAGAAAGTGAGACTGCAGTTTAGGCAAAACTTTCTCACTTCCAAGAGCTGAGCGGAGTAAAATATCTTGTTTAAGTCCCGAGGCAGGACATCGCAAATGAGTTAGCATTTGCAATAAATTCTTAGATCACCAAGTATCCAGTTTCACATCTCATAGATACAGAACATGCAGTGGCTGTAAACTTCTAAAAGTAAAATAGCCTCACTTAATGTCAACGTGACTTCATTTTCTGTTTTCAACATACTGTCCCCAACCTAAACACATGTATCTAAACATAAAAGAGGACACTCTGATTTACCCATCAGCCTCAGGAAAAAGTAAACAGCAAAAGTAATTAGGAGGGAGTAACTTGAAAGTTGAATGTGGATTTCTCCTCTTTTTGAACCGGAGCATGAGTTATAGTGCAGATGAGGGAGGAGAGGGGAAGTAAGGAAGACTAATTATGCGTTCCTCTGAGTGGCTTCTTTGGGACGAGGCGGTGTGGTGCTGAGACACTAGGAATGCAAATTGCAAAGGTTTCTAGGTGAGGTGCGCCACAGTCACAGTTCGTGTTGGGACCCACAGCGTTCTCAACAAGGCCTTTGTGTTGCCATTCCCAAGAGAGCAGCTCAACGAACGGTATTATCGGCATTGCCATGTTGTTTAACCAGAAAAAAATGTCACTGTTTATAAGATGAAAGACTGTCTTCAGGGAATGAAAGCATTATTTGTTTTTTTTTTGTTTGTTTTTTTTTTCGGTTAATTGGTGTTGTGCAATTGCACAACTTTTTTTGTCGCCAGCTCCCTTGAGGTTTGATATTTGTGTATTTACTCGATTGCACTTCATTTCTGCAGCATTATGACTCAAGGTGATGCATTTGTCAGTGTTTTGACCTCACGGTTGATGCAATAACTACACATACAAAGTTTAAGTGTTCAAAAATGGAGCATATAGATTTCACATTGGCTGTTCCTTTTCTCGCTGCACTATATATACTAGATGACTGATGTTGCAGGACATTTTAGTTATGTCAAACCTTTGATCCAGGCAATCAGGTTATTTCCTCTAGAATTCATCTCTGTGAGTTCTTAGAATACAACAATCAGAGAGTCCGTTGAAATGCAAGACCAGACCGCTTCTTGGACATGAAAACAATCTTGTAATTGTGAAATGCTTCTCAAGCATCAATCAATGATTTAAGAAAAAAAAACCAACATGAATAAAAGCAACTCAGAGACCCTAATCAAACAAGGACGCCGAGTTGAATTCCAAACGGCACTTCAAAGTGAAGCGGCGTTTAGATATAGATTTGCACGAGAACAATCTATAGCGCCGCTTTGTTGTTTTTCTTTTTGCCAGGCTCGAAAGGGGAAGAAAATCTATTAACTCCTGATTAAAATGTACTCAGTTGCGTCAAGAATACTTGTGATTCAAGTGTGAATAGATTGTCGCTGCCATTAGATATGAGTTTATGCAGGTGTTGGCCACAGTCGGTGCTTGTGTGGGTGTCTTCAGGCGGGCCCAGAGCTGAAATGGTGATAATATAAAAACGCGTGAATCCGCTAATGAGAGCCTCTTAATATTCTGCAAATCTAAGCATCATATTATCATAAACGTGCTCACAATTTAGTCAACTCCAACGAGTGGCTGTGCTAGAAAATAAATTGTCCTGTTCTTTACCGCTAAGTATTTGAGAGCACATGGATCCCTGCCACTGCCGTCAACCTTTTAAAAGCTCGGTGATTGGCATATGAATAGAAAGTGCCTCTTTTGAGCGAACATACAAGTTCCTGCCAGTGTGGTGAATGGAGCTCTATATTTTACCGTATACCAACAAGATCTCTAATTGCGTTCCCGATCAGGCTAATTGAGTTGGATTCCAGTGCAAAGTCACAGTTAGAAAGGCTTTCTGAAAAAACAGATGCCTGTACGGATGTACTTCAGATGGGTGAGCGAGCGGATTGATGCCAACGGCCTTTGTTCTGACATCTGTCAGTGACATCTGATGATTGGTTGGAATGTGGCGTTACTGGATATATTTTTCCGCAGCCTGAGCTAAAATTGAGCTGTGTTTCAGGGTCAGCAACACCATTGTGTCCGTCCATTAGAGGTCACATCTTTTGTCATCTGATTGTGTGTGTGAGTGAATAAGAATCATTACATTAGATCATAAGTTGCTGAAATACAGCCGCCCTAACCTTAGAGTAGCTCTCGCTCTTTGCACCGCTGTAATTGAATAACTTACCCACACAAGGAAGAAAAAAAGAAAAAGAAAAAACCTCTGCTCATCCTTTTCGCCTTCTCTGCAGCAACACGGAACGAGAAAAAAAGTCTGCTCTGTAACTACCTGGGAAAGCAACCCATCAACAGCTGTTAGAGCTGACTTGAAGGTTAAATATTAGGAAGGAATCCAATTTCTCTTGTCTATTCAGCTCAGCGGTGTGTTAGATTGCAGCTGGAGTGTGCTTAGCGAGTATGGGGATATGAAGTGGGCTAATCAATCCCCTCTGCCTCATTCTCAAATTCCTCTCATATCAGGTCCCTGCCCCCCAGGCAGGCCTTCTGCTTTCCGAAAGCCAATTCCACACGAAATAAGAACTGTGACCTGCAGCTAGAGGGTGAAGTTGAGTTTTCCCTTCATGATTAATCTCTTCTTGGGTGGCTTTCAGAAAAAAACAGGGGGAGAGAGAGGGTGGATGTTGGGGGGAATGTAGTGTAAGAATAAGACAACATGCAAGTTGTTGCTTTGCAACAAGATGCTTCTTCTCTTATTTTTTTTTCCTCTTCAAAGAACTGTGTATGGCCGAGCAGGCTTATCTAGTCGTGGGCTACTTGTTTTGATAGGGCTTCATATTGACATTGAGAAAATGAGGTAACAGATGCCACGATTAGACCTGCCACTATTGTAATTGTCGCCTGAACGACGTAATGCTAATGTGCTTTTCAACAGCTCCTATTTTTTTTTATTTATTCTTCCCAAGGACTACACATGGCTTGGTGTGATGAAGTGATACACGTGTTATCAACTAACAGGACTGTGGCAGCCGTGTACGCCATGCATATTATTCTCATGGATTTGAACGTTTAGGTCAATGAATCCAGTTCCAAACTACGTATTTTATATTGATTTTTGTAGATTAGTGTATGGATTATGATAGCTCACAATTAAATAAATGCAGTTATAAAATCACAAAAAGACATCAAGACAAGCAGAGTGCAGGGTCTTCAGCGTAAGGTGGTGTAACCTTAAAGTGCCAATGTAGCATTTTATAGCATATAATGACATCTTTCACTGAAATTGGACCTGTCAAGCACTCATCCATCCAGTTGGATTCTACCTAATGGCTGTTGGTTAGAGTTCAGATATATGGTTAAAGTGCCACATACCAGCCTCGAGTGTCTAGAAAGGCTTCAGATATGATGGCTTTTGTTTAGCGATGAAACTCAGAAAGAAAGAAATAGTTAAACGATTAAAGGGTTAGTTTACCAAAAAATGAAAATTATTTACTCTTATGTTGTTTCATCCCTTATGTTGTTTCAAGACCTTCGTTCATCTTCGGAAAACAAATTAAGATATTTCTGATGAAATCTGAGAGCTTTCTGACCTTGCATAGACAGCAACGGTGCTACCACATTCAAGGCCTAGAAAGACATCAATAAAATAGACCATGCAGTGTTTCCCTTAGACTTACACTCTATATGTGGTGGGACTTCTTCTGGGGTCAATATACCGGTTCACATTTACAACTCTGCGTGTTTGCTGCGTATTTTCACATTGGTCTGGATGAAACTGCAAATTCATACTTTGCCACTAGGTGCCGCTTTTGGAGTGGCAGAAATAGCGGTTTTCTCAGTAATGGCTGTACACAAAGCAGCACTGTGCTCACAAACGCTGCTTTATCGGGCATTACAGGTGAGATAAAATGAAAATGAAATCTAAAATTTTCTGAAGACGGTTTCCTTCAGAAATGATTTTAAAATGTGCAGTGCTCATGTTTTTTTAACAAAGTTAAAGCCTTTTGGAAAATCTATTTGTGGCGGACAGTTTTGATATAAATCAACATATGGAAAACACTGCCATGTGACATTAATGGTTCAACCTTAATTTTATAAAGCTACGAGAATACTTTTTTGCGCAAAGGAAACAAAAATATTGACTTTATTCAACAATTTTTTCCTACGCAGGCATTATGGTATACTCTCGTGAACGCATATTGAAGACTGACACAGAAGAGAAGAAATTTTTTAATAAAGTCATTATTTTTGTTTTCTTGGAGCACAAAAAGTATCATTGTAGCTTTATAAAATTACGGCTGAACCACTGATGTCACATGGACTATTGTAACAATGCCCTTAGTACTTTTCTGAGCCTTGAACGTGGTAGTTGCGTTGCTGTCTATGCAGGGTCAGAAAGCTCTCAGATTTCACCAAAAATATCTTTTTGTGTTCCAAATGACAGAATTTTAATTTTGGGTGAACTATTCCTTTAAATGGTGTAAGCCAAAAAGTGGCTACAAATTCAAACCAGGCTTGGGATTACATTCTGGAAACATCTTGTTGTTATGCATAAACATTTCTTAAGCATCTCTAAACCTACAGCTTTGTACTTCTCTGAAAGTTCCAGCCTGTGATCTCATCCTCTCATCCTGACTGATCTCACATCCCCCCAGGGCTCTCAGATAGACCCCAAAAATGTGCTCACCGGGACGCTAAATGACCTTTGGAACGGTGTGCATTTTTTATGTCTTAATGATGATCCCATGCTCAATGTACAAGTGTTACACATACATCTAGTAAATATTTTAGCGTCTAAAACGCTCACTTTGAAAAACAGCCCATTTGCTCGCTACCCCCCACCAAACAAATTGGCGGAGAACAACAAAGTTCAATCTATGTTTGAATATTTCTGTGTTCCTCATCTGCGGCGGGCACTTACTGGAGTGTGTTTTTGCATCCTGGATAAGGTAGAGGTCCGCGAGGGACGGGAGGAAAGTGGATTTCAACCAGATGGGGGAATCAGCTGCATTCAGCTCTGAGCACCTCTGAGTCAGGCTAAACAGTGGGCACAGTCATCCTCACATTGGGCCAAATGGAAGAGTGAAGTAGCAAATACCATGGAGCTACTTAGAGGAGGACTGCAGTGCTGTAAACATGTTCCTCTCATTGGTGTGTGGTCTTAGACACTCATTAAAGATGGAGTGGGTGGACTTGTTGGGGAGCCATTTGTACATCTGCTCTCATGTAAGAGATTTGTTTATAATATGCTGCATTATGGAGTTATCGTGTTAGGTGGCCTGAGCTGACTTTCTGTCGTTTGTGGTCTCTGGAATTTATACAGTTATTACCATAATAAGTGCAAGATGTACAGAAGCCCTGAACGGAAAAGTGCCTTCCTCAGTATATTATCTACATACTACTTAGTATCTTATCTACATCTGTGAATGTAGAACTAGTTTACTAGTTTTATGTATAATTCTCAATTGTTCTTACTTTTTTCTTTTCTTTTTCTTTTCTTTTTCTTTTTTTTCAACTTTTCAGGTGTCCAACTTAAAGGGATAGTTCACCCAAAAATGAAAATTCTGTCATTAATTACTCACCCTTGTGTCGTTCCAAACCTATAAGAAGTTTGTTCATCTTCGGAACACAAATTATATTTTTGATAAAATCTGAGAGCTTTCTTACCCTGCATAGACAGCAAAAGTATTCTCGTAGCTTCATAAAATATAGTAATTTGTTTTCCAAAGATGAATGAAGATCTTACAGATTTGGAACGACATGAAGGCAAGTAATTAATAACAAAATTTTTGTAGGGGCACAATGATTATTTTCCTAAATTCTTAAAATCTACATTGTAAATACATGTTACTGTTTATGATTCACCCTTTTGTTGAATTTTTACATTTTTAACCAAATTTTTAATTAAATTGTCACTCTAGCGGCACACTCTAGTGCAGGGGTGGCGAATGTCGCTCCTGGAGAGCCGCAGCCCTGCAGAGTTTTGCTTCAACCCTAATCAAACACACCTGAACAAGCTAATCAAGGTCTGAAAGGTTACTATAAAGCTACAGGCAGGTGAGTTTTAATTAGGGTTGGAGCTGAATTCTGCAGGGCTGTGGGTCTCCAGGACCGGAGTTCGCCACCCCTGCTCTAGTGCATTTGGTCCACGTAAATCACTATTTTTCATATATTTTTTTCTTTTTAAAAACAATTTCTTTAATATAGATTATATGACTATTTAGTGAAAAAATGTTTATGTTATCATGTTTTTATCGTGTTAGTTAGCTGTTTTTTTTATAACTTTATATCAAAATAACCCAACTGCAGTTTGATTGAGAATCATTGGAATGCACAATGAAAAAATGTGATTTTTTAAAAAAAAACCTGTTTTTGCAAATGAACTCTTCATATATTTTAATGATTTTTTTATTTTTTTATTTTTGGAGCAGTTGCCTAGTGGTGTTCTGACTCATTGAGTTCACGTTGTTCACGCAGGTGATGCAAGTTTGACATTTTCTGATCTTGTTCCCACTTCTCCTCCCTACCATTTGTGGATCTCTCTGATTCCTATAAAAAAAAGGAGCAAAAAGAGCACAAAAAGCACGTCAAAATGGCAGCCTAATCTGAGCAGCTTTATTTAGATTTGAAGCATGATGTTGGTCAGGGTCATCTGACCTCCACAGACGTCCATGTATGTGCAAGCATACAGGATGTGTCTGGCCTGCAAGCACACTGCAGCACTCACACAGACCTTATCTCTGACAGCTAGGCCCCTGGAGCTCCACCATATTGATGAATAAAATAGTACCTTTTTCCAATTAGATTTCCCAGTGTTGGCACGAAAATGTACTGGCTAGAGAGGGGGAGTTAAAAGTGGCCTGGATGTTTGACGGTCTGCAAAGACAGCATAAAAGTTCTTCTGGCTCTTAATGACGGGGCTGGGGATGATGATGATGTTGAAGACTGACACTTTGTCAGAGGCTTTTATGGGCACAGGGTGAAAGTGCACAGAGACGGTTCCGCCATCACTTCTCACCTCATTGTCCTTCGTGAGTAATGTACAGAGGAAGAGGAGGAGGAGTGGGATGAAGAGGAAGGGTGGAGAGGGGGGAGCGCAGATGCTCCCGCACACAGTGGCGGTCGTCTCAGTGCGAGAGCTGAACTGCACTTAGGCCCCATTTGCTTTTAAGGATGTCTGACAGGACGGCAGCCACGTATGATCAAACTCCCCCCACCCCCAACATTCAGTTGTGACAGTTCTCTGGGAGAAGGCCTTAATGCACTGTCACCAGCGCTCTCCACTCAGCTGCCTTGATTTACCTTCCCCATCTGTCCCAGTCAGGCAAGCCAGGACAGAGAGCAGGACTAAAGCTCTGGTCCGGTTCAGTATGGCTCTCTTTTTAGTTTAGCACACATCGAACACATTAGCATTCTGCATTAACATTTGTCAGCCATTTTAATTAAAGGGATAGTGTCATTATTTACTCAACTTCAAAAAGGTTCTAAAAGCCATTCCAAAATTGTATGACTTTCTATTTAAGTATTTATTTTAAATATTTCTTTTTCTTTCATTTATTAATCTTTATTTATGTATTTATTTATTTATTTATTTGACCAATGAAGTGTCATAGTTTAGCAGTGTCATTTTAAACTTTTTTTAAACTTGCGTTATAGGGTCGAGCGAGTATTTGAAATAACTTCTTACAGTTGAGGTCAAAAGTTTGCATCCCCCTTTCAGAATCATTAAAAATGTTAATTATTTTACCAAAATAAGAGGGGTCATACAAAATGCATGTTATTGTTTATTTAGTACTGACCTGAATAAGACATTTCACCTAAAAGATGTTTACATATAGTCCACAAGAGAAAATAATAGCTGAATGTATAAAAACTTTTGAACAAAATGGAGATGTGTACATTTTTCTTATTTTGCCTAAATATCATATTTTTTTCATTTGGTACTGCCCTTCAGAAGCTACAATTAAAATTTATTTAAAGCTACAGCTAAATTTACCCTGATCTTCAAATTCAAAAAGTTTTCACCCCCTGGCTTGTGCATCGTGTTTCCTTCTGGAGCATCAGTGAGCGTTTAAACCTTCTGTAGTAGTTGCATATGAGTCCCTCAGTTGTCCTGAATGATCCACTCAGCTGTGGATCATTCTGGTAAGAACACAGTATTAAGATCTTTTTTTTTTTTTTTTTTCTTTTTTTTTTCATTTTTTGTTTTTTTTTATTGCGACAGGACAGATCAGAATTGACGAGAAGTGAAATGGGAGAGAGAGGAGGGGTGGGATCGGGAAAGGTCCTCGAGTCGGGATTCGAACACGGGACACCCAGTGCGCATGTATGTTCCCTTTTATTGTTTTGTATGATCCCTTTTATTTTGGTAAAACAATTAACGTTTTTAATAATTTTGAAAGGGGGATGCAAACTTTTGACCTCAACTGTATTTTTTAGTATTCTATACAGTGATAAAAGCTATGTCGATCAGCATGTATAAATATACATTTATCCAAATGAAAATACCTGAGATGACTTGAAGAACACAGATAAACCATATGTGATTCTGGACCACAACATTTTTTGAAATTGAGATTTATACAGCCAAGATACAACTATTTGAAAATCTGGAATGTGAGGGTGAAAAAAAAAAAAAAACTAAATACTGAGAAAATCACCTTTAAAGTTGTCCAAATTAAGTTCTTATCAATGCATATTACTAATCAAAAATTAAGTTTTGATGTGTTTACGGTAGGAAATTTACAAAATTATCTTAATATCCTAATAATCTTAATATCCTAATAATTTTTGGCATAAAAGAGAAATCGATAATTTTGACCCATACAATTTTTTGATGGCTACTGCCACAAATAGACCTGTGCTACTTATGACTGGTTTTGTGGTCCAGGGTCACATATACTGTTATAATCGTGTCCTGATTCTCATCATGTTTCATCATACAAAACATTTCTTTCTGCATTTTATTCAGCTACAGCGAAAGCTTTTGTCCGTATAAGGGATTTCAAAAAAAGTCATTTGTTTAATTACTCCTATGAGTCTTGCTTTTGGACTTTCTGCACGAGGATGCCCTCCGGTGTTGAGTATTAATGAAACAAATCACACATGAGACTTTAGCGCTCCATAATAGTGCTCGCGCAGGATTATTATTGTCTCTATGTGTATTATTCATTTTCAAATATCGCCAGTACTAGTATATTGTGACACCCCTAATTAACATGATAACAATATTTCGTTAATTAAATATCGCGATTATCATCAATACTGGTATATCACCACACCCCCATGCCATGAACAGTGAAAGTTATTTTATAACAGACAAGGTAACACTTTACTTAGGCTAAGGCCTTTATTTATAATGCATTATAAATGTAGTTTTAAAGCATTAATTATGCCTTGTATTGAGCTGTATTATCCCATAACCACAATTATTATACATTATAATACTTATCTATTGATTGTTACACTTTTAGAAAGTATAATGCATTAAAACATATGCCTTAAACTATTATAATGCATTTTAGCTTTGGTTATAATTACTTAATGCAATACAACATACATTATGAATAACTTTAGAATGCATTATACATAAAAGCTTAAGGTAATGTGTTACCACAGATGATTATTATGTTAAAAAGATTTCTGTTTTAAATAAATTATGAAAACTAATGAATGATGAGCTAATGAATTAATGAAAACTTTCTTTTCATCAAAAAAAAAAAAAAAAAGATCCTGGTTTCTACAAAGCTATCAAGAAGCACAAATGTTTTTAACATTGATAATAGTAATATTAAATGTTTCTTGAGCATCAGGTCAGTACATTATAATCATTTCCGAAAGATCATGTGACACTAAAGACTAAAGTAATGGCTGCTAAAAATTCAGCTTTGACATCACAGGAAAAAAAATGACATTTTAATATGTATTAAAATAGAAAAAAGTTCTTTAGAATTGTAGAAATATTTCACAATATTGCTGTATTTAGTGTATTTTGATCAAATAAATGCAGCCTTGGTGAGCGTAAGAGACTCATTTCAGAAACATTTTTGAATGGTAGTGTGGACCTGAAAGGGTTAACATGGCCCTAAATGGATTTACTTCACTGTCATTGAGAATGTTTTAGCTTCTTAAATGATCATAGCATGTGGCCAAATTATGTTGATGCTTTTACATTTTGACTCACAATGAAAGCTTCCTTTGACTTATCACAGCTTAAAACACATCCTTTCAAAGCAGCAGGCTTGTGACACAACCTTGGGATTTAATAATCATTTTATGAATCAAAAGCCACTCTCACATGAGATGGACAGGAAGTGTGGGGGTGGGGGTTGGGGTGGGGGTTGTAGTTGAGAGGTTTGGTAGAAGTGGCATCATGGGTAATCTGGAGGCTTGAAGGCTCTCTCTCAGCCATTATCTTAGGAAAGCGCACATGTCCGCTTTGCCACGTTATTCCAAGGTCTCAATTACGCTGTGTTCTCTATGATTTAAACAGCACTGTTTTCATACCGGCTACACAGCGCACAACAAGCCTCTTAAAGTCCCTAATAAATGTGAAATTGCATGTGATGTGTTTTCCCCCTCTCTCTTCAGTCTGTGTGCTTTGATCATGCGGTCCCATGACAGATCCATCAGCCCTCTCTTCATCTCCTGTAGGAATTGGCTGAGCTTAATTGGTGCTACCAGGAATATATCAAAGCAGGAAACCGGATGCTCTCCGAACAGCATCCACAAAGCAACCTCTAAATCTGTATCGCCCAATGGCCACTTAGCAGCATTCTGCTTTTCGACGCACGCAAACATTTTCACAATGTTGTAATGACAGGTGCACAAGGAGACTATGACTTTACTACGTTGTGACAGAAATCCCCCACTCTCTAGTACTGGGGGTAGCTCCGGCGGCCCGTTGTTCTAATCTTATTTAACAGTCTATGCCTAACGCTCAATGCAGGGCCTCTCAGATTGGAGAGTTTCCAAACAATGCTGGGCTCACCCAAGCTTGGAATTGGTTTTCCGTGGAACGTCTCCCTCCTCCCTTTGGGCACTTTACCAATTTGACCAAATTTGTTCCATCACTGGCTCTAAGTAGCAGGAGTGTTTTTCGGCTTCGTACTGCAGACTGGCACTTGCAATTTGCACATTCTTTGCAGAACATTAACAGCTTTGTTAGGGGCTGAAACCGGCCTTGCCACAGAATGGCTCGCTCAGAACTAGGACTAGGTTTATTTCTCTGGCGGTTCCTCAAATTAAGCTTTAAAGTTCCTCAAGTTAAGCTCAAAATCCCTCTTGACTCAATCAATGCATCCAGTTTTGAAGGAGCTGAATCATTCAAGGTTATGCATGTGATTTTTTTTTCCCTCTCCCGTATGTATTTATACATTCACATACGCTCGACCTAATCACGTTTAAACTGAGGAAACCTTCAGCGTTATTAAAAAATAATGGAACGTCTTTGTCCTGCCTTACCGTGACTTACTGTATTACAACAGACATGCTCTATTGCTCCTTATGCCACTCTATTAAAATCGCAATGTGCCTTCCTCATTATCACCCACGGGTAGGACATTACATCTCTGTGAACTTTTGTTTTTTTTTTCCGTCGAACGCAAGACAAATACTCCATAACCGAGGCACCTGTCTACATGATGTATTACAGGCATACAATAGGCTACTAAAAGTTGATATACTGTAATTGTGCATGATAATTAGAGTTATAAACCCACCTGTAAATGCCCCATTGGGATCTGGGATATTAGCTTGTTCACTGAAACGCACGCCCACTGCTTTTTTTAATTTTAGGGATGAGTGTTAGTGGAAATATCATTTAAGGGCCATGATTGCATTGGAGGTGTACATATAGATAAAGACCAGAATGCTTCATAAACCATTACTTTACAATTGGAAGATAAGTGCACGAATTAGGCTAACGCTAATGGAAGAGTGTGTAAACTCAGCAGTAAGTTTAACAGCAGCGAGACTCGAGCCGCAGCCGAGAACAGCTTCAGGCAGCAAAAGCAATTAAGAAAACTTAAAATAATTTGAACTAATTCTTTTCTCGTTATCTGTGGAAAATAATGCATTATGTGTTGATTATGAGCGGGGAGGAAGTCCTTTATCTGGAGTGGGAATACCTTATGCTGAGACTGCTTCTTTCAGGAGGCTGCTTAAGGGGATTGCAGCGCTGGATTTCTATTTGGTCTGACTCTCTTGCTTCCCTTTGCAGGCTTTGCTCTTTTTTTTTTTTTTTTTTTTTTTCCACGCCGGAGTTTGTCCTCTCTCTTCTCCCTGCACCACCTCACATTCAGAGTTCAAATTCATTAAACACGGTGTCATCACGCGTTAGTCCTCACCTCTCCGCGGCAGCCATTTCCTCCCTCGCGTTGCTTTTAGAAACAATTTGCTGGTGAATAGCAAGGGCATAACAAAGTGGAATGAATCAGAGTGAAAGCGGAGTGTTTCCTGGAGATGCGTGTTGGCACATGGACTTCCGTGCCTCCGTGTGACATCTAAACTCGGCGGATCCCTCAAATGGGGGTGTCTGGTTGCAGGGATTGCCGGTAATCTTTGGTGGCTTGCTTATACGCACACCGCCCCGTCTGCTTGTGAAGTTGTGAATGCTGGTGTCGATCCAGAAAATCCAGTTGCCTTTGGATGCTCGAACCACATCAAGACCTTTTGATGAGGGCCAGAAATCCTTTTCAAATGTCATACTTTGGTGATGTTTACCTTTAATAACCCAGATCTAAATATTTCTTTTTAATTTCGAGCGAGTCGTTTGTTCGCGCTTCGAGACGTTTTGTTGATATTTCATGCAGGCGGGCGTACACAATGAAACGGGCCTCTTTGGTAGCAGTTTATTTATTTGATTCTGCTGCCGTCAGCTCGGCTTCGTCTGAACCCGGCGCGGTAATCTCGCCTCAGTCACGTCATTGCGAGGGCTCTGCTCAATTTCAGAGACACTAGTGAGCAGTCATGAGAGGATCCAAACCCCATTTAATGTCCTCTGATGGCTTTTGCCTGTTCGCTATCTCTCGGTGTATCAGAGTGAACTTAATAGGATAATGGAGTAATCCGGTTAGTTTACCTTCACTCTTAGACCATTTATTCAGCCTCTTTGATGCATTTGTTTCAGAGAACACCAGTGGAGATGTTTAACCCGCAGATGCTAGACTGCGGAATGGTTGCGTAACGCATTCAATTTCGGCAGAGCAGCAGGCATGAGCGCGGTGTGTCATGAGTACCAGAGTTCGTGTAACCTAATGGAGTGCAAATAGAGTCATTATGCACTGTAATAGGAAGCACTCTCTGCAATATAAGCCGAGCATGTTTTCACCACTTTTCTCCGTTTTTGCTTGCCCTTCCCTTCGCTTCCCCCATTATGCAAAATGGAGTTGTAAAAAACAGGCCAACTAATCTTTTCGTCCCTTTGTCTTTTATTCTCTTCGAGCATATTCCCTGCATTTTTGTGTTGTGTTGTTTGTCCAAGAGGGCGAATCCTGAATTTACAGCGGCTGCGTGCCACCTTGCTTCACATCTTTGGGTTTAATTACTTAGAAATAATCAATGGACTAATGATGGCATAATTTAGAGCTCACATTAATCTAGTGTCTGGAGGTGTTAATCAGAGCAGAGCCCGGTCTGCATGTGGGGAATGAAACCAGGGAGAAAGTTATTCATGGAAGACCAGGTCACACACCATGATGGAAGAGCGAGGCCGGTGATTGATTCTGAATGTTATGGTTCAGCACATTGGCAGATTTTTCACAGAGGTTTTATTGCAGTAAGGGAGTCATTAAATTAAAGTTAAATTTGTTGCATATCCACAAATGTTTCTGTTACACCACAAAAATATATCACCAGGATAGACCAAGTCTGTATTCAGTGTTTGGGTTAATCTGTGTTGGGGAAATGCAGAAGTTAATCGTAATTCAGTCAATTTTATTTTTTGGAACTAAAACTTTCAAACACTCTACCTCTAACGATTAGAGCTTCTCCTACATTAAGTGTCTTTAAAGCATCAATTAAAACATATCTTTTCTCTCAGGCGTACTCATAACTTGGTTTTATTTTTGTATCTATCTCTTTAATGCTAGGGGTAGCAGTCTGTGATGTAGCAGGTTATGACTATTTTTTGACTATTAAAACTTTTTGTTTTATTATTTTTAAGTTATTGGATAAAATACGTGTGTCCTGTTTTATTAGTATGTGTGCTTTGATCTGCTTGTGAAGCACTTTGGTCAACATTCATGTTGTTTTAAGGTGCTATACACACAAACTTTGATCTTTGACCTTTGAACTAATTGACCCTTCGCAAACAGCTTGATTGACAAGCGATCTGACCAATCATAACGCTGAATCCGTCATTCTGTCTGACAAACAAATCATACAGGAGAGTAGATTAACTTCGGTGGGCTTGAAACATTGTATTTATTGACATCTTTCCGCGGTTGAAATAAAATACGTTCTGATGTTCATTCATGTTTTTTTTTGTGCTTTAAGTATAGGTTCATGTGTCATTGATCTAAGGCAATACAGTGATCTGTCACAATAATGAGCCACAAAATTATATTTATTGTTTGAATTTCTTATAAAAATCACAACATTTTAATGGATTTAATGGATTTGGTATTGCTTTTTAGTTTTTGAAAGAAGTGTCTTGTCTTCAAGGTTGCATTTTTTTTTTCAACCCAAAAGCTGTAATATTGTGAAGTATTGTTAGATTTCAAATAACCTTTTTCTATTTTAATTTATTTTAAAATGTAATTTGGTCCTGTGATTGATGGAAGCTGAATTTTTAGCCATTATTTAGTCTTCAGTGTCACATGATAATTCAAAAATTATAATATGCTGATTTGGTGATCAAATATTTCTTATATTTGTAACGTCCTTACTGCCATTTTCAGTCAATTCAATGCATCCTTGCTGAAAAAAAAAAAGTATTAATTTCCTTAAAAAAAATCTTCCTGACCTCAAATTTTTAAACATATGACAGGGATAATGGTTTAAGATGAACCGATTTACTAAAATGAATCAGATTTCCCAGTTCTGAAACCAAGAGAGAGAGAAGCATGTTTGATTATTTAATCAACTCATATGTACAGTAATCACTGAATTACATAATTCAGCACAACTTAATTGTCTCACTATGCAGAGACCAATGTATTTTTTCCAAAGTTTTTCTCTGTGTAAGATGTTGAGTGTGGTAAACAAACCAAAACTCAGCTGTAGTTCCTTTAAATTATGGGCAGGTTCCCTGTAGGTTGAAATTTAATATCGGAAGGCCTTGTCCATACAGGATTATTGTTCAAGCCAAGCCTATGAGCTTTGCGCTTTCACTGGGACAAATGGGGAAATTGAGGTACACAGATTTTCAATAACCTGTGCAACATCCCGCAGTGGCTCACGGGAAGGCACACATTGCTCTTCCTTCCTTT
Organism: Cirrhinus mrigala; assembly: GCA_036247105.1. Taxonomy (NCBI): domain Eukaryota; kingdom Metazoa; phylum Chordata; class Actinopteri; order Cypriniformes; family Cyprinidae; genus Cirrhinus; species Cirrhinus mrigala. Next base: position 35,236,937 of record CM070013.1, on the reverse strand, counting down.
TCAGCAGGAAGCCCATGGGGGACCCAGCATCCACTACGCACGTGTTTACAGGTACAAGTACCAAGCACGGAAACAAGTGCCCTCGATCCCCCCCTAAACCCCAAACATACACACACACAAACGACAAATGAATTCTGCCCCAGTAGTCCTTTACTGGAAATATCTAGAGGAAAAAGACGCTTAACATAGCCAAACATTACTTAAAAAAATGTCACATATTCAGGACAGCGGAAGATAACTGCATTGCACAAGAGACCTGCACTAATGTCAGCTGAAGGGCATTGGAATAAACAGTCGCTTGTCTTTTCTTGGTTAGGGAACTAGGGATTGGATGGTGTAACTGGGGACAGAGATAGCCAGCCTCTTCCAGCTGTCTCAGAGCTTCAGAGGACTTTCTCAATCCTTCTATCCTTTTTTTCTTTTTTGGACTCTCTTCATTGTGTACCAGAGTCTGGCCCTACACACCCTTCTTTTTAGTTTGTATGAAGGCCAACATATTTTTACTTATTAATTTTCCATTTTAGCTCCGTTACGAGACTCAGTGGTAAGTTTGCCATGGCTTTCATTAAGGTCGAGGTAGGATGAAATATGGATGTGTAGGGAGTGGATTAGAGTGATGGAATGGCTTGAATATTGCTTTCCTGGCGCCTGGGCAATATTGTCTTGGGGGTGTAAGACACTTAGGCTCATAGAAATCTGAGCCATTTTCAAAACACCATCGCACTCGTCGGCAGGGCAGAAAAGAAGTTTGAGTCATCCGCAACTGATAAATATCATCTTGAGACTGAGCAGACTTCAGTGTGTAAGAGAGGCTCCATCATCGTGATGCATATAGTGCTGGGTTGAGAGAGGGGCCGATCTGAAGAAACATTCTGGAGAACTTTCAAACAACTCGAACAAATCCATTCTGACCATGGCGCTCGACCGGCAGACGGTGATGTGCTTCTAATGACATTTTGCTAATGAACAATGCAGCTAAGACAGCAGTGTCATCAAATCGTTTGACATTTCTGTTATGTATCATTACCAACACCAATATTGGAAACTAAGCAAAGTCCTTGTGCTATATGTCAAGTGCTTGATACATAACCGAATGGAAAATGCTCTGCTAGACTTTCCTTGCTTAATTTTCTAGTAGACAACAGATTGTGTGCTTAAAAAAATAAAACTACACTGTAAAAAAAAAAAAGTTTAAATTTCGAAAATACTTTCAAAAAATCTTTCTACTTTGATTTGACTTTCCAAGTTGATTCTTTGTAATTATTTGTGAAATTTACTAGCAATTTCTGAGAGAAAGGTACATCTTACGCCATTTTTTTCATTGTATTAAGTCATTTTTGGTCATTGAAATAAAGCTAAAATAAATGAATAAATATTAGATGAAAAACTAGAAATGTTGGCATAACTGAAATATTTTTTCGTTGAAGCACCAATAATTATTACAACTAAAACTGGTAAAAAAAAATAAAGTTTAATATAAATAATAAAAAACAAAAACTAATAAAAGTGACAAAAGGCAAAACAAAATTCTGAAACTGCAGCACAACAAAATTATAAAAATAAAAGCTAATTCAAAAATATTATATAAATATTGTTATTCTAAATAATACTAAAATAAAACAGATGTGTATAATTCAAGAAAAAAAATGGTTAAGAAACTGAAATCATAGCCAAAGCAGAATTAATTGACATTTGTGCATCTTAGAACCACACATCGTATGTCACGTACACACAGGGATGAGACCAGAAGTAGAGGTACGTGAAAACAGTGGAATGTTTATTAACAGATTGGGAGAAAACAGAATGCAGGATGTAAAGATGATTCAGGTTTCTTATCTGACCATCCTTGCAATGATGAGTAGAATGAAGTCTAAAAGGAAGAGCAGAGAGGCAGTAACATACACCGGCGAATCCGTGGGGAAGGAGCATGGGGTCTGGAGCTAGCGAGGGGTTGTGAACGGTAGACCCGACAGTGAAGGACTGAGGGAGAGAGTCTTTTATAGGGCGTGGCAGATTGGGTGCAGGTGTGTCTAATCAGAACTCCGGTGATGAGGAACGAGTGGGTGGTGCCGTAGGTGAGGTGGTAGGTGGAGGTGACTGTGGTGAATGCCTGACATCATATGCTTCGTTTCTAAAGGAATCAGTGAATCATCCTCTCAACCGATTTGTTCAAAAACAATGACTCACTCATAAAGAAAGCTGTTTTTGAACTAGTTGAATGAATAATCCAGTTACCTAAGCTTGCTCCGATCCTGATAGTAAGGTTTTTGAATTAATCTGTTACGTTTTGTGTTAGTGATGCACTCAATAAAATTGTAGCTTATGGAATCTACTGATGGAATGATGTAACTTGCAGAAAGAGTAATTTGTGGAAGAATTTTTAGGAGTTATGATAACCTTTTTTTGCAATTTTTTTGGTTTTGTGGCAGCATAGAGCAAACTTCGTTTGTATGATATGCTCTGTTTTTGTGTTATATAGAGAGGATACGACTGGCCAGCAATTAAAAATGCAACTAAATCTTGTGAAAATTTATAGCTGGTGAAGACATTAAAAAATTGCAGAGCATTTATGGAATCCTCCAAAATGAGGGTGAAAAGGTTGTTTTGGTGATGCACAGGAAGTGCCTCTGGAGGGAGGCTTTTTTGTGAGACTGTGGAAAGTGTAATTGAGCAGGGTAATAAGTTCCAGTGTTTATCTGTGAGCCAGTGTTTATCTATGCTACATTCATTTTTTTTTTTTTTTTTAAATAAACTAATTAATGCCTCAGTCTGAAGGAGAGGGGTGGCAGGATGCAGAGTGGGAGAGTAACTACTACTAACTTGCAGTAAGTAATTTTTCCATAGTATGACAGTAGCTTAGTTTTTCCACCAGTGAGTAGCGGTATAAGATGTTACTTTACTGTTTTTGTGTCAGCTTGTATTATGCATGCTGCTTTATATTCAAACAAACTGATAGGATAATCAAAAGCGTTCTCCTAAAATCTACCATCTTTATCATATTCAGCATTTAGAAGATTCATCAGTTCCTCACAGGAGACTTACTTGGGCACAAACTTGGTCATTTATTCTTCTTTTTTATACCAGAATATATAGTTAAATGGTGTTGTTTTTTAACATTATGAAATATTTTAACATGTCAAAAACTGTCATAAAAATATTGTATATTCATATTTTTTCCTGCTTTTATTGACATACAACTTTTTTACCAACATCAGTTCTGACCATAATTACCGTTTAAATGCTGGTCTGTTTACATAATGTATATTACAGTCTTGAATATGTCAGTGATTAGCAACAGCATTAATTTTAAAGCATTATTATTTTCTATTAGAAAACGACAAAAACATGTTTGACCAAACCTGAGAAAAATGGTGTTAGTAGGTGAAAAATGTTTTCTCTTGAAAAAGATAGAATTGGAGAAAAAAAGAAAAATAGTAAAAAGTCTTGGCAGCTGAATGAAGCTTCAAACACTTTTTATAAATGTTTTATTGGTTTGTTTAATATATATATACATATATATATACACTACCGTTCAAAAGTTTGGGGTCAGTACATTTTTATTGTTTCTTTTTTTTTTTTTTTTTTTTAAGAAATTAATACTTTTATTCACCAAGGATGTATTAAGTTAATAATTAAAAGTTTATTAAAAGTTAATAATAAATAATTTACATTGTTATAAAATATTTATATTTCGAATAAACACTGTACTTTTTAAACTTGTTATTCATGAAAGAATCCTGAAAAAAAAAATTACAGGTTCCAAAAAATATTTGGCAGCACAACTGTTGATATTATCCAACATTGATCATTCTAATAATAAATCCGCATATTAGAATGATTTCTGAAGGATCATGTGACACTTAAGACTGGAGTAACAGCTGATAAAAATTCAGGTTTTCATCACAGGAATAAATTCTATTTTAAAGTATGTTAAAATAAAAAACATTATTTTATATTGTAAAAACATTTTGCAATATTACTGTTTTTTTTTTCTATATTTTTAATCAAATGAATGCAGCCTTGATGAGCATAAGAGACTACTTTAAAGACTATTACAAGTCTTACTGACCCCAAACTTTTGAACGGTAGTGTATATATATATATATATAAATAATTATTACATTAGCTTAATTTTTATGGAACATAAATTTTATTATCTGAAATTGTTGTCTTATATTTAAACAGACATTAAATAGCCTTAAATAGCATTTGCTACATTTTGTTAGTAGCTTTTAGCTTGAAGGCAGCTGTTTTAAAGTTGTTTTCCTAGCGCTGATAGGGTGACCGCATTGGCCTGAAGCAGTGAACTCTGTGTCCCTGTAAGTGTTCTTCCTCCAAATTCCTCCCAAACTCTGCTTTGACTTGAACCACACCACAGCCAGAACTATGGCCAAAAAATTCAGCAGACTGTGTGAAATGGGCGGCATGGAATGCAGAGACTTTCAGGTGAAGTCTGAGGTAGAGCGAGACATGTTAAGACACGTTTGTTTTTGGTTTACGTGGAGGACAAATGCATTTTAGACAGAAAGCCATAATGATAGAAATGCTACTGCCATTTCACCCTGTAAACATCAAATAATCAGACAATCGCATTTGTTTCTTTACCTAGTGGTATTCTACTCCCATCCAAAGAACAGAGAGAAGATAAACAGCCTACCTGGAGTCTCTCTCTTCATGCCATATGTCACCAGCTCTCTCCAGCAGCCCATCCTCAGTGATGCATGGGCAAATACCTGTCACTAACTGCCTGCTGTGGTAATAGGCTGTTCAACAACCCAGTCGTAATTCATTAAAACATGTAAAGTAGACATTTGGACGAGAGAACCAGCTTGCCCATCACAGCTCGTAGCGTGGGAAGATGTATTGCGCGGACTGCCGCGATAAGGGCCTATCTGGCAGTGGGACAGTGCGGGAGAGTCAGAGGTTGGCTCTATCTCGGCCCTGTAGAGGCAGAGGCCTCGTCGGCTACGTCTGCCATCCGCCCGATGGTCCCGCGATCTATAAATGAAGTCATCACTCAAGTTCGTCGCCCATAACTGTGCCGAGCCAGTGAAAGTCGACGCGAGTCTGAGCACCCTGTCCCTGACATTAATTACACAGAAAATTAAACAAAATCTATTGCGGTGATTGAGGTGTTTACCGAGAGCAAGCAGCCACGAGGATGACTCTCTATCTATCATTCCACAGATAAGAGGACATAAACCGCGAGGTGCTGTGTTGACATATTGAATTACCTCTGAAAATGTGTAGTTTCGCTGCAACACGTGAACCAGCATTGTGCATTTGCGCGGTGCGTATGCAATGCAGTAAGGAAGCAGAATCCACACGTGGCACAAAGCCAGCAGTCGCTTGAAAGGATTTTCAACGCGCAGTGTTTTGCATCTGTGAATACGGAGGAATCCAATAATTGTGCTCGTAATAATGACGGTTGTGACATCTGTCACTTTAAAACGTCTCGAGAAAAATGAAGAGAAATGAATAGTGAGCGCTCCCTCTCGTATGAAGTAGTGTAATCCTCTTTAAAGGAAGACTTTGCCTCGCAAACCCTTTCTTCTTTAATTGTAACAATGATAATTGCAGTTTTGTGTTGGACGACTTTCAAGGACTTATCTCCTCTATTTTGTATTATTAACTTTCCCGCTTCCACTAAATCCGAAAGTTTTATGCTTTGTTACTTCTATTGTCATTGTTCATTTTCAATTGCCCATATTTCCTTTTTGAAATATAAAGTCATTATGTGCTTCCTTTTTTTCCATGTTTCCCTTGAAGCCTTCTCTTTTTCTTTTATGGCTGAGCTGAAAAGTTTCTCCACAGATTTTCCTTTTTCATTGCAACTCTGAAATCGCCACGAAACACAGCGGCTCTATTTACAGGGTCTGTGGCCTTTTTTTCCAACATACGCCCTGCAGAACGTCTGCGGCGAGCTCCCGTGTCTCAAACCCGAAAGGTCATATGTGAATTTTGCCCCTTGGCCTTGTTATCAAAGTCAAACGGCTAGTTGAACAGATTCCTATGGGCCTGTTTTGAGAGAGCGCTCGTTCACATCCCCGCTTCCTTGTTCATCTACACAGACAATGAGTGATTAGCACACAGCGGTAAGTGCTTTTTCCTGGCTTCAAAGGCCTAGCCGTGTGGCCGGCTTCAGAGGCAGGGGTGGCTTTTAATCTGGGCGCGCCACCTGTGAGAAGCGTCAGAAGTTGCGGTTGGCGTGGCAGCAGTAGGACTTCATTATGTCTGAGCCAGGCTTGGCCTGAGTTATCCTGCCTGGCTGTACCTCTCAGGCAACGGACACACACACACACACACGCTCTCCGCTCGGGCCTTTCCCTTTCACGCGGCGCCCGCAATTTGTCACTTTTCACATGAGATGAAGCCTTTTATGAAGCGAAATGAGTTTCCCCAGAAAGAAGTGCCACAAAAGCCCCATGATTAATTTGCTTGTTAGGCTATTGCAGCTGTCACCTGTGTAAGACATCTGGACAGCAGATTGACTAATGCCATAAGTGGGACCGAAACATGGCTCTCGCTCGCACTCTCTCGCAGTTAGCTTTCCCTGCAGTCAGTCTTTTAGTGGGCTTTTAAAGGGGGACTACTTGCTGTCTAAAATGGGCCTTTTTCTAAGGGGTAATTAATAAGCATTACTTGTGATTGACATGGTAATTAGTTGTATTAATGTGCCGCTAAGAGGGTCTGTACAGGAAGGAGGCCTATGGGTGTGAGGTGGGATGGTCTGACTCAAACTGACCTCACTTATGTTTAATTGCCTTTTCTAATAATAATCTGGCTTTTACAGACATGACAAGCATGGACTAAACATAAAAAAGGAGAGCGTACAGTCTGCACTGTGGTTAAGATGATGTGAAATCACATTGAGGGGCTGTTGTCAGGTCTGTGATATTGCTCTCATCTTTAATATGCTGCGTTGGAGCACCGCTAGAAGGTGTGTTCAAATTTTAAAAATGCTCTCTGATACACCTCTACCCTGTAGTAACTCTTTTGTCCACTTTAAGGAGCAAGGAAATGAATAGCAGGACTGTACTGGACACCAGACAGCTGGGTTGTGTGCCATTCATTGCCTTTTAAACTCCAGTTCATTTCCTGACTTTGATTTGATCTAGCAAACATGGTTTGATTGAAAGGAAGTGGAATTAAAATGAAATGTAAAAAGTTCATGTAATGCCGTTTTTAACTACAAAATATAAACATTAAATGATGACTTACCAAAGCCTTAGAAAGTTCTGAAATAAGTTTAAAAATAATTTAAAGATAGACAGACAGACAGACCTTTATATTTTATCAATTAAAGGAATAGTTCACCTAAAAATGAAAATTACTCATTACTCAATTACTCGTTCCAAACCCATAAGACCTTTGTTCATCTTCGGAACACAAATTAAGCTTTCTTAACCCTGTTTTGACAGCAAGAAATTGGATTGCGGCATGTCAGTGTCAAGATCATGGACCTGTGTTGTCGTGTTTTGCCCCTGTTTCCTGTCCTCGTTTAGTTTGATTATAATCCCATGCACCTGTGTTTCCCAATTACCCTTTGTATATAAGTTCCTGTCTGTTCATTTCTCCCCTGTTGGGTCTTCTAGTTATGTACGTGTGTTTGTGTCTGCTCCTGTTGTGGATTTACCCCTGCGTTTCCGTTATTAAAGACTGTTTACATTTATTCATGCCTTCTGCGTGCTTCCCGGAAACAGCCTAACGTGACAGTCAGGCAAATGTAATTTATTATTTTATGACTATTTTTCTACCTCATGTTTTAGTATTTTTGTCAACCCTGTTACAGATACAAGCGTTACTAGATACTGTAGTTTAATTAGAACTCATATGCCACTGAATGATATAGGCATTAGTTCAATAATATATCGAGGGTGACCTTAAAAATGTTTGAATTTTACACAGACAATGTATAAAAACGGGGTCAAACTTAATCAGTGTCATCCCTGTTACCCAGGTCATAACCTGTTACTCTAAAAAGTAACAGGTTGACAGTAACAGGTTTGATGATTTCAAACTAATTTGCTAATTGCTAGCAAATAGCACAGTTCACAAAAGCACATACTGTGCATTTTGAAAGGATTTTACTTGTAGATATTGATTATATTAAATGAAGGAAATAAATATTTAAATTTACATTTAAAAAATGGTAACAGGATTGACCTTGCATGATGCCCCCCCTCATTCAAGCCTCATACATCATCAAAAACAGAACATTATAGAGGAGTGAGAGAAACATGCTTATGTTATAGGTGTTAGAAACCTGGTTGAGAGATGATGTAACCTCCTAGAAGTGATGTCACTTGAATGTACATTATTTTACAAGGGTTTTTTGATGAGGGTAACAGGGCTGACATGATATACATTTTATTGAAAAAATGCATACTTATATCAAAAACATTGCTTAACAATGAGACTATATTTAGAACAATATGCAAATGTGATTTTTATATCATTTTACCTTCATTTTGCAAATTAAAAGTCCTGCTGAAAAAGAAAAATCATAGTGAGGGACAGGCCAAAAACCTTACCCTTACTAGCATAAATGCTATTTAAATTATTTAAAATAATATTTAATTGAATTTTTTGATGCAATATTGATCAAAGCATACATAGTATTATTCTGTTTTTAAATTGCACTTTTATTTGTTGTAACTTTAAATCTATGTTTGATTTATTTCTTAGGAACCCAAAAGGTACCGATTTCGTGGAATGACCCAGTAAGGACATTGTTAAAGTAGTCTTAAAATAATCCTCAACATGTTAAATAGTCTGTGGTTCAACCTTAATTTTATGAAGCTACGACATTACTTTTTGTGTGCAAAGAAAACAAAAAATAACGACTTTATTCAACAATTTTTGACAGTCTTCTGTGTCAGTCTTCGCTGTTTATGGAGGGTCAGAAAGCTCTAAGATTTCCTCAAGAATATCTTAATTCGTGTTCAAAAGACGAACAAAGGTCTTACAGGTTTGGAACGACATGAGGATCAATAATTAATGACAGAATTTTCATTTTTGGGTGAACTAACCCTTTAAGTTCTCTGGACCAGGTTAAAAGAACTTGAAAATGGAATTTTCCAAAATGTGTGAGCATTGTTGGATTTCTTTGTCAATTAAGTAAAGAATTTCTACAATCACAATTCAAATTCCAATCCACTTCCTGTAGGGTTGTGGTCAATTCAATACAAATTCCAACTCATGCAATAAAAGGAAACCAATTCTTAAATTCCGAATTTTGCACACCTGCAAGAAAATGAAGTGTTCACCCACAGTGGTAATATTTTATAAATATCAGTAGTAGTTGTATTGTTAGTGCATAGAACCTTGTGCATAGAATCCTCCTGTGATTTGTTAAGTAACAGATGCATAAAGTGCATAGAAAAGTACAGCCGTGGCTTTCCAGCAGTGCTGACCCAAAAGTTTGCAGCAAGAGCGTGTTCCACACATCCCAACAGCAGCAAGATGCAATTTTGAATGAATCCCCTCCCTTAATTTTTAATTATGGCGGAATTAGCTGGTAGCATCTGTTTATTTATGTTTTTTGTGTAATCAGGAAATTAATCTGAAAAAACACAGGCCCAGGGGCCAGTGAGATCAAAAAATGCAACACAATACTCTCCCATTCACATACCTCCCGTTTGATTAAAACCGTTTTGAAATATAGATAAACAAATCTGGCAGGTCCCATCATGTGCTTAGGGCTTACCGTGACCAATTCCTGTTTCTACTAAATATAAACAAAAACAGCAAATTCCAGCCAGAGAGCAAGAAAGAGGGGATTTACAAAATGGAGGTCCTCGATCCAACCTGCAAACAATTAGTTCGGCAGAAGCTACAATAACAACATCAGTGGATGGGGCTTTAGTAAATGTTTAAAAACATACACCGTAGCGCCTGTGTTTCTTTCCCAGAATCAATTTACTGTTGAAAGACACATTTTGCACTGATGGAGCAATTTGAGGAATGGAAATAACACCTGAGAACTTGTAAATCACCCTGTGCATTGATCAGAAGGACCAGAGCTTTTTGTGGATGTGCTGATGGGTGTAAGCAGGTCACTAAATCAGCTTCATGAACCGCTGCTAGATGGAGAGTGTTGGCAACAGAGGGGGCGTTGATAACCTAATATGAGGCGCGTAGAAAATAACCCTGCGAAAAAGATCATGTACAACCGACTTCCTCTGCGTGCACCCAATATCATTACTATGAAAGATCTATGAATCACACATATGGAAATGATACAATATCATATAGCTACTTTATTAATCCCCCGGGGGGAGAATTATCTTTTCCTTTGATCTGTGTGGCGCATTACTTTTTTTTTGTCATTTCCTCTTGTAGATCCATTGCTCACTTTCAAGTTGGATTACTTTTATTACATGCGCAGTGTGTTTGGGCTTCATGTGATCAGTTCCCCATAGCGGCATCAGTCATATCGGAGATACGCGATGAAACTAATCAGATGCGTCTTAGCCTGTTGTGGTATAGGCTGATTTGTTTTGTTTAGTATCTGCTGACCCACCAGTATCTACCTCTGCATATAGCACCTTTGCCGCTCGGCTCTCTCTGTGGTACCTTTTTTGGGCCTATTTCAATAATCCTCAACATGTATGTTTAATGGCAAGGGCCCCGACAGGAAATGATCAGCAAATGAAACGAAGCGGTGGGTTATTACGCGGCACTGCGGTGTCAGCCCGGGCTTCGCCGCCATTAATTTTATTGTAACTCATTTCAGCGGCCGAAGTACGCCGGGATTTAATGTTTCCATTCCCCCAGTCCTGTTCTGCATGACAAATTGTTTTAATAAACATATACTGGGTCATAATACAGTAATAATAAGCCTACCAGTCACCTTATATCACTGCAGTTAAATTCTCCCTCCCCATAAGCCAACATTGGTTACAATGACAATTACACGGGGAGCCAATCCTTAGCAGCGGCAAGCACAATGGACAGATTTAATATAGTTTGTAAATATGATTAGTGTGCTGTCGTGTTATTGGAGTCGGGTATTTACATTTCTCTCAGGGTTATTCACTATATGGGATCAACGTTGAACAGTGGGGCCCTTTTTTTTTTCTCGTAGCTTTTTTTCTTCACAGGGCTTCCTCCGCTCCCCTTCACAACTTAATGAAAAACACGGTTGACCGTTAATATTCCACGGATCAATCACCATTTTTAATTTTGAGGATAAATGTGCAATTGTGCAACCCTCCAAACCTTTCTCCCACCTACCCTGCGTGTGTGTGTGTGTGCGTGAGCGCGTGCAGTCATGTGCATACTTGTTTGCAGGCGGATGCAGGCTGGTGTTAATGGAAAAGAGAAAGAATGTGTTCTTGTAATGGCTGCTGGTTATTTACAGGGGTAATTTCATGCTACATTTCAATTATTGCCTAGGTTTGTTTTTAGCTCCTCAAGCTGTTGCTCCTACCTGCAATTGAGCACAGAGGAAATTTATAATCAGTGCACAGTTCGTTCTGTGCGTAGTGAAGACTGCAGATTGTTTGTTGCTAGCTACATCCGTCTCCAGCATTTGGATAATGAAATACTCAAGTGGGGATTGCTGAGGTCAATTAATGCTGAAGCAATGCATTTAACCCATTCTCTTATTACTGAGTCAGCAAAGGGACCAATTTGGCTGCACGCAGGAAAGCACATTTGTAGACCTGCACAACGCATACGCTCGGCGTTCAATATTTTGTTGAGGAGCTGACTCTTTGTCTAATTATTCGCAGCTTTTCAAACAGAGAATTTCAATGTTTTCCAGAGCTGTTGGAGATATGAATCTGTTTGCAGAAAATATTAACCCATCTCCACTCTTTCAAATATGTGAAGTAATAAACTAGGCCATATTATGAAGCCTAGTCCACAATGCAGCCAAATAACTAACACAAATATTGATATGATAATCCGGAGATGTCAATAGAGGACAAAACACACTCATCTAGTCCGGAGTACGAGGCTGTCTGTTGATCTATTAGTTCCTCGTCTGGAAGATGAGAAAATTAGATCCCGTTCTGTTTTCGTGTTGACCTGTTTGTTCCGTGTGGGATGCGGAGACTGTTGTGGGAATGTACACAGGTAATTAGAACATGGGCCCCAGAATCTCATCAGATTTCTATTGTTCTCACAGTATGATTTTAACAACCCATGGGAGCTCAATAGTGTGTCAATGTTGTAGCAGATTAATGGGATTATAATTGCAAGTGATGTTTTCTTTGTAAAACTCAACCGTCTTTTATTGGCTAATTTTGACCTGCCAGTTAGAAAGAGGCTGAAGTGTTAAACTCTTTAAACATTTCCTTGCAAATAAATACTTATCATGGTAATCACTGCTTCTGTCACACTACAATAAGTACTACAGCTTTTGTATTATCTTCAAAAGACAATTCACTCAAAAATGAAACTCCTGTCAGTGTTCCAAACCTGTATTTCTTCTTCTGTGTGAACACAAAATAAGAACTCCTGTGAACTTTGTAATTAAATTTAAGTTCACTAAACATTTTCCATTCCTGAGGACTGTTATCTATTGTGATCGAATCATTGAGTAGAACTAAAGAATCATATCAGTCTGATTCAAACTGGTTTTCTTTGACTAGACAAATTCATTCATTAAAAAGATCAGACTCAGAAGAATGATTCATTCGTAAATACTTGTTTGTATATATCAGCTACTCTCATGAAGTCTCTCAGGAAAGCTAGAGCAGATATTAATATATTTTATGTTCAATGAGGGGTAATGAACTGCCTTTTTTATTATTTTGTACTGTTCTCTGAGGTCCACTTGCAATGTTATCAAAATTCTTACATCAAAAACATAATTTAGAAGTATTTTCTGTCCTGTTTTGACCCCCTCATCTGAGCACTCTGTTTGAATAGGCGTAGTGGATTGTAAACTCGGAAGTAAATGGCCACTGCTATGATTGGCTAATAGCTGTTTATGTTTGAAAGCCTACATTCTTCATAGATGGACGCTGCTGTGATTTAGGTAAAAAACGCATACATACTCAGTACATTTCAAATGACCTGTGATAACAGATAAAGCAATAGTGACCACATGATAAAAACAGTTATCCACATGTGTGGTGCGACATTACTGTCGCATCCAATATTGTCAGCACAGAATCGTCTTTTAGTTTGTCTTTCGGAAAATCCTGCAATCCTTGTTTGTTAACGAATCCATAGTAAAATGAGGCGAACAAAGGAACAAGTTCTTACTAATTTGGTCTGGAACTTAAAAATAAAGCTCTTTCCTAACGTTGGGATCAGAAGGAAGATGATGCGAAGACTGTTTTTTCCCACAAGCTGGCACAGCACAGTGACTTGGAACTTTGGAACCATATTTATCTTTTGGTTTCTGGGTTTGCCTCTCCTGTTATTTACTTACTACATGCGCAAATCAGTGGGCGGGCCTAAACAGCCAGTGATGTAAAAGCAGGCGTTGTTGTTCTTCTGTGGAGCCGTTGTTTAGCCACGTTATTACATTGCTGGCTACTAGGGTTGTGCCGATAGACGATAATACCGTGTATCGATGATATTCAGAGATATCGCTTGTTGCTGATCCCTTTGTCCAGGGGTCACCAAATTTGTTCCTGGAGGGCCGGTGTCCTGCAGAGTTTACCTCCAACTTTCCTCAACACACCTGCCTGGAAGTTTCAAGTATACCTAGGAAGACCTTGATTAGCTGGTTCAGGTGTGTTTGATTAGGGTTGGAGCTAAACTCTGCAGGGACACCGGCCCTCCAGGACCGGGTCTGGTGACCCCTGCCTTTGACGGTATCAAGACGATTATTATTAAGATCTGTCAAAAATAGACTAGGCACCTAATTTTAGCACTGCAGTGCTTCTGGAGCGCTTTAGAAACTTGCCGCGAGGTGTCTGGTATAAAAGGCACAAATCATGATGAGCGGGAGGGGGTGTTTCAGGTGGGAAGCATGCAGTCTGTAATTGCGTGCAGTTGCTGACACTCGCGAAAGTGCGCAATCGCTTTCCTATGTGCGCTGTTTTTCCAGTTTTACTTTCACTTTTGAAATCGATCCCGTTCAGCAAGGAGGGGAGAGGATGGAAAAGGGGGGCACAGTAACTCGTTTTGGGGGGAACGCGCTGCAGATGTGTGTAGTGTAAGGGGTAAGCAATTTATTCATCATACAGTGATGTAACTTGTATTTGTATTTACTCGTAGTACCGGAAGTGTTTTTTAAAGTGTATAAACTCGTGCTAGACTAGGATAGGCTAGTCAGTAATGATATTCTTTAATAACGTAAATGTTCTTTGCTCGTTTTCTGTAGCTTTTTGAATAACTAAGCAAATGTAAACAGCAACTTACAATGTTTCTATTAAATTGTTATCATGTTAAACACAAATTAAGTCATATTGAAAACATTAGGCTGCTTTTAGCCTTATGCTGGTGTTGGTTTATTTGCCGGCAATGACTAATGACAACTAAGTAAATAATTAAATAAATTAGCACGATAATATCTTGTATCGACGATCTTGCAGGCTGACGATAGGACAATATAAAAATTGAGCATATCACCCAACACTGTTGGCCACGTTCACACTGCGAGCCTTGGTGCTCAATTCAGATTTTTTGTCAGATCCGATTTTTTTGTATAGCTGTTAAAATTTTAGCTTTAAATGTGGCCAATATTAGACTTCCAGTGTGAACAGATCATGGTTCTGAACTGGCCCGTATGCGCAAAAGAATGATGCAAACAAGGTTTCCATGTTTTCATAACAAAATCCACCCAATTGCTTCTCAAAACTACTCCATAACTAGACCAGCCATGTTCAGGGGAGTAAATATCACGTTAGTGGGGTTGCGTCAACCCACGAAGCCCAATTCTGTGGGGAAACTGTCGATATGCCAACACTTGCGGAGCGCGCTGTTATACAGAAGTAAACATGGAGAACATAAAGTAAGCGATTATGCATTTATTTATAGTGTGTCTGCTGCAGAAGCCAGCAAAATTATGCACAGGCAATATGAAAAATAAAGACAAGGATGTGACAAAACACAGCAGAGTTTTGAAACTTTTATGATACGAGCTCTCATGTTTTGCTTGTATATAGAGTTGTCACTGTAATAATTGCGAGCTCTGACACATCACACTTCCACTGATTACCTTTCGCAACTGTCTTGATAACTTTGGGTAGTATGCAAAATTATTGAAGTGTCTCCCGTCAGCGTGGAATTATAACAAATGTTGATCTAGATTGACATAAAAGACATGACTGTTCACACTGCAGTCACATTGCAAAACATTTGACTTGTATCGAATTTAGTACCACATATGGAAGTGGCACAAATCGGAATTGAAAAGATCAGATTCCATGCGGTTCACACTGTCATGACAATAACAGATCTGAGTCACATGTAAGCAGAAAAAATGAATTTGGGCCACATTTGCTTGCTGTGTGAACGTAGCCATAAAGTGGCTGTTTTGAGTTCTGAAACTTTCAGAATGTTTTTATAGTACAGTGACATCTTATTTGTCAAAAGATCAAGGGAATTTTGATTTCTCAGTTCAGTCCTTTAAGTCTGTTAATTACACAAATCCAGCAAAAAACATCTGAAGTCCTGGAATATAGCGAGTCATTGTAGATGCTTTTATGATGTTTTCTTGTCAGTTCTAATTGACTTTCATAATTCCAAAATGCAAAAAATTTATCGTTCTACAAAAGAAAAAAAAGTCATACATTTTGGAACAACATGGGGGTAAATAGTTGATGATGGAACTTTATATCAAAATATGATAGTATTCTGGCAGAATCAGCTGTTACCATAGTGAATTTTTGCAGTTACTTAGTCTCTATTCACCTATTAATGATCCTCTCATGGTGCCTCGCAGTCGCCTGGTCTTTTCCAGCCACTAATTTCAAGCTCAAATTGTAAAACGTCATGTCTGAGGTCATGTAGTCATTAGTGGCATGATGAGTTCAGAATGTGTGCAGACACCACACTCGTTCTGACAGGGGTTTGTCCGAAGACTCCTCTGTGAACTGCCTATCACGACTGAAACTTACTGTGCTAATTGTTGCCAAGCAAAGCCTGATCCCGCCTGGCCCACTGCGCCCGGCCTCTCTGATGAAAGGAGTCCTCGCTTCCCTCTAGCTTTGGAAAGAGAAGGATGCCTTCAGCTCACTAGCAGTGGCTCTCCACACGTCGACAGGCCCCCCTCTAAACTGCCATCACATGAAAGACGCAGGCGCTCGCCCCACAGAACTGACAGTTAAATGAAATATTTATTTTCAATATCTAAAAACATACATTCTGTCCTCAGCAGTAGTTGTGGAGAACATAGACTTCTGAAACACCTCGCTGCCACTGGAGTCTTGGCCCTCCAGTGAGTCAATTAGGGTGGCTTAGAAATGTTGGCAGGTCTCCTTTCCTTTTAGCTTCAGTCTAGGTCTAATTTTTCATCTTCCAATTCTTTTCATCTAGTGTGCACTTATGATTCATTTCTTGTGGCTAATCAATCGTAGGTGAAGTACATGTAGAACAGGCCGGTTCAAAGCTCGCCATGGCAGACAGATAACTGGGGCGGAAAGGTCGAGACTGACATTTGGTGATTTTCAGCCTTCATATCTCTCCTGTGCTCGCTTGTTTTTTTTTAAATATTACGTGTGTGTCAGGCGTGCCAAAGTTGCCGAAATACTTTCAGGACCTCAAAAGAACAACACGTTACATAAATAACCTTCACTCTCATAAACCTGCTTCCTTACTCTGTTCTGCAAGCCTGGTCCAATTCTTCACTGACTGAAATAATATTTGAGTTGGCGTTACCATTAATACACTTCCAGCGAGTGTTGGCTCACATCAGAAGGGCTATCTAAAGGATGCATGACCTTTTAAATGAATTCATATTTCTGTAATTGTGTTTCATGCTTGTTGCCCAGCATTGAGTTGGTTGTTATTTTATTGCGTTTTTACACTGAGTTCTGAGCAATTGAGATACCATTTATGAAACAAATGCTCAAAGTGATCTCTTTATTAGGTTTTCTCTTACAAAAACAGGACTTCTTATAGTTATTTTTTCCCTCTTCAGAGCTGGACATGGGAATGACTTTATGTATTATTAAAATATTGTGCATTTTGGGCAGAGCACAAAAAAAAAAAGCTTTTTTGTTTGTTTGTTCAATTTTGCATTCATGCCTCTGTAAAACTCCAAAAATATACCTGTACATAAAATTCACTGCAGTTTCCAGCTAAAGTGACCACTTGAATGGCAACAATTTTTATTCATTTTCACACAAATTATGGTTAAAAGGGGTGATTTTTGATTAATGAAGACTTTTTTGCGCATATATTTTTTGCGCACAATAATATGTTACAACCTTAAAACACTTTAACCATAATGCATGATTTGTAAACTAATAACCTTGACATTTGCTTCAGATAACCAGCTTTATATGTGTGGCTTTTCTGACATAGTAAACTTGCTTGGTGGCTCACCTGGTACAACATTGCACTTAAGATGCAGAGTGCTTAGGTAGTCCTGTAAAACATGAGTCATCAAAAAAACAAAAAAAAAGTGATTGAATATTACATAGAGTACCTTTTAACGTCACTGACCAGGAATTTTATTTTTAAACTGTCATGATATGTACATAAAGCAGTGTAATAAATGTTGCCATATATTCCTTTTTTATATAAAACTGAGCCACTCACTGGACATTACACTTTGAAAGTGTCGCAAAATGTCCAAGAAGCAAAATGTCGCAAAAGGCATATTTTTTTATGTGCCTGGGTTATAAAATTCTGAATGATACAGATAAGCCAATAATGATTTTCGTGTTATAGCTTGTATTAAAAATAAAGTACCAAAACTAAAATTAGTCATTTTAAATGCTACAATTGGATTTAGGTGTCAACATTAAAAAAATAAATAAATAAATCCATATTATTAATGTTTTCAAGTAAGTGTTATCTGCAAAGGTAAATGTAAAAATAGAGTCCCTGAAAGGACTTTCTTTCTTCTGTTGTAAAGAAATTATGTTTTTTGAGGAAAACATTTTAAGATTTTTCTCCATATACTAGACTGCTATGGTGCCCCAAGTTTGAACTTCCGAAATGCAGTTTAAATGCTGCTTCAAACGATCCCAAATGAGGTTGCAAACGATCCCAGCTGAGGAAGAAGGGTCTTATCTAGCGAAATGATTGCTTATTTTCATAAAAATAATACAATTTAAATACTTTTTAATCTCAAACGCTCGTCTTGTCTTGCTCTGCCTGAACTCTGTGTATTCTGGTTTAAGGCAGTTAGGGTATGTCAAAAAACTCCAATCGTATTTTCTCCCTCAACTTCAAAAATCATTTCAAAATCATCGCTGCAGAAGTTCTGACCCAGTCTTTGCAAAGTGAACATGCAAAGAAGATCAAACACCCTTAACAAAAAAAGGTGAAACAGCGATATAGGATGATTTTGAAGTTGAGGGAGAACACAAGATGAGTTTTTCGACATACCCTAACTGTCATGAACCGGATAAAAACAGAGTTCAGGGAGAGTAAGACAAGACGAGCGTTTGACCTTAAAAAGTATATAAATTGTATTATTTTCATGAAAATAACCGATCGTTTCGCTAGATAAGACCCTTCTTCATCGGCTGGGATCAATTACAACCGCATTTGGCATTGTTTGAAGCCGCATTTAAACTGCATTTTGCAAGTTCAAACTCGGGGCACCATTGAAGTCCACTATGTGGAGAAAAATGCTGAAAAGTTTTCCTCAAAATACATTTTTGTTTTGGAAGTGGACTTCTCCTTTAATAGTATCAAACGATAAGATCAATTTAAAAAAGAAGAAAAAGTAACCTGGCACTGATATTGTCTGTCCTTGTTTATATTCAGAGCAGTTTGATTCTATTTGGAAATTTCAGGCTTCTGGTATTTGTCCTTGCATGTTTATGCCGTGTCTATAAACAAAGGGGGGGGGGGGAGCTCTGGCTACAGTGGTGGCAGATAAGTTTACCTTACTTGATTTTGAAGATATATGGCTTACTATTTGTGATGGTGGTGTAGTTAAACAGATAAGCACAAATGCTGCCCTTATTCTTCAGCAAGTAACCTGCCATTTTATGTTCCCAAAATTATGTAGTGTACCTTTAATACTCCAGCTAAATCTTATTACAAATGTTATATATATATATAAAAATTCAAGACAGTAGTCAAAGCAAATGACAGGTGTGGTTGCTATATAATTATTCCACTGATGAAGTATGTAGTTTTAATGTAGAATCAGTGGGCTACACTGAGTGGTAATTGGCTGGATTAAGTTGGCTCTGCTCTCGTCTCATTTAATCTATAAAGAATTCCACTCAGCATCTTGACATTCGTGTAAAGAGCAGGCGGATGAAAGTATGGAGGCTCAGAGGCGCTGGCTGTGCAGACGGAAAAGAAATATTATGCGTCAAGAGGGAAAAGTCTTACAAACCACCTTTTGTGTTGCTCATTCTCTTTAGACCCCCCACCCTCCATTTCTCTATATTTCTCTTTTCTCCCTCCGAACCTCCCACGATCTGTCCTGCTCCTCCTTATCTTCCTAGCCCCTGTCCTCAATTCTCAATGTTTCCTTCTAACTCTTGTCCGCTCTTCTAACTTGCTTTATCTTTTCACCTCTTTTTCCGCTCCCAGTGTCTTAGTATCACTAATAGAAACTCTCTCCATCCCTCTTTGCTCTCCACTGACATCCTGGATTTTGAAGAGTTGTGCGCCCACCTCCTCACTCCACCCTCATGCTCTTCAGCCTTGGCAGAGTGTTTTCCTGTTAGTTTAATTCTCATTTCAACTAATTAATATTTTTGCATATAGCATCTGCAGCTCCCATGAGACATTCCCTAATTAATCATTTATAAATCTACACTGCCTGCTAGTTTATTGCGTTCTGCCTTTGGCACAGACCTGCTGCATTGGGAAACCATGAATGATTAGTTAAAAGAATATACGTTTTTTTAGACCCCCCACCACTACACAAGTGAGCAGGGTCTCACATTCATTTTTGCCTGACCTTCATCAGTATATGCACTATATTCGAATATCAGTCAGACTAAAACAATACGTTTTCTAACAGTAATCTAGAAAACTTTGTGTGCCCAAATAGGCACATACATTTGTAAATGTGATAGCCTTAGTTAATCACATCTTTAAAGTGAGTGCCAGTGTTCACAGTAAGGAGTGCTACTGTAGTAGATTCTAAATGAACCTAAAACTGTATGATGATGTGTATTTCAGTAATAGACCATTAAGGGTTTATGTCACTCACATATACACTCAGCTGTAAGAGAGAGAGAGAATAATTGTAGCTGTGTGAATTACCAGAATATGTGTCTCTCAACAGTGTTCATCAGCAGCATCTCTAATAGAAAAACTGTAAGTTTAACTGCTTCAAGAACATCAACTTTACCACCTCACTACTGAAAAATGTCATGTAGCTTTTCAGAGTCAAGGGCTGTGCTGACAAGGCATTTCTGTGCACATATATTCTTATGTTCCCGTGTTTGTGACTGTGTGTTTATACTGTGTAAGTCTGCATTTGTACAAAAGAGAGCTTGGAAGAAAGAAAGCCTGCTTTCCATTGGTAATAAAACATGATTTCATTGGAAAAACATGGAAATAGTTTGTAATTTTTATCCTATTGTTTCTTATATTCACTGGCTTGGTCAGTGTCTTTGCGGGTTTTGTTTGTTTGCTGTTGTAAGTTGTAAGGACATTTGAAATAACAGAAAATTTGGCAAAGTGATATGGAATTTAAATTTTAGCCGTCCTTTGCATTTCCTTAAAACTAATTGCACACCTCAGAACGTTTGGCAACCAGTCAGAATCAAACATTCAACAGCTTTATTTATGTATATACAGTTACAGTCAAAAGTTTACATCCCCCTTTTAGAATCATTAAAAATGTGAATTATTTTACCAAAATAAGAGGGATCATACAAAATGCATGTTATTGTTTATTTAGTCTCATATGCAACTATTGCAAAAAGTTCAAAAGCTCACTGATGCTCCAGAAGGAAAAAACCATGCATTAAGAGCCGGGGGTGAAAGCTTTTGAACAGAATGGAGATGTGTACGTTTTTCTTATTTTGCCTAAATATCATATTTTTTCATTTAGTACTGCCCTTCAGAGGCTACAGAAGATGGTTACATGTTTCCCAGAAGACAAAAAAAGTTACATTTACCCTGATTTTCAAACTCAAAAAGTTTTCACCCCCTGGCTCTTAATGCATGGTTTTTCCTTCTGAAGCATCAGTGAGCGTTTTGAACCTTCTGTAATAGTTGCATATGAGTCTCTCAGTTGTCCTCAGTGTGAAAAGATGGATCTCAAAATCATACAGTTATTGTTGGAAAGGGTTTAAATGCACAAAAATGCTGGTAAACCAAAGAATGTGTGGGACATGAAGGATTTTTCTGAAGAACTGGAGGCGGGTTGACTCATGAACAACTATCACTAAACCAAAAAACACAGCTGTGGATCATTCAGGTTACAACAAAGTATTAAGAATCAAGGGGATTTTAATATCGTCAGTACTAAATAAACAATAACATGCATTTTGTATGATCTCTCTTATTTTGGAAAAATAATTAACATTTTTATGGATTCTGAAAGGGGAATGTAAACTTTTGACCTCAGCTGTGTATATATATGTGGAATTTGTAATAATACCCCCCCCCCCCCCCCCGAAGAGCAGTGATTTTCTGGCTGCTTGACATGGCCACATATGCGCACAGGGCTGAAGATGGGGGGCGAAAATCATCCGCTATTAATTCTGCTAAACTCTGACAGGGCAAGTGGTGACAGGGTGTTGAAACTGTCTGGGCTTTTATTGGAAAAGAGGCAGTATTTCCATCACTTAGAAGCGAAATAAATTAATTGAATCAACTGGAGGCGTTGTGGGAGCATTTCATAATGTCTCTCCACTCTGACAGGAAAGTGTGCCTTCTTCAACAGGGTTCCACCAAGCAATTAAACCTCCAGTGGCTCCAGCAGGCTGGACTCACACAGGCCGCTGTTGCCTGTTATCAGTGCTTTCTCTCCCCCTCTTATCATCAAAGAGGCTGCACTTTAGTACAGAGAGGAGGTATATCTAGTAATAAGGTAACAGCGTAAAAGCCATCCACACTATATAATGCACTTACCGAGCTCTTGACCACACTAAACCGACCTGAATCCAACTCCATAAAACGGCGCACTATAAATCATGCCCACTGGTCTCTTTTCCACTAACAGCCTGATACTACATTAACCAGAATTCCTCTCATTTTAAGCTACGCCGTGGCCCAGATTTCTATGCACTCACTCTAGGCATATGGGCCTCTGTTTGGCTCATTAGCGCCTCAGTTGTCAGCCAGACCTTGTGCTGCAGCACACGCAAGCCTCCCAGATAACACTGACAGAAAAGAATAATCATAACAGAGGAGGGGGAGAAACAGAGTGGGTCTCGTAGCCACGGTAATTACACTGCATTCATCTGAGGGGCTGAAAAAGAGTGTGTGTGTCTGTCTGTGTGTATGTGTGTGTGAGCCAGACACCATATGCAGGCCCGCACAACTACACAACAAGAACCAATCACTTTTATTGAAATGCATCTCAATTTCCCTTTTTTAATACTGAGGGGTCCATTAAGGATTCATAGGAAGACACAATAAATGGGAGGGAGGGATGGTGGCACACAGCTGTCTCCGCTCTGTCTTCATTACCCAGCATCCCTCTGTGCTTCTCACCATTGCCAGCCAACCAAATATCACCATAATGTCTCTGTTATAATGGAGTCTGCATAGATTCTGTGCATCTCACCCTTTGTTTTGCACTCACGCAAGAAACGCAGTCATCATCAAGCCGACACCAGGAAATATAGAAGAAAACCTATGAGCGCTCAGATCCGATTCCACCGCCGTAAGCCGTGTGTTTTTACGCCTAAGTGTTAACGGCGCACTGTGCCGTTTTTGAGGGTGCAGAAAGCTCTGAGACCACACAATTCTTCTCCTTTGCTTATATGCATCGGATTCAGGACCGACTTCATGCTGGCTGGTGTGATGAACAGGCAGTAACCTGATCCTTGCTGGAAACTTTTCAAACACCAGGATTTTTCTCGCTGTTTTCTCTGGCAACCCACTCACAATATAATACCCACATCTACATCATAAATCTCCCCCAGCCTCTCAGGCTTTAAACACTGCTGAGTGGTAGGATTAGATATGAATTTGGCAATTGCCAGGCTTGGAGATTTCTTGACAAAGTGACTTATAACGATTCTTTAAAATGAAATACCATGCTGACGGCATGGTAGACTTGTAAGTTATTGATTTAATTTCGATTTTCATTTCTCATAATTGCATCATATTCTGCGTCCATACTGGGCCGTGCCGGTGATGGAGGTGTTGATCCTCAGCTGGAGAGCTTTGAGAGATCTGGTGGAATAAGAAGGTATTACATCTGTGTCTTAAAAACAGCATGTATCACAGTCTCAGCAACAGGGAAAAAATGACAGATTCGGTAATATATTACTAGATTTTTGTGGTTTAATAAAAGCAAAACATAAATGTAACACTTTACAGTAAGGCTCAATTTGTTAGCATTAAGGTTTCATAACCTGACAATGAACAATGCAGCATATAGGTTAATATTAAATTCCACATAAAATAATGCATTTTTAACACTTTAAGGTTATAAATAACATTAGTTAAAGCATTGAACTTGAATTAACATGAAACAAAATTTATAACATTAATCATCTAACCAATAATACTTTTTTAATCAGTTTTTTTTTTGTATATTGCACCAAATGCTTTAACTAAGATTATTGTGAAGCATTACCAGCAACAATAATGCAGATCAGTATACTCTATGTTTACAATCTAGATAGATAGATAGATAGATAGTTGAAGTTGGACAGTTGTCCTTTCATCTTAAAACCCCCAACTGTTACTATTTTCTCATCATGGCAGTTCAAAATATTCAGTCTCATACCGTATTCCCTATGCCTGCATACAGATTCTGTCATCTCTCTCAATGAATGCGTAGGAAACAAAAGATTGTGTTTATGAATGTGGAACTGATGGATTCATCATCTTGGAGTGAACTGATTTCAGTCATGGTGCCTTTTCAGAATCCATTACAGTCATGTGTGATGACTGAGGCTTGTGGGAAGGGGAGTTTGAAAGACAGGTGATTATTCAATGACTAGAGTAAACAAGCAGCAGCAGACTCAGAACATGCTTGATGGCTGTCAGATACGGTACTCTTACCTATACAGAGGTATACATCAGTGTCTTGTGAGTTTATAAGTTGTTGTGATTTGCCTCTGGGGACGTACTGATATTGTGTGGTTTTGTATTGCATTTATGTTGTCTTATTGACAGTTTGCTTAGTTTGTAGTACTCGGCTTGTATTCTGCCATTCTACCAGCTGATGTAGCTGATTTGCCATTGTCTTTACACGGGCGAGTTAAAGCTGCTTTGAGCAGGCTCTGTGTTGGCTCCAAATTCTGCAATGCAGCATCAAAGACAGCTATGATGTTATTTTGCTTGCAAAAATGAAATGCATCATCAATTAGATTAAATCAGAATATGCATGTTTTAATTTATAATTTCAGATTTTTAATTTTATTTATCATTTTTTTTTAAATTTCATATTTAAAACACAATTCATAACATTATTTCTGTACTGTTTAGTGTTTTAGTAAAAACTGATACATTTTTCAGCATCATCCTTGCTGAATAAAAAGTAATAATTTCAGCGTCAGTGTATTTTTTATTTTATTTGACCTGATACAACCCTTAAAATAATTTTTGTTGGTTTAACATACAGTTGAGGTCAAAAGTTTGCACCCCCTCTTGAATATACATTAAAAATGTAAATTATTTGACCAAAATAAGAGGGATCATACAAAATGCATGTTATTGTTCATTCATTACTGAGTAAGATATTTCACATAAAAGATGTTCACATATAGTCCACAAGAGAAAATAATAGTTGAATTTATAAAAATGACCTTGTTCAAAAGTTTACATCCCCCTGATTCTTAATACTGTGCTGTTACCTGAATGATCCACAGCTGTGTTTTTATGTTTAGTGATAGTTGTTCATGAGTCTCTTGTTTGTCCTGAACAGTTAAACTCCCTGCTGTTCTTCAGAAAAATGCTTCTGGTCCCACAAATTCTGTTTTGTTTTTTTCAGCATTTTTGTGTATTTGGACCCTTTCCAACAATTACTGCATGGTTTTGAGATCCATCTTTTCACACTGAGGACAACTGAGGGACTCATATGCAACTATTACAGAAGGTTTAAACACTCACTGATGCTCCAGAAGGAAACACAATGCATTAAAAGATGGAGGGTGAAACCTTTTTTATTTTGAAGATCAGGGTAAATTCAACTAATTTTGTCTTCTAGGAAACATGTAACTATCTTCTGTAGCCTCTGCAGGGCAGTATTAAATGAGAAAATATGAAATTTAGGCAAAACAAGAAAAATGTACACATCTCCATTCTTTTCAAAAGTTTTCACCCCCGGCTCTTAATACATGACTTTTCCTTCTGGAGCATCAGTGAGCATTTTAACCTTCTGTAATAGTTGCATATGAGTCCCTCAGTTGTCCTCAGTGTGAAAAGATGGATCTCAAAATTATACAGTCATTGCTGGAAAGAGTTCAAATACACAAAAATGCTGGAAAACCAAATAATTTTTTTTTTTTTTTTAATTAATTTAGCACATTTTTTTTTAGATCACCTGACAAAATGTTTTGCACTGTGTGATGAAAGAGGTATAGAAGATGATTTGTTTGTCAGAAATTAACATGATATTATTGATTATTGTATCTGATTATAATTCTAATAGATTGACACTGAGATGAAAAGAAGAGCAGGCTGTTTTTGAGGGCAAGTATTGCTTTGAGAACAGAAACATTAATTGACTTAACTATCTATGGAAACTATTTTTGTCTTCACTAATTTAATTGAAGATTTTATCTATTTAAATATTTACTCTATAAAGCTGTAGAGATGCAGTCAAAATCAAGCCAGCCTCTTCTAGACTTGCACCTTAAGGTACAGTAGCACTTTAGAGATAAACGTATTGTCAATGAATAGCACAGTCGTCTTTGTTGACATGTTGAGTGATTTGCAATTAATATGTGGAAAGAAACAGCTGCAATGTTAATACACAGTCTGAATACTTGTAATTGACCTCTAGAACATGTCTCATTTCAAATCCTTATATGCTGGCCTTTGTATTCATTTATTTTCTAATGTACCCCATCAAAACTAAGGCCCCTTGTGAAACCAGTGGAGCCATTAAAGGAAATTGAAAAACCAGGTCAGTTCCAAATGGATGTTGTCAACCGCCATTAGCAACATTCACAGTAGATAGAATAATCTCTCTACAACACAAACACAGATCAGTTGAAGCTTTAAAAAGCCACTGCGAGGCCACACGCTGCGAGGACGTCACCTACATCAGAGCGCGAGCGACAAATAACCTTCCGAGAGAGCTTGTACACCCGGCGCAAGACAATCATCCCTCACATCCTCTTTACAAATGAAATGAAATGGCTAATAAAATTACTTGGCAGATCGCACACCTCATAAAGAGCACACAGGCCCAAATTTAAGACTGTTTACCCACCTGACTCCGTGCGAGGCTGCGATTTGGCCTCTTTGTCCAGATTGCACGGGAAAATGACTTGCTAATCTGTTTACTTATTTGGAGTAATTGGGTTGGGTGCCAGTGGAGGGGATTTCCTTGACTGTTAAAAGTCTCGGTGAGTAGTCCATTCCCAGCTCCTTGGGATAATTACTCTGACTGAGCCATGGCCACAGGGCCCACGCGCAGGGCTGCTTTTTAAACTGTAAATTATGAAGGATTAGCATTTATGAATTTTAAATCAGGACTGTGGTAGGAGACACTAAAGCTGCTTAGTGATTGCAAACGGCAGCATTTGAGCAGGCAGGCAGACGGGTAACCCGTTCCATGCCAGTCTGCACACACACACACACACACACACACACACACTCTCAGCGCAGTCACACTCCTGACTGCAGTTATCAGCTTTAAGTGAATGAGGGGCTGACATCTTAACATCCCGTACATCACAGAGGAGTCTGCTAAGGGAAATGTTCGAGCCAGCCGCTGGGTACGTCTCTCTCTCTCTCTCTCTGTCGAATGCTCTCGCTCTTCTTCACCCCTACCAGAGTCACGGCTTTGCCACTTGCTGAAGTGTCACAGTGAGCAGCATATCCAGTGGGTGATTATGATAATGTGGGACTTGATCCAAAATAAATTATGCATAATGGATTGATGTGACACCAAGTCATCAATTAGACGGATATCAACATTAAGAAATGTGACGCAGCACAATATTTTCTTTTCAGTGCTCAGATTAATTCGCAAATTATTCGCAATTCTCTCCATTTCGCCGGGCCTGATGTTGCCTGTACCTGATGCGCTCAAGGACGAGCGTCGCTCGCCCCGTCACCCCGCGACTTTCGGCGGAAGGCGCGAGTCCAAAAAGTGCCATGGCACATTATTAGCTAGTGTGTGGGCTGCATCTTACCACCTGCATCCCCTGCTCATATCACACATCTGGGGCTGCGTGTCCCTCACTGGCGGGCCATGACCTGAATGTGTGGTGTTAACTGGCTGGGCCAAGCAGCTGGGGGATTCACTAAGGTCTTGTTGGTCTCTCTGCGCCACACGTCGTCTCCATGCTACATGACACATGAGCTGATTAACCTCCATCTCAACACCTCAGCCACCTTCAGTACAGGGCTCAATGACACATTATACCAGCCAATGTGCTGACACTCGACACACAGGCGGGGATAGCATGTCAAACAGGTAACTTTACACCGTGAAAGTATCATTGTCAGTGCAGAGAAAAAGTGCATGTTAACAACTTGGGTGGGTGGTGTACAAAATATCTTTTGAAAGTTGTTTGCAGCAACATGGATCTCCCTGCGAGCACATGGTGGTATATATATACATACAAACACATGGTGATATAGTGTACAAAAGGCTTTTATCCGAAAGCATTTTTTGTGCTTATTGCTGGGGTGCACAAGGTAGACAGATTAAAAAAAAAAAAGTCAAAACCAAATGTTAAAGGATTAGTTCACTTCTGAATTAAAGTTTCCTGATAATTTACTCACCCCCATGTCATCCAAGATGTTTTTCTTTTTTCAGTTGAAAAGAAATTAAGGATTTTGAGAAAAACATTCCAGGATTTGGACTTTTCAATGGGGATCAGCTGGTTGAATGTCCAAATTGCAGGTTCAATGCAGCTTCAAAGGGCTCTACACAATCCCAGTCAAGGAATAAGGGTCTTATCTAGTGAAACGAGTTGCCAGTTCATATACTTTTTAATCAGAAATGCTTGTTTGACTTTCTTTGCATGTTCACTTTGTAAACACTGGGTCAGTACTCCTGCCTATGTCACACGTGACCTTTCCAGATGGAGAGCTAGTGCAAGATAAGCATTTGTGGTTAAAACGTACAGTATATACATTTTTATTTTAATTTTTTTTTTTTTTAGAAAATGACCAATCATTTCACTGCATAAGACCCTTATTCCTCGACTGGGATCGTGTAGAGCCCTTTGAAGCTGCACTGAAACTGCATTTTGGACTTTTGAAGTCCACAATTTGGAGGAAAATCCTGGAATATTTTTCCGAATTTCTTTTCAACTGAAGAAAGAAAGTTATGAACATCTTGGATGACATAGGGGTGAGTAAATGATCAGGAAATCCTTTAACTAGGATCAAAATTCTAAATCAAAACTAGGATCTAAAACCAAGATCTGCTAAATGACTACAAGCAAAAAATAAAGGAATTTGAATAATGCTATACAGTAACGTTCAATTTGTTAACGTTGGTTAGTGCCTTTGGTTTCATGATCTAGCATTTTACAAAAATCTTACGTTTAATTTTACATATACTAAAAAATTTGTACTGTTTTGAGATGTATAAACGGTGTTATTTTTTTCAGTAACGAGTAATCAAATACTGTTTCCTCTGTTACAATCCCGTTACTGTTACTGACAATAAAATGCGGCGTTACTATAATTTATTATTATATTACTGTAATTTTATTTTTCAGTTTATCTGAATGGATGCGCCGCATACCTGTATTTGATGAACCGTAAACTCTAGTGTGAAGGCACACGAGTAGCCGTCGTTTTGTCTCACACACAAAGAAAGATACAGAGCGAGAAAGACTTACATACCATGCAGAATTGACGCGCTACATGTTAACGATATTCTTCAGCTTTTAAGAACTGCTGGTTTCTCTGGTTGTTGGCAGAACTAATTCGCAAACAGCAATCTCATTGGCTGACGCTCACCTCGAATCAGTTCGAGCGAATGCAGACAGCGTGATTAATATTCATTAACCCAGCAGCTCATTAATCCTTAGTACATTTTATCTTGTTATTAGTAGTAGAATTCATCATTTTGTTATCTAAATTATAATGTCACAGTATAATACTTGTCTGACTAATGCTAAGTGTACTTTCAGATATTTAAAAAACTGCCATTAAGCTTTATATATGTATAGTAGTCGACATTTAAAGTTGATCAAAACCTTTCATCAAAGTTGTCCTAAAACCAAAACAATACCCATTCTTGTCTTAAGACAACTTGGATGAACTTTTTTGATCCACTTCAAATGTTGACTACTATATAATAGTATATCAGATATTTAATATTAGTCTGGTGAGTAAACTAAAAATTTCGTTACTTTCATTTAAATTTCATTTATTTAACATATTTGACATATTTGACTTTTTTTTTTTTAACTAACACAATAGTTACTTTACCTGGTAATTAGTTATTTTAAGTAGATGCCCAACACTGATGAACATGAACTAACAATACATCTATTTATTAATAAACATTAACCTAGATTAATAAATGCTGTAAAAATTGACAGTAAAAAAAAAAAACCAAAAAACCAAACAAAAAAACAGTTTATTGTTAGTTCATGATACTTAATGCATTAACTAAAGTTGAAACAAATTGCTTTTTGGTCCCACTTTACATTATGAATAATTTGATACACTGCAATTACTGTGTACATACATGTTTTTACATGGAACTTATATTTTAAAAACACCTGCATGTGATTACTTTTGTAATTAATTTCTGTAATACATTTATAGTTACACTGTTGACCCCTCCCTTACACCTTAACCCACCCTTAAACCTACCCATATCACCAGACCTGTCCCTAACCTTACCTGTATCCCACCTCATTAGCATCAAAAGTGTTTTGCAATACAATATGAACACAATAAGTACATTGTACTTAATTTTTGATGTAAGTACATAGTAGTTAAGGCCCCCTAATATAAAGTTGATTTTGTTCCTAGTAACATTTCATTTTGATTGCTTATACCTTTTAACTGAAAATACCACAGTAAACACATTTATCAATTATTCTGCTGGTATGTTAACAGAAGAAAGATGGTATGAAACAAGCTGAAATAATAAACAATCTAGTGTGAGGGAAAAGAAGGATTGTTTGGATGGGAAAACTACAGCAAATCTTTCAATTTGTTGTAAAGACAACAAAGTAGGAGGAGAAAATTTGTCCTATTAAATCTTGTGTTTGTTCAGCATGCTAGGCCTCCTCTGGCCTTGTTCCTTCACTTGGAAGCATAAATGGACATATCTTATTGATTTTCTTTCAAACCGGATTGCAGTGATTCTTGTGAATATGGTAGACTAATTCAGCTGGTGATGTCCGCCGGGAAAGCATGTGTTGGGGGGGCCAGGCGTTATAGGGTCCGCGAGCGCTCCTGCAGCACGGCTGTGGGCCTCATTACACCAAACAGGGGCCTAATTGCTTTTCCCTTCTGTCCCATCTCGCGCTCATTTCCTTCACGGCCAAATTAAATGGAAAGTTTTTTAATTATTTATCAATACCACGTCTGCTGGTGGATCAATCAGTGTGAATGGTTATCAAATATAATGGGATCAAGCAGGCTGATGGAACGCTGTGAAACATTGATCGCAGTCTTAAGCATTTCTATGTGTTCCTTAAGAAACCCAATTATTTTTCTTTGGCAGGAGGAGAGTGACAGTGGCTTTGTTAATTTGGCCATGGAAGACACAGGATGGGGATAGTGCCCCAAGGGGGGGACAGTTGACCTACTGAAGTGTGGCTGACTTCAAGGTCTTGTCATTCATTGCCACGAATCAACCCCCTATATAGCCTGAACATTGTACATTCAATGAAGAAAGCTCTGCTCTAGGTTTCAGGCTCTCATATGTTCTGAGCACAGAAGGGTGTTTCTCCTACTATGGTGAAAAAAACCCTCTAGTGTACTATTTTATAAATAACACTTTTTACAAAGTTTGGCAAAATCACAGCTTAATTGGAAATTACGCAGACACAAATATTCAGTTCACAAATTGGACTTTCTTTGCACATCACATGTCTCATGTTTCATCTCAAGTATGCTCTTCATTAACACTGTCTCCTTGGTAACCGTGTATGTTGATGTTTGAAATACTTTATTAGGGAACAAATTGTTCAGTGTAGTAAAAATGTCAACACAGTGGATAATAGTTTATTATTACTTATACTAGGGGACTGTTGAATGCTTGAATCTGATTGGCTGACGAATGTTTTAAGCTGTGCAATTATTTTCAGGAAAACACACATCTAAAGTAGTTCCAGGCAGTTCTTGACTTTTCTCCCAGTCTCTCTCCCTTACAAACGCACGCACATACAGTATGAACACTAGCGCACACGATTTTTAGCAGTGAAATAGTTCAGCAACTTAAAACCTACATACATTTCTCACCAGCGATGTAATGATGGCACTGTTTTTGGACCATATTAACTTACAGTTTCACTATTAGTAGAGACCCTGCTGCCTAACACAGATTCAGGTAATTCATACACACTGTAAAAAAAAAAATCTGTAAAATTTACGGTACAAAATTCGCAGGTGTGGTTGCCAGAATTTTACTGTAAAAAATACAGCAGCAACATTTTAGATTTTACGGATTTAATTTAAATAAAAAAACTGTGTATCATTGATTGATATCATGTTAGTTACCACTCTTTTGAAGTTATGAAATCTGTTTAGTACATTTTTAGTACTCTGATAACCACCAAAAGCAGGTGGTGAGAAAGTCACATGATAAACCAAAGCCCATCCCAAGCAGCTTTTCCAGAAAAGCTAAGAAAGCAAATACTGACATAGAAGGTGTGCTGTCATTCACAAAAATACTAAACGCCATCATGGTAACACACATGATACTGAAATAATGCAATAAGCATTGTGTTAACAACATTAAATGTAACATACAACCCTTTTGTATACAATTGATAAGAAAAAACTAAGAAGAAACAATTATTTCACTGAAAAAACATCAAATGTGAAAAGTAACAGGGCGTTCTGGGAATGTTAATTTACGTTTTTCACTGTATATTTTACAGTGCGTTATTTTTCACTTCTAAAAAGCTGTATTTTACTGTAAAAATGAATCAACAAAACGTCCAATACAGTTTTACTGTATATAGTAGGGGAACTTCACGTTAACCAATTAATAGTTTTTTAATGTAGCATTTATACAGGCTTTTGCTATTAAAATCACAATCATTTTTACAGATTATCAATTCTCTGTCTCTCATATAACTGCATCCATAACTGATGCAAAACCACAATCCTTCTGGGAGATTGTACTGTGGACAGATGAGACAAAAGTAGAGCGTTTTGGTAAAGGACATCATGGCACTGTTTACAGAAAAAGAAATGAGGCCTTCAAAGAAAAGAACACAGTCCCTACAGTCAAACATGGTGGAGGTTCAAAGATGTTTTGGGGTTGCTTTGCTGCTTCTGGCACTGGATGCCTTGACTGTGTGAACAGTATCATGAAATCTGATGATTACCAAAGAATTTTGGGGCGCAGCGTAGTGGCCGGAGTCAGAAAGCTGCGTCTCCACCAGAGGTAATGGGTGTATCAACAGCAGGACGATGACCCGAAACACACTTCAAAAAGCACTGTGAAATGGTTACAAACAAAGTGCTGGAGAGTTCTGAAATGGCCAGAAATGAGTCCAGATCTGAATCCCATAAAACACCTGTGGAGAGATCTCAAAACAGCAGTTGGGAGAAGGCATCCCTCAAATCTGAATGACCTAGAGCAGTTTGCAAAAGAAGAGTGCTCCAAAATTCCAGTAGATAATTTTGTCCAGTGCATTTTTTGGGTTCTTTGTAGAATTGTCTCAGATTTGACTTTTCTTCTCTGTTTTTTTGTTTTGTTCCAATGCAAAAATAAACATATAATTACCAAAACATTTGGAACTGCAACAATTTTCTGAGAGAAGGGTTGCATTTTCTGACAGAATTGCAAGGGTGCAGATATTTTTGGCCATGACTGTATGTCTTCTCCTGTCTCTGAAAATTTCCAGAATTTGAAATCATCTCGCGAACTCTCATTTTATTAAACGTTTCAACTAGATGATTACAGCACACTGAAAATTTACATAAATGGAAATAACTGAGCTGTAATGTTTCAAAACGGAGGTGGGTAGTCCATTGACTCCGGTCTGTTAAATTATTAGAAAAAAATGCACACCAAAGGTGTAATGGCCTCATCACCTCAGTGTGTATTATTTTCTAATAATTCAATGGCCCGTCATCAATTATTCCCTTCTTTACCCTTTAATTATATTATTTTAGTAATAGTTATTAGTTAATATTTTTTTTCTGATGGATTTTCATATTTTAAGATAAGGAAAAGATTTCAGGATTTTAAGGAAACAAAATCTATTCATAAAAGACATTTGAAAAGTAGCAGATATAAACAACGAAGCATGAAAAGTTTCCAAACTCTTACAATGTGACCTTTAAATAATAATTCCAGTTAATATCAGCTACTTTAAATAAAAATCTATGCCTGGGATAGATAAAAGTGTCTGCCTAAAGTTGAAGAAACACCCACAAACAGATCTTCTATGTTAAGATTTAGCAAATTGTGCTGTCACATTGAAGAGTTCTTCAGCTGATGAGACAATCTGCCTTTTTGTGTACTGTTGCTCAGTCACTGAACACACTTGAGGGCAAAGTCAGTCTTTTCATAACACTTCTTATCCTGATTGTCAAGATTAGCCAATGTTATATTACAGCACAGGGCCTCATTGGCAGAAACTTTACTTGCTCATGCTACATTCTATCAGGCTGTGCAAGGTAGTGTGCTGTCGGGAATTATTAGCCGGCAAAACAACAATGCAATCTTATTTCATACAACACATATTCAATCACAGAAGAACTCAATGTTTCAGGTGTCGTAAACAAGACAAGAGATGGTTCGGGTATTTCAAATAAATTAAGTCCACGAGATGAATTTCTTTTCCCTAATATTTAGATATTAATGAAATTCACATAGGTGCTCCCTTAACATATTCATTCATCCAAGACCAGTAAGTAAACAATCAAATATTGAATTCAGAAGACAAGCTAACATAAAAGGAAAGATATGAGATTTCACTTCTTTTTTTTTTTTTCTTTTTTTTTCTGCTGGAATTGGATTATGGAGCTGGGAGGAAGGGGGGGATGATTTGTAAGGGGAATTGAGCACCACAAAATAAATTCTCACCTATTCATATTTAAATCACACCTAGGTGCTGCAGATAATCCATTTTAAGACAGTATGAACTCAAAATGAAGGTCCAGGACCCATACATCTGAAATAAACACATTATCGTATCCTCCACGAAGAGAGAGAAAAAGCACACCCCATCCCGGCGCCGTTCCAGGTTGTATTTATGTAGCCCCCCCTCCAAAAAAATGTTGAACTGCTGAACGTAGTTGATTATTTTCCAAAAGGCATAAACACTCCCATCCATATTCATTAGGAATTTGAAGCTGTTTCACCAATCAACATGTCATGTGGATTCTCAGCCAAAGCGCCTTCCAGCAGCAACGCTGTTTAGCTGGATCAAGTAAACCTGATTTTGTTTCGACTTCTCCTCTCCATTCAAATGTCATTCCCTATCAGTCCCACGTCCCGTGATGGTTGCGCTTACATGTCGGTTACTGATTCATTAATCCCCTGGAATGGCTTTTTTGGGTGAACACAGAGACTTAAGCTTTGAAGAGGGACAAGGTTTAGTGTGAAGATGAGCTGTGGGCGGTAGTGGTGGTGGTGACAGCGCCAGCTTCTAATGTGAAAAGAGAAATATAAGAAAGTGTGTGCAGGAGTTTATGGGTATAGATGCAACCCTCTCGTGAACTCAATGAGTGTAAAATCAAGTCAAGTGGGATTGTGGGATTGCATTATTGTGCAGGTTTTTAGTGTTTGTGTGTGGGGGGTATAAGTGTTTGTCCTGGATGTAAGTGTTTGGACATATTCATGCATCTCTTAGATACACACCTCTTCCATAAACATACATTTCAGAAATGTTGAGAAAACTGATCATAGTTATCTTGAGAAAATTATACAATAGTTACTGTTCTTTGTTCTCAAGT
Organism: Cirrhinus mrigala; assembly: GCA_036247105.1. Lineage (NCBI taxonomy): Eukaryota > Metazoa > Chordata > Actinopteri > Cypriniformes > Cyprinidae > Cirrhinus > Cirrhinus mrigala. The sequence continues at coordinate 35,201,459 of CM070013.1, read as the reverse complement.
ACTTGTTATTTTTTAAGCAGACACACTGTTATCTTGACAATACGTCCAGAAAGAGATGCTCTGTAAACACTTGTGAATTAAGAGCACATTCTTCATCTACAGCAGGCCTTTAAACCATCATATATGCTCTCTCTAAACAATGCATGTGCCCCGTAGTTGTACATTGGGGGTGGACAAAATGACAAAAACACTGTTTAGACTGACTGAATGTCACAAATTTGAAATTGGTTGAGTATGTAAGTTTTTTTTTTTTTTTTTTTTGCAGTTTTGCATTTTAGTATTTACATTTTAGATCCTAGTCAAGATGTTGATATCGGATGTTACATATATAATTTTGTCAACGAATCAGTTGCTTTTAAATACTGTGGCCGAGTGAATCTGTCAGGCATAATCCTGGCTTAACAAAGAAAGGCCACTGTAAGAAAGGAAACCCCACCTTATAACTGAAGAAGCAATTAGCTTGTTAGCAAATGCACATTATCAGGCCCAAGCTAAAAAAAAAAAAAAAAAAACTATATTTGAGCCTGAATTGAGTAGGGATTGGTATCGAGTTCAGTACTTTTTAGGCACCCACCGAATTGCCCGTATGAACGTGCAACGGGAGTCAAGCCTTTATTCCTTACTAGTAACCATAGCAACAGTGACCAAAGTAATATCAAAGATGGTGACATCCATAAAACTTGAAGTTTTATCAATTTCTGACATGACGAGTGTTCAATCCAATATTTTGGGTGAAGAGCGGAGCGTTTGAGCCGTGCACAGAACACAAAACGGGAACAGCTCCGGTGGAAACTGGATATAAAACTTTCAGATGACACACAGCTCATTTCTCCATCACTGTAAGTTACCGAAACCACACATGAAAGCACGCAACACACGGAAGAGCTGCTCTCTCACTCTAACGTGGCGGACAGCTAGTTGTCCAGTCCAGTTCCGCTTACACAGCGCGTGTGTTCCGAGAATGCAGTTGTGAGTCCTGAAAATGTATGGGTGTAAGTTCAGTTATAGAATGAAGTTGTCACCCCTGTAAATAACCGTACTGTGTGTGAACCTAACTGTATTAGGAACTCAAATACAGGACTGACAACCTTATTCTGCTGCTGTGTAAACATGGCCAAACACTAGTCTACACCTGTTAGGCTCAGAGACGTGGCTCACCTGTGAGGCTGTAGTGTGTGATGTAAGGCTACATTTACACAAGTGTGTTTTAATTTTAAAACAGCATTTAAACGTAAATACTGGTGTTTGTACTGCGTTTCAGAAAAGATCTCTGTCCACACTACATGACCAAAAACACATCTTATGTGACCGTAAATGCACACTATAGCATCATGTTAGATTTATAGTACACTTTTACTCAAAACTCACTTTAAACCACCAAGTGTTTGTAATATCCGATCGTGATCTAATGTGTGTTCATTTATCGAAAATTTTTTAACGATACCCAGCCCTAGATTTAAGATGAAGTTTGACGTAGGGACAAAGACACTGGTGGCAAGCCTGCAACCAAAAAAGCGTAACAGCTAATGCTAACACTTTCGGTCTGGCAGCACGCGGGAAAGGAGACCAGAGGCCGTTTTTTTAATGGATGTCAATGGAGGAGAGGCTTCACTACGCTGAATAAACAGCTTTTTAGAGGAAACGGCTTATCATTTAATGAATCGACAGCCAATCTGCTAGTCTTCAACATGTTTTACACTAAACAATACTATTTTTAGAGTTTACCATGAGAAAAATGCAGTTGTATAAGAGAAGTCACTGACTTTTTGTGACAGGTGGGATTCAGTTTATGCCACTTCTCATTCATTCCCATGGTATCTGTAAATGGCCAGTGTCGCACAACTCTGAATGAAATTCAATGATGTCAAGGTCTTAATGTGATTGGTTATTAAAGGGGTCATTGATGCCCATTTTCCACAAGTTGGAATGATTCTTTAGGGTCTTAATGAAAAGTCTATAATATACTTTGGTTAAAAATTCTCAATGGTAGTGTAAAACAGCACCCTTTTTACCTTGCCAAAATCAGCTCTGCAAAAATTATCCTGTTCTGGTCGAGGTTGCTTTAAATGTTAATGAGCTCTGCTCGCCCCGCCCCTCTCTTCTCTCTGTGGAGTGATGAGCCTGTTTACTTTAGCCGAGTTTAGCCGCGATTAGCCGCTAAACTTGCGAACTAGCACGTTATTAGGAACGGCGATCGTAAAGATTCATAAAAAAAAACCCTTATACTCACTTCTGCTGTAAGTGAAGCTGAATGATTTGCGCGAACATAGACCAAATTTGATCAAATTTGCCATGAGAGTGTGTTAAATAGGATGATCCTGGCACCTCACTACATCTACACACTTAAAAATAAAGACGCTTCACGATGCCATAGAGGAACTTTTCTTTGTGGTGAAAGAAGGTTCTTCAGATTATAAAAGGTTAAGAAAAAGATGGTTCTTTAAATAACCTTTGACTGAATGGATCTTTGTGGAACCAAAAATGGTTTTTCTATGGCATCGCTGTGCAGAACCTTTTAAAGCACCTTTATTTTTAATAATGTACCGGGGCAGAATTCTGGGTACAGTAATATTGCCAGAGAACATTTTTTTTAGTTTCAAGCAGTGGTTCTCAAAGTGTGGGACGAGTACCAGTAGTGGTAGTCAGACTCTCTCTAGTGGTACACAGAAGAATCACTAAATTAATTATCAGTTAATGTTAAAACACAATACATTTTAACTTAATCGTTATTTGAGTAAAGTTGTTTTTTTTACATTTAAGTACAGTAGTTTTTATTTAACTTTTAGGTACAACACATTTTAATTTAATCATTATTTAAGGTTATTTACCTGTTTGTAAGCACAGTGCAGTATTAATATGGATGTTCAAACTGTACATTTACAATGGTAAAGTGGCTGACAACAACAAATATTCGTATTAGGAATAAAACATTCCTAATAAACATTCCCAGCCTCATTTTTGAACTGTGCAGAGCTGAATAGTTAGGCCTACTATCCTGCTGTATTTCACCATTTTGCTGGTCAATATGGTGGTACTTGGAGAGCCAAATATTTTCTGAGGTGGTACTTGGTATAAAAAGTTTGAGAACCACTGGTTTAGAGTTTGCTGTTCTGTAGCTCAGGTCTTTTATAGCTATATTAATGTTGATAATACTGCTTAAATTGTTCTTGAATTTGATAATGCAACTTTTTTGGTGGCTTGGCAAAGAGTTTGAAACCTTGTTGAAAAAGAATAAGGATTTGTTGAGGGTCCCACCCTGTCACCTCATCTCATCTCACAGTTTAGAGAGCACAACATACACAAAAAAAGGCCACGTGCATCAAGAGTATAAAGACGGATAGGGTGAAAACAGTTACTTTCGTTGTAATGGCTGACCTTTCTCCAAAGCAGCACCCATGCATTTTTATGCACGGGCATAAATAGCTGAGCTACATAACAATTAAGGTAACCTTTCTGTTTGAATAAGAGGCAATTTCTCAGCACGCTGAAATTACATGAATGATGAATTATTTTTGTGTTGGAGAGCAGAGATGTGGAGAAAGGGATGAGATAAGAAGGAGGGTGCAGAGTAAAAACGGAACAGGAGGGAAAGGCCTGCTTTTCCTATAAATCCATGTTATAAGGCCTAAATTTTGGGAAACAAAACCAAGGTAGACATACATGATCTCTAGTCCTGGCTTTTTTTTTTTTTGAGGTCTCAGTGGGATTCATTAATGCGCGTCCCGGCAGCAGTCTCACTTGCACCGTACATTCGGCTGGGTTAGCGCTCATCCCCAAATTACATTTAATTGGACAATTACTCAAACTCAGAAAACCTCCCCACAAGAAGCCAACAAGGCTGCTAATAAACACCTTGTCTTCTCAATAAAAACAAGGAAGTCATTTACCTGACCCAAGAGGCACAATTTTTATCTGTGCTAAATTTATTTTCAAAATAATTGCGGCACGCGGCGTGAGGAAGAATATTAAAAAGGCGGCTATGCGAAGGAAGAGTAATGCAGGCCAACCCTAGGCCTGCTGTGCAGCCCTCTCCCCTGGGAGAGAGGCTCATTTGTTCCCAAGATAAGAGCATTTCACACACTCACACACACACTCGCACAACTATAATATTATTGCTGTCATGGCATAATGAAATAATTACTGGTTTGCCCATGTTCGCAAAGACGCAAACACACACGCGCACACGCTCACTCATCTCCAATCCCCTCTGCCACTACCCCCCACACTGAGCAAAACTACTTTTGTATGAGATTGTTAATTAAAGGCTGCTGGTGGAGGACGTCCATATTGGCCACATTATTCCTTTAGAATGAGCAACGACTGTTGAACAATGTATAGCGCCTCAGGACTCACAGCTAGTTGTGAGGGTTTACACAAGGGCTAGGAAGCACACAAAGTAGGTATTTGGAGAAAAAGTGACCACTGAAAGTTTTTGGCCTTAGTTGGCACTCGGTCGTATCTTTGCACTGGAGATTCTTGGGAATTGCTCACCTCTGTCACTGCTAAACCTCCTAGATACGGACACAGAAAATGGATATGCTGGCTAGCTTTTTACTTTATCTAGCAGGAAATGCATTGCCTTCAGCAAGTAATGATTTGTGCTCAGGCACTGGGACGTCACTTAAATTCACAGGGTCCAGGACTTGTTTTGATTTGTTTAGGTAGGCCCCTCTCACCAGGCCCAAATGAGTACTGCAGGCTGTATAGTACAAGGTTGTGTAAAATCCAGAATTTAATAAATGGCTTCCTTTTAATTTAATTCCACAATCCTTGAAATGGAATGACAGAAAAAGAAAATTACAAATTGCAATAAAAATCAAAATAATAATATCATAATAATATTGTCAAATATTACAATTTAAACTTATTCAGTGTAATTTATTCCTGTGATGGCAAAGCTGAATTTTCAGAGGCTGTTACTCCAGACTTCAGTGTCACGTGATTCTTCAAAAATCATTTTAATATGCTGATTTAGTGCTTGAAACATTTCTTATGCACTTTTATTCAGTATTTTTGATGAATATAGTTAAAAAAAACAGCACTTATTCTTTTGTAACATTATAAGTGTCTATTCTGTTACTTTTGATAAATTTAATGCACACTTGATTTATTAAAGTATTATTAAAAAAATACTGGCTCTAAACTTTTGAACAGTATTGCACATATTAACTGCATTTATATGAATGGCTTTGAAACTTTGAATTTAAATTTGCTACATTCATTTAAATTCAGGAACTGAATTAGAATTCTCAGTTCTCAAGGACCCACAACAACATTCTTTAACTCTCCCCCTTTAACTGATTGCACCACAAGCCTGAAAGAGGAAAACTATGAGAGGTGTGACTAGATCTCCTCCTACTGACTCAAGGCCACACAGTTTTTTCTTTCCTTACTTTTTCTCCTTTTTCTGTTTGCCCTCCACTCTTCCCAGAGCTCATAGGCCATAGGCCGGGCCTTTTCACATCTTTGAGTAGTAGTGAGAGAACAGCGGGATGAATAAATAATCTTATGACCTCACACATTCAGGGACAGCGGTCTAACACCTTAACTGACAAGAGTTCATCCAAATGCCACTCCCTGGTGAAACAGAAACAGAGAGAGAGAGAAACTGCGGGACCACTGATAGAGAGAGAGAGAGAGTCCGGCCCAGGAGAGTTAGATTGTGACAAATGGTGTGGAAAAAACAACAGCAGCAGCAGTCTGAGGGGAAGACAAGAGTAAAACTCACAAATAATTAACTGGGTAAATATTGGAGAGCGGACTGACTAATTACCTCACACGTCTGGCTGCGCTCTCATTACTGTTCTTGTCAGAGTTAACCCCTGTATTGCCGGCTCACCGTACATACACAAACACACATACTGCATAGATTAATCAGATCACTGTAATAGGAAATCAGTGACCGCACATGCTGCTGTAGGAGATGTCTTGAAAATCTTTTTTAATCAAAATGAGGAGACGCAGGTAAACTGTGTTTTGTCATTTAATTTTTTTTCAGTTTACACTCATTTTTACATCACAGTTAGGGAAATGATATTTAAAAATAGTTGGGATGCATTGAAATTTTGCTGATACCAGTAAACCATTAATTATTTTCTATTATTTTAATATAATATCAATAACCAAATGGCCAATACAGTTGTCTAAAATAAATAAATACACTACCAAGATTTTAATGTCTTTTAAAGAAACACCAAGCCTGCATTTATCTGATCTAAAATGCAGCAAAAGCAGTAATATTGTGAAATATTTTTACTGTTTAAAATAACTGCTTTCTATTTGAATATATTTTAAAATGTAATTTATTCCTGTGATCAAAGCTAAATTTTCAGCATCATTGCTCCAGTCTTCAGTGTCACATGATCCTTCAGAATCATTTAATATGCTGATTTGCTGTTCAAGAAACACTATTATTATCAATATTTAAAACAGTTTAGAGCAAGGGGGGGAGGGGGGGAAGAAATTCTAGAAATTAATACTTTTATTTAGCAAGGATGCTTTAATTTGATCAAAATTTACAAATAGAAAATAGTTTCTGTATTTTAAATAGTTAAATATTTCAAAATTGTAGTTTTTGCTGTATTTTGGATCAAATAAATGCAGGCTTGGTGAGCAGAAGAGACTTCTTAAACAAACAAACGTTAAAAATCTTACTGTTCAAAAACTTTTGACTGGTAGTGTACATTTTAATTTAATTAATAACACAAAATAATAACACTTTTTTTTTTTTTAAGTGAATTTAGCCATCACAACATTATAACATCCACAGAATGTTAATTATAGAATAACATCCACAAGATGTTTTATCTGTGTTGATTACTTGTGGTTCATTATAATGATTTTATCAACTGTTTGGACTCTCATTCTGATGGCACCCATTCACTGCAGAGAACCCGCTGGTGAGCCAATCCTAAATTTCTCCAAATCTGTTGTGATGAATAAAAATTTCTTAAAATTTTAAGAAAATTTACATTATTGGGTAAACTATTCCTTTAAACTATTAGAATGAATATTGGATATTAGAAAAGATATTGACAGTATTTTAAATACATCCATAATAATTACACATACCACCAATAAATAGTCAACAAGTCAATAAATTATATGGTACTGATTTACAATGCATCCCTACACAATATATAAAATGCTGTGGGTTTTTTATTTTTTATTTTTATTTTTTATTATTATTTTTTTTTTACCAGAGAATCGCAATGTTAAGCCATTTTCCACAGAGCTCTAGTGTCATACTTGTACAACTATTACATTGTATCAAGTTTGGCTCTACTGTCATACACAATAATCCTGTCTTTCCTGGATGTGATATAATACATCAAACTAGATGCATGTGAAGCAAAATGATGTTCCTGTGCTCTCTCTCTCTCTCCCTCACACACACACACACAGACAGGCATTTCTCCAATAATCTCCAGGCCACTGGCTAATGACAGCAGCTGTGAGCCAAGCATGCACCACTTCCAAAGCTGATTCAAGTTTAACGAGCCACTCTAGAATAGTATTGATTCAAATCTGTGTTTGACAGGATACTCTCAGAATGTGTATTTAATGGCTAAGGACTTCAGATACTCAGTAAAGCATCTTAAAGGAGAAGGCATTTAACAGGGGACTGTGTCTCATTTGTGTAGGAGATGGTCTGCCATCTCCAAAGAGGGTGAGGGGAGTTTAAACTTACATGACTTTGCTTTGTCCTAAATTATTAGCTCTTCACATCCCTTTATTTTTTATTCTGAGCATTTCTGTTCAGAACAAGCAAACATATGATAGCATGCTATGAATTCTGTTCACTACAATTCTGTTTATATATCAGTGGCGTTTCCGAGGAGGCAGTGTGTCCTCAAAATATTGAATGAGAAAAAAAAATTGTAGTACAAAAATAAAACGCCAATATTACAAAATATAACATTAAAAGGTTTGTAAATCAGTCGTTTTTCTAAAGAAACATTGTCCAACAGCGACACCTGCAGGTAAAGTTGCAGCGGGAGTCCGCGTCTCTTTCGCCTCCCCTAAGCCCATTGAGTTTGGAGGTAATGATTCCATCGCGATATGATTGGATATGACTGGTTATGTTCGGCTGTGATTGGTTCATGCGATAAATCCCGCCTCTTATATTAGTACTCGTTCTGTCTGATGTAACAATATAATGGCGTTGATGAGAAGAGTAATTTAAAAAAGAAAGTCGACAGCTCACACACTTAGATATAACCACTTTGTAATGTCAAAATAAGACTTGAAATGTCATGAAAACATGATCTGTGTGAGTTTTTAGTAAGTTATCAGCCAATCTCCCTGTCTGTGACCAATATTTACCAAGCTTTGATGACTGATGATCCGAAAAATTAAAAAAAAAAAAAAAAAAAGTTAAAAATAGTTGTAAAATGCTTAAAAAACACTTGATGAGATTCATACTTGGCTTTAATAAATAGAATATCGATTGCATTGTTAATGGAAAAATATGTAACGTTAGTAATTTAACCAAGAAAATGTGACTGGGTCATGAAACATTAAAATATAAATGTATACATGTGTATATATAAATAAAAATGTATATATAAACAGTCGTGCTACTTAATAATTTAGTGTAAACTGTGATTTTTGAATGGTAGTGTAAGATAAAAAAAAAAATACAAAAAAAAAAGAAGGAATTTAATACTTTTGTTCAACTAGGAAAACATTAAATTGATCTTAAGTGACATTAAAGACATTTGTGACATTTATAAACATTCTAATACAGAATAAACATTCTAATCCCGAAAAAGATGTATCACCTCAGATATATGTATCAATGTAACAAAATGAATTTATGCTTCCACAAAAATATGAAGTATCTCACAATGTTCTGTTCAATATGATATTCGACATAACATGGACAGTATACATCCATAGCACGGATTTCTCTTGCCAATTATAATGTTCATCTTTCATTTGGCAGCATGGTGACCTCTTTTTAGCATGGTGTTAATTGAAATGGACGTGGGCGGATCGTAACAGCACTCTACACAACAGGGTCAGGTGAGGTAAGTTAGTGTTATTTATTGCGAAATGAAGGACTGTGGGACTGGGCAGTTGTAATCTCTTTCAGAAGCATCCTCAACCTTGCTTGTAAGTCTATTACGGTAACATGCTACTCTTGGTTCCTGTTGAATATTTATTGAAACCGCAAAATTAGAACCATTAAACAAGACCTCAGCATAATAAACACAGCTAATTGCATGCATGCATAAACAAATGTATGCGTGCTTGCACGCAAACATACACAGATGTGCTCACACGCTGTGGTATTGTGAATAGTTCATTAAAGAAATAGGAAAAAAGATGGTCTCATGAGGGAATGTGCATCCAGGTCTAATTAGCCAAAATATTAAGTCATATAGTTAGAATGTACATCTAGCCACAGCACACTTTTCCCTGCGGGTGTCTCTCTGCTGATCATATGCATGTGGACAGGAGACTCCACACTCCCACAGAGCGTGATTTAGGTCATCCCTACCTGAGTGACATAACATACATCTAGCCGTCATCATCTGAACTCTTTTCTCCATCAGCAAACACAGAAAACAAGAGTCTTGATTAGCGTGCACAAGTTTGATTCATACGTGACTATAACAAATCGCGATCGGCTATAAATTCAAGACAGCTTTCCTCCGCTCCAGACTAGCTGACAGCTTCTTAATGCTGCCACATTAAAGTGCTTTTGCAGCATGTGTGATGCAGCTTTAACTAGGTCCTGAGGGCATTGTTAGTTATCATTGCCTGCTGCAGGAGCGGACGGCCCGGGCCCCGGTGAAAGCAATTTCAGCTTTTCCTCCCAATCAGCCCACACTACATGAGAGAGGGAGCCGAGAACAAACGGGCCGTGCTCGCTCGCCACTCCCCCAGCCCGATCTTATCCGGACCCCACTGCTGAAGTCCGCATGGTATGCGTACTTCCATTCCCCCATAAGACACGGGACAGGTCGCCTCGGGCCTTCGAGCTCACGCAGATATCCGTAAATTAGACTCTCAACGAGCGATGAAACGGCTCTGTTACATGTCGCTAGTGCATCAGGGCATGAACGCAGCATGCCAGTTAGAGAAAACGGTGAGGTTTGTGTAGTTTGAAGGAATTGTGAATTGACTGCGGATTGCAAAAAGAAAAATTCCCCCTAAGTGGCAAAGCATTGGTGCTACCTACAGTATCAGATACATAATGAGTACAACTACACTTCAAATGCTCACACTCCAGAGAATAGTCAGGGGGAAGGATTTGAACTCGGTATGGAATGAAAGAGACTTAACAAATGACATGGGCAGTGTAGCGTGTTGTGCAATAATGAGAACTTTTCAGTTTGATACATATCAGGTAGTATATGAAACGGGCGACTCCGCTCTTGTATCGGAGTGACAGTATAGGGGGTGATTGGAGCGGTTGTAGATTACGGTTTCGGAGAGTTTAGGACACCACTCTCTCTCCCGATGTTGTTACAGGAGGCCTGTGATTAATCTTATGTCAGATGTCAGATAGTGTAGGTACAAACACATACAGCAGCTGTCAGATGGTGGAGTTATGAGGTGGTGGAGGTATTACTCCAAGGGTGAAGCTTTTGGCCTGTTACCCATTAAGGAGTAAATTTGGCATGGTTTATTCAAAAATGCATCACAGCTGTACACTCTGGCCAGTGTTCAGTTCTCAGATGAGGTCAAAGTCAGACCTTTTTAACAACCTGAGATCAGCTTTGTGGTCCTTTATGACATAATAGAGCATGAAAGTGTAATGTATGTAGGGCTGTAGTAATCTGTGGAGTATTTATTTGATTAGTTAAGAAAAAAGCTGCTCCAATAGGTATTTTTTTTTATTGTATTTTCAAATTGATTGTAATATTTAAAAATAAATAAAAATTGTATTATATATTTATATTGTATGTTTAAGATATATTTAAAATATCCTGTTAACTGCAAAACAAATAAATATATATTAATATAATGATATATATATATATATATATAAATTTTTATTTTTAAATTTACTGTAATTTTAAGTTTTTTTTTTCTCCATTTGTCACCGATGGAGTTTTGGTTCCTTGCTGCTGTCGCCTCTGGCTAGCTTAGTTGGGGACACTTTTTCTTCACACGATATTGTATTTTATTTGAACTGAACTGAGCTGGATGATGACATCATTGAATCCATTGATGAACTGCCTTTACCTAAAAATTGAGTGTTTACTGTTGCCCTTGTTGCTATTTCCTATTTAATACTGTACAGCCGCTTTGTCACAATTCTGTATTGTTAAAGGCGGTATATAAATAAAGGTGACTTGACTTGACTTTAAAAAGAAATAAAAATTATATAATATTATATTAAATTATATCTATTATATGTTAATTGTATATTAATTATATATAAATGAAGACTTTCTTTGCCTGCAGTTTATTTTATTAAATAAATTAATGTAGGTATTATAATTACAAGCTGACAAGCTGACTATTTTACTCTATTTTTGTGTGTATTATAGTTAGGTGGTGCTCAGAGTTGCTGCTTTTATAGAGTATTGCAAATTTGTTACTTTTAAGATTACATGACTTTAAAAAGCAGCTGCCTATGTAGACAGTGAGATAGTTCAACAGGTTCTGTAACAGATCTACAATGTCTGAATTACTCTGGGAATCTTTCTTTAGGAGTGTGCGGCACAAAGGATACTTGTGAAGGGTGTTGGCATTCTCCTGCTAAGTGGCATTTTCAAATGTCTTTTCCCATTTCACACATCACGATAATCTTTTCCCCGATTTCCTTTCACGTTTAACAGCCTTGTCTGTGTCAGGGAGGCAAACGGCAAGAATCATCTTCTTGTCAGCTTGTGCACAAATTTTACACAATCACCCCACCGTAAAGTTTTATCTTGGGGAACCAATTAAACGCAGTGTAACAACCATGCTGTTTGTGTTGGTGATTCTGATGCGAAATAATCTTTCCGGGTTCATACGGGCCATGGTTAAAGGTAGCGGAGGGTGATGATTAAGATAAACCGTATTGTGGCGCGTTGAGGTAAGTGACCTGCCACTCGGAGCAGATAAGGCTTCAATTAATCTGCGGCGAAATGCGCCAGGGTAAAATAAAGATAATTACTAAATCACCAGGCTACATAGCCTCGATAGATTTTTTTTTTTTCTCCGTATTATTGCTGTGAGTGAGGAGAAATTAAATGGATTATATCACAGCCCCTTTCAGATGGATTACAACTGCTTTTAAATAACAACAAGACAGCAAGTGCTATTTCATCAGTGGCCGGCAATCCAAGAAGCCACTGACAGCCTCTGCGTGATTCAAATTGAACTCTCTCTCTCTTCATTTAAATAAAGCCATTTAAATAAACATGTGCACACAGACACAATGTTGGCTGGAGGTATAGGGGGAAAAAAGGCTTTTAATTCATTTCAGGAAATGGCCAAACAATTAGATACTTGATGATCTAATGTGGGATTTTTCCCTCTTTTTTTTGTATTCACAAAAAGGACTGAGGGATTGCATTGAGGGACTGATTAGAGAACATTGTTGGAACCATTTTATTTCGACAGACATTGCTGATAAATGGTCTGGACTCTTGATAGCAGCAGAGAGATGGAGGTGGGGGAGTTGAAATGGAGGTGAAAGATTATGAAAAAGCAAATCATGTTTATTTACAGCATCTGAGGTCGGGGGTTAAAAACAGTAAATTGTGGATGAGTAATCAAAGGCGTGTGATGGCAGATTTCATGGCTAGTTATCTGCCGGTTCTCACCGTTCCTTCGCTCTGTGTGCTGGGAGATTGCGGGAAGAGCCGGCGTGCCAAGTGCCCAAGGCTTTGGGCCCTTCCTTTAAAGCCCTGCTGGCACACAGCCCCCTATTGGAGCCAGAGCGCTGCGCTGCATGCACTCATTATGGCCTCCATTAGAGTAAACATTTCAACAGAACTCTCATACAAACACATCACCCCCACCCCCCTGACACCCGCTTTTATACTCTTACTGCCAGTCTGCATCTAAGCCGCCACGAAAAGATGAGAAATGGGCCCACTCTTCATTTTATTTATTTATTCATTTATGTATTTAGAAGAGTATTTTTCAGCCAGAGCATTTCTGATGTTTTACGTAAAGAGCTTTTACATGTCACGGCTCTGGCTTGAGTGCTGTTATCTAGGTTGCCACTGCAGAGTGCTAACAAAGAGGATAGAAGAGAGGCCAGCATGTTCATTAGCAGCTTCTGCTAATTCCTGCTGGGTCAGAGGTCATTTGAAATGCGAGGTTTCACTGTAACTGAGAATATATGTTCTTTTATTGCTCTCAAAGAAACAGGGGTTGTCAAATTCCTTTTTTCACTCTTTTTTCTTTTTTAACTTAGCAAGATAGATACAGTACAATGAAAATATGTAAGGAATAGTAAGGAGTCCATAACATTTGAAGTGAAAAAATGAACATTTTGTCATTATTTACTTTTCAAACTGTGGAAGAAAAAAAATGTATATCGTGGCTGTAAATTATTAATTATTTCCCATGAAATAATTTGTGGCCATGCTTTATTAAATGCACAATATGCAAGATTTTTGATTAAAATATGCAAAAACCACTAGAACAGTCTTATATATTTTGTTGACTTGTGTACTTCACAAATGTTTCCAAGAATGTTTAAATCCAGAGAAATTCAGAATTTAATGGATTGATGTCAGATACCCTTTATTTCTGGTTTTATTTTGTAGAAGGCATTACAACATTTGCAACATGCAGGATTCATATCTAAACTGTCTTTTTGCGTTTTAATATTCACAGACATTAGTCCATATCACAATTCGAATTAAGTGACAGACCCAATTTTGATTTGTTCATCCAAAAATTGATGAATTCTGTGGCATCCCGCGCTATAGAGTAAATCCCGTTTTTATGAATGGACTCTGCGATCCCGTCCGCGTTTTCGGGAGGAGAAATTGTAAACGCGTGACCATGTAGAGACAGAAAGACATGCTGTGGTGTAAATACGATAAATAACATAAGACCATTTAGTTCTTCAGATTATAAAAAAGTAAGAAAGAGATGGTTCTTTAAAGAACCTTTAACTGAATGATTCTTTGTGGAACCAAAAATGGTTCTTCTATGGCATCGCTGTGAAGAACCTTTTAAAGCACCTTTATTTTTAAAAGTGTATATCATGTAAATAAAAACTTTTATTTTGGATGCAGTTAATCGCGATTAATCGTTCGGCAACACTAACAAAGATATTCTGTCCTAACACTTCTTGGTGAATTCACTGGAAAAGCAGCAAAGTCTGGTTTGTGAACAAATCATTGTTTCTTTCAGTTGATCCAGTTCACAAAACCTCTCTGAATGATTCCCCCTGACCGATACGGTTCTTGAGTTTAGCTCACTGACTGGTCGCAATAGTTAACACACCACTGGAGGGGAAGATTATGAGAGAAAAATGAACTAATTTCTGTTCACTTTAGTGCGGAAGTGAGATGGGCCACTTTTATGATTCTTTTACTTTTATGATTCTTTTATTTTTTAAGCTTGACAGCTCCAGTTCTCATTTACTTTCATTATAAGAATGGCCAGGATATTGTTAAAAAATTCACCTTTTATATTCTGTGTGAAGAGAGAAAATCGGGTTTGGTACTGAGGGTTTTGGAATGAGGGTGAGTAAATCATTGTTGCTATATCCTCACCAGGGTTCAACCGTAGCTGTTGTCGCACTCAGATGAGTGAAATCTTGAAGCGTTGCCATGGAAGAACTATTTTTGGTTTCTTAAAGGAGAAGCACACTTCCAGAACAAAAATTGACAGATAATGTACTCACCCCTTGTCATCCAGGATGTTCATGTCTTTCTTTCTCCAGCCATAAAGAAATTATGTTTTTTGAGGGAAACATTTCAGGATTTTTCTCCATATAATGGACTGATATGGTGCCCCGAGTTTGAACTTCTAAAATGCAGTTTAAATGCGGCTTCAAACGATGCCAAATGCGGTTATAAAGGGTCTTATCTAGGGAAACGATTGGTTATTTTCATAAAAATAATACAATTTATATACTTTTCCGATTCATGACAGTTAGAGTATGTCGAAAAACTCCCATCTCATGTTCTCCCTCAACTTCCAAATCGTCTTCTATCGCTGTTTTACCTTTTTTGTTGAGGGTGTTTGATCTTCTCTGCATGTTCACTTTGCAAAGACTGGGATCGGCTGGGACCTCAGCTGGGATCGTTTACAACCGCATTTGGGATTGTTTGAAGGTGGAAGTTCAAAATCGGGGCACTGTATCAGTCCATATGGACTGAAAAATTCTGAAATGTTTAACTCAAAAATCATAATATCTTTACAGCTGAAGAAAGAAAGACATGAACATCTTGGATGACAAGGGGGTGAGTACATTATCTGTAAATTTTTGTTCAAGAAGTGGACTTTTCCTTTAAAGAACCTTTCATCAAAAAGTTCTTAAAAGAACCACATTTTCTGAATGTGAAGAACAAGAAGCTTTTGCAATGGAAAGGTTCCACGAATGTTGAAAGTTCTTCATGGAAGCGCAGATGCCAGTAAAGAAGCTTTTTTTTTTTTAAGAGTGCACGCAGAGATCTTGAATGATATCGTCTCTTCTCTAATGATGACAAGGAAAACATTTCCTTCTTATATTCCCAATTTATGAAAATGAAAACCTTTTACTGAAGAAAGCAAGAGAGTAGGCGTTCCTTTGATCTTACTGACGCCTCACTCTGTGTACTTCTTCAAATACTAAAATACACTAATTTATGTGAAAGTAAAGTATTAGCATCCGTGCAGGCAGCTGCCCCAGGCTTTCCCTTGGCGACGGTTAGCCCTGTGACTTCTGTCAATGTAAACGTCTCACTGACCAAGTGCACAACCGGGGGAACGGCTAGAGGTGTACGGTACAGTCTGCGATGATCGTCTGTCACCTGTTTGGCACGCATAGCCGCATACTTTCTCTCTCACACATACAAACTTGCAAAGATAGAGAGAGACAGACTTTTTTTTCCTTTCTCAGGATGAGCCCTGGATGTTAGAAGATGTTACAAGACCCCCTTGCCTTTCCCTCTCGTCAGTCAGACACTCGCTGTCAGCGAAACACATGTAGAGCTAACGAGCATCTGTGTAGCTCGGGTCGGCCACTCATCCCGCCCAAGGCATGCCACAAGACAAGCCAGTGAGCACGGAGGATGCAAAAGCCACATGACACTTGCTTTTGTGTATCATATCATTTTTCAATCATCTGCATTTCATTTATCTCTCAGACACAGAGCTGCGAGCCAACGTGGCAGGCCTGCTCGCTTAGTTATGGAGGGTGTAGAGAGAGACATAGGCTGATGAAACACTGTGATTTGTGCTTTTCTGACAGAGATGGCTTGCAACATGCAATGCTGTGCGTTGGCCTTATTGTGTATGAGGACAGATGAATACATGTTGAGCTGGGGGTGGATGTCCATTGTTGTTTTCATTTTGTTTCGTATCGGGTTAAGTTCCATCTCCAGTGCTGAAGACATTTACGTCAGATTGTTTTGTGCCTTGTTTGGTTATTTCTGTTATGCGGTACCTTCTGAGCTCTACAAATCTAAGATGTATTGTCATGCGTTGTCATTTAAAGACTTTTTTTAATTTAAGGTTACACCAGACTATTGGAAATATGCTGTCCTCAAGATCAGTTGCTGAAACTTTATTATTATTTTTGATTATTTACACATCATCAAGCAAATTGACAGGGTGTCTAACAGGATGAAAACCAAGGAAGCAAGTTTAGTTAGAAACATTTCTTGTAGAGAAAGGAAAAAAATAAGAAACACTAAAAATATTTTTAAGAAATTGCCATACAATATCTTTTCAAACTAAAGAAGTACAATATAGTATGTAGAATTCACCCTATGTTTACTTTATTTGTCACTATTAAAGAGATAGGTCACCCAAAAATGAAAATTCTGTCATTAATTACTCACTCTCATGTCATTCCAAACCCGTAAGACCTTCATTTATTTTCAGAACACAAATTAAGATATTTTTTATGAAATCCGAGAGCTTTCTGACCCTGCATAGACAGCAACACAACTGAAATGTTCCCAGACCCGAAGATGAACAAAGGTCTTACGGGTTTGGAATGACAAGAGGGTAACTAATGACAGAATTTTCATTTTTGGGTGAACTGTCTACTGTTTAACTATTTACTATTGCAAGACAAGAAAACAAACTTATATATAATTTTCATATTTAAATACTGTAAGTTTAATATTTTAAGGAATATTTACTTCCAAAATTATTATTTTTCTCAGTGATGCTGCAGAAGAACCATTTTTGGTTCCCAAATATATTTTCATTTTTTTATAATTTAATTATCTCAATAACCTTTTTCCATTATGAAGAATGGAAATGTTCTATGAATGTTAAGTTCTTTATGGAATCACAGATGCCAATAAAGAATCTTCATTTTTAAAGGGGTCATCGGATGCCCATTTTCCAAGTTGATATGATTCTTTAGGGTCCTAATGAAAGTCTATAACATGCTTTGGTAGTGTAAAAAACACTCATTTTACCTTGTCAAAATCAGCTCTGTTCGCAGCAACCTGTTCTGTTGCATGTACCTTTAAATGCTAATAAGCTCTGCTCACCCCGCCCATCTCTTCTGTGGATTGACGAGCTGATCTGTTTGCTTTAGCCGCATTTAGCCACGAAACGTGCTAACTAGTACATTATTAGGAAAGGCGGTTTGCAAAGATTAATAAAAAACTCTTATTCTCACTTCTTCCGTAGGCATAGCTGGATCACGAATGATTTGCGAGAACATAGATGCATTTAGGTAGATCGGGGTGCACATTCCCTTCACAAACATACGTATGTAGATGTCGGGAGCAAATGACAACTGCTATATTCATTATTACATCCAACAACAGAACAGCTCAATCGCTTAACAGACATTCTTGTCTACTCCTGCTCCGGAGTCGAAATAATGGCGGTTGGACTGTTACAGCTCACTCAGGGCGGGACTAAGGTAAAACGGCCGGGCCAATCAACTGTTGTGGGAGCGGCTTTGGTCTGTGTGATGTCACACAGTCAAGAAGCTGAGAATGGCTTGATTTGAAAAAGGGGATAATATTTTTAATAATTAAATAAAAATCACTGTGTGGATTTTTATCATTATAGGGTGGTTGTGTACATAGACTGCCAACACACATTTATGTTCAACATTTTTGCAATTTTTACATCCAATGACCCCTTTAAGATGAATTAAGAAATATATGAGGAGATATCAAAATGTACTGAATGACCCTTTTAGTGTGATGCAAGAAACATTTGAAATGTTTCTATTGTGGAGAAAGAAGTAAACAAGAGTGATCAGCCTGGTTTGGATTTAGCCGGTTCTTATGGTAGGAAAATGTTTCTGCCCCCATAAATATTTCAGAGGCGTTCTTTATGTTTTGACTCGGCTAATGTTTTTTTGTTTCGCGGTTAATGCAGCATAAACTCCCACTGTTTATGGTTTGAAGTTGCCTCATATTTAAAGCGAATCTAATAATGGACATTGGTTGTAATATATCCCGTGATCTTGCATTATTGATATCCTCTCTCAGTCAGACTGCCCTATTGAGAGGTTAAATGCAATACTTCTGTTGTCATAGAATATTTACCATCAGCTCTGTCTGTATTGATTCCTTTTATTTTTTAAATAAATAACTAGAAATCCTCTAAATTATTAATGCGCCAATCAGCTCGTGAGAAAGAGAAAGAAGGGGAAATTAAAAGGCCGTTTGTAGTGAGGGTGTGAACGGATTGGGAGGGTGCTGCGGGGGCGTTTGAAACTAACATTTGTCGGAGATGAGGTGAAATTGGATAATTTACTGCTTGGATGCAGAAGAGCGATGTTCCTCTTCTGCAAATTTACAAGTAAAGTACCTAATAATGCCAGGCAATTAGAAGCTGACTTCTGCTCGAAAACAGGGGCTGGAGTTGCCAGGACGGATTAGGGGGCATTATCCAACCAATGCAGAGAGAGAGAGAGAGAGCGAGCGAGTGAGAGAGACGGAGCAAAAAGGGAATGAGAGAACCGTTGTTGAAAGGTGGCATTACACAAGCTACAAGGACAATGCCTTTAAATGCCACACTTCAACAGCAAGAAGGGATTTGCCTCTAATTAATTTCCAAAGATTTCTCCCTCTGTGGAAGACCGTTGGCGGGAGAAGCGCACACGGGAACTCTCCTGTCGTGAGCAAATGCTCAACATCGTTAGAAAAAAATCAAGTGCCGGCGCTTCTTGAGCCAAACTTACTTGGATCACTACTTCCATCTGCACAAGAAATTACAACATTATTGGAAATCCTTCTCTAGGCGCTCTAAACATACCACCTGCTCATGACCTACATCACCAGATAGGAGGATTATGAGAAATGTTTCTCAAGGACACTTTCTGAGGAGTGCATTTCATTTATCATATTTTAGCCCACTGGTGATTTTAGAACTTTTGGCTGTTTACTCATGCATTTATTCACACCCAGTTTTAAGATGATAAAAAGTTGAAGGGTTTGTCAGGCATTGTACAAAAACATACAGTTTCACCACCACTGCGATAAAGTAGTGTTGTTACACTCAGTTCTAATACTAATTGTTTCTTTCTGTTTGACTGACACTTTCTAAATGGTTACGTAAGGTTGGAAACCAAGAACTGGTTGTTAATTAGAAAAATACCAGTAATACAAAATACCAGAACTGAATGAATTCTATGAGGTTAGTTTATTTACTGTCCTTGCACATTCATTTTGCTGAAACTGTTTCCTGCATTACTATTCAGTGCAAGCATACAATGCAACCAGTAAATTTAGATTCTCGAACGAATGGCTTTTGTGAGACCTTTTCTTTTGACTGAATCACAACCAGCCCAAGCAGTTAAGTCTGATTCTCAAACAAAAGACTCAATTGAGCCGGTTCTTTGTGACCCCGGACCACAAAACCAGTCATAAATAGCACGGATATGTTTGTAGCAATAGCCAACAATTCATTGTAAGGGTCAAAATTATTGATTTTTCTTTTATGCCAAAAATCAGTAGGATATTAAGAAACGATCATGCTCCATGAAGATTTTTTGTAAATCTCCTACCGTAAATATATCAAAACCTAATTTTTGATTAGTAATATGCACTGTAAAAACTCAATTTTCTTAATATATAGATTTTTTTTAGCACCCTCGGATTCCAGATATCTCGAAATTAAATATTTCAAATAGTATTGTCCTATCATAACAAACCATACATCAATGGAAAGCTTATCTATTCAGCTTTAAGATGATGTATAAATACAAAAATTCAAAATATTAACCCTTATGACTGGGTTTGTGGTCCCGGGTCAAAAGTGACTCTTAAGAGCCCTTTACTTTTTAGTGAATCAAAAACATACAGCACGAGCAGTGAATTTCAAAAAGGTAATGATGCTCGTACTTGATCTTATACACTGTAAGAAAACAATCTGTAGAAAAAATTAAAAAGGAACTGGTAATTATCTGTTAAGTTTATGGGCATTTCCTTTAACCCTAAAACACAATGCAATGTGTAATACAAAATAATGGTAAAACACCCACTGGGGGTGAAACAAAAGAGTAGGATTCAATTAGAAATGTATAGTAAATTTCACAAGTAATAATAATAAACAAAAAAAAAACAAGCAACATTTTTTGAAACAGAAAGACTGAAATTGTATTTTCTTGTAAAACATACTCTAGTAAACTTTTTCTTTTTAACACAACCCCAAAAAAGAAATATGAAAAATGACTTCATATTACCACAGTACATTGTGCCCTATTTTTTACAGACTTTTCTTAGAGTTTTTAAGGCCTGTGAGACTTAGTGTAATTACTTACTAGTTGTTAATATGGCAATTTTTCAAAAATAATACAATTAATTAAATGTTACCTAATTTTTTGTACTTTGTTGTTTTCAAAAGAATCATTAATAAATTCAAAAGAATCATTAATAAAATGAAGGAACCATTAAGAGGAATCGGAAGCGAAATTGTTAAATTTCTTCTGATTCTCTTCTCTGCTCTTAAGCACACACCCATTTCCTCTGTCTACACACACACTCATGCACTACCCTCCTGGCAGTTTATCTGAGTGCCATCTGATGGGTTGTTTTAATGGAGAGGAGGACTGTGGTTCTGGATGACAGCTTTTAATTACACACACACGCACACGCACGCAGTCTAGTCGCACAAGAATGTCCGGGTTCAGTTCCCCCGTCAGCCAATAGAGAGGCTGATAAAGCCACAAAGATAAAAGAAGCACAACATGATTATGTTCTTGACAATTGTGAACGGGCAGCACTGATGTGGCACTCTGTATGCCCATCAGACCAAACACACACGCGCAAATACAAAGACCTGCTCTCTGTGGATTTTCTCCACATATATTCCAGACTTTCCCACTCCGTCTAGTTTACTCTAAATACTCGTCTCATGAAAAAAAGGCAAGAAAGCAAATTAATTGGTCCCAGTACGTTACTGTAGACATTTAACCGTGTGTTAAATGTGTGGAAGATGAGACATGAGAGGCCTTGACTGAGGAGGATCCGATACCACAGTGGCGAAGAAAGAGGCGAAGATCACAGGGGGTGTTAAAAGAAAGATGGCGTTTCAATGTTAATATGGCACCTACTGTGGAGAAAGGTTGGACCAGCAACTTCTGAGCGTCGGCTGTTTTTAATTAACATTAATTTGGTCTCTAATAATGAGCAAAGAATGATTATCAGTCTGATGGCTCACATTATAAATTGACCCCTCGATTTTTCGCAAAGCAAATGTTGTCTCCATTACTAAGTCTGGTTTATCATTGAATAATGTTGGCCGTGAAAGAAGAGACTTTTTGCCAACAGAATAAATTATTTGATTAATCACAGTGGCTTTGCACAAGCTCGGTCTGGTCTAATTTCCAGCATGACGCATTACCTAAATGTTTTGTATGCCAGTAGGGTTTTAAATGGGCCAACTTTGAAATTAATAAGCTAGTTCATTTTGCAGTGCTCTTATGTACAACAACTTTTTTTTTTTTTTTACCTTAGTAGTGATTAGAGAAAATAACAAATACTACATATCAGACCGCACACATGCAACACTTTTAAAAAACTTCAAGTACTTGTACTTTTCCCAGCACTTCTTTACAGCAGTCTGGCATTGTTCAGGTTTTCCAGGATCGACATACTGTGACCATCTCTTGTCATAAAGGGTTCCATGTGCGCTCTCTGATCGTCAAACCATTGAATTCACTTTCCTACTACGACGCATGCCACTGACTCTGTGGGAATGTACAGCCCTACGCATCAGAAATAAACAGAGATGCAGCCAAAGTCATTGGCAGAGCCTCTCCCGCCGTCTGCGGAGCATGGAGTGTATCTCCAGCGCCGGCTCTTTTCTCGTTATTCCGCAGTCGCAGCCTGGTGCTCTGCAGATACATTGAGGTCTGTGCGGCTGAATCGCTAGAGCTAGTGCAGTGTGAACGGTAACACCCAGGACAAATTACACAGCGCGAGGAACGGGCCCTCTCCGCCGCTGAGCCATGGTGGCATCACAGGGGCGGAAAATGACAATTCCCTGAAAAGGTCATACAAGACACTTGTGCCCAGCGATTCAAGCTTACAGCCAATCTGACAATCTTAATTCAAATCATGACATCCCTTCCCCCACAAAAAAGAAAAAAAAATCATTTTCATCCCGTGTGTCAAAACGGCAGGTTGACCTTCAGTATTTCAGCACTTTCACTGAGTTGTAACCTAATGCTAATCAAAA
Organism: Cirrhinus mrigala; assembly: GCA_036247105.1. NCBI lineage: Eukaryota > Metazoa > Chordata > Actinopteri > Cypriniformes > Cyprinidae > Cirrhinus > Cirrhinus mrigala. Next base: position 35,178,680 of record CM070013.1, on the reverse strand, counting down.
GGAGTCATTAGCGCTTGCACATTCTCACAATGAGACTATATTTATATAGTGATTGATTGTATGAGATCAATGACAGGTTTTATGCTAATTCTAATGGACAGAAATTGACATCTTTCATTGTTGATGCAATGACATATGCTAAAGGCTTAGAGTGTGAGGAGTGCTAATGCATTTCAGAGACTTTTTGTTTTTGCATGCACAATATTTTAGCACAAAAGATGTAATTGTATGATACAGAGAGAATAATATGCCCTGGTGGCCATAGAATAGCCATAAAACCTGCAGATTTCACATTATATTGCATCTAAAGTTTCTGGGCATTGTAGCATGAAGAGACGATCGCCAAATAATGGTGTAATAAAGTGAGGCTCCTCCAGGAGATAATAGGCTTTCCTCTGAATAACGTCTGTTCAGCCACTGTGTGGTGCTACTCTGTGCTACAGCCCGCGACACCAGTGCATGCTGATACCTGAGCCCAGTGTGTGTGTGTGTGTATTCTGACAGAAGGACAGAGAAACGCTTGCTCCTCCAGCCAGTATCTGGTATGATCCACGTCTCCACAATGAGTCACAGATCCCAATGAAATCCAAATATGGGCCGGTGATACTGGCCGTGTTTGCGCCCCAGACTGTCGCCTGGGGGAGGTTTTGCTGGGAGAGATATAGTAACCCACTCTCTTTTCACAACACAGCTCGGTGCCCAGATTAATTGGGAAGATAGGCATATGCGCTCGCTCATCAGTCTGATTGTGTGAACGGCCTGCAGTTTGTACGGATGATGCTTTGAGTGTGGTGATCATGGCTTTGGTAAATGAAGATGAGCTGAACGAGTTCTTGTTGTGGCATAATGACTCCTGTTCCCTCCATAAACCCACATCATGTATCTGCTTTCCTCACCTCTCCCTCTGAGTAATCACACCCAGGGGCACATGTGTCATTCTGTCAAATCTTTAACCTAGGTGCTTTCAAACTTTTTAATGCCAGGACCCCAAAAATAATGATCCCTTTACAGAGAATATAATTTCATGCACAACAACCTATTCCGACTTTGTGAGAAAAGTATTAAGTGTCATATTATAAAGGCAACATGTTGTTTCTAAAATTAAATAACTGCCATTTACATAGTACCTATATCAATGATCTCCAATGCCAAGATATACTTGACATATTGGATGTGAGGTTATTTTAATTATTCCATTTCATATTCATTAAACTCATAGTAAATACTGCTTATTGTTAGTAAGCAAAGTTAGTAAGAGTTTCATGCAGGTGTAACATGCAGAGTAGGTTTAGTTTTGTGTGAAAACCGCTCTATTTCTGCTGTTCCATAAGCGCCACCTGCTGTCAGACAGAGGATTTACATTTTCATTCAGCCTGTCTGGTGTTTTTGTTCAGATCAATGCGAAAATTGAATCAACCTTTTGTTGTAAATCCTAACTGGTCCACGGAAAACAGCCTACCTTGTTAAGTGTTTTTTTTTTTTTTCTAGTTTACTAAATATTTTTTGTTTAAAATCCGGCCATCGTTTTTAGTGTTATTATTTCAATGTTTATGCAAACCAAAAGTGCATAGTGCTGCTAATTTTATTTGATGTTCTTCTAAATATAACTTATTAAATTATAACTTACTGAAATATAATGATTTCAGCGTGTTTATCAGTATACTTTTTTAACCAGTTTTATTTTTAAAAAGTAGCTCTCAAATGAAATACGTTTGGAGACGCAGGTTGGAATTTGCTGTATCACTGTTAAGACATCTTTAGTATCTTTAAAACATTTTTTTGGCTTAATATTAAGAAATGTCCATTGTGCACAAGTAGTACTCCAAATAAAGTTTAATTACAATTTTTATATCAATAAGTCTCAAGCAGTATGTCAGTAAATATGTTTATAGTATAAAAGTAGTATAAAGTATATATAGTATAAAATAAATGCATTTTAAAGCTATTACTTTTTTACTAGGGCACCTTTAATATATGTATATGTATGTGTATATATATATATATATATATATATATATATATATATATTATTGATTTAATAAAAAAAAAAATGCAATAAAATAATGGTGAATAGTGATAGAAGAATGATTTCTGACTAGTTAAAAAAGAAAAGCAATAATGTATATACATTAATATATATATATAAAAAAATTAAAACATTTTTATTTATCCTATCACTGATATTCGTTTTATGTATTATTTTGTTGAATGTTAAATTGCTGAAGTCATGTTCTTTCAAAATGTCCCCAGTTTAACCTCAATTTTGAAAAAGATGCGTACTGCCCAAATATTGACCAACATTTGCTGTGACAAAAATGTGTTAATGAATATATTGCCTACACTGGAAAAAGTTTTCACCAGTTTCTACGTAAAAACAAGTTTAGCAGCTGCCTGAAAATTTTAAGCTAAATCAACTTAAAAGTACAAGTCATTTCAACTCACTACAATACAGTGAGTTAAAATGACTAGTTGATTTAACTCATGAGTTGATTTAACTTGAAATTTTAAGTAGAAACTGGTGAAAACTTTTTACCAGGTGTTCACATTATGTTGTCCAGTGCCTACACATATTTATTTTGTCCAACCCCAGGTGTAGACAAATCGTCACCTTAGAATTATAAGGTTCTATTTGTCATTTTTTGTCAAAATATAGTTATTCGCATATTCTTATTCTGTGACAACATATTTACATTATGTGATGTTTCTTTTGTAAGCTGTGTACATGTTGGGCCTTTTTTTAGAAAAGTCTATGGAACGCAAAAACTTTGAAGCTTAATATCTCAAAAGTGCTCAGAATGCAGATAGAACCTTATAATTCTAAGGCAACGGAATATTAAGTGAAAGTACTAAATTAAAAGACCAAAGAAATCAATAGAGGGAGCATTTGTGTAAGCAAGATGATATTTTGTTCAAAGCAGGATAGTGCTCTGTTCTGTCGCAAAAATGTCTGCATATACACCAGGAATGACCCCTGCAGAAACTGCAGCAGAATAAGTCTAAAACCAAAATGCAAATCCAAATGAAGTTGAAACTTTGGTAGCAGACTCGGTCTGAATGTATTCACACAGAGTATGTTACCAAATTTTTTTATAATTCTCTTTGAGTTTTTTTTTTTAAAAAAGGTTGGATGCTTGAATTGCTCAGCATCTGAACAACTAATCAACCTAGATTGAAAAAAATAAAATAAAAGTTAGATTTTTAACGTTAAATTCTTGTATATTTTTGGTTCTAAAATTCAGACTTGCAGTCTTGTATGCTAGTTCAGTTCAACTTTATTCTCTGTTGCATTTGAGTTTTAAACTGGTTCAGGTGCAGTTGTTGTCTGTTACTTTACTCTTCTTTTTCACTCCAGGGCTCCCTCTCTCACTCCACGTTCTCCACACTTTCAGCCAGAGGTTTAAACTCGTCAGCTCCCGAAGGTCACCTGTGCTCTCAAGGCTGTTTAGGAAGGTCAGCCAGTAATGAGCTGCAACTACTTTATTTGCTACACGGAAGCTTGGAGGGATTAATTGTCCCCGCTCTGTCTCATCCGCCATCGGAGGCCCCTTTGTCAAAATGATCCATGGCTCTCGTCCCTCAGGCCCCCACTTTCATTATTAAGGTGCTCTCTGATCGATCTGACCATTTTTAACATTGTGCCCTGTAACTTTTATCAATCCTTATTATCTAATGACCAATAAGGCTCCTATCTGCAACAGTCGAGAAGCTTATGCATTTTTAATTGGACCTGATTGTTGCATTAACAGCTGAATATGCAGATGGCCTTCTTCTCCCGGGCGTGGACCAATAGTAAGTGAAAGTTCTAAATTAAAAGACCAAAGAAATCAATAGAGGGGGCATTTGTGTGAGCAAGCCAACATTCTGCTCAAAGCAGAATGGTGCTCCGTCGTTCTGTAGCGAAAATGGCTGCGTGTGCACCAGGAATGACCCCTGAGGAAACTGTTGCTGTTGAAAAATAAAAATCAAACACTTAATGGGTTTAAAAGTTAAGTTTTTTAAGACTGCGTCAGACAGTTGTCCGACTGTAGCTTTTTTAAGAGCGAGAACGATGCATCACGCAGTGCCGCACTGTCAGAAAATATTTTATGGGCAAACAGCACGCAAAGCGCTAATTTAAAGCTTGAATCCCTCTCATCGTGACACAACAAAGAGGGAGGTTGACAAACAGCTGGCAAGTGGGCAATTACTAGTGACAGAATACATTTTGAAGCTGCATTAGGCAAATTCATTTGACAGTTGCTCAATACGATTCTATAACATGACTGGATTATATGCTGAAAGCTCCAGCAGATGCTGCAAAGTGCATGAAAGTATTTTTAATAATGCATCTTTGAATCGCAGGCAAACGGAATTGGCGGAGGAGCCGCTGCGGTGTGATCAGAGCGCCTCAGGATCTGAGCTATCATCAGGACAATTGGAGAAATGACTCAGTTCCTTTTGTAGCAATAGGTCATTTTCTTAGATCAGAAACTTCTCATAACTATTAAATGTGAAAACGCATTAGAAAAGCATTAGAGCAATTTTTCTACTCGATTTCAGCTAAGTTCTTCTCTGCATTAATCCTCTTCTTATGTTCAAAGTCTTCATGTCTCCCTTTTTTTTTTTTTTTTTAAGGGGCCACCAGTGGTGGACCTATCTCAGTTGGTGCTGTAGACAAGACTTTTTTTAACTGTTTAGTAGTTTCCATAAATGTGATAAATGTGTTCGTTTAGTGGTATAGTTTTCTTTAAATGCACAAAGGGGTCCAGGATCAGTTCCCAAAATATACAGTTTTAGCACACAAAATTGTGAATGAATTTGACAGCCAGTGATCATCATGCATTTCCATTGCTTGGAAAAGCTTTTGACATTTTGATAATAACTCCTCTTGTGTTCAAAAGGAAAAAGTCATGTGAGTTTCAAACCTCGTAAAGGTTGGTAAATCATAATGTGTTTAAAGCAAATAACACTTTGTGAATACATGGCTTCTCCCACTTAGGCCCTGTTTAAAACGGATTTTTAAAATGAAAATGATCCTCGTCTACACTGGCGTTTTCACTGTGTTTTAGAAACGATCTCCGTTCATACTACACAACCCGAAAACACGTCGCATGAGCACTCATAACGAGTATGATGGTAATGTCTACACGGTCATCAAGGATACGCAGAGCGAATGTTATGCAAAAGTTATGCGGTTTAAAAACAAAACTTCACTATTGTAAATGTAGCCTTACATAAACACTTTTTTAACCTTCACTAACTATACAACTTAATTTGAAAAAATTCTATTTATTTATTTGGAATTGAAATTTAAACACTATTAGGCTACTTTTACACTAGTGCATTTTTGTTTTAAAATGCATAACTTTTTGCTACGGTTACATCTGTTGTTTACACTACACCAGCGTTTTCAGCCCTTGAAAACTGAGACTTTCGAAAACGCTGCAGACCCCGTTTTAGTTTGAAAAGTCTGGGGTTGCGCTTTTAGTTAAAAACGGAAACTTTTGAGAATGATGGCAACCGCTCCAAGCACGTAGATGTGTCCGCCATCTAAATAATAGGGCATTACCTATACATATCTAGGGTTGTACCTGCATGAAACCTGGATTGTTACTGAAACACAGCGAAAATGCACCGTTTTAAAAGGAAACCGCATTTGTGTAAGCAGGGCCTTACTTTTGCAATGATAATAAGGTAGCAGAACCTGATTTTACCAAGTACGACATGTTCCTGGATCAACATCTTTGTTGACCCTGGAACAACATTGTGATTAACCAATCAGATTTGAAAAAACAGTTTATAGTTTTTGTGAAGTTTAGGCTTACAATCAGTGTTTGGTGCTTGTACATCAGTGTCATTCATCTATCACTTCCTCTGATTTTAGGAATTACTCATGGGTAAGGTTAGGTTTAGGTGTAAGGATGTGGTCAAGATACATTTTTTGGATTAAAATGTTGTTCCAGGGTCAACAAAATATGATGACCCAGGAACACATCTAACTCAGCAAAATCAGGACATGCTAATAAGCTATGGTCCCTTTAAGAAAGGTTCTACTTTGTGTTATGCTGTCACTTTAAGGGTTTAAGGGGTTGTCAGGTTATTTGAAGCTTGGTTTTGACTTGACAAAGTGGTGATAAATAAGTGTGTGAGTTATTTACATACTTTTTTCCCCATTAACACCATTATAGTGTTTATTCAGACTGATTTGTGAATGCCTACGAACACAAGAGGCGGGATTTATCGTATGAACCAATCACAGCAAAACATTCCCAGTCATATCCAATCATATTGCGATGGAGGCATTGCCTCCTCTCACATGAGTTTTCCCCATTCATTCTAAATTACCTCCCACCAAACTAACCGCATGCTTTAGAGCAGGGGTGGGGAACCTTGATTCTGGAGGGCCGGTGTCCCTGCAGAGTTTAGCTCCAAGCCTGAAAAAAAAAATACAAACCTGTATCCCTAAGACCTTGATTAGCTTGTTCAGGTGTGTTTGATTAGGGTTGGAGCTAAACTCTGCAAGGACACTGGCCCTCGCGGATCAACGTTCCCCACCCCTGCTTTAGAGAGTGTGTTAAAATTCAATGGGCTCAGGGGAGGCAAGAGAGACGTGGACTCCCGGTGTCAGATTTACCTGCTGGTGACGCTGTTGGACAGTGTTTCTTTAGAAAAACAAGTGATTTGTATGCGCTTTTATGTCATATTTTGTAATATTTGCATTGTTTTAACTTTAAATCATGATTTTTTTTCTCATCCAATTTGCTGAGGAGACACTGCCTCCCTTGCCTCCTCGAAGGAAACGCCCCTGATATACACATACATTTTATTGGCTTTCATGAATGCATGAGATACAGAACTAAAGTGGGCAATGAAGCAATAGGCAAGTTACTCAACTAAATTACCTGCGCACTTTCTCTCTCCGTCTCTCCCTCCCTCTGTCTTTCTCACACACAGACGCTCAAAATGAGGCTAATTTGCGAAGGGATCCAAGGCTGTATTGGCCAGCAACACATTTCTAATTATCACTGCAGCTCTAGAGTGATTACTCACTCTCAGTCTCTTTTGGTGGCCCGCTGAAGTGTGTGTGTGGCTGAAAAATAGATGAGATCTTTGTCACTCAAATCACTATATGTTTTTAAGTGCTTTGGACGGTTCCATCATGCATTATGGAGCATAGTGGAGGGAGTAAGGGAGCATTAACTACTTTCTTGGCTTCTTCGTTGCTTTCATGACTCTGTAAGTGTCAGGTATTGTGGACAGCATGCGAGATGCACAGCATCGGCTGTTTTAATATAGATTTATGTTTAATGTAAAGTTTAGACCTAATTAATCTAAGAGATACCACATGCTTAAAGATTCATTCTGTGCTAGCTGAGGCAGCTAATACCACCCATCTGTGATGCTGAGGAGGAGCTTTTAGTGGACTTTAACAGATTAGGCTAGTCAGCTTCGCTTTGATATTAGCTGCTGTTTTCTTTAGATTGCAGATGTACAGTCCTCGTGTAAAGGCACAGAGATAAGATTAAAAGAGTAGTATTGTGCCACAGCACACTGTCCTAAGCTAAAGCGCTAATAAAAGAAGCCGTTTCCACAAAAAGGGCATGTAATTCCAGGAGCAAGACTTGACATTGCAGCGAATGACCAAACTTTAATCCTCAAATATTGCGATAGTTATTTCACCATCACTGACACACAATGGTGACCTTAAGATCTTTTAAATTGGAAATATGTAAAAACTAAGACTTGATCTGTTCTTCGAGATTTCCACAGCCATAGTAATTGTCTCCAAATATGAGAGCACTTCATATGTATACTGAGTGTAAATGAAAATTGTAAGAGGATTGTAATCATGTGGCAACAGTTTCTGGTTCCCATCTCGAGCAGTTGTCTTATCGCGAAGTATAGCCTGTATTTCAAGCCAAAAGATGTAATTCCTTTAGTGTTAATTTAAAAGCATTGTTAACACGCTGACTGTAAGTGTTGTCTGGGATTAGTGTCCAAACACCCAGTAGACCCTCATTATGTGGTTTTTGTGTGGATGTGTGTGTAGTATTTGATTTCCCTTAAGGGCACTAGCACAGGCTCCAGTACAGTTAGAGAGACTTGGCAGGTTCCTATCTGCTCAGGGTCATCCATTATTGAAGGCTTGATGGGGAATAAGTCAGACTTACTTCATGGCCAATGAGAGCGCTGTCCTGTGCCTGGAGCTTGTGGAGTTGTTCTAACAATCAGACAGGTGAGTTAGCAGAGAAGCTACAGTACAGCACTGCAATAGGACGAATACTTTCTGTAACACTTCTGTATTCACACTTAAAGTGATAGTTCACCTAAAAATGAAAATTCTATCATTTTATCTCAGTCAGTGTTGTTTTGGACTTCGCTAGCTTTCGTTGTATGGACAATTAAAGTCAAAATATCTTTTTCATTATGCTCTTGCGCATCATGTTAACCTATATATTCCTAACTGTACCACCTAGTTTGTCCTTGATTTTTTTTTTTTTAGACCATAACTGTAGAAAAAAAACCTGTCTCCTGTTGTTAAAGTTTCTGTGATTATGCAAAGCACATGAATAATTAATGATGCAAGCGCTGATCAGTTTGTGACTGGTTGTTTGCTAAACAGTTGACATTATATTCCAAGGGGCCATTTACATAGAACGTGTTTTCGCATTTTAAAACACAAGACGGAGGTCATTGGAATCATACAGAACACTAGGTTTAAAGACACATTGTTACAAACAACAACAAAAAATGTTGACAGCCATTCAAAATTGGAAAAGTGAAATGTTGCTTTATCAAAGAGTTAAAGTGCTCCTATTATGCCTTCTCAAATATGACCTTTCATGCAGTGTGTCATGTAGCTTTATGTAAACAAACTATCTGCAAAGTTGTGAAGCTGACAATGCAAGATTAATAAAGTTACTGTCTATCAAAAAAAAGAGTCGGCTCACAAACGCCTGAACGAGTCGTCAGGAATTCAAATCTTTTTCTGTTACGGCCGCACGTCACGAAGTAACACATTTGCATAATGTCCGCCCACGTTCCATGTCGCGAACAACTTGCCCACAAACAGTTAAATTTCCATGTGGTTTACGTCATGTCGAGAAGACGCTGTATCTGTGAGTAAATTTGTTTTATATTCACTTACTAAAGATGAATCTACAAATATTGTATTTTCTGGCGATCGTTCAAAATACGTAGTTAGCGTGTGTTATGCTGTGTAACAACCCTGCACATGTCTTGCTAACCGGCTAACTCACGCTTCTGTAGTTCTGTTGTTCAGCTGTGGGCCCACGGTAGTCTAAATATTTGTGATTGATGCAGCTTGACTGTCTGTCTGTCTCATTAGTTGGAGTAATGATAAAGGATGACGCACAAAGCGGCTTTCACACTGAATGCGGAAAGCGCTGCGCTATGAAACCCATTCATTTCAATTGCTTGCGTCGCTCAAGGACGGCTTGTTTCTGCGTTGACCAAAGTGCACGCGCAGCGGAGTGCACTGTTGGCGCGCACGCCGCGCTCAAAGTTCAATTGAGTTGAATTTTTGGCGCTGCCCTCTGAAGGGCTGCACTGAACCCAGCGGCCAGCACAGCGCTTTCCGCGTTTGGTGTGAAAGCCGCTTACCGTGTATTTCCACTACAGCATAGCGAGCAGAGCAGAGTGGGCGTTTTCCATTAATTCCTATGGAAGTTGAGCGTAAATGCTCACGGGGTGCATTATGGGATTAAAAGCGGCGCGGAGAAAGCGTTGGAGCGCTCACTGCCAATAGAAAACAATAGAAAAAAGCAGTGGCATTGTAGCGTTGCCGGCGGCACTGAGCGTGGTTTTGACGCTGTAGTGGAAACACACCCTTAATGCATTATACAATGTTGAAGTTTTAAGTTGTGACCAGTGTTTTGTTTTGTTTTGTTCTCTGCGCCTCCATGTTCATCACTTCTCACTGGAGCTTACACTATGCCTACATCCTACATCATCCACTGGAAGGCCACTTTCTCGTTAACGGATGTACGAAAGTTAGCGGAAGCTGGAGATTACAGTTTATTAAGTTTTTAATATGGATACACTCTTATAATGGCTTCAAAAGGGGGGTTTTTGCAGTGATGCCACAGAAGAACCATTTTTGGTTCCCCAAAGAACTTTTCGGTGAACAGTTCTTAAAAGAACCGTTTTGAAGAATATTTTAAATATTCTAAAGAACCTTTTTCCACTATAAAGAACCTTTTCTGCATTTGAAAGTTTCTGCGAATGTTCAAGTTTCTACATGGAACCATTGATGCCAATATTGAAGCTTTATTTTTAAGAGTGTATTTGTCCTACACAGACGCATCAATTCACTTGAGAAGGCCTTTATTAACCCCCCGGACCCATGTGGAGTACTTTTTATGATGGATGGATGCACTTTTTTGGCCTTCAAAATCTTGACCCCCATTCACTGCCATTATAAAGCTTTAATGAGCCATGACATTTTTTTTTTCATTTAGAGAAGTTCACTTCTGGTACAAAAATGTACAGGTAATTTACTTGTCATCCAAGATGTTCTTGTCTTTCTTTCTTCGGTCATAAAGAAATTACGTTGAGGAAAATTTTTCTCCATATAGTGGACTTCTATGGTGCCCACGAGTTTGAACTTCCAAAATGCCGTTTCAGTGCAGCTTCAAAGGTCTTCAAACAATCCCAGCCAAGGAAGAAGAGTCTTATCTACTGAAATGTTTGGGTATTTTCTAAAAAAGTTTACAATTTATATACTTTTTAACCTCAAACGTTTGTCTTGTCTGCGATGTGCATGCAAACTCTGTGAAATTCGGGTCAATACAGTTTATATTAAAAAAACTCCCATCTCATTTTCTCCTCCAATTTCAAAATTGTCCTACATCGCTGCAGAAGTACCGATCCAGTGTTTACAAAGTGAACGTGGAAAGACGATCAAATGCCTTTTACAAAAAAAGGTAAAACAGCGATGTAGGATGATTTTGAAGTTGGAGGAGAAAATGAGATGGGAGTTTTTCCCATATGGAAAAAAATTCTGGAATGTTTTCCTCAAGAAACTGAATTTCTTTACGACTGAAGAAAGAAAGACACAAACATCTTGGATGGCAAGAGGGTGAGTAAATTATCTGTAAATTTTTGTTCTGAACTTTTCCTTTAACTCTGATTGTATTCAAGCATGGCTTGAGAATGAATAAATTAATTTTTGGTTGAACTATCCCTTTTAATCTAATTTTGTGCTCTAAAAAAAGAAAGAAATTCATGCAGTTTTTAATAACATGAGGGTGAGTAAATGATGACAGAATTTTCATTTTCAGATGAGCTATCCTTTAAAAAGCAGGGTTCATAAAGACGACATCCTGGGTTTGAGTGCAGTGTGAAAAGCCCAAGAGGGTTTCAATCTGGAAAGGAGAATTTCTAGGCTGTAACATTAAAACACCTTTGCTTTTTTAAGTTTGAGTGATGGGTAATTAAAACAGATCGTGTCTACCTCATTAAGCGCTTCCCAACCTATGATTCATACGGGGGGTTGTCAGCTGATAAGGACATCTGAAGTGGCCACAAACCTGTAGTTTTACCCCAACCCTCCACTTTCCTAATGGCTATTTAACATTATAACATCAGACGGGACTGCGTTCATGAGGGACTTTGGATTTGTTAGATAAATTCATCCATGTGCCATTTAGCCGAGTCCTGTCAGTGTCAGCCCGTCACTCACAGCCAGATCTGACTCATCGGTGAGACTGTTGTGACAGCAGCTGTCTTACGTGGTCTTCCATCTCTTTGGCTTCTAAGCCCACATTGGGTCTAAACGTCAAGATTCTGTTAAGGGCGCCTTCATCAGACATCAGAATCATTGGCGCTCTCTCGCTCTCGTTCTCCTTCCAGTTCCCTTTCTCCTCCCCCGCAGACGCACCTCGGGTTGGCGGAAGCCTCCGTCGTTTCCTTTGTAGTGCACATCTGTTCAGCGTTAAATGACACAGCTGATTAGCCTCACTCAGGTCTTAATAAGACAAGCTCAGCTCCTCGCCAAACCAAAATCGGTGCTCTCGGGCTTGTCCCCGAGCCACATCCCATCACTAAAGTCCTGACTCAGATTAATACGTCGTCCAGGTTCCATATTCTGGAAGTCTCATTACTAGGAATGAATGTTACGTGGCCTTGTCACCTGGGCGGCAGAGTGTATTTGTTTTATTGTTGTTATTGTTTGTTTTTTTCTCTGCGTGTCGGCTTCCGCAGTTTTGTAGGTAATGATTATGTGTTTATGACATCTTCCCCTCCAGGTGTGTCAGAGGCGATTCGCCGACTCTCGTTTGCCGTGCGACTTCCGTACGAGCTGATTGGACTGACACAGAGGCTTCACACCAGAAATGGCTCACAGTCTATTTGAAATATGTGCCAAGACACCGCAAGCATTTGTTATCCACAGTCCCTCCGGTTGAAACGCGTATACGGGTTGTCTGTTCGAGTGCATCATACATTTTGAATATAGTCAGACATAAATAGCATGTTTTTGGTCATGGTGTGATTTATATAGAGCGGTACACTGCTGTTATTATTCCCCTCCACTGCAGCTATGGCCACATTTGCCTAATTGCACCAGGTGTTCGTGTATGTGTGCAGGGAGAACAAAGCCGAACAGGCAGCGCTACGCGTCTGTGTTTCTAAGTTTGACCGTGAATGCTGAAGCGTGTGGGTGTACGCTCACTCCCGGCTCTCTTTCTCATTGTAGCGGCAAAGGGTCGAACTTCTTTCCGATATCTGCCATTGTCTCCGTTCTGCCCCCCTCCTCGTCGATGCCCCAACTTTGTGATCTGTGTGTCCCAGCCCACCTGTTCAGTGCTCATTACTGTCAGCAGCATGGTTAATAAATATCCAGGTGGAGAGATCTTCCCATCGGCCCTGCTTCATCTCCATAAGTCTCCCTCTACACACACACACACACACACACACGCCGTGGACGAGCCTGACAGCGTTCATGATTACACTGTAAGTACGGCCGTTTTTCACCCCATGCCCAAACCCTGACACTGCACTCCATCTTACACACAAACACACACACGGGGAAAGTACCGAACTTACAAAAAACAGGACTTTTTAAAGTGAGTTTGAGTTTGAAAGATAATGTTTGAATAGCTGCTTTTTTTGGCCTAATGTTTCATTGTGCTGGTAGGAGGCGAGTTGCATTGAGCGGAGAAACAATTTTCATTGCTTGGTTGAAGAATTTTTCACCATCCCAAGACTATTTAAAACTTTATGAACTCCATAAAGCGTCTTCACTTCAGGACATACTGTAAATGTTTCCAAATATAACAGATTACTAGTAGAATGTGGAGCTTTTACTAAAATGAATGTGGATTAGTAGTGGCCCTCGACTGGTTTGGCTTCAGGATATAATATTGTCCTTAAATTCAACATCAAAATTATGTTTTTATGGGCTTTGCGATCAACATTTTATTCACTAAACAAAGAACTTTATGGTCCTCGCAACCATGTTAAACTTTGTTGTATGCCATATTATAGGATAGAGTGGGGGAAAACGCTCCCCTACTGTTTTTCCCAAAATAAATGATGTAACAGAGAGAAAACTGATTTCACAGTAAATTATCTAATTTTCAACAGTAAGAAAAAAATGTTTTAAAGCTTGTTGTTTTGTAGAACATCACAGTTATATAGGATATGAGAACAGTAGGGCTTGTAGATAGGGAGTATGTGTTATTTAATAAAAAATATAATTATATTTTATTCAGAATGACTTTTTTTTTTCTCAAACATAGTCAGTGGGGGCATTTTAACCCCAGCCAGGTGGGTTAAAATGCCCCCAAGGAGCAATGGGCAGTTACTCTGATGTAGTTACTCTGTTCTGAACATCAAATCCTTTGTTTTTCCATCTAATGAATTCTAACTAGTTGGTTGAATAAAAATATTTGGATTTTATATTTAAAAATTACCTGAATTTAGCATCAGGTAGCTAGTTAGCTAGCCAGTTAGCATCAGCTAACAAAATGTTTCAAATAGTATATATTACAAAATATTATAATTATATATTATAATATAAATATTAAATAAAATATAATAAAATATTATCATTTTTTAATTCATAATTACTGATTGCATTCTTTTTTTTTAAGCTAAAACTGCCTGTACTTTAAATTTTTAAAGCAAATAGCTTGGTCAGACTGGGGCAAAATGCCCCCTTGGTTTTGTTAAAAATCTAGTAACGTGAAAATTCTGGACATTTTTCATACTCTGTTTATAATTTATGTAATTGTCACTAAAACTATGCTAACTTTTCTGAACACATTTAACTTTTGTTTCACAGGAAAAAATGACACAGTCCTTAAGTGGGGCGTTTTCCCCCACTCTACCCTACTTAAAGGGGAGGTCTAATGCTAGTTCATGCATTCTGACTTATTAACACTGTTAAAGAGTTGAATTCTTATGCTAAACATGGCCAAAGTTTCAAAAAAATAGTTGGACGTATGACACAGTATTTCTGTGCCAAAGACACTCCTTGAGAAATTAGATTTATAAGTTTCAGGATTTTTTTTCTTTGAGTATGGCCCTGTATGATGTCATAAAGTGTGGAGTTCCTTGTGTGGGCACATCTTCCGGAAGAGCACGCCCATCAAGGTGCTTCAACCGGTAGGTCGCATTTGAAGGCTTCACACGTCATTAAGGATCTTATTTAAGGTCTTATTTAAGAAAAATAACCATAAAAATATTGACCGTTATTCCTTGTGAGGTGTATACCATGATTTCTTTTTTATGTTGCAATTTAACGGTTACTTTTCTTAAATGAGACCTCCCCGATGACGTGTGCAGCCTTCAAATGTGACCTCCGGAGGATGCAGCCTTCCAAATGAGACACAGCTTGTGTTATATATATATCGATCTCACAGCTTACAAAAGCTTTGCAAACTTGTGACTCTTTAGCTCCGCCCATGGCTTCACAAAAACCCGCCCACCTTAGTTTCTGTTGCTATGCCTGTAAAACAATGCTGCTCTTACACTACGCATCCTGTTCTCGTACAGTGAAAACTACATTGTGGAGCAAAGAGAAACATGACATCATGCCGACAGACAAGATAGAGCAAGTTAATTCTGGTATGAATCAAGGTCTCAGCTTTAAAATGATGTCATTTTTTTAGTAAATTCAAACAATAAATACCGTTGTGTGTCACTTTAATGTGTTGTGACAGATCACTGTATTGCCTTATTAGATCAATCAACACAGCAACCAATCTTTTCTTCTTTACACTTAAAGCATGAAATAAACATGAATGAACATCAGAACATATTTTATTTAAACCGCAGAAAGACGTCAATACACACAATTTTTCAAGTTTGAGTCCACCAAAGTTAATCTACTCTCCTGTCTGTTTTTTTTTTTGTCAGACAAAATGGCGAATTTGCCGTTATGAATGGTCAGATCGCCTTTCAATCAGGCTGTTTGCAAAGGGTGAATTGTTTTTGGAGAGAAGCATAAGATGTATCTGTCTTTTATAAACATGATAAAACTAAAGACTCTTCGGAGATATGAAAGATGCAATTCTACTCTATAGGTACTCGAGTAACATGAGATTGGCAGAAGCTGTGTGTATTACAGCATGTCGCCTTTAATTTAGTCCGCCTTGTTTTATGGTCTGTGGTTTGAAGTATTTAATACAACCTGGTTCTGCCTTTATTTTTATTGGACAGTTTAAGAAAAGAGAAGGAAAAAGGATCAGGAAAGGACCATGAGTTGGGACCAGAACTCAGGTTTCTGGAAACACTCACACGTTCAAGCTACTTTGACTGCAATAACACAATGAGAACACTTCTTTTGTGTAAATGTACATTATTCAAATAAACAATGATCTTTGATATGTAAAGGGGGAATGCCTTCCTGTAGCTCAAACAGAAGACCATGACACTTCGTCATGCCAAGTTCATGGGCTCCATTCCCAGGAAATGCAAGAACTGATAAAACATGTACCCTGACTGTCAAAAATCCATAAATGTAAAAGGGTATTTAATCATGCACATAAGCAAGATGGGAGAGTTAGAGTGGTCAGCTTTCCATAGTACTCCAAACTCCGCTAGGCCATGACTGCTGCCTGTAAAGGCTGTGGAAATGACAGCGAGTACACCAGACACTTGATTCTGAAGAAGCAATCAGACTCTAAGGCATTTAATGCACTGCCTTGAGTCTGAGCCACAGCAATTGGGTTTGATAGCCGTGTCATTATGAGAGGAGGGCGTCTGGAGGTCTTCAGGAGTCAGGGATTACAGAGGGGAGCGGGTGTGAGTGTGCGTGTCACTCCAAGCCCTCTCAGCAAAACTCCCACCTTACCACTGATTCCCCCTCCGTCAAGAGCCTGGGCTGGAGAGGAGCACTTGACCAGACGATAGTGTGTCTGCGGAGAGAGCACCAAGGGCACTCAGGGATTCATGCAAAAAGTTAGGATTGGGATTCATTGACTTCGAGCAGACGTCGTTTAGAGGATAACCATAAAGCGTGTTGTCTTGATTAAACGGAAGATGTTTGGTCAAGACTGCATGCTTGTGTGGTGGACGTAAACCTATGACCTCCGCAAAGTCCTGGACAACTTTGTAGCGCGAGAGAAGGTATATATCGGAAGCAGTAAATGCAGGGAAATGATGGAAGATGCCCGGGTAAGAGTGTCATCATCAGTGCAGAGAGATGTGTGGAGAAGAGCCCGGGCCTTTATCTCTCTCTTTTTGATTGGGCAAACTGTGTGGCACCCGTCGTTTGCCACTACTTCACTTTGATTAGCGGCTCCATGAAAATGTATGCCCCGCTCTCAAAGAAAACCGGGGGAGTCGCTACCTGTCAGGAAATTCACAAACAAGCCTATGTAAAGCTCGGCACGCCGCATACATTAAACTCTAATCCACCTAGCCATTTCATTGTGGGGCTGAGTTGCCAAATCCCCCCTGACTCCCCCCTTCGCAGTGCTCTTCCCACATCTGACGCACACATCCCAGGACGACGGGAAAGGAGGTGCAGAACCAGCCCCCGAACCACAATCAGGGGGAGAGAGAGCACTCTGCAAAGCGTACTACAAAGGCATCCCAACAGATGCCGTGAATACCAAAAAAGCCCCTCTCTCTCTCTCCTTTGTGAAACGCAAACAGTATATGAATTAATCAGAGTGCAGGTAGATAAATAAATAATGTATATAAGGAGCTAATTAAACGTGTTTATTCCTGTTATCATATGCTGCCCCCATTTCCCCCTTTCTCAAAGCCATGAATCTTTAAGCGCTTGTTAAATTGGTCTCAGGGGCCATTGTGGTGGCAGAGGGGCGGTCAGCACCTGTCTCCGCTGAAGGCAGGTGCGTGACCAACGGCCCATGATCCTCTGCTGCGCCAGGCTTCGTGAGGAGAGAAGGGAGGAGGCAGGCATCATGCTGGGAGGTTAGCGTCCAGACGAGGAGCGGCTGACAGGGCCGGCCGTCACAGCCCCGGCTCGGCTTTGATTAATGAGGGCATTTGAAAGACAATTAGCGGGAGCAGATTTACCTTCAACTGCCTTATCAATCAGAGTCCTTTAATTCAAAGTAGAGCACCCCCTGTCACAAAACGGGTGTATCAGCACCGAGCCTCCGATGCGCAGACAGCTAAACAGAGCCAGCGGGGGGCGAGGAGAAGGAGGGCATCGGGAGCTTCATAAACAAAGCAAACTTTCAGGCCTTACAGTCGAGGAACTCTCGTATAACTTTGACTGTAAGTTCTCCGAATGGCTTCCTTGGCTTTTGCTATGAGAGCCCGGGATTTATTGATCATTTCAATGAAAATACTGTCTTATTAAAGCAGACCATATTTCACCGCATGCATAAAGACTGAATTCTGATGTGAATGTGTAAATTGTACCATCTGTGGGTAGATTTAATAAAATACAGCCATGCTGACATTTAACAAGGTTTTAAGCCTCCTAATTATTAAGTAATGATCCCAAATTGCAGACATAAATCATGTTGGTGGGTGTTACGCAGAAGACTTTCTACAGTGTTCGCATTCACTCTTCATGCATTTGCAGCCCACTGCAGCACAGAAGTCTTGCGTTTAAATATTATGTGAAAAAAACAGGGTTGTGCTGAATTTAATTAAGAATGCCTTTTAAAGTAGCAAACAGAATGGTAAATTATATTTATAGGGATTGTGAAAAATGAAAATTACCCCATGTTTTACTCAACCTCAAGGCATCCTAGGTGTGTATGACTTTCTTCTTTCTGTTATATTAAAAAATATCCTCACTCTTCTAATCTTTATATTGGCAGTGAATGGGGTTTAAGATTTTCAAGTCCAATTAAAGTGCAAGTGGAACACTCTCTCGTGAACATGCGTACAACAGTTAGCAGGAGCTGGAGATTATGGTTTATAAAGTTGTAAATATGGATATTTTTCTAACAAAAACACATCGATTTGCTTCAGAAGGCCTTTATTAACATCCCAGAGCCATGTGGAGTACTTTTTATGATGGATGTGTGCACTTTATTGTACTTCAAATAGGAAACATAAAAATCTTCTGTAGCATCTGAAGGGCAGTACTAAATAAAAAAAAAAAAAAATGCTATTTAGGCAAAATAAGAAAAATGTACGCATCTTCATTTGGTTCAAAAGTTTACACCCCTCACTCTTAATGCATCGTTTTTCCTTCTGGAGCATCAGTGAGCGTTTTGAACCTTCTGTAATAGTGGTATATGAGTCCCTCAGTTGTCCTCAGTGTGAAAAGATGGATCTCAAAACAATACAGTCGTTGGAAAGGGTTCAAATAGACAAAAATGCTGAAAAACCAAATCATTTTTGGGACCTGAAAGTTATTTTTTCTGAAGAACAGTGGGAAGTTTAACTGTACAGGACAAACAAGGGACTAATGAACAACTATCACTAAACAAAACAAAAAAAAATTGTATTCATTTGTATAAATTCAGCTATCATTTTCTCTTGTGGACTATATGTAAACTTATTTTATGTGAAATATCTTATTCAGATCAGTACTAAATAAAAAATAACATGCATTTTGTATGATCCCTCCCTCTTATTTTGGTACAATACTTAACATTTTGTAGATTCTGCAAGGTGTATGTAAACTTTTGACCTCAACTATAGATAGATAGACTTAATTTCCCTGAATGCATTTAAGATGTGTTGAATTTCTTTGAATTTCACTGAAAACTCCTCTTCCTCTTCCAGTTGAGTTCATATTCATATACTGAAAGGGAGCCAGTTCTTCAGTTTTGAATTTTGCCCTGTCCTGGTAAAAACATAGATATAAAGGCTAATATGCTCAAGATATTTCCTCCAGTTTTTGACAGCCCTCGACAAATATACTTATCAGGACTTTAGAAACTGTGCGCAATTACACACGTCAGTCATTCAAACTCAAATTATTTGAACCACTGGAGGAATGATGAAGGCTCACTGGAGCGCTTAAGGGGGTTTAAAACAGAAATGTGTTTTATAAAGCCGGAACAAGTGAGTAAAGAAGCATCTCTATCGATCTGACTCCTTGTAGATAAAGCAAGTGCGAGGGGTGAAAAGAAACAAACACATGAGGTAGACAGTACCTCTGGGAGGAAAATCAATATGGCTGCCCCACTCGGTCTTCTCTGGTCAGCCTATTCTCACTGGGCTCCAGAAGCTGCAGGGGGAGCGAGTGGACAACTTGAGCCAGTTTTTTACATTGACATATTGAAAGATTTCGTTTAGGCAGACAACAAAAATGGTTAGATAATTATTTCAAGTAGAGCTGAATAGATTTGAAACAAATGCAATAATGGCACCCAAGTTCTCATTTGTCCGTACTGCCGAGAGCTATTAGAAAAGCACGGCAGACAGCATAGAAATGAGAGCGAATCTTGACGGCGCTTGTCTGACCCCAAGAAAGAACTTGAAAATGACTGTAGTTTGCCAGCTGGCATTAACAGTCAGACCTGCCTTCATAGGGACATGACATCATTAGAGAAGAGGTCAGTGAGGGAAGAGAACTGCTCCAACGTAGAAAGCGAGGGAATTACTCCCACAAAAGACTTCTCTCGGGAAAATGAAGAGAAACCTGACAATGAGAGGAGAGATCTGTTAGTCATACACCCTCGTTTGTGCTACGACTGACATTAAGCCCACAGGCAAGGCCAGCCCTCTCTGCTTCACCAGCCCACTAGCTTTCCTTCAGCTGCAGCCCGTTTCCCTTTCAGGAACATGCTGGCGCCCCTCTATTTTCCATTAGCCGTTTATTTCACGGAGAATTTACTTGCTGCATGCCATAATTGGTATGTAGGGCTTTCCTAACGCAATAGGTGCATTGGACATTTGGAAGGTGATCTTTTACACAGGTGAAGGATGCATAAATTACCCTTTCAGCTAGACGTTATTAGAATTTAATTCTCCATTATTTGCTGCAAACACTGAAACAACTGATTTCACTTTAAGATTTGATTATTGCAAATAATTCTTAGTTTTTGTCTATGCATTTGGCAGACAGTTTTATCCAAAATGATTTGCATTGCATTATCTATAAAGTAGGGCTGTCAAACGATTAATCGTGATTAATCGCATCCAAAATTAAAGATTGATTTTGCCTAATAAATGTGTGTGTAGTGTGTGTAATTATTATGTATGTATAAATACACACAAAGTAATGTATTAATTTAAGAGAAATATGTTATGTACAAAATATTTTTAATTATATATAATAGAAATTATATAAAAATTATAATAAATACATATACTTGTATTTAATATTTCTTAGATATATACATGAATGTGCTTGTATTTATATATACGTAATAATAACACACAGTACACACACATATATTAGGCAAACTCAAACTTTTATTTTGTATGCGATTAATCGTTTGACAGCCCTACTTTAAAGTAATAATTTATTTTATTTCTTGCAAAATTTGTTTTCGAACAGTAGTGCATTTTATGTAAGGACAACCTGTTGTATGCTTGCTGAGAGATGAGAAATAACAAGTTACAGCAAAAAAAAAAAGAGGGTAAATCCATGGTACAGAATTCATTTACAATCGCGTTTACGTAGGAAGCTATTCTAAGGCTCATAAAAAGTTAGTGCCATTGTGCATGTCCAAAAAAAACTCTTTGGACGTTTTTTGTAAATGAACAGTATTAAAGCGTTACCGTGTGTGTCAGACACTTTCCCGTTCCCATATCCTTAGCAAGGAGTTAAATGGAAAAAGTTCAGTATTAGTTTTATGGTTCAAGTAGTAGCCTTAATTTGCGGTTTGCCCTCACCTCACGACACCACGCATTTAATGTATTTACAGGACGAGCGAGAGCGCACACGTGTCATTAACCCACATTTCCCAGTAGTAAGAGTCATAGTGTGCATAGCTTTGAGGTTTCATTAGTGATGTTTTATAAGGAGGCCGTTTGCGTAGAAACCCGTGATTTGTTTTCCAATGTTTGCTGTATCCAGGAGACAGAGCGGTGTAAATTTATTTAGTTTCATAATAGATATTTGCTCTCGGAGAGGAATAAAAAAAAGATAATTTTATTTTTCAATAATGAGGGCACCTTAATTATCTCCCTCTCTCTCTCTCTCTCTCTCTCTCTCTCTCTCTCTCTCTCTCTCTTTCATAACTTTCTGGGGCCCAGTTACTGCAAATTAGTCATCCATTGTGTATTTGGAATTCCGCATGCATACAGCAAGTATTGAATGACAAATTGCAATAAGTCTTTGTCTCCGGTGGAGACCAAACCAGGGACTGTAATGATATTCATTTTCAAACAGGAGAACATTCTAATGGGCAATTAAGACGATCAAGCCTGCCAAGCTACATGTGAAGAATGGAGACCCGGTGCCAGCCATTACGTGTCCACCCCCTTTCCACTTCTCCCCAGCTGGATCTTTGTCTAACATGTGTGCGCGTACGACGGGAGGGTGCGCGGGGGTGTCAGGGGGGAGCTCCAAAAGCACAATATAATTGAACTTTCCACATTACTTCTCACTAATATGTGCTGCCACTTGGTCTCATTAGTGGAATGATGTGCTCTCCAGTTCAGGAATGAACCCTTTGCCCGAGTAATTAAAGCTCCTAAAGTTTCCAGTCCTTTGTTTAAAGAATTCGTCCTTGTGCTCTCCATGCCCCATCAGCTGCCTAATTAGCAGGGCCTTTGTGTGATTAAAAATTCTCACAGAGATTCCATTGGATATTTTCCTCTGTTAATGAGTGTTTGTGGACAGCTGGGAACAGGCGCCGACTCCCTCCTCGCCGGACCTCCTGTGCACCGGGCCAGACCTCTGTCAGGGCCCAGGAGTGAAAGCTGTCATTTCTGTAATGGGGATGGAAATTGGTCAAAACCAGCGCTGGCCTCCCGTAGGATTGGAAATGCCTTGAAATATAAATGAGGATGAATATTCATATTTCTCCTTCTCTCTTTTTCACCCCCTGATTCAATAAAAGTGCTGAGTATTAATATACATGTCAGTCAGATTAGGAAGCCCCTCGGAACTCGGCGCCAACGCCGGCCCATTAATGCGTCCCTGGCTTCATTTGCTATTATTCTCAGGTTCTTTCTCTCCCCAAAGTTGGGGTCACCTTCTCCGCTGAGAATTGCTCACTGGAAGCTTTCCCTTTTGTAATGTTTCTCCCCACTAAGTGAGAGAGAGAGAGAGAATGTGTGTGTGTGTGTGTGTGTGTGTGTGTGAGTGTGCGTGTGGAGAGAGAAGCAGAGAGGCATTTAATGAAGCCCACTCGGAAGTACGGAAAGTAGGGGTCAAACTCAAATGAAAGAGGAAAGAAAAGCAGTGCGTGCACTTGGAAGAACTGGAACCTGAAGCGGGGAAAAAGGAGGTTGGGGGGAAAACCTGACAAGAGACAGTTGGCTAGTATCATTGGACTGTTCTAAAAAGCTGCCATTGTATAGTGCAGTGATTCTCAACTGGTTTTGCTTCAATACTTGTTTTGATCGCCATCAAGTGGTGACCAAAACGCTTTATCATACAGCTACACAAAAATGTATGTAAAATAAAACACCAAGATTATTGGTAGATTATTGTAGATTTTTTTCAGTGACTCTTTCTGCAGGTTTCATCGTCACTGTAAGTCATTAAATCCTTGACGCAATTGACTGTTCGCAAACAGCTTGATCGACAGTTGATCTGACCAATCATTATGCAGAATCTGCTATTTTGTCTGACAAACAAGTTAACTTCGGTGGACTTAAACAATTGTGTGTATTGATGTCTTTCTGCAGTTGAAATAAAATACATTCTGATGTTCATTCATGTTTTTTAGTGCTTAAAGGGGTCATCGGATGCCAAGTTCACTTTTACATGTTGTTTGAACATTAATGTGTGTTGGCAGTGTATGTACAAATCTACCCTATAATGATAAAAATCCATGCAGTGGTTTTGAATTAATCTGTAAAAATAATATTCCCTTTTTCAAATCGAGCCATTCCCAGATGCCTGTCGTTGTGGCGTCACACTAACAGAGGCCGCTCCCACGATAGTTGATTGACATGAGCGTTTTACCTCAGATCAGCTGTAACAGTCCGCCCTCTTAATTTCGATGCCAGAGCAGGGATGTAAGTTAGACAAGAATATCTCAGATTGAACGATTGAGGTGTTGTGTTGCTGGATGTAATAATGAACATAGTGGTCGTCATTTGCTCCCGAAATCTGAGCCGCTGAAGATACAGTGGATTACATTTGTTTGTGAAGGGAATACGCCTCCCGATCTACATATATCCGTCTATGTTCGCGCGAATCATTCATGATCCAGCTTCACTCACAGCAGAAGTGAGTATCAGGGGTTTTTTTATGAATCTTTGCGATTGCCTTTCCTAATTATGTGCTAATTAGCAAGTTTAGTGGCTAAAGTAAACAAGCTCGTCTCTTCACAGAGAGAAGAGAGGGGCGCGGCGAGCAGAGCTCATTTGCATTTAAAGCAGCCTCGACCAGAATGAGATGATTTTGCAGAGCTGATTTTGGCAAGGTAAAAAGGGTGTTGTTTTACACAACCATTGAGAATTTTTAACCAAAGTATATTATAGACTTTTCATTAAGACCCTAAAGAATCATATCAACTTGTGGAAAATGGGCATCTGATGACCCCTTTAAGTAAAGAAGAAAAGACGATTGGTTCACGTGTCACAACACATTAAAGGATTACTCCACTTTCAGAATAAAAATTTCCTGATAATGTACTCACCCCCTTGTCATCCAAGATATTCATGTCTTTCTTCAGTCACAAAAAATAAGCTATTTGAGGAAAACATTCAACTTTCACATTCACTTTGTAAACACTTGGTCAATACTTCTGCAGCGATGTAGGAGTGCACAGAGTACGCATTGCACAGCTAGACAAGACGAGCATTTGAGGTTAAAAAGTAAATAAGCCATACATTTATTTATTTTTTTTTAGAAAATAACCAATCGTTTTGCTAGACAAGACCCTTATTCCTCGACTGGGATTGTTTAGAGCCCTTTGAAGCTGCAATGAAACTGCATTTTTAACCTTAAATTCGTTGAGCCCCGTTGAAGTCCACTATATGGAGAAAAATCCTGGAATGTTTTCCTCTAAAAACATAATTTCTTTGCGACTGAAGAAAGAAAGACATGAACATCTTGGATGACATTGTTTGAATTTCTTAAATGCTGAGACCTTGTTTCTTACCAAAAGCAACCTGCTCTGTCTTATCTGTCAGCATGTTGTCAGCTTCCTCTTTGCTTCGCGATGTATTTTTCACTGCTTGAGAACATGATGTCTGGTGTGAGAGCGGCATTGTTTGTCAGACATAGCAACAGTAACTAAGGTGGGCGGGTTTCTGCGAAGGGTCAATTGATTCTTTCAGGAATGAGACAAGTCACTGAATAATTCACTTAACCGATCTGTTCAAACTAAATAACTCACTTTATGAGTGAGACACTGAATCATTAACTCAATTCATTCAGAAACAAAACACCACAGTGTGTTGCTTAGAGACTTTACTCTATACTAATTTCCTGTTTACTAAACCATTGTATAAAAGCAAAATCACTTACTTGCTGATCAGAACAACCGCATCTTGCTAAAATAGTGAAATAGCACAGGATGATGCAATAAACAATGGTGTTAAAATTATTTACTTATTAGTTTATCACTGTGCGCAATACGTAATATTTATACATTTTCAAAACCCTATACCGAAGATTAAACAACCTATTGCAAGCCAGTGCAGGATGGGCTTCAGGATATGTGAGTTCACCGCTCACGAGGCTTGAGGCAGCACAAGACAAATCAATGATGTGATAAGTACTTGACATGGGTTTGGAGAAACTGTTGAAGCAGGCGATTCTGTGAAAGTTTAATTACAGTTCAGGAGCAATAGATAGATTTCTGGAAACATCATTATAAACAGAGAGCTTGTGCATCAGGCCGCCCGCCTCATTATCCTTCTATTTAAAGTGTCACATTTCCAGAGAGCAGAAGATCTGATGACAGAACATCTCACTGAACAATCTACACCTGAAAGGACATGTTTTGTTTTGAAATTTAATTGAACAAAGTGACAGGAAATGATTCCTTGCCTTGGCTAAATATGATTTTCAAAAGAAGTATGATGTGTCTTGTGATAAAGGCCCTGTAGTGAAGGTTAAAGTGATTAGACTTGATTATCAAATAATGAATGAGACACTGATGTAGTCTTAATTGCATGCTCCGATGACTGTGTTGTTTGACACACATCATGTGTTCGGTTTGTAAATATAATCCAGCTCTTTATTCTTCAGCCTTTGGTCTCTACTCTCTCTGCTACTGCTGGAGAGAGGCCACGTCTACATTAATCCGGATACGTTTGAAAATGGCGTTTTCATTTTAAAATGCTCTCCGTCCACACTAGCATTTTCCAATAGTTTCTCATCCACACTGAAATGTCAGAAAACGTTGAATTCACTTTACTGTGCATGCCTACAGCCTCGAAAAAGCTCACTGAGGCAATACAGGCAGAACAGACATGATACGTTTTCATGCCGTTCTTTTGGCAGGATCATTTTATTTAGGAAAATATCTCACCATTTACTGACACGTCCAGGTCGGCCTGCTCCAGACTGTATGTCTGATCTAAAACACAACTGCCCTCATGTTTTGCTGCAAACAGCTATCGTGAGTATATTTTCTGTCTTCTTTGCAGGACTGTGATGTGAAGAGTGTACAAAGTAACACATCTGTAGCAATAGTGTGAAAGTAAATAGCACATAACAGGGACAGTATGGGTATAAGTAAATATATCTATTGGTACAATATGTGTCACGTTGTCTTCAAAAGCCTCCATTTTCACAATCCACACTACAACACGAAAATGGCATTTTCAAATATATCCACTTTAAAGAGCGTTTTCAAAAAGCTCAGTTTTCCTTGATGTGGACGGAAGGACAAAACAGAGAGAAAAAAAATGCGTTTTCAAACGAAAACGTATTAGTGTGGACAAGGCCTTAAGGCCCGTTCACACCATGGATGATAACGATAAAGATATAGTTCTAAAAATCGTTCTCAATATTAAAGAATAGCAGAGTCCACACCATAGCTATTACGATAAAGGCACAGAAAAACGTTATCGTTCGAATCACGTTCAGAACGATTTTTTTCTAGCTGATGAATTTTTTATAGCAGAATCAGTCCTGCTATAACGAGCTCGAGAATTTAAAGTGGCAGATGAGTGTGCGCTTAGATTAAACAGACGATATCGATATCTTTATAGTTATCGTTCTTGGTGTGAACGGGCTTTTAAAGTCAGCATGAAAGGAAAATTCACCTTCATCTGTTTTCTAAATGCATGTTATATATTTTATTGTGAATTAGTCATACATGTATATGTAAAAATAAATAAATAAATAATTTTCAGTCAAAATGTACATATTCTGATTTTACTATTCAGATCTGCCTCCATCAACAATAGATGGATCGAAGTCTCTGCCCTTCATCTTTTTCTTTTTTGATGATTGATGAAGTTTCACTCGGATATGTCTCAATACAGAAGAAAAGATTTGTTGCTACTTTAGAGGGTACAAACCAGAATTTAGTCAAATTAGCCAAATAAAATCATATTTTGATGCTAAAAGTGCCAACTTGGTCTCAAGAGAAGTTATTAATTCATATGAAACACAATTATAGGAACACTCCACTTTTTTTGAAAATAGGCTCATTTTCCAACTCCCCTAGAGTTAAACAGTTGAGTTTTACTGTTTTTGAATCCATTCAGCCAATTGCCGGGTCTGGCGGTAGCACTTTTAGCATAGCTTAGCATAGATTATTGAATCCGATTAGACCGTTAGCATCTCGCTCAAAAATGACCAAAGAGTTTCAATATTTTTTCCCTATTTAAAGCTTGACTCTTCTGTAGGTACATCGTGTACAAAGACGGACAAAAAATGAAAAGTTGTGAATTTCTAGGTCGATATGGCTAGGAACTATACTCTCATTTCGGCGTAATAATCAAGGAACTTTGCTGCCGTAATATGGGTGCAGCAGGCGCAATGATGTTACACAGCCTGCAACTCTGCATCTACACAAACTTAGTGCCGGTCAGTTTCAGGCACTGCGTAATATTATTGCGCCTGCTGCACCCATGGTGAGGCAGCAAAGTTTTTTTAATATTACGCCGGAATGAGAGTATAGTTCCTAGCCATATCAGCCTAGAAAATCACAACTTTTCATTTTCTGTCAGTCTTAGTACCTGATGTAACTACAGAAGAATCAAGTTTTAAATAGGAAAAATATCGTCATTATATATTCTCATTTTTGAGTGAGTTGCTGTCGGTCTAATCAGATTCAATGATCTATGCTAAGCTATGCTAAAAGTGCTACCGCCAAACCCAGAGATCGGCTGAATGGATTCGAAAACGGTAAAACTCAACTGTTTAACTCAAGGAGAGTTGGACAATGAGCCTAGTGTTCCTTTAAGTCTAACCAGTTTTGTAATTGTACACATTTTTTTTTTAGTTTGTCTTCCTATTCAAAATCATACAACATTATAGGATTTTGCCATGTCATACAAATTATTGCAAGTTCTCATGAGAACATTTTACAGTCACAGTACGCAAATTCTAGAATCATACAAATTTGTGAGAAAAAAAAAATCCTCTGAAAACTTGCACTAATTCGTATAACATGGCAAAATCCAATGATATCATACATGTCCTAAAACTTATTACAAGTTTTTAAGAGAATTTGCACAAGTCTTGAAAAAAAATCTAACAGTGATCTATAAATTTCAGCTCAAAGTCAAAGTTCCCTGCTCTTGAGTAACATTTAATATCCCCATCTCCTTTTTGGTTCCTAATTATTTGGTTTTGATTAAAATCAAGTGTTTTTCAGCTGCGCCTGCTAGATTGTCCTGTTTGGTGATTTGAGCGTGTGTAATCAGCAGCAGTGCTAAATGTTGTTTCATTAGGTGTGAAAAGGCCCCATAACTCAACTGCAACCAGCCAAGCCTCCTCCTGGCACTGGCTGGTTACTAATCTGTTTTTCATTTCATCTGCACCAATGCAGGAGCTCCGTAAAGGAAAAAACGACATACATCGCTGGTTGCCCTCCTGTGAAGTCGAGGGTCAGATGGTAGAAGCGTGGCTGAGAAACTCTTAAACACTCCAGCTGTGAGCAATGATGTGCTATTGTTACCAAGTAAGTGACTGCTTCAAACGAGTATGTTGTAATGTGATTCACTCCGCACTCCACACAGTACTAAACATTAACTGATACTTTCTCATGACTGTTGTATTATCTTGTGTAAAATGGCACTGTAATATAATTCATTATTGTTCAAAAATGGCAAATGAGGTCCCTATAGCGCAGAAAGCGTTGTTTGATGTACAAAATAAATCATTGTGTGTATTTGGCAGGACAGAACAGAGATAAAAGGCCCTTGAGGTAAAAAAAAAACAAAAAAAACAAGTGAGGAGACATGACCTCTTTTTTCCCCCTCTGAAAGACTTGACGGTGTGAGTGTCTTCTACTTGTCTTTTTTTCCATCCTGAATAGATTATCGCAGGGCCTAATTTGCTTGGTGAGAGCCATGGAAGAGTGAACCAAGCCCTCCCCTCTCATTTCTTCAGGGATGACTTCTGAAGCTCTTAATAAGGCGACAAGTACGCCTTCCCGTATTGAAATACATCAAAACCACTAATCCTTGTAGATTGGAGCCACCCACTGATTCAGATTGTCATTATGTATTTCATAAACGTTCCAGTCTGAGGTTTTTATGCTCCCAGATAAAAGAAAGTAGAGAAACCTCAAGAAGATGTGGGCGGAGGAGGAAGGTGTAAATGTTCTTTTCATTAGCATTCCTTGCTTTCTGCCGAGTTAAACCTGAAATGGCTGACTACCGAAACATTCTCTATGGCTGTTTTCCACCTAAGATGAAAGCCCCATTTGCGGTGGCGATAATGGTTGCGGAGCCATGTGATTTGACGTGGCTTGTATTTCTCTGTTCTCCATCATTTAATTGGGTTTAAGGAGCGTGAGAACACTGCAGACTTTGTGACCGTCGCAACTAATTGACCAGAAGAACATTACTTACAGTGGTGCACCACTGTGAAAACAAGAGAGGAGGAGAGAGTCTTCACTTTCGCCCATTTGTAGATGTTAAGCAGTTTTATGTTACTACTTCACATTTGAAGCCAGCAAACACAAAGAAGCGGTCCCCTTTTTACAAACACGCAGCGCCGCAGTCTGGAGTCATTTTCACTTGGCTCATTTCTCTTTACTGAAGCTGATAAGTTGATTACTGATAAAGTATGATTAATTTCAATAAGCTAACTAATTAAAGTGGAATTTTATCTAAATAAGTCAGCTCTGATAGCAATAGACATGAATTTTAAGTTGGAACTAAAGTTGGCAGTTGACATTTGTTATTTAATTTTCTTCCGTTGAGCCGCTCTAACACGATTTGCTCATTGTCTTCCATTATACCGAATGTGCTTTTCCTATTCAATTAGCCTTTAAGCAACTAAGAGAAGTCCATGAAGCAATATGGCTCTGGCATTTCTTTACCGAAATTAAATGTATAATTAAACGTAATTGAAGACATAATTGTTCCTGGCAGCAAATAATAGAACTAAATTGTGCCTGTAAGGAGAATCAATATAAATGCTGACATTCCTCTTGCGTCTGAAAAGAAGTTTGTCAATTCGGGACCCGACGAGAGTGACTCGGGGAGGGGGAAACGCATTTAGACTTCTTTGGAAAGGGAAAAAAAAAAAAGAGAAGGTAGCTGTTGAAATGGACTCCTCTATTTTTCATGAACAAGGTCACTTATCAGTGACCGGAAAGTCACCAAGTTCTCTTCATCAATTTAATAAGGATTCAAAGTAGAAAAATAGTACGGTCATTTCTTTGTAATACACCCCTGGGCTTTTTATTATGACTTCATTTCCCAATGTAATATTGGAATGTCTCTATAATTGTAAAAGTGTAATAGACTCTAATAGAATTTCATTTTGAACCCTGAATGGTCTATGCCATCTCTGCTCAATTTGAGTAGAATAATGATTTTTAATGTCCACACATGGCTTCCTGTGACCTTATTCAATCTCAGGCCTGATCAGGAAATATATCGATTCAATTACAGCCTGATGACAAGCCAGCTGAGGAGAGGAGGGGAAAAAAGGTCAGCATATATTTGAAAATGTAAATCTTAACAATGTCTTTTGGGTTTGCTGAAAAAAGCCATTATCAAATGCCATTTGGGTCCAACAGCACCAGGCCTCTTTTTCTCCCTCTCCCTCTCTTTTCCCTGAGCGATGGGAATCGTTACAACATGTTCAACACAGAGGTCGGACTTTCCTATTGTCTGGAGTTGTTATATGCGCAGTCATTTCGCAGGAGGGGCCTGTTTATTGGGTTATGTCTGCGCCTCGTACCGCTACTTGTCGCGCACCGGAAAGGCTTAAAGTTTTGCTGGTTCGACGGCCTTGCTGCCGCATTTCCTCTCCGCGAGTCCAAGGATGTGGCTCTTAATGGTGGAATTTTAAAATGCACCGAAGTGCTCCAAATCCACTCAGAGCAAATTACATGCACATCACAACGGCTGCTAATTCTTAGTTTGGTCATTAAAAACTCATTAAAATTAAAGTGTTCATTTGCATAGCTCTGTGTGTTGCATCATAAATTATTAATTGAAAATAAATAAATGAATGCAATTTGGAGGAATAAGTGGTGGAACACATGCACCTGCAGAGCTGTTTTGACTGTTTTCCTTGACATTGACAAAACAAAGAAGGGGGAAATGGGGAATCTGGGGCTGTTCAAGGTTGTTTTGTGGACTTTTTTTTTATGATGGCTCTTAGTAACTGATATTAATATACAAACTACTTTCTGAAAGCAATCACTAGCCCTTCCTTTAAGATGCCTGTCTGGAGCGGAACTTTAAATGTTGAAATCCATTAACTGCAGTTGTTCACTAGCACTTAGGATCGCTTCAGAAACTAGGATTTGACATTCAGCGTTGCGTTCAATACTTGATTAAAATACGTACTGTTATGTGTCAGGCGGCCTGCCTTTATGCCTCGTTTGATATTTTTTGCTGTTATATTGTCTCTTTTTTTCATTTGCAAGCATTGGTAATTGCAGCCCTTTTTCAAATCACTTCATTAATTAAATGAGATTGGAAAAGGTTTTGTGCTAATGGATTACGCAGGGGCCTGGTGGCTCAGCCCTGTTTACCCGAGGTCACATTTCATTTGCTGCCTATGTCAAGCGACTAGCGGCAGGACCCTCTGAGGCAGGCCAATCAATGTCTCCGTGCCCAAGCCCTCAAATGAATCCATTAAAGTTATGCGGATGCATCCTGCCTGGATGGAGAGGGAGAAAAAAAAGGTCTCCTGATACCTCTGATAGAAATTAGCCATGAATTAGGGGCAAGGCTGCCTCAGTCTGGAAACAGGCCAAAGCGGAATTAATAGGCCATCAGTGCCTCTTGTGTGTTAAATCCCATTTGTTCGCAGTGTTTCATGAAAGAGTTTTTTCTTCTGCCTCATCTGGCCTGGCCTCGGACCCCCACGCTCCATCCAACACGACCTCAGATTGTTAAAGAGTTCAACAAAAATCTAAATTCTGCCATTATTTACTCACCCTCATGTTGTTCTAAACCTGTACACAACGACATTTTTTAAAAGAACCGTCACACTTCTCTTCTTCACATAATGACAGTTCATAAGGATTGTGTCTGTCAAGCTTCAGAAACCACCACAGGCACTTGCTAGTAATGATGTCACAACTGGCACGCCATTTTTGTAGTCCTTTTGTAGTTCATTTCAGAGATTTCATATCAAGTAAATAACAAATTTGTGTTTGTTTGCCACATAAATATTATATTTGAATTCAAAAGACTTGATACACACACACCCTAGTAAAAAAGTAATTTATATAAAATACATTTATTTCATACCAAGTATAGTTCAAATCTATTAACATATTTATTGACATCGCTCAAGACCACTTGTGCACAATGCACGTTTCTTAATATTAAGCCTAAAATGTGTTAATGTCACACCCCTGTG
This sequence comes from Cirrhinus mrigala, assembly GCA_036247105.1. Lineage (NCBI taxonomy): Eukaryota > Metazoa > Chordata > Actinopteri > Cypriniformes > Cyprinidae > Cirrhinus > Cirrhinus mrigala. The sequence goes on along the minus strand of CM070013.1, from coordinate 35,146,204 downwards.
GACTGTTTCTGTGGTTTTTCCCTGTGTATGCCCTTATTTGGTCTTTCCTGTTCCGTTTCTAATTATTACGTCATTGTTTAATCGATCACACCTGTCCTCGTCTGATTAGCTTGTGTATTTAAGTTTGGTTCTTTTCCCCGTTGGTTTTTCTGTTCTTAAAGTCAACTAAAGTCAGTTGTGAGTCACTCCATGTCTAAAGTCTCTTAGTTGTGTTGCATGTGTATTCCCTGCTGTTCCTGTTCCTTCCTGTTCGTTCCTGTTCCTCAGTGTGGATTATTTAAATAAATGTGTATGTTCCTGATCTCCTCGTTCCTACTCCTCATTCCCGCACACGACACCTGTGACAGTTAATGTTAATGTCACTATTGATGAGAATTGTGTGATCTTTAAATATTACAGATCGTTAAATGCAAATATTTAAAATGTACCTACTTGCATTAGTTCTATTTTAGCACAATCAAATATACTTAAAGTATATCTTTAGCTGGACTTACTTCCACACAATAAAAGTGCATTAAGTACAAAATTAGTTGTTTCAGTTTAGCAGACTTTAAATATACTAGTTTAGTATACTAAAAGTACAATTGCAGGGTATTTTTATTAAGTACATAAATCTGTAAATTTTGGAAGTTCAAACTTGGGGGGGGCACCATTTAAGTCCACTATATGGGGATCATTCCTGAAATGTTTTCTTCAAGAAACATAATTTCTTATCAACTGAAGAAAGAAAGACATGAACATCTTGGATGACAAGGGGGTGAGTAAATTGGACCGAATCGGTTGGACCGAGGCTTTGGGGACGTGTAGAACATGTTTGCTTCTGGTCCACAAGAGTGGACGACTCAGGCTGTGTTTTCGTGATCTGAGTCTCGTGAACTAATCTTAACTGTAGATCTCTCTCCTCCGACTGCAGATGCGACCCCTCAGTGCGGCATCATTATTTTCGCCGTGTGGAGAGTCATGAGATATGAGACATGAGATAATTATTAGACATATACTTTATACATAAAGTAATGGCTCTTGGCATCTGTGATTCAGAGGAGCTGTCTAGCTCCTTTTCTCATGCCCACTCATATTGAAGCTCTGCATAATTCATTGGAATGTTGCCCTTAATAAAGCGCCGAGTCGTACTGTGAGGCTTTACCGTGTACAGTTCTGTCTCTCTGTTCGCTTTGGCTGTTGCTGAGGGTAGTTTTGTCCCTTAAAGACCAATTAGCAGCCTTTGTTTAGTGCAGCGTAATCGTTTAAACTGATGGATCAAGCTGTTTTCTCCACACTCAGGTTCAGTGCTGATGAAAGTCTGCAGAAGGAGTGGATAGAACAGAAAAAGCTCTATCGTTTATTCTGTTCCCCAGCTGAGTTTGGCTGATTGTGTATGCTTCCATGTCACTGACCAACAGCAAAGATAACCTCTAAATGAACTCTTGCCCACCAAAATCAAGCGGCCAAGCAAACTAGGAACTGGCATGTTTTTTGCTAACTGTTGATGTGATCAGCCACCTGAAGTTAAACAAACATTTCAGACCATCAAAAATCCATTACCTAGGTTTTCAAGTGTACAAATTATCCTTTGTTTGTGTCATATGTCTTGAAATAACCTCACATTTACCTATTGCCAAACTGTTGTTTTGTTCTTATTTCATTAAAATTTCATAGACTGCTAGTTTGATCTAATTAAACTTAATGAGTAGGGCTGCAACGATTAATCGCACGATGTCGTGAGGCGCGTTTAGTCAATGAAGCCGGTACTTTGATTAGTAGTAAAGCTCCATCACGTGCGTTCAGCTGGAGCGGCACAGAGCCGTAAATCACTGACAAGCTACGCCAAAATCGCGCTCAAAATCGAATTTGATTTTGCGTGCGATTTGGCGTAGCTTGTCAGTGCTTTACGGCTCTGTATATTACTTGCCGCTCCAGCTGAACGCACGTGATGGAGCTTTACTACTAATCAAAGTACCGGCTTCATTGACTGAACGCGCCTCACGACATCGTGCGATTAATCGTTGCAGCCCTATTAATGAGCCAACTGTTCATTAGCTAAAATGCTGGACCAAACACTTGTGTGTATTACTGCATGTCAGTTATTGAAATGAGACATCAGGAACTTTATCACTTTATACATTTTTGTAAATATTTATAAAATAATGTTAATGCAACCATTAATTAATATTAGTGTTTGTAACCTTGTGAAAAGGAAGTACACTTCAGCATAACTATTATAGAATTAAGATGCTTTAAAATAATATAGCTAAATGTAAACTGAATGTAATGTTTTCCAACACTTAAAAGATAGTTCACTCAAAAATGAAAATTCTGTCATTGATTACTCACCCTCAAGTCGTTCCAAACCCATAAGACCCGTTCATCTTCAGAAAACAAATTAAGATATTTTTGGTGAAATCCGAGCGATTTTTGACCCTGCATAGACAGCAATGCAACTACCACGTTCAAGGCCCAGAAAGTTAGCATGCATCATGGTACTCTCGTGAATGTGTGAAGAAATTGTTGAATAAAGTCATTATTTTTGTTTGATTTGCGCACAAAAAGTATTCTCGTAGCTTCATAAAATTACGGTTGAACCACTGATCTCACATGGACTGTTTTAATGATGTCCTTACTACCTTTCTGGGCCTTGAATGTGGAAGTTGCTCGGATTTCATGAAAAATATCTTAATTAGTCTTCCGAAGATGAACAAAGGTCTTACAGGTTTGGAATGACATGATGGTAAGAAATGAATGAAAGAAATACAATTTTGGGGTGAACTATCCCTTTTATTATTTATTTAAAAAAAAAAAAAAAATACAAGTGCACATTCAATACAGTTAATTAATACAGGTTGTGGCCCAGAACCGCTGGCATAAACAACGACAAGTAGTGTTCTCCGCTCCTCTCTGGCCTGAATGTAGGCCGGCCCATCTAAGCAAGCCCACATAAAATGACCCACTGTAATGGATTGAACTGCACATTCACATTTTCTTCCATAGCTGCCATCCCACACGCGCAAGTACGAACACATCCGCATACACCCAACGTAAATGAGATCTTAAACGGCTCTATGCTTTTCCCCTCTCTCTCCAGCACCAGAGTCACGCATCATAGTCCGCAGCCAGCAAAACAAGATGAAATAAAATTCTAAGCCGTCCTGGCAGTCAAGGACACCATTCCCTCACCGTAATAGCCTGTATCGTCTGGACACTCCATGTGTAGCTTTTCTTCATTGCTCTGGGCTTTTCTTCCAACAATAAGCTCTTTATCACTCCTCAACACAATTCATTTAAAGCCACCGTCAAGAAGCAATCAAACCTTAAGTAAGAGGATTCAAAGTCAATGTGTTATTGTTCAGCAAAGTACCATTGCTTCATTTCCATAATGCACACAAGGAAGATGCCAGGGAAGTCACACTTTAGTGATAGGACACATGAAAAGAAACCATTTGCTCGATTCTATTTATTGCCATATTATTCGCATTCTTTTGTGTGCACGTTATGATTTAATTGTTCCTATTGTTTTCGCATTTCCTCTCTGTAATGTCCCTGTTTTCACTCGTGCTTCTCTTATTTTCTTCCTCTTTCTCCGGGATGGCATTATGTTTGGCTTTCTTGTCTCTCTGCCCTGAACACCAATGATTTAGCAACTCTTGACATATCCATTACACAGTACAGATTGGCTATTCTCTCCTCCTCATGTCTCAGCACCTATAGAAATGACATGTACCTTTCTATTTTTTCTCTAATGCCCTCAATCCATGGACTGATGCTTTTAGCTAGAAAAGGATTCAAATTTCAGGAGTCCTTCTGTACTATTAACCAGAGACTTCAATCTTGACAAAGTCTTTTTTGGAAAATGCTTTCTGGTTGATATTGCTTCTCTGCTGTTCATCATTATTTGTATGAGTCCTTACATATATCTTACATTCTGTATGCAGGCAGTGATTAGTGTTCTTGATTTCATGCACTTATTAATTTGTCTAAATACACAACTTACTGTAAATTATTGCTGCAATGATTCTTCGATTCTATTCGAGTATTTGATATTTTAAAAAATCCTCGATTGCATTTTGCCAGTGTCCAGTAATCGGCAAAAGACCGGAAGTGGCGCATTCCACACATTAATCCCATTTAAAAATCATAATAAAGCATAATGCTATTAAGAATTCACAAACGCTACGATTCAATTAAATAAACATATGTGATGCAGGTTTAATTATTTACATGTGTGTAACTTAGGTTACATACGTGCGTGTCAGAGTTCACAGTAAATGCTGCTACACAAACTGTTATCATTTACATGTGTGGAGCATCTTAAACTCCATCTCTGCATGTAGCTAAGAGTTTGCGTTTATTATAATCATCTGGGATCGGAACGTGCGCTATTCCATCAGATTTGTAAGGTAATCATTTGTAAACCTAAGCAAACACAGGAGAATGTCATCGCGATTTCAAAATAAAAGCTCAAACCCTCACTCTGAGTTTGCACGTTTTGGTGTCCACATATTCAAAAAATTACAGTGACTGTAGCATTACTATCATAAAGAAATGGCCAAATAATTAAGATTAAGTGGAAATTTGTATTAAATGTTGTTGAGTCAATATTAAACACTGATTAGATCGCACAGTCACCTGTAAAAACAATCGTCAGGCCGTTGGCGCCCTCTGCAGTCATTTGTTATAATGCCTAATGTACATTAGCTCTGTTGTTTGTTTTAGCAGTTTTGTTCAATAAAACTGTAATTACTTGCTTTTGATACTTTATTGGAACTAATTATTATTGCCTCATTGCAATTATATATGTATTTTAAGTTATTTTAAAGGCTATTGTTCCCTTGGGTCTATTTTTATTACTACAAAAAAAAAATATTATAATGATCTTATTACTCAATTAATCATCAGAATAATCGACAGATTACTCGATTACCAAAATAATCGTTAGTGACAGCCCTACTGTAAATATGCATGTACGTTCAGAGTCATTCACTTCAAGCTTCACTGACATGGTCTCTAGTTGCATAAAGACTGTGACAACAGCACTATGCTAATTCTAAAGAACGCTGAATTTCACCTTGTCTCGTGCTATAGGCTGCTGTGCATGACCTTAAGAGCCATCTGGTCCTGTCTGAAGTCCGAAGTGTCTCCTGTAACTGTCTACTGTTTAAATCACCCTCATCACAGATATTGCGCGAGGCATATTGCGGTTAATGGTCTGACAAACATGTCTCAGGCAGGTCCTGTCCACTCTTTCCATCTCCACGAGACTGTCCTTCCTCACCCAGCCACTCCTCCATCACTAGAGGATTAGAGCTAATGCTTTAAATGAGCACGGTCCAGAACCAAAGGGAATTAAAGGCAATTAGCATGCTAACAAACGGCTAATAACATGTCGTTTCCACTGTTTGTACGGCTTTACCTGTACTCTTTTGACAAGAGCTTTCATTCCCCCCTGTAATGAATGTACTCGGGTGGTCTATCAATTATTGAACGCAACTATTTTAATATTAATAATTCTGCTTTGTTAAAAGCCCGGCTAACGTAAAAGGATCACAGGATTAATATTTCCACATTTTATCACCACTCTGCCATAATGTCACGAGGGACTAGAGTTTTGTTCAGAGATTTCACAGTAAACGGTAAAACAACTTAGCGGGCTTGCGAAAGAGGTTGTACGAGTGCCGCTGTGACGCCATAGAACGTCCCCCTAATTAATCCCATGTAATTAGCACTAGCGTTCTATCACGGTGGTTTTTACACTGTGATAGATTTCCCGGAAGCCATGCACAACGTTATTTATGTCTAATGTTATTTATGATGGTTTTTCGGTGCAGCAGATCTCTGTGATTTAAAAAGCATGCATGATTCATCTCCACCGTCGTCTCTGCGCTCACCCAATAAGCAAGCACTACTAATTACAATAATAATGATGATAATAGTAATAGCATCATTTCAATCTCACTTTCAGTAATTGCATTGTTCCACCCGTTTCCGTTTCTGCTTAAATTATATTTAACTTCATCTATCCCCGGCCCCGCAAACAGGATTACTGGTACTTATCTGAAATGAAAGTGCATCTTTGACGCACTGTAATAACAGGGAGTGGAAAATCCAGTCCATCGCAATAAAGCTGAAACTAATTCATTAGAATGGCTGTCTGCGAGGAGTGTTTTTCGATTCCGCCTTGCACCGCGTGGCTTGGGCCAGCCACGCCGGCGCGCTCCTGTCTCAACCCCCCGCGGCCCTTCCCTGGAGCAAATAATAAAGGCGATGATGAGGGCCATTTGTGTGATGTGCCATGACCTGAGATGGGGAAAGGGGCTGTGGAAAAGATCACAGCAGCTGCATCAACAGCCATGTGCGTCAGGCCTCTTCAAAGGCCGCTGCTAAAAGGCCAAGCTGAACGCAAACAAGACTATCAAACTCTGCAACTTCTACGGAGATGCTCGGGGGGAAAAAAAAAAAAAGGGGATGACGAGAGGGAGGGAGGAACCGTGTCGTCCGTGCCTCCTGTTCCATAATGGAAGAGAAACACAGGGGCCCTGTTTGGTCGCCAAACACAATTAACAGGGTTTCTTCACCCACATCAATACTGCTATTTGCATAGCGTATTGATCTGAGGTCCTTATAATCACAAAATGTTAAGTGCACCAATTAATTCTCAGTCTGTTTGTGCCCTTGTCTGTTCGCCAGAAGCTCTGAAGGTCAGCACGAAAATGAACTGCTCTTTGATTTCCCTCCTTTTTTTTAGTTAGACAATGCCATTCTCTTTGAGACAGCCGAAAAAAAGCCCATCCCAGCTTTTCATTATCATTCCTTCTGAGTACAGGCTAAAGTGTTTGAAATCTTACGATCTGATTTGTCCTTTTAAACAAGGTGTTTCTTTCCTCGTTCACTAATAGGCCTCTGTTCCTTCGCTTTCAGCCGGGCCTTGGCTTTTTATAGTCCGAAAGCCCCAATATCTACCTCATATTGTCTAATAAGTCTATGACAGAGCGTTTCGCTCTTGATTCATACCCATGAGTCCAATGCCGCAAAACGTTCTGTCTGGCCTTGTTACAGCACTATGGAACATGACCTTGCGCTCGCTCCTCTATTTGAGTTGATCATAGCAATAAGTTAGCAGCTGCTCCCGTTCTCTTGTTTGTGACATCTCAATCCATTGGGAGAACGAAGGCTGCGTCTGCATGTGAGGATTATGTATGTGAACGTACCTTTCGCTTTCATAATAGCTACTGCAGATTTTTATCTTTAGATAGGATTTATTCAAAGATAATGAAAGCTTGAGGTTAGAGGTGAGCTGTGACACAATACATCCTCTCTCCCTGTATGACCGAGAATTTGCTCTTTTTCATCTAGCTCCTTTAAACACTTGTTTATGCACAGAAAAGAAGATACATAGCATCCTTTGTACACGTTTGCCCTTCCTTGTCTGGTCTGCGAGATCTGTGCTGCAGATGTGAAGAGAGGTGCCAATTGAATTCGCAGCTCAATGGCTCTCGCTTGTGTCGCACCTTTGTGTCTAAGATTGGTAGTGCATAGCCAACTGATATGCCTATATAGCATAAGCAAAAGATTCTCGTGTGCCGTCACGTGTCCTCGCATGTCAGGTACGGCTGTGGCGCTCCACTTGGCCCATTCTCTCATTCTCCATCAATGTGGCAGTCACCGGTTACGGCCAAGTGACAAATGAGCTCGCCTTCAGCGAAAGATGAATTTCAATCCACTACACCTGTGCCACCTCACCAAATGAAGGGCCTGATTGCCCGCTATTGCGTATTTGAAATGCTTAATTCCTCCATTAAAAAACCTATTTACATGAATTAGGGACAATTAGCGTTTTCAGACCCATTTCGGCTTTGTTCGCCCTGTCCATTAACATTTAAAAGTGTCGGCTGCCAGACGCAAGAAAAGCCCCGTGATCTGATTTGAGCTGACCCCCCACGTTGGGTGCCTGGATGGACCCTTTTCATCTCGCCTGCGCTGAGCTGGCCTTGCTTCTCAGATTTGCCTCAATTACACATAATCAACAAAAGCAATTCAGGCAGGGGCGAAAAAGAAAAAAAATGCCTTGAAAGAAGAGATGGATGGGGCAGAGCTGCTCTCAGACTTCATACAAAGCCAGACTGTAAATGTGCACGACATTACTGATGAAGATGGCTTCATTTTTTTTTGCTTTTCGTATGGATTCAAATCCAGATAAACAGTCCAGAATGTGAGGAAGAAGCAACTAAACGGAAAAGGTAAAGGTGACTTAAGATTTAATGAGCACATAGATAATGAGCTCACATGAGATGCATTCATTGCTTTACTACAGGTTTCTTGCATGCTTGAAAGTGAAATCAACTCAGCTCCGCTGAGGCCATTTATACCCAGCCACTGGTCTTCATCTGCTGCCCTTCTGCCCGTCCACAAATTACACTGTCTGACCCCGGTTGCTCATACATAGAAAGAGCCCTCTCTGCAAGAATCGATTAGACGGAATGATTCAAAATGTCATGGTTTTTACGAGAGGGTTACAGAGCTGAGAATTATTATTTTTATTCTCACTTCAAGTTCATGAAATCAAAAATGGTGAGCAATAGTGTACTTTTCCTGCTCTTTCTAGTAGCGACTAGCCTTATTCAACAGGCTTTCCAAGGGTTCAGCCTTTAAACACAGGTGCCATGTAAGTGTTGTATGAAAATATTTCCACTTTTTAGTTGGTTCAAAAGAGGTCGAGGCTAGGATCAAAGCAGAATGGTTGCTCAGAGCAGCAGAGAAGAAAGCAGAAAGAGTGGGCTTCGTCAAAACTAAAAGTCCTTGAAAAGAGATGAAACTGATACTTTTGTTTACCTTGTGCTTGGGAGAGCTCATAAATGTAAAAGTGTTTGTATACTCTACTATTGAAAAGTTGGGGTCGGGGGGATCAAAAACGACAGTAAAGGCATTTATGATGTTACAAAATGTTTCTAGTAACTGCTGATTTTTTGAACCTTGATCAAAGAATTCTGAAAAAAAGTTTACAGCTTTTGATGATACTAAGACATGTTTCTTTATCACCAATTCAGCATATTAGAATGATTTCTGAATGATAATGTGACTCTGAAGACTGGAGTAATGGCTGCTGAAAATTCAGCTTTGCCATCACAGGAATGAATTGCATTTTAAAATAGGGTACAACAGGGCTAAAGGTGCCCTAGGGTAAAAGTTGCCTTTGATATTATTTTCTTCCAAACCACTGGATGGGAAAATCACATGGTGTAGCACTTTCCAAAACATCTGCAGCAGCACAGCAGCGCAGAGTCCAGTCTGTGATTCATTGATCTAATATTTGATGTTTTTAAAAATGTTGTAGATTTAAGTAGCAAATGAGAATTATTGAATATATCTTGAGACAAAGGTCTTAATGATTTTCAGATTTAAGATAATTAAAACAGCACTTTTTAAATAACAAAAGAATATTTAAAAGTATGGTATTTGGGGTAAAACGCGCCCCAGCTGTTGTGGGTATAAGGCACAATAATTAACATGATAATTAACAGAAGGCTTTGTCGATATGACATTGCTAGATTCAGATATCAAAATAAGAAGAAAACAGTACAAACTTTGCTAAAGTGATTGTTTTGAACAAGTATTAACTTAGACATTATTTAAAAATTGCCACCTCATACATTTATACAATTTTGAACAAAATAAACGACTCATATGATTTATTTTCACACAAAATTTGTTGCTTCATAAATGTTCAATACCAACATATATATTTTTCTGCAGTCGTACACTTTGGGCGCAATGAAAAGCACATTTTTTTCTTAGGGTGTGCCTTTAGCCCCATTGTACCCTATATTACAATAGATAACAGTTCACATTTCAGCAGAATGTGACCTGTCCAAAAATATAATAGTCATAATGATGAAGATGATTTGAAAGCATATAGAAACTAGAGGCACTGTTTTTGAGGCTATTTTCTGTAAAATATTTGTCTATAACATTCACGTCTCTATTTAATAGTCTAGTAGTTCTGTTTTAAGATTTTCATATATTTGTTGCATGAACAAAGAAACTGAAATACAAACCTAAAAGTCGACGTAAACACATTCAGTCATTAAGCTATGGAATGATGCAATCAAACTCTGAAACGTATCCTAGAGTTTCCAATTCTGAACTAAAACCTCCAGCAATCCTGCCAATATCACAGATTTCCACAAAGGACAGAGTCAAATGCCATTGTCTCTCCAGCTTTGGTACAAATATTGTATTCTTTACCAGACAATCCTTTTCCAATATGGTTCATCTCAAAGAATGGAGAAGGCAGAGGTTTCAATATCCCCAGACGCCCCAAAATCACACACAGAGACATATACGCACATATACTGCGTTTTTTCAATTTGGCATGTGCAGCATTATACACCTCTGCTTTTGATACTAAACACATTGGCAATATTTGAATTGGTTTCCTTCATATAAGGAGTAATATTTAAAGAGAGATATGAAAATCTGACTTTTTCTATGTTTAAGTGGTATAATCAAGTTCCTGGTGCTTCTACCAACCCAGATAATGTGAAAAAGGACAACCCGATAACTTTGTTTGGTAAGCCTTTCTCTGCAAGCATGTTAAAAAACATGCCGCTCAGATTTTGCTCTCCCCCCACAGGGTGTAGAAAGGGGATCTTATTATAATATTAATGTCCATTAATCTTGACATTTCCACCCATGCGGCAACGTTGTACCAGTTCTAACGCCATGGTGAAAGTTCGAGGAAAGTATGCCAACTGTTTTGTTGTTGGCTGCACAGACGAGCACAGAACACTATTTAGATTACCAGCCTCAGAGGAGACAAGACTAATATTAACATGCGATTTCTTTCCCAGCTGTTTACCCTCACAGACATAACTGCCTGTTTTGTAACGCATTTGTGTTTTTAGCATAAACTTGTGTCTATTTAACAGTTTGAACGCAATAAGACATGAAAGAGAATTTGGTTTAGTATTCACATGCCGTACGACAACCTGCTTAATGTGTGCTCTCAGAAAACCCTTTATCAGAAGTTTAAACTAATATGGCTTCAAAACGCATGATTTCAGCATGATAGACATGATTATCAAAACCAAACAAATGTTTTTTGGTAGAGTATCTGAACTATGTTATCTGTTATGAGCTGTAAAGGCACTACCATGTTCTGGAAAAGGGGGTGGGGAGTAGCAGCTCATTTGCGTTTAAAGAGACAAGCACGGTTTTAAATTTAAAGAGACATCCACTCAAAATGAGCATTTTCAAAATGACATAAATGATTTGTGGGGTATTTTTTTTTTTAAGATTTATTTTTGGCATTTATTGTGACAGGACAGATCCATATGGACAGGAAGCGAAGTGGGAGAGAGATAGGGGGCAGGATCAGGAAAGGTCCTTGAGTTGGGATTCAAACACGGGACGCCCGTAGCGGAACGGTGCTGTATGTCAGCGCGCTGCCCAAAAAGCCATCACACCAACTTTGTGGGGTATTTTAAGCTGAAACTTCACAAACACATTATGGGGATACCCCAGACTTATATTACATATTGTAAAAAGGGGCATAATAGGTCTCCTTTAAGCAATATTTCTGACTTTCTACAGTGTAGCAAGTATTTATTCTGTGTTGTGTGGGTCTGGCACGGACAGTCTGTACTTTTTCAATGAATTCTCACTTTATAAAGTGGATTGTGTAATAGAAAAATGAAAAAGGTCACTCAGCCTATATTTCACAAGTGGTAATTTAGCCCCAGCCTTTGCAAAAGAGTCTATTAGCATAATTGTGCTATTGATTAGGAATAACTCACTTTTCCTCATTATGATTACATTCAGTTGTTGACTTCACATACAGTGAATTCATTTTTATGTCAGTCTTGTTGACTGGTATGATCTATGGCTTATCTATATCATCGATTTCTGCAAAGTTCATCCATCCATAGGTGAGTGGCATAAAAGTGTTTTACATAAAAAGATTGAAGAGGGACAATGTGCATGTAAGCGAAATGTCACTGTTGTGGAGACAAGCTCCAAAGGCATCGTCCCTTGAGGTCTTTCCTAGTGGCTTTGGCCACATTGTGATATAACACTAATTATGAAAGGTTTCATAATGGATTGCTGCATACGCCATGTGCGTAAGTGCATGTCTGAGTTTAGGTAGTGCACTACAGAACACAAAACCTCCCTATTTTTAATTCCACAGTGGTCTGAGTCACAGACTAAAAGCCAAATAAAGCACTCTCTAAATAAACACTTTGCCTGTTGTGAGGTGGACGTTTCTCCAGTGGTGGAAAAAGCAGCTGTTGTGACAATGGACTGCCCTCAGAGAACCTGTGGATATCCAGTCTAAATCCAGCCCAGGTAGCTGTGAAAAAGCTAATAATGCGTTATTGCTGCTCAGGTCTTCTCTGTCATCTCTCTATCAGTCACCCTATACAGGACTGGCCGAGTGATAATGGGTAATAATGCAACGGGGAGAGAGACCAATCTCAGCAGGTCCAGAGTGGTGTGAGAGGGGCCTGGGTGTTAGGCTCTATATCCCACGTGTGAGCCCTATCCTGAGTGAGCCGGGGAGGAAATGAGGAATCTTTCTGGAAACACGAGACATGAACGTAGATTATTTGACTGTAAAATTTGTATACGTCCATGATAAGAGCCAGCATAAAAGACGTTTTGGATTTAGCCAAAGTCACGTGGCATATATGGGGTAGGTTTTATCTTTTAGCCATTTAGTCCCGCCCCTTAGGGATTTAATGTTCCAAAGTTGCATTTTGCTCTTCTTTTGGTGTTTTCTGTTTTATTCCAATTAATTAACAGCATGAGCATGTTGCTGTTGCTCTCAGCTTGTGTATTCACCAGGGTAATCTGAACAAGGCACCATCCTTAATTCTAACCCAATTACATCTATCTTGACATTATATCCATATTTAATGGAGCTATATTCCCCCCACCCCAAACTGAAGAGAAAAAAAGCGAGAGATCAGAGATTAGTTTGGCGCTAATGCAAACTGGTGGATTTGTTGTGAGGGCGTTTAAATCTTTCAAAGAGAATGGGAAATGATGAGGAGTATGGTATTGCTATTACTTCAGGCTTACTCAAAGAATGGTGCAGGCGCCTTTTTAAGTGTCAACGCCTTTTGTTCCTTTTTGTTTTACTGCAAAGTTTTAAAACAGCCTTAAGACCTGACTTGAATATTATCTGCATTTTCAAACCTAAACATATTAAATATTCCCCTCTTTGATCACAACAAATGTGTTTTTACTTTTCTCACTGTGGTTTACTATAATATATTTCTCTCTGGAGTATTTGACAAATTGAAAACAACAAAGAACTTAAAACAACACACAAACAACATCAGCTGATTTGGGGGAACTGTTTGCCTCTCTGTAAAACACAGAAAGACCCCCTGGTGCAACTAGAACACATGCTGATAATCTACTCAGACATGGCTGACAATCATCATGTTGGTATGATTGCTACACAGTTATATAATCTAGATATTCACATACCTTAATGTTCTTATTTTAAAGCACACTGCTGTATGTCAATTGTTACAATTCCCAGAATCAACCCTGTGAGGAAAAACAACTTCAAACAATGAATACTTTCCCCCCATACATGGACCCATTATGAATAAATCACTGTTTACGTAATGCTAATGCACTGAACTAAAGGAGTTAAACCCTATCACACTCATAAAAGGTACTTCTGCACGTTAAAATCCTCCTCTCACATGACTTTTGATATAAATGACTTAGTATTGCTGCTGACATGTGGTAAAGTGGGTCTGTCTTTTGCTGTCAGTAGTGCTGGTGAATGTGAGCTGCTTCTGAATATCTGCTCTCTGGGTAATGGACAGTGAATCTACTTGCCCAATAGTCCTAAAGTGGTCACAGTGAATTCTGCTTTTATTGTCCGGCAATTACCTGATACACAAAACTCACAACAGTATCCTGTACTTTTGTAAATAATTGGCATCAATGGCTCCATGAAGAAAGGGATCTTTAAAGGGGTAGTTCACCCAAAAATGAAAATTCTGTCATTAATTATTCACCCTCATGCCGTTCCAAAACTGTAGGGCCTTTGTTCATTCAGAACACAAATTAAGATGTTTTAGATGAAATCCAGGAGACCCTCTATAGACAGCAAGGGTCCTACCACATTCAAGATCCAGAAAGTTAGTAAGGACAACATTAAAATGGTCCAAGTGACATCGGTGGTTCAACTGTAATTTTACAAAGCTATGAGAATACCTTTTGTGCACCAAGAAAACAAAAATAACAACTTTATTCAACAATTTCTGTACTCTTCGTAATGGCGCTAGGGTGACGCGGAGGAGAAGAATTGTTGAATAAAGTTGTTATTTTTGTTTTCTTGGCGTGAGGGTAAGAAATTAATGACAAAATTTTCATTTTTGGATGAACTATCACTTTAACATTCATTCAACATTTCCATTCAAGAAAATGTTCCTTATACACTCTAAAAAATGTTGGGCCAAGTACAACCCAGTGCAGGGTGAACTATGGTTACTTTATTACTATTACTATATAGCTGGCCAAAATAGGTTGTAAACATAATTACTAGAGGCATCAGTAGTAATCAAAAAGTGAACATTTATTAATAAACTATCTTGAAAATGTTTATTATTTAATTATTATTAATTCAACTTATTAATAAATGTTAATTTCCAACCTATTTTGGGTTCATTTTAAGCAAGACATGTCATTTTTAATCAATAGCTGAGTTAAATAACTACCCAGAAGGTTGGGTTAAACATTTAAATTAACCGCTGGGTCAAAGTAACTCAATCACTAAGTTTGTTTATATTTCACCTTCTGAATATTGAAATATTCTTTGAGCTAAGAAAAAAATGGTTCTTTTAAAAACTGTTCTTTGGGAATCTAAAATAGTTCTAGAACTGCTTTCCAAAAAAAAAAAAAAAAAAAAAAAAACGTGATGGAACCTTTATTTTAAAAATAGTGGAAAGCAGTTGAAACTGATCTATTAAAAATAACCAACTAAAAAGCATAATTTGCTTGCAAATTGGACTACACAGGTTACACTGTATGTACACGTTCTCAAATTTAATTAACAAGCTTGGGCACAACTAAAATATTTCTGAAATGACACACCGCACATGTGACACAGGTTGCAAAAATGTTTCTGTACTGTTTTCAGTGGCAGTGTTACTTATGGGATACATGGATAAAAAAAAACCTAGGGCTGTCAAATGATTAATTGCATACAAAATAAAAGTTTGAGTTTGCCTAATATGTGTGTGTGTACTGTGTGTAATTATTATGTATATATAAATACATACAAATGAATGTATATATTTAAGAGAAATATGTTATGTACAAAATATTTTTATTTATATAAAAATTATTTAAAATTATAATAAATACAGATACTTGTAAATATTTCTTAAATATATACATGAATGTGTGTGTATTTATATAAACATAATAATTACATACAGTACACACACATATATTAGGCAAACTCAAACTTTCATTTTGTATGCGATTAATCGTTTGACAGCCCTAAAAGAAACGGTCAGATTCACAAACAAATGAGTCAGTTCTTTAAATGAATCAGTTCAAAAACTCAATAAAATGCAGGTTAGAATCAGTAAAAAACTAATTTCTGTAAATAAATGAACTAAATTTAACAAACAAAAAAAGAAAAAAAATGCACTGCAGAAAATAAAAACTGAACTACTGCAGAAAAAAACTCACTGTTGAGCCCTGACAAGTGAAATATAGTTTCTTTTTTGAACTTTCTGTTCAAAAAAATGTTATGGACTTTTATCAGTGTTTTATGGTCAAGTAGAACCTATTTGATCACCCACAAGGATATGACTTGGTCATGGCCTTTCAAGACACTTTTCGACTGAGCTTTTCTCTGAAGTAGTCCTTGTAATCGAGCTGGATTTATCACAGGCCTCTATTAAATGCCCCAATTACTATAAGGGTGACAGCAGTGATTTTCCTATCATAGAAGGTGTGATGCTCGATTTCATTAGAGCCGCCCCTCTTCAGTAACCCTGCAGGTGCCCCCGGCTATTGTGCCAAAACTCTGGTCGACGCACCCTCTCCACACAACGCCTGCAAAACAAGAATTAAGTGCTCGAAAAGAAATTGATTCATAGCAACAGAAACGTGTCAAATGACCTTTTCCGACGCTCATTACACATGGCGCGCATCACGCCGCAAGAATGTTCCCGTTCTTCGGACCTTTTGTCTCGCTCGCTCTTCTTCTCGCCACTCGGCCTTCTCCGGGGAAATGGTAATTAATTGAAATCATTTCCATGTGTAAGGTTGCCCAAGTCCCTCCTTACACTGTGTCAATGGGTCGATAGGTATTTGGAGCATACAGTGCACACAGGTGATAAGAACTCAAGTCACACTGTGTTAAATGATTGCCAAAGCAGCAAGTGAGAGAGAGCGAGAGAGAGGAAAAAAACGAATCAGATTCAAGGGCAGAGGAGTTTGTGGAGAGGGAACGAGGGATGAGGAAGAGGAGGGGGAGGCGAGCAGTCCTCTGTGGATGACATTCTGGCAGCAGGGGCGGATGGTCAGCACCCGCAAAATTGAAATATTTCAGGTGATTCAAGGCTGGCCACATTTCTCACTCCTTTTTCCTCTCGCTCTCTCGCTCACTCGCTTTCAATTATCAAAAGGTTGTCTGTGGGAATCAAACAGTCTCCTTGGGGGAGTTCATGCGTGCGTCTCGGCACTGTCCTCGGCGTTCGGAGCGCCTTCTCGAAGACGAGGGCCACTCGTGGCCCGCCGCCTGCCAAAGAGCCGCTGTATCTTTAAGAGGCCTGTTACATGCTGTTGATTAGTTTTGCTGAGTGGGTATGCAGAGACCAATAAATTAAATATGAATAAATTAAGAATGTACTGTAGCAGAAAATTGCTTGGAAAACAACCACCTCCCCATTAAAATATGTATAGTAATGCCTTTTATGTCTGGCGACGTGGGATTAGATATCACTGTAAATTAACACGCCATCCGACCGTAGTTGAGAACTTTTCACTTTTAACAAGGACTTATAAAAAAAAGCATTTACTCTAGTGTGTTCGCTAATTAATTTGATATTCAAATGAGCTTATGTATTATAATTGCAAATATCCCCAAATAAGAGCAGTTTGGAAAAAAAAAAAAAGAGAGGGATAGTGTCAACAAAGATTGATGAAGCTTGCTTTGAAAATGCCATCTGTTTCGGATGTTTACTCGAGGCGGAGCGTTTCTCCTCTTAAGGAACGCGTCTGCGGTCGTGTCAGCACCTAACGCGCCACGCCGGCTCCGCTTTGCATTGAAGGGGATCAGGGACATCAGCATGTGAGATGAGCTCCCGCCGATAACGTCCCCGCAACGTCGCAGTGACATTGTAGCCGCATTAGCTCATTACTACAATGTCATGGGCGACATGGTGAGGATGCTGTGCATTAGGAGGAACTCGACTGCAGGTATCGGGTCTCCGCAGATGAGCCGATTAATTAGGAGAAGCGCCATTAAGGTTATTGAGATGCGACTCCCTGTACGAGGAGATGCTGGGTCCGGCGTGGGTGGGACGCCGGAGGGGGGCACTTACAATCCCTTCTCCCTCTATTCCTCCACCTCAAGTGACATTAGCACCTCCTGCACACCTGCAAGCTCCCGGAGTCGCACAGCGGGCCGCATCTCCGCATCCCTCTGTGCCTCTGACTCCAGGATCTAAAAGAGGCGACCGATTTTTAATTCCCCCTCTCCTTTTCCTCCTCCTCCCCGGTGCCCATCTGTCAGGCTACACTACTGCAGAGGAGGAGGAAGGCAAGCACCTTGTTCCAACTGGCCGCCTTTCTAATTTTCTGTGCCTCTACGGCTTGTCCCAAACAAACGCCCCTTTCTCAGCTGCCATGCTACCCTGCCTGCTGCGTTGCACACTGGCTTTTCGGAAGAAAAGTTTGCGGGATAAAGATCTCCCATCCCCCCCCACCCAAAAAGAAAAAAAATCAATTTTACAACAAACTGAAGTGTGGATGTGCCGGCGAAGAGGAATGTGAAGATATCAGGGCCATTCCTTCAGCCGAACTCCTACCAAGTTTTTCTCTCGGTTTTTTAATCTACTAAATTTCTGCTCTCTTTCACTCTCTCCCTGAGGCCTACAGATGCACTCCTGTAATTTACTGCAGGTCACATTCCACCAGCACAATTCAATTTGAAGATTTCTCTCTCTGTCTCTCTCTCTCTCCCTCACTGATATAATGAATTAAAAGTCTGGCACAAGAAAATGAGGGCCATATGTTGAAATCCCATCCCTGCTACTGACAAGGCATTAGCTGTACAGGAGGTTCTCCAAACATGCCTTATGCAAATTCACTCCCCAGCCTCGAGGGGATTGAGATTTTCTTAAAGCATATAAATCATTGTTATCTTCCCTTTTCTCCATCAATGGATCGGTTTGGCTAGTGGTAGTCGAAAGTCCATCTTGTTGTAGTACAATCGCTCGGATCAGGTTGTGGATATGATTCATTGTGTACGGGTAATAAACACTGTCATACACTATAATTATTTAATGGCTCAATCCATCAAAAGTGACCACGGCCAGACACGCGGGAAACTCGATACGGAGCTATTGTGATCCTACACTCGTCTCTGTTCCTGGCGTGACAGTGCTTCGTGTTTTCTACAGCTCCATCCAGTGGTATCACTCCGCTCAGAACCTTTAGAGTTATATAAGTCTGAGACTGAACAATCACTGAGCTTAGTTCCGTATTATAAGATAGTTCCGGTCCACTCTGATTGGAACTGATATGTTTTACTGTTTGTGCAGTGCCTTTCGAGATTGCTACACAGAATTACTTATCCTACTTTGGCTTCGTTTGAAACTATTATTTATTTATTTAAGCAAAAAATTAACAAAAATGCAGGTCTGAAATACTACTTACTTGATATTAACTTGATATGATCAATCCAGGTGAAAAAAAATGCACTTCCATAATGTACTTAAAGTGCTCTATTTTCAGGCATTAATTTTGTACTTAATATACTAAAAAATATTCTTTAGTACTTCTTAAGATAAACTTAAGATCATCTAAGTGTACTCAAATGTGCTATTTTGGGGCACGCTGAATATGAACTAAAATGCGCTTTTAACATACTATCTCTATTTAAAAAAATAAGTATGAAGGATGTATGAATGATGGGTTCAAGTGTACAACAAGTGGTAACTAAATACATTTTTTAAATACAGAGAGTACACTTAGATGATCTTAAGTTTATCCTAAGAATTACTAAAGAGTAATTTTTAGTATATTAAGTACAAAATTAGTATGTGAAAATAGAGCACTTTAAGTGTATTATGAAACTGCACTTTTTTCACCTGGGAAATATGACAGTAAATACATCTATAATGTTACAAAAGTGTTAAAAATGTTACAATCCTCGAAATGGTGTATCTTGGTTTCCACAAAAATATTAAAGGAGAAGTTCACTTCCAGAACAAAAATTTACAGATAATTTACTCACTCTCGTGTCAACCAAGATGTTCATGTCTTTCTTTTTTCAGTGGAAAAAATTGTTTCTTGAGGAAAACATTTCAGGATTTTTCTCCATATAGTGGACTTCAATGGTGCCCCTGAGTTTAAACTTCCAAAATGGAAATTCCAAAAACGATCCCAGCTGAGGAAGAAGGGTCTTATCTTGCGAAAAGATTGGTTATTTTCTAAAAAAAAAAATATATATAAATTTATATACTTTTTAACCTCACATACTCATCTTGTCTAGCTCTGCCATGCGAATGTGTACTCTGTGTAATCCGCGTCAATACAGTTAGGGTAGGTCAAAAAACTCCCATCTCATTTTCTTCTCCAACTTCAAAATCATCCTACATCGCTGCAGAAGTACAGACCCAGTGTTTACAAAGTGAAAGTGTAAAGAAGGTCAAACATCCTTTACACAAAAACGTAAAACAGTGATGTAGTATGATTTTGAAGTTATGAGAAATGAGATGGGAGTTTTTTGACCTACCCTAACTGTATTGACCCGGATTACACAGAGTATGCATGCGCATCACAGAGCTAGACAAGGCGAGCGTTTGAGGTTAAAAAGTATTTAAATTGTAATTTTTTTTTTAGAAAGTAACCGATCTTTTTGCTAGATAAGACCCTTTTTCCTCGGCTGAGGTCATGTAGAGCCCTTTGAAGCTGCATTTAAACTGCATTTTGGAAGTTCAAACTCAGGGGCACCATAGAAGTCCACTATATGGAGAAAAATCATGAAATGTTTACTTCAAGAAACATTTCTTCGACCGAAAAAAGAAAGACATGAACATCTAGGATGACAAGAGGGTGAGTAAATTATCTGTAAATTTTTGTTCTGGAAGTGAAACTATTTTTAACATTGATATTAAGAAATGTTTTGTGGAGCACCAAATCAGCATATTAGAATAATTTCTGAAGGATCATGTGACACTGAAGACTGGCGTACTGTCTGCTGAAAATTCTGGTTCAGCTTGCTGCCATCACAGGAATAAATTGCATTTTAAAATATATTAAAATAGAAAACAGTTATTTTAAATTGTAATAATATTACACAATAATTACTGTTTTACTGTATGTTGGTCTAATTAATGCACCTCTGCACCTCAATTTTTTTTAAGTATTAAAACATCTTACTGACACTAATTTAAAAAACAATATGACTATTTTGTTTCAAAACTAGTAAAAAAAAAATACACAAACATGGGGAGTGATACAAACAGTAAAATGATCCTATGTTTGACCAGTCTAATTATATTGCTTAAATATTATATTTTCATATCTAAATTGTCTTCATATCAGCTGCAGAATTAGTTATCCAGGTAATATCTCACCCTTGATGATCTATTGTTATATACACAGCTACCATAGCAGATCATTATTTTTGTTTCATAGCAACGTTCTGTTAAATCTTCTAGCACAAGTATGGCACTTCATGAATGTGCTTAATAAAAAATAGTTTAATGAAAATAAACATATTAATGCACAAATTATGTACTGACCTTATAAAAGCATCAACACACTCAAGGCCTCACTCCTTACAAGGCCTTTCGGGACTACATTCATGATAAAACAAGCCTTTCCTTGTTTTTAACTAGTTGCGCATTAATGCAGTCCATCACTTCTTCTTTGACTATAAAAGGATCAAATTGAATAGATAAATGAGTGCACAAGTAATAATACAGCTAGAAGGGTTAAATGGATGGGGCCTTCAGTATTCTCCCTGAAATTCCCATGAACACAAACACACACTCGCACACATCCACATGCAAATAGGAGGATTGTAATACAGTCTGTGTGAGTTCTGCTTGACTATTTTAATATTGTATCCATCTTGGGGATTATTCTCTCTTCAGCAGAGAGACCAGTGCTGGAGTGCTGCAGTACTCACAGTATACCCTGCTGCTCTCAACAAGATTAGAGACCCTGCACTTTGACTCCCAATCCTGCTCTCTTCATGGTGTCTAACCACTTGGCGCCCCACCGCTCACAGTCATAGCATACGGCTAACATTAAAAGTCCCCTCGCCCCCTGACTTATTTATTTGTGATGCAAGCGTTCTGCACGTCTAACGTCAGTATGAAATATTTTTGGGGGAATTAATGGGTCACATATATTGTATACACGAGTCACTGAAAGTCAAGATGAAATTCTGTTGGATGGCTTCTTTTTAATGGACAACAAAAACTATTCATATACAACAGCTTACCTAATGCAATTTGGCAAAAGATGCAGAGGAAACAACACATGTTTGTAAAATGAACAGACAGAAAACCTGAAGTCCATCAGGATAGTTTTTACATGTACTGTTGTGGCATTCGCTTTAGTCGAATGTGGTAAATACTATGTTGTGTTTGAATATTGCATCAAATTACTCTGTTATTGCCTATTTACCATTGCAAAACAGAGAGCAAAAGCTATTAAACCCTGTTATAGTCAATACATTCTTCACAGTCCTTCATGATGAAACATAACAACTTCCTTTATTCTCTAGAGAATTTATTAGCTAATAGCATTTCATTGTGCAAAAATGACTTATGCGCCTTATGTTAGATGCCATGAATAGGCAAGATGAGTTCATTTGTTCCAGGTCCATAAAAATAAAGCAGCAGCCAACCCCCCAAAAATCTAGTAGCTCATCCTCAAAACGAGGAGGCCTACTAAGAAGGCCTACAAAAGATCCATCCTACTAAGCAGACTAAAAGCACATTCACATTGGAGGAAGTACAGTTTTACTTTTGATTCACTGTAAAACTGTTCTGGCTTAAAAAGTCGTTTGTTTATCCAGCAGGCCCACCGCGTAGCAGTGACCCTCTGGAATTCCTCACCTTTGGCACTGAATGCAAGTTCTCAAGTAGTCTCACCGCCGAGGTCTAGCTGTGTTTTTTAGCCCGAAAGCCAAAGGCTGGATTGGCGGAACGGTGGATGGAAGTGGTGTAGGGACGTGGGGACAAGCTTTCGCGCCTGCTTGAGTTGGATGCTGCAGAGGCTGCTTCTGTTGATGATGGTTTGAGACAGGATCCCGAGATGGAGGAGGCCTTGCTGTAGCTTTTTGTGCTTGGCTGAGCAGGGGGTTTGTTACCTGTGTGGGACTGCGGAGATAAGACACTCTCATTCATCTCACAAAAGCGCAACACACCACACTACTGGACAGTGCTGCATGCTGTATGACAGCTGCTGGAGAAGGGTTATCTTGGCACCATCTAGTGGCTGTTCAGAGAACTGGCAGTTCTTTTTAATTTAACCGTGGAGATTAGCTATGCAATATTCAGGATTTCTTTCACATACCTTTTTAAGAGACAAAATATCTCCTTTTGAATGAGCACAAATATTTTAGAAAATCAAATGGAAAGGAATTAGAAGCGCAGTGAAGTGAACGGCTGACCTGTGCAGTGGATGTATTGAGAGTGCTGCAGGCCTTTGCTCCAGACGCACTCTTCTTAACACCGTTAGAGGACGAGGCTGATAGCTTTTTCTTCAGAGGCTATAGAAATGAAATAACACATGAAAAAGAGACCTTCAAAGCCTTTCAAGTAAGTCAGTCCACGTCATCAGTGTTAGAATTTCTAGTCATGCAAGTATAGCTCCGATCTGCTTAAATTTGCATATACCAAACTCCACAAAACTGCTTGCCAACTGTTTGCCAAGTTTACAATAAAATAATATCAGCTCACCAAGAAAATCTGACAAAAATGACAACATAAACGTTTTTATAGGTTTTATAGCTCAAATCAGGCTAAAAACTGTATTTAAAGGGATAGTTTGTCATTAATTATTTACCCTCTTGTTGCTCCAAACCTGTAAGACCTCCGTTTTCGGAACACAAATTAAGATTTTTTTTTATGAAATATGAGAGCTTTCTGACCCTGCATAGACAGTAATGTAATTACCATGTTCAAGGGCCAGAAAGGTAGTAAGGACATTGTTAAAATAGTCCATGTGACTTCAGTGGTTTAACTGTAATTTTACGTAGCTACGAGAACACTTTTTGTGCACAAAGAAAACAAAAATAATGACTTTATTCAACAATTTCTTCTCTTCCATGTCAGTCTCTGCCGCACATTCACAAGAGTACCATAGCGCATACGTGCATTCCTTTGCTTGTAAAAGGCACAGGTTTGTTCTATGTCAGAACGCCGGCTCCTGCGTCAGCAGCATTACATGTATGCATTGTGGTAACGCGCGTGCAGGTTGACTGACACAGAAGAGGAGAAACTATTGAATCACTTCTTGAAGTGCTTTTTTCAATCACTTGAAGTTGTTATTGTTGTTTTCTTTGCGCACAGAAAGTATTCTTGTAGCTTCATAAAATTACGGTTGAATCACTGATGTCCCATGGACTATTTTAACAATGTCCTTATTACCCGTCTGGGGCTTGAACATGGTATAGGGTTGTGCTGATAGACATGGTATCGTGTAACGACATTCAGAGATATCTGCTGTTGCTGATGCCTCCAACAATATCAAGACGATTATTATTATTATCCACCAAAAACAGACTAGGCACTAATCTTTAGCGAAGCAGCGCGGAGAGCCGCTTCTGGAATGCTTCAGAAACGTGCCACAGTGCAACTGATATAAACACAAGCATTGACTAGAGTGGCCGCAGTCAGCTCCGGTGGCCGTGTTGGAGCCATAATGTGCTTAATTCAATCATATTAAAAACATTAGGCTGCTTTTAGCCTTATGCTGAAGTTGCATTGCTGTCTATGCAGGGTCAGAAAGCTCTCGAATTTCATCAGAGATATTTTAATTTTTGTTCCGAAGCTGAACGAAGGTCTTACAGGTTTGGAACAACATAAAGGTGAGTAATTAATGACAGAATATTTATTTTTGGGTGAACTATCCCTTTAAGGTACAACAAGCTGTGTTGTCTTGTGAATTTGTGTTAGCTAAATGATGTTGTTAGACAAACATTATATATTAGCTGTGAATATTTTCACAATATAGTATAGCCTTGGTGCTTTTGTAAAATATCCACCACATTATTGTTTAAAAAAAAAACTAAATTACTTAATTTTTTAAAAATATTTCTTTCTTGTCTTCATTTCACATCTGCTCTACCTTTTTTCCTAATGTAGCTTTCTAATAAATCTGGCACTGCATACTGTGAATATTACTTATGGCTCTGTAATGTATTGCTTATGTTTCTCTTTTGAAAGCTGCCTTGGATATTCAGTGTCTGCTAAATGCATAAATGGAAATGTAAGGACATAAACATTCATTAAATATATTTTATTAAATTTGTTAAGTGGCATCCTTTAACTAGGTACTGTATTGTCTCTAATAAGCAAACAATAACAGAATTCTCTATGGGTGCAGTGATATACACATTAAAAGGTGAACAGATTATTTGCATCACAGCATTTATTATTTTTACAACTAAAAACAGGACTTACATTCCTACGGCTATGATGAAGGATTGATATTCATCCTGACTGCTCTTGAAAATTTGATCTGACTGGTCTTTCATAATACAATAAACAGCAGAATGCTTTTTTAATGGATGATCATACAGAAATGCTTCACTTTTGTATTTGTATGAACTGTATTGCAACACTGTTTTTGTTACCTTCTTGTTTGGGGTCAACGGTTTGCTGCTATTGCTGCTGTCTGTGATGTCCTCAGGAGGTCCTGGGGTTACAGAGAGGTCTTGAGATGTTCTCACCCCTGACCCCTTGTTCTGAGAGGAAGTTAGAGAAAGGTTTTGCAGTCCCTCGTTCATCTCCGCACTCTCTTCATCCTCTGGAGCGTTCCGGAACTGACGCATCATCTCCAAGACGTTTGTACGTGTAACAGTGGTGGAGGTGTCCCCCTTTGAACACAGATTTACTTTCTTTAAAGTCTTTCTCTCTGGCAGGTTCCACATTTAGTCATCCATCAAATTGAAGAGTGCTAATTAGCTGTTTTCTGAATCTATAATATTCATGACCTCATTTGAAAAGGGAAAAGAGTAATTGAGTTCTCTCACCGAAATCCAAGGGTTATCAAGCAGCTCGTTGGCTGTGATGCGGTGAGCTGGGTCAACATTCAACAAACACCGTATTACATTTTTGGCTGTGAGACAAAACATAAAATAGTTACCACACTGGCTGAACTGCAATCATAATGGAACGGAGTAGGTATTAGAGGCAGTTCTAACCTGCATCACTAATTGTGTGCCACACAGGGCCAGAGAAAGTGAGCTCTCCTTTCATAATCATCTCAGAAAGCCTTTCCTTAGAGCTGGAAATGAAAGGAGGCTCTCCACACAGTCTGAAAAAGAATAACAAACACAACCCAAACATACACGCAAAGTTTAAGTCAGCAATGTGAGTCTGTGTGTGGGCATGAGATGGAAAACAAAATGAGAGATCTTCTTACAGCATGTACATGATGACGCCAATGCTCCACAAATCACACTGCTGGCTGTACTGGTGACCATTAACCACCTCAGGCGCTGAAAGGGCAAGTCCATGTGTCAATAATGAAAGATGTTGAGCCTGGTGTAATGTGTGATATCTGATGCGTGACGCCGTTGACAGCTTTCAGCCTCTACTCCTTCTCGAATGCTATCAGCTTCACATCACTTAAATTAGGTCATCTCCTCTTTACTGCTCATTTTAATCAGCCTTTCATTCAATTTATTAACACCCCCCATAGTAATTCATCAAATCACGAGTAAATGGAACATGTGAATGTATGCGTTTGAATATATGAATTACCCATGTAGATAGGCGTCCCGCAGGTGGCCTGCAGCATGTTTTCACTGCCCACACCGCCCTTCTGAACAGAGAGTCCGAAATCTGTGACCTGAAATGAGATGTTATTCAAAATCAACATAAGCACATACAAGACACACTCAAACATTGCCTTCTTTTCTTAATGCTGTTTTTCAGCATTAGATTCTGATCTAGCGAAATGTTGTGCTGGATCACTGTATCTCTCTCGCTTTCACTTGTAGATCTCAATGAAACTACACTGACCAAAATTATAAACGCAACACTTTTGTTTTTGCCCCCATTTTCCATGAGCTGAACTCAAAGATCTAAGACTTTTTCTATGTACACAAAAGGCATATTTCTCTCAAATATTGTTCACAAATCTGTCTAAATCTGTGTTAGTGAGCACTTCTCCTTTGCCGAGATAATCCATCCACCTCACAGGTGTGGCATATCAAGATGCTGATTAGACAGTGCGATTATTGCACAGGTGTGCCTTAGGCTGGCCACAATAAAAGCCCACTCTAAAATGTGCAGTTTTACTGTATTGGGGGGGTCCAGGGGGGTCCGAAAACCAGTCAGTATCTGACCACCATTTCCCTCACGCAGTGCAACACATCTCCTTTGCATACAGTTGATCAGGTTGTTGATTGTGGCCTGTGGAATGTTGGTCCACTCCTCTTCAATGGCTGTGCGAAGTTGCTGGATATTGGCAGGAACTGGAACACGCTGTCGTATACGCTGATCCAGAGCATCCCAAACATGCTCAATGGATGACATGTCCAGTGAGTATGCTGGCCATGCAAGAACTGGGATGTTTTCAGCTTCCAGGAATTGTGTACAGATCCTTGCAATATGAGGTGATGGTCGTGGATGAATGGCACAACAATGGGCCTCAGGATCTCGTGACGGTATCTCTGTGCATTCAAAATGCCAT
This sequence comes from Cirrhinus mrigala, assembly GCA_036247105.1. NCBI lineage: Eukaryota > Metazoa > Chordata > Actinopteri > Cypriniformes > Cyprinidae > Cirrhinus > Cirrhinus mrigala. The sequence continues at coordinate 35,119,066 of CM070013.1, read as the reverse complement.
CAATAAAATGCACCTGTGTTCGTTGTCCCAAACATACGCCTGCCCATACCATAACCCCACTGCCACCATGGGCCACTTGATCCACAATGTTGAGACCAGCAAACCGCTCACCCACACGACACAATACACGCTGTCTGCCATCTGCCCTGTACAGTGAAATCCGGGATTCATCCGTGAAGAGAACACCTCTCCAAAGTGCCAGATGCCATCGAATGTGAGCATTTGCCCACTCAAGTTGGTTACGAAGACGAACTGCAATCAGGTCGAGACCCCAATGAAGACGACGAGCATACAGATGAGCTTCCCTGAGACGGTTTCTGACAGTTTGTGCAGAAATTCTTTGGTTATGAAAACTGACTGTTGCAGCAGCTGTCTGGGTGGCTGGTCTCAGACGATCTTGGAGGTGAAGATGCCGGATGTGGAGGTCCTGGGCTGGTGTGGTTACACGTGGTCTGCGGTTGTGAGGCCGGTTGGATGTACTGCCAAATTCTCTGAAATGAACATTCAATTCACAGGTAACAGCTCTGGTGGACATTCCTGCAGTCAGCATGCAATTTGCACGCTCCCCCAAAACTTGCGACATCTGTGGCATTGTGCTGTGTGATAAAACTGCACATTTTAGAGTGGCCTTTTATTGTGGCCAGCCTAAGGCACACCTGTGCAATAATCATGCTGTCATGCTTGTCTAATCAGCATCTTGATATGCCACACCTGTCAGGTGGATGGATTTTCTCGGCAAAGGAGAAGTGCTCACTAACACAGATTTAGACGTGAACAATTTTTGAGAGAAACAGGCCTTTTGTGTACATAGAAAAAAATCTTGGATCTTTGAGTTCAGCTAATGAAAAATGGGGTCAGAAACAAAAGTGTTCCATTTATAATTTTGGTCAGTGTATTTACGGCCCCAACAGACTTCCATAGAGCAGCCAGTACACCCATTCGCACAGACTATGTGCTCCTGAGCCATATGAATAATATATACGAGGAGTGTATATCGTTTCATTGGTGCGTCAGGGGCGGGCAGGATTAATATCCAGGAGAGATGACCACCTTCTGCCAGATAAAAGCTTTTAATACAGTGCCAGGACAGCGCTGTCTTTGGGCCCCCGTTCTACTCTGATTTATAACACAGCGCTGCCCTGATTCAACCCTCCGCTCCAGGTAGCGGCTTCAGTCGGCTCCCGTCAACGCTCTATTCTGCTCCACGCTGTGCCCCGGCTGGTAATTTGTCTCAGAAAAGCCACTTGTGATTCATTTTCTTTGAGAATGTGATATGAAAGGAGTTAGGCAGGAGGTCTGGTGTAATGAGACAGTATTTAAAAAGCAGTTAAAAGGTTTGGGCAAGGAGGACGGTGGGAGAACTAAACAACAGACGAGAATGTCCAGAGGTCCCGCCGTGTTTGAATGCCATACCACATGCCTGCGCAGAAGTTTTTACCGTCTCTCTCACCTTGATATTGACCATATCGTTATCGTTGCCTTGGTGACAATTCTTCACAAGAATGTTTTCCAGTTTGAGGTCACGATGAACAATGTCTGAGAGAGAGAAAAAAGAAACAGAGCAAGATGGCTTCATATTATTCACAGAGAGGAAAACATGGCAAAAATGCATTGGACCGTTGGCTTCAATGACCAATTCTGGTGATTTTTTTTGCTTCGTTCCCTTTAAAGTGTCAGTTCTCATGTGAACCTAGCATAGAGTACAAGGCCCAGCTCTTCTCACCATCATGATTCTTCATTACTGCTTCACACATTAACTGTACGCACTTAAATAGAAATGTGAAAATAATCAAATTATAATCAGCGTGTGAGGCTAATATACTGCAATCTCATAAAACACTCTAGTCCTATATACACATTGCAAGTGGCATCATTAGCTCCTCTAGACATGAGGCACACCAGCACTCGGGGACTGTTGAAAAACACACCTATTAATCAGTATTCCTCCCCTGCTCGTTGTTAATGACTCATTAGCCCCATGTAATGGTGTCTCATTGCCAAGCAACGTCCTAAATTACCTCTAACTGCAGATTTCACAAGAAGAAGAGAGAAAGAGAAAAAAAAAACAGCAAGCATCTTCAAATAAACCCCTCAGACTCAATTAAAATGGGCTGATATTTTGTCTGACAGTTGTTCATTATTATCTCATTATTAAAACAAGCCTGATTCTCCGTAATGACAGAGAAACTTAATGTGGATGCAATCATCAGAGTGATTATCGGATATAGGAGGAACAAAGGAATCCAGGCCGTTGCGTATGACTTAACAAAGATGTGAGCAGGATTTTCATTCAAGGCATTTCTCTAAAGGTAATGATAAAATGTAATATGTTTTTAGGGTAAGGATTACACAACACATTTCCTCAGAAAACCCAACCATAGGCTCATGAGAACCATCTGCATACGGATGTCAGAGGAAGGATGTTGGGTTTTGTGTGCATCACCTTTTTTATGCAGATAAACAATAGCTTCAGATAAGCTTTTGATGATGTGTCTGGTCTCCTCCTCAGAGAAGTGCTTGTTCTTTTGCAGGAGATCCTTTAGATCGCCTCCTTCACAAAGCTCAGTCACGAGGTACATCCTCTGGAGAATGGCACACAAACATACATACTGTATGTACATTTCTAGTTTCTGACATCAAACGCAAAACCGTTGTCAAACACAATCCGGCTGACTGAACTTTAAAGGAAAGAGGAGTGTGAAACAGAATAGATGTTTTTGCTCTCACCTTTGGTGTTTCAAAGACTTCCTCCAGATGTATGATATGTTCATGTTTCACTTGTTTCATGATGCTCACTTCTCTTTCCAGATGTTTAACACCAGAGGTGCCTGCCTGCATGGATACAAAACATTTGTGACACTAAACCCATCCTTAGCAACCATGGGAGCGGCTCTCCATCAATCACCTCTGTCAACAGGTGAAACATGACGACCGAACACTTACCTTCTCTTTGTTCACCTTCTTAATTGCCCACTTCCTCTGCGTCTCAATGTGAGTGGCTTCGCAGACGACGCCAAAGTTGCCTTGACCTAATTTCCTCCCAAAGGAATAGATTTTCTGGGTATCCAAATAAAGAGGCCGCATTATGTGAAGTATTACATACGCACTCCTTCTCCTATAGTGACAGTAAACAACGCTCCAGCTTTGACTAATGGGGACAGAATGAGGGTGGGTTTGTTTTTCAGCTTCTCTATACTCCATTAAGTTGAGACCTGAATCCTTAAAGTGGAACTTAATTTTCAAGTTTGCCAGTCTCTGGAGTTTGGGAGAATATAGTATTTCTAATCAAGTTACAAATGATTAAGTTGCTGCCGCAGTTCATTCAATCTCAGGTCTAATTAACTTGATCATTATCTCTGCGCATGCAAGGCTGAGCACTGCCTGCTGCGGATTTGGCAAAGACAGCAGTCAGAAACCTCTTGAGAGGGCGAGGGCAATCAACAGCATAAAGAGGTGTAATTTCCCTCCAGGCCTGACGAGGGCGCTACCAGATTGAAGGGAGGTCACGCTGGGGCAAGCAAGGCCATGGCTCTGGTGTAGGATAGAAATGGCCTTTTGCCACTAATTTGAAACCATTGCCTTCTGTTTGCTAGAATAATGTCTTCTGCGCAGCAAGAATTCGAGGGAAAATTGGTTGAGAATGTGCATGTGGAAATAAGCATGCACTGCATGTAGATCAATAAGGACTCTACCTGTATGTCGGATTCATCCTCAATGCGAGTGTGGGGCACCTTCTTCTCTGCACTGTTTGCGCGAGTCCACTGAGAAGCCATTTTCTTTTCTGCTCCAGAAGCATTGGTATGTGTCATCTAAGGGTTAGATAAATCAATTTTTAGTAATTCGCACATATACAGCAACCATATAATTGCCAACATAGAAACTCTCACAAAAAGCGATCATAGAATTAGAGACACTGGGTTCTGATTTACTAACCGTGCATGTACCCGTATTTGTGCGGGAAACCTGTGTCTGAATATTTTCATGATTCATCGATAAATTTATAGAAATTAGAAATAACAAAAACCATACACACAGAAATCACTACATGTGGCCTTAGAAACATAGAATGTTGACCATGTTAAAAAACAAAAAATAGAATAATAAAAATTACATTAAAGGAGAAGTCCACTTCCAAAACAAAGATTTACAGATAATGTACTCACCCCCTTGTCATCCAAAATGTTCATGTCTTTCTTTCTTCAGTCGTAAAAAAATTGTTTTTTGAGGAAAACATTTCAGCATTTTTCTCCATATAGTGGACTTATGGTGCCCAGAGTCTGAACCAAAATGCAGTTTAAATGCGGCTTCAAACGATCCCAAATGCGGTTGTAAACAATCCGAGCCAAGGAAGAAGCTGGGCGAAACAAACGGTTATTTTCATAAAAATAATACAATTTATATACTTTTTAATGTCAAGCGCTTGTCTTGTCTTACTCTCCCTGAGCTCTGTTTTTTTCCGGTTCATGGCAGTTAGGGTACATCGAAAAACTCCCACCTCATGTTCTTCCTAAACTTCAAAATCGTCCAATATCGCTGTTTTATCGCTGATCTTCTTTGCACGTTCACTTTGCATAGACTGGGTCGGTACTTCTGCAGCGATGTAGGATGATTTTGAAATCATTTTGGAAGTTGAGGGAGAAAATATGGTTGTACAAGTTTTTCCGACATAACCTAACTGCCTTGAGCCAGAATACACAGTTCAGGCAGAGCAAGACAAGACGAGCGTTTGAGATTAAAAAGTATTTAAATTGTGTTATTTTTATGAAAACAATTGATCGTTTCACTAGATAAGACCCTTCTTCCTCGCCTAAGATCATTTACAACCGCATCTGGGATCATTTAAAGCCGCATTTAAACTGCATTTTGGAAGTTTAAACTCAGGGCACCATAGCAGTCCATTATATGGAGAAAAATCCTGAAATGTTCCTAAAAAAACATAATTTCTTTACGACTGAATAAAGAAAGACATGAACATCTTAAATGACAAGGGGCTGAGTACATTATCTGTAAATTGTTGTTCTGGAAGTGGACTTCTCCTTTTATCAACATTAGAATAGGTTAAAGGGCTAGTTCAAAACAAAAATGAAAATTCTGCCATTAATTACTCACCCTCATGTTGTTTCAATCCTGTAAGACCTTTGTTCATCTTTGGAAAACAAATTAAGAAATTTTTCATGAAATTTGGGAGCTTTCTGACCCTGCATAGACAGCAATGTAACTGAAATTTTCCCAGGCGCAGAAATGTCGTAAGGACATCTGTAAAACAGTCCATTGTGATACTCTCTACAATGGCATGACTTGGAGGATAATGTCACACTGATGTTACATAGACTGTTTCAAGATAAAGGTCTTATGGGTTTGAAACAACTTACGAGTAATTAATGACAGAATTTTCATTTTTTGGATGAACTATCCATTTAATGTATGTGTAAATTTTTCTGAATGTAGAAACCTTTCTGTGCATGTAAGTACCTGTATGTAATTATTAGTGAACAATGACCAGTCTCTCAAAAGCTTGTATATTACACAATGAATTGTAAAGTTTCAAATAAGATATCTCATTAAATATTCAGGCAGGAGTAAGTGTCAGTCATCACATTCATGCATCTACGAGTCTGACGTCTAAACCGTAACCTATTATTAGCTCGGCTTCACCTGTCGCTCTCCAATTCGCTTCTCACTTTAAAAGAAAGTGTCTAAAGTCTCCACACTAACATTAAGTACAATTTACTCAGCTTAAAACCAGTCTCCAGAGCCAAATTAAATGTAAAGCAATTATGGTGTGATGAGTGGGAGCGGCGAAGTGGATCCGCCACACAGACAAGAGATTAAATATTAATGAGGAAGCAGTGTCTTTAACCTCTCCTCTCTCAGCGGCATTATCAAGTCCCGCTGACAGGTCCTCTCATAACAGCACTGCCTCTCCTATTACTGACCATCTATCTGCTAAACAAAACGATTGTGACACATTCTGGAAACTCCTATTAGCTCACTTTGGTTATGTGATAAGAGTAGCAGAGGTCAAAGTGTAGCACACGGGGCACACGGGTCTAGGAAATGGGGAAAAACGATCAGGGCATAGAGTCATCTGAACTGAGAAGCTGTCACTTCTTGCAGCACTGGCTTCTGCAAATGCTAGAGGATGTGTAAAAGAGATTCTGAGCTGAATGGTAAAATGTTGCTGAACCTGTACTTTGTTGAAAGAGGAGAATTGTGAAGTCCTCTTCAAAAATGCTCTTAAACTTCAAAAACTGAGTGGCGTTGATGAAAAGGTGCATCAGCATTTCAGTGGTTTAAATCGGGTAAAACAACTGCAAAACTCAGATATGCTGAACTTAACAACAGCTGAGTGAGCCAAAACCAAAATTGAGCCATAAATGACATAAAAGCCCTAAGATCAGAGGGCTGAACAGTATATTGAAAGCACTCTCTTTATGCTTACCGCTGAATATTGATTAACATTACAGTTTTTCTTGTGTTGTCAAAAGGATACTTCTAGTCTGAGGTCTGAGGCCTTACTGAGAAGAAATTAGAATAAATTAAACTCATTCTGCAATTTAAACCTGCACACATCTGTTTTATTATTTTTAATGGGATTTTGCCATGTATCTGATAACATCAGCAACACCACACACCGTGTCAGAGTACATGCATTTCCCGCCAGGCCACGGTTTGCATCTTTGAGCTACGCTTACAGAATTTCATTTTTGCAAGCCGACTACAGAAGCAAAACATCTTCATACAAGCACAAATTTTCAATGAGCACAAAAGCAAGCACACATGTACCCAAGCAAACATAAACAGGCAAGAGGGTAATAAGCCTCACAGACTCTAAGAGAGACATATTTTAGTTCCCTCACAGAATATACCATCAGCTAAGAACCAATCCACAGACCTCCCAGATATCTGGAAGCACTAAAAGGAAAGTAATTATGGCAGATAGAATGTCTGCAATTGATCCTCTTGCATTTTTCATTTCTTGGCCATAACAGTAAAAACCCCATTAGTGCTTGTTTACTGATTGTTTATGGACTAAAATGTGCATTGTTTCTCCTGACTGTGGAAGATGGTATGTCTCTGGCTTGAGCCCAAATTAAATGTGACACTGGTATGATATCTGAACACAAAGATATTACAGTTCTCTTGCTCTTTTCTCTCTATCACATGCAATTGTCTTCCTATTTCCTCTCATGCTGTGTCTTTCTCCTCTTCTTACTTCCCTTATTGGTAATATCTGAATTATGAATTTTAAGAAAAGTATTTGGACTTGACCTGTCATTCATGTTATGTTGTACTTTTTAAGCGGTGTAATATATTTTATTTTTTTTTTTTTTGTGTAAATAATTCTAGACTATTAACAAGGCCTAATATGATAGAAAGTGAAGTTGAGGAAAAAAAATATTATTAATAATAATTGATTGGCAGGAAAATGTGTGTTGTTTACATTTTGAATATTTGTATTTATTTTACAAAAAAAAAAAAAACATTAAACGTTGAATATTTCTTAATAAACTGCCTGTTTATCATAACACAAAGGCATGCAAGTTATTTTTTTTTTAATTCACATAATTAAAAAATATTTTTTGAAATAATAAATGTTTTTAAAAATAGTGACTGTAATATGTAATCTAATATATTAAGACAAATATGACAATGTACTGCATATCTTGAATGATCTAAATTATTTATCAATGATTACTTGACTAAGAAGATTATTTGCCGAGGCCTAGCACTTGTAAAATGTTATTAAAGCATTCATGAAAGATAATTAAACATATAAGGTATGCTAGAAGCATGCCATAGTTTCAATCACAAATGTGTTGGATGTTATTTGAAGGTCATTGATTGCTATATTACATTAAATCTGAGCTACACAAAGCAAACTGAAATCAAACCTTGCGTGACGCGGTGGTCTCCTGCTCTACTCTTACTAAAGATTTTACTCTTCTCATCTGCAGCTTAATTATTCATTGACAGGTGCCTTTGATGAAAAATGATAAACGTCAAAGTTTTAATGAAGCTTGGAATTACATTACCAAGTGATAGAGTGCCTTGCTTGTCCAGACTGCTTACACTACTGAAGTCATTTAACCTCATAATCATAATTTACCTGAGTGCTTCACCTCGCCATACTACATAATGTTTTCCTGTTTAACATGTAGGTCTGTAATGGACTGCCACTTTATATAGTCCAGCAACTCATGAAAATGTTACAGAACCCCATATTTGTAAACCTATCAATGAATTATTGCATATAAATATGGCTTGTCTTGAAAATCTAAACCAAGATGTCATGACTTTCATGTGTTGGAGAAGGTTTGGAGGTCTCAAATTGCACCCCACTCTAAACCAGGATATCAATGGACGGTTGAGAAGTCCAGAGTCTAGACAAATTTATTCTTCTAAAGCAAAATAAAATAACAAAAAGTATTCTTAGAAGTCTAGAAGATATCAGTGTCAAGAAATAATGAATAAACTGCATGTTAAAAGACTGTGTGTGGTACAAAGTAATAGCACAAAAAACATGACTTTCTATTTATTTGTCCCTGTAAAATTAATGCAGCACTACCAGTCTAATCTGATTCACAAACAAATGACTCTTATGAGCCAGCTCTTTTAATGAATCATTCAGAGTGACTCCCAGTCTCACAAGTTATCAGTCTGGTGAGTCATTTACAGACTGAATTCATCAGAATTATGTCGACATTTACAGTAAATCACTGACTGAACATTAAGTTATTGTTACTTTCATTTTCATCTCAAAATAAAGCAATTTGTATGCTCTTAATGTCTTTGAAACTGCCTGATTGTTCACATGGCAACAATAATGATTAAAGGGATCATCGGATGCAAAGTTCACTTTTAAATGTTGATTGAACATTAATGTGTGTTGGCAGTGTATGTAAACACATCTACCCTATAATGATAAAAATCCATGCAGTGGTTTTTAATTAATCTGTAAAAATAATATCCCCTTTTTCAAATCGAGCCATTCTCAGATGCCTGTCAGTGTGGCTTCACACCAACAGAGGGCGCTCCCACGATAGTTGATTGACATGAGCGTCGTACCTCAGACCCGCCTTAAATCAGCTGTAACAGTCCGACTCCCATTGTTTTTGATGCCGGAGCAGAGATGTAAGTTAGACAAGAATATCTCAGATTGAGCGATTGAGCTGTTGTGTTACTGGATGTAATAATGAACATAGTGGTCGTCATTTACTCCCGACATCTGAGCTGCTGAAGATGCAGTGGATTACGTTTGTTTGTGAATGGAATGCGCCTCCCGATCTACATATATCCGTCTATGTTCGTGCAAATCATTCGTGCTCCGGCTTCACTTACAGCAGAAGTGAGTATAAGGGTTTTTTTATGAATCTTTGCGATCGCCTTTCCTAATAACGTGCTAATTAGCAAGTCTAGCGTAAACAGGCTCATCACTCCACAGAGAGAAGAGAGGAGCGGGGTGAGCAGAGATCATTAACATTTAAAGCAACCTCGACCAGAACAGGATAATTTTTGCAGAGCTGATTTTGGCAAGGTAAAAAGGATGTTGTTTTACACTACCATTGAGAATTTTTAATCAAAGTATATTATAGACTTTTCATTAAGACCCTAAAGAATCATATCAACTTGTGGAAAATGGGCATCCGATGACCCCTTTAAAATAATAATAATAATAATAAAGAAATGTAAAAAAAAAAAAAGTCCTCTCTTTTCCACTATCAGTACAACAGATTACCACTCTACACTCAACACAATATTCAACATACAAATGTGGTTCTCTCAAGATACTCGTAAGAACTCCTGGATATGAGGAAATATATCTGAGTACTGGACTTTTAACAGGCAGAACCCAGGTGGTCAAGATTGGAAACATCACCTCATCCATAAAAATAATTAAGACCAGCACTCCACAGGGCTTTTGCCTCAGCCCTAATTATACTCGTTATTCAACCATTCACTGCATCTCTACACAGTAGAGCACCATCATCAAATTTCCTGATGACAACACCATTATTGGGTTAATCAGTGATAATGACGAGTACACATACAGGTACCCTCTGCAGGAGAGGATGGTGTTAAAACAACAATCTAGCCTTGAATGCCAGCGAAACAAAAGTACTTATAGTGAGCTTCAGGGAAAAAGGACAACGCACAGTCCAGTCTGCATTAATGACTCACCTGTTGCAATCATTAACAATTCTTCAGACTGCAAATATTTGAGGAGCTCACCTGGACACCAAACATTTACCATAAGAAAGAGCACATCAATGGTACTGTGTCGATGACTGGCATGTGTTACTGTCTTGTATTCAAATATGTAGTCAGAATGACTACAAATTATTCCAAAAGAATATTTCAGAGTCCTTTAGGAGGTACACACCAAATGGGTGGACAAGCATAAAAAAGATTATTGAGGATGCAGCGAAGGATCATAGGTAGGGCTGCACATCATGATGTGACTTGTGCCGTTATCAATTACGTAGGTTGCAACTGAAAAAATAAATATGTGCTGCTTGTTTCAGAGAGAAGCACGACTTTCTTTTTTTTTTTTAATACATGTGAGCAACTCATTATCCAGTGTTTTCAGTGTTTCAGAGTGGCTTAGTTCACAGTAAACGCACAAATCGAATTTGTATTGTAAAAACGTATAAACCACTGATGTCAACAAACATCCAGCATCCAGCTGGTTTTCTACCAAAATATAAGCTTGATGGGAAGTAGAGAGATTAAGACCTTTTGTCTTAATAATCTTTTGTAATTTTATTAGAATTTTATTATCACAGAATTTTATTAGTATTATTATTTTTCATAAATATTTTTTTTTTATTTTACAGTGAAATATTATGAGAGTACTATAATTTCTTGTTTTAATATATAAAATGTATTATAATACACAATATAGTAAAATAGCACTATTTCTTTGTGTAATATTTTTATTTAGTAATACAAATTAACAACATTTTTTTCTTAAATACTCTGTTTTAATTTTACAGTGAAATACTAGTACCATTTCTTATTTTAATATTTAAAATATATTATAATATACAATATAGTAAAATAGCACTACATCTTTGTTTAATATTTTTCATTTAGCAATATAATGGAATTAACAACACCACAATAATACTAATATTTAATATTTTTTCCTTAAATGTGACACTGGACCACAAAGCCAGTCGTAAGTCGCACAGGTATATTTGTAGCAATAGCCAACAATATATTATATGGGTTAAAATTATTGATTTTTTAGATATTTTGTAAATTTCCTACTGTAAATATATCAAAACTTAATTTTTTTTAGTAATATGCATTGCTAAGAACTTCATTTGGACAACTTTAAAGGTGATTTTCTAAATATTTTGATTTTTTGCACCCTCTGATTCCAAAATTTTAAAATAGTTTATAGAGTTTCCAAGAGTTTAAAATAGCATCTCAGCCAAATATTGTCTTATCCTAACAAACCATAAATCAATAGAAAACTTATTTATTGATTTATTGATTGCTTGTTGTGATGTATAAATCTCAATTTCAAGAAACTGACCTTTATAACTGGTTTTGTGGTCCAGGGTTACAAATACTGATACTGATAGTATGTCTTATTTTGATATTTAAAATATATTGTAATACAAAATATAGTAAAACAGTAATATTTCTTTGTTTAAAATTTTATTTAGTAATATAATAAAATTAACAACACAAAAATAATAATAAGTCATATTGATATATAATCATATTTTTTGTGATTATACATCAAATTGACTATAGAATACAAATAATATAAATTTTCATCTTAAATCCCAATCACAGATTTTGTTAGAAGAATCATAATTAGATTTTTTTCCCCCAAATCATGCAATCCTGATCATAAGTGATAACACATGTTCCTAGGAAAGAGCCGTACAACAGCTGACATGCTCCCTTGTGTAGCTGATGATTGAAGGGAGCTGGGATGAAGATGTCTGAATAAGGGGATACAAGCATATATGTGGATAGTGTGACTGACAACCTGCCAACAAGTGACAGATTTTCTGAGAGCACTTGAAAGAAATTGTCTGTTGTTGGATGATGAGATACTATGTGCAAGCCTAGTCAGACTGAGCAGTCTAATGTAAAATAAAAAAAAAAAAAGGTTTATCTGTACAATGCATTACATGACTATAAATTAACTCTGGACAGGAAGCACTTTCATCGAACTCACTGTCTGGACGAGAAACCTCACCAGACAGGTGCCAAAGTATAATATGTAGATTACTGATGCCAAGGCACAGAGTACAGTGTCTGCTTCAGACAAAAAAAATCCTACTTGATCTTACTATCAATATGTGACAGTGCACAGTCAGGAGAAACCTCCGTCTTACAGGCCATTGAGGCCAAGTGCCATTGCCTGCTGGGGAGGAAAATCAGTGAGAGCCTCAGCAACTAAAACCACCTGAGAAAGACCTGTCTCCTCTTACAGAGCAGACTCAAGCAGTGCCTACCACTGGGCACTCAAGTTACGCCTGGCATTGTGAAATAAGCGTCAGCCAGAGAAGCACATAAGCCAAGAGACTTGAGGGAAACGCCTGAGGCTAAGTGACAGTTTACTGTAAAACCAGAAGTGCTCAGTGTGAAATACAGTTTAATCTCCAGCATTTATAGAATAACAATATTCTATATGAATAAAATTAGCTTGGATTACATAAGGGGCAGAGCAGAAATGAAAATAATAGGGTCAAAATAAGAATATAAAGTTTCCAAAATCTTGTTTTTTTGTTTTGTTTTGTTTTGTTTTTTCAGCAATGTCATAGAAGAACCATTTTGGGTTCCCAAAAAACCCTTCAGTAAACAAATCCTAAAAGAACCCTTTTTTTTAGTATTAAGAATATTGTAATTACCTAAAGAATCTTTTGCAGAATGGAAAGTTTCTGTAGATGTTAAAGGTGCTAAATTTTTAGCATCATTACTCTAGTCTTCAGTGTCATATGTTACTTCTGAAATGATTCTAATATGCTGATTTGCTGTTCAAGAAACATTATTATTATTAGTATTATTATTATTATCATCAGTATTAAAAACAGCTAAGTACATTTTGTTAGGATTCTTCGATAAATAAAAAGAATAGAAAGATATAGAAAGAAATAATAATATTTTTGGAGGGAAGAGATTATAGAAATGAATACTTTATTTAGCAAGGATGCTTTAAATTGATCAAAAGTGATAATGAAGACATTTATAATGTTACATAAGATTTCTGTTTCAGATAAAGGCTCTTTTTCTGAACTTACTATTCATCAAAGAAACCTGAAAAAATCTACTCAGTTTTCAACATAAAAATTTTAGTTTTGAAAAATTTTTGACTGGTAGTGTACCTTGAAGGGAAATTGCTCTCAGCTGGGCTTTCAAAGCACCCAACATCATTTGTAATGTTCTAGAAAAAAATCTCAAATTTGACCGTATTTGCTTATAGAATGATAGAATGACAAAATGCTAAATATTAGTTTATACCCCACTCCACAACATAGACAAAGCCTATTTTGTAGGACAGGATGAGACCTGGCACAACCACGGCAACCAATATTCAGTAGCTTAAAGCCAATAATTATTTTAATCTCGTGCAAGTAGCAATTAACTCCCTGTGACCTGTTCCAGCTAAATATAATTATCTGGCATAGAACCTGCATAATAATAGACGTTTTATTGCTCCCTTATGTTTCAAAACACCCACTACGCTTGTGTATGGAGTGGCTTGGTGACTAGAACCTGAGTGTGCTAAAATCAAGTTCTTCTGTTTGAGCACTTCATTTTACAAATATAACTGCATGTAGTTTTCTTTCTGTCTTTTAACAGAATAATAATAAAAAAAAGAATTACTTATTTCTGTATTATCTTAGAGGGGTCTTCTTATTTCTCACGTCTAATGGATAGTTGTTAGCTAAGCAGAATTCCTCATAAGTTTAGTCGTGTTGAGGTGCAAATTAAAGGATTAAAACAACATAAAGCTTTCAGCATAATAGTTTTACTTACATTACGCGACTACAGAGACATCTTCATTGTGTTTTCCGCGAGAAATGGTCGAGTTAGATTTATTTAGGTGCACATTAGTGAGATGAAAATTACACAGCCGCTCCGGACCACGTTGCCATGGCAACATAGAGCGCTTGGCCAACTCGCGCTTCCTCTTCAACGAAAGCTCACGAGACATGGAGACAACATGCTTTTAAAAATATACACTTACCTTTCATATGAGTTGTTATGTTCGCGAAGGCGTTTTCCGCTGTTATGCCTCTTACAGGTCATCGAAATCCTTGATGCAAGAGAATTTCAGATGTGACACTAGCGGCTGTCCAAACTTTCCTCCCTCGAGAGGGAGGGAGGGCGAACTACGGTGTGGTGTGAGGGACATCACGAGGACGAGACACCTGCACACTGTAGTTATGTGAAGAACAAAATAACTGGAAGCATGAATTCTAAGTAGGTTATTACTGTCATGTCACGACCAGTATTCGGGCACAGTAGGCTATATTGGATAATATTGTGCTGAATAATCACCTGTTTCGCGTTCCATGATAGATGGGAGATATATGCAGTATTTATGCAATATACAGTACTTTTTTCCCCTTTTTGTTACATTTAAGTACTTCCGTGTGCTGTTAGTGATTTTTGTTTGAAAATACCCTTGCCTGCACTCATTAGATGTTCACACGCTACACGAACAGGTGTTACTTAATAAATCTTCTTCATCGCTGGCTCGCAGGATTTATTTGTAGATTTGATTTAAAAATAATCGTAAGTAAATATTCCATTTCATCAAACGTCTTAAATATCCTGTCAGTGCTGTTTTACAATAGTGAAAAAAAGATTCAATGCATCGAATGATTCCTACTGAATCGCGAACCGATTCCGACTGTTATGCTAGTCAATTTGACCAGTTCATTGAAATGAACTGACTCAAATGAGTCATTCATTTCTGTTTCGGGAATCGGTGGTTCTGAATCTGAACAGCCAGCACGGAAAATGTCTGTAGGATCAGTATGCTGATCTCCATAGTTCACTTTTAGTGAAATTTGATATTTCAATTGTTTGTGAATATTATGCCTTAAAGTACTGTTTATAAATGCAAGTGAAAAAAAATCTTCCATCACTCAAAATACGCTGGCACTGGTTAGTCACAAAATGTGCTTCTTGTTTAGTTTTCTCTAATGGTTTTAGTATATCAGTTGTTAACACGGTTAGGAAGTACTAGGTGTTTGTCTCCATCTAGTGGATGATGAGCTCCGGTAAAGTTCATGACTTGTTTTGTCTCGTTTTAAAGTGGCACATGTTTTTTTTTTGTTTGTTTGTTTTTTTAATTATTATTTTGCTGACAATCTGGCAGTGGCATACTCTTCTGGAGATTTTTTATTATTATTATTATTATATTTTTTATTAGTTTTAACATAAGTAAATTCATTTTTCAGAACTTGAGTGCATAACATTAAAGTTTGTTAGAATCATTTTCATTTACATGATATGTACATTTTATTATAGGTCAGTATGGTATGCATATAAGAGTACACCAACAAATCTGTAATTTAAAAACATTTAAATCAGTGTAAAAAATGGCCACATTGCCAATTAACTAACATCAATCAAAACAAAAGTTGCACTCATGTGAAATTAGAATTATAGACTTGACACAGTAAGAAAAGATTCATTGTAACATGTCAGGTTATGATAGGGTGTTCAAACAAACACATCTTTTAACAATAAAAAAAAAAAAAACACTTTACTAGTAGGTTACTGAACTTTTAAAAAAATCAAGGTACACATTCCACTACAGTTGTACTAAAAGTCCTCTACAGTATGAAGTGGAATTCTGAATTATAAAGCTGCTCTCCAAACAAATTACAATAATAGACAAACACAACCTGCTTAAACTAATCACACAAACTACTGAACTTTACAAGACATTACTGCTACCTAAACAATAAACTGAAAAGTAGAATCAGTATTGTATTTTTGTAACTTTAGCAGCAGTAAATTCTGTTTAATACATCCTTCATCTTATAAGCAGCATTGCACAAAAGAATTTTACCTTTTTTTCTCCACAGACAACTCTTTATTTATGCTTCTTTGAATTTTCTTTTTTGGAAGTCTTTTTAGGGTTCTTTTTCCATGTCTCATTACACTCGCCAGCTCCCTACGTTTCAAGGCAGTATCATGAACACAAATTCAGGCCCTCACAAGGGCCTTGAGCAACTAAACATTGGGACACTGATCGAAAACTGGGTCACATATAAATGTCAATTGTATTTATCAACAACATCACTGTATTATATTCCAGGACCAATGTCCTTCTAGTATGATTTGTGTTGTTTAGAATGCATCTTCACTATAGCTGTAAAAGTACAGTGCCCCAATTACACATCCACTCAGCCACCATTTCTCTTGACTTAAGAGACACGAAAACATGACAGGATATAAGCAGGGTATAAGTGGTTTTACGGTGCATTGTGAGAATTTACAGCAAGCATATATTTCAGAACCCTGGAACAATTTTGGAAATGGGCAAAGCCCTAGATTTTCTTAAGGAAACTCTTTTAAACAAAGTGATCAGTATGATCCCAGCTAACACAAATATGTTCTAAGAACGTTTTTCTAACGTTCACATTAAACTATATTTGAAACGTCCAGTTTTTTAAACATTTTAAAAACGTTAAGGAATCATTCCATTTTAGAATTCTGCAAACATTTTGGAAACATTATTTTTTAATGTTCTCCGAATATGCTAAAACAAGTAGCAACATTTTAGATGAATGTCCAATGAAAATGTTTTTGTGCTAATGTTTTGAGAACATTCGTAAAGACCAGATAACTTTGAACGAACATTCTATTAACACCACTGAAAAACACGCTTGTTCTTTGAGAGAAACTTGCCAGAACATTAACCCAAGTTTTGAGAATGTTCCTTGCTAGCTTGTTTTACCTTGTTTTTGTTACTAACCTGAAGCAGAATTTGTTTTTGCACAGGTTCCCTATGGTCCAAAAACCTCTTCTTGCATCTGTACAGTAAAGGCTGCACTTCATTGTTTTTTTACTCAAAATGAGGCCTTGAGAAGGCTACGGATGGAATGCAGTAGAGTTTTGTTTTCATTCCTCTGCCATGGGTTTTTGTTAGAAAGGTAATTTACCTGCATTTTACACCTCATTGCAGCATCTAGATATATGAAATTCACTTCAGCTTTGTTGTGCATTCCTTGACGCAAACTCGGTCTCATGCCATTAAAACATTTTCAGAGAGCAAAGGAAAGAATGTGCACTACTCCTTCAAGAGAAAAACAAAAGCTTCACAAATTTGCAAACATTCCCCATTCTTCTCAGCGATATTGAAAATATTATCAAGAGGTGTATATATGTCAACAAAACTATGAATTTTAAGACCAATGTTGCTTTGGGTTTTCCTACTCTTCCGAGGCTGACAAGAGAAAAATCATAAAATAATAAAGAAACATAAGCCAAAGATCTTTCTACTCAAGAAAAACACATTCCTTAAATGTAACTAAAACTGTGTTCGCAAAAAAATGCAAAGATGGTAGTGCGAAGTATCTGTCTTTTGGATACTGTGTCAGCTAATACTGTAAAAACCAGGGTTTTATACACACATGCCTTTATTTGTTTTAACTCTGGTTATAACTAGTAACAAACTCTGACTGGTTATAACTTACTCTGACTAATTAGACTCCATATTAGTGGTTCTCAACTTTTAAGTTTAACTTAACCTTCATCATCCGCTGGAACGCCACTCTCTCGTGAACACGTGTACAACAGTTAGTGGAAGCTAGAGATTACGGTTTATAAAGTTTTAATTATAGACATTTCTCTTACAGAATAGCATTAATTCACCTCAAAAGGCCTAACTCCCTGGAGCCGTGTGGAGTACTTTTTATGATGGATCTATGCACTTTATTGGACTTCTATTGGATTATTGAATCTCAAATCCCATTCACTGGCATTATAAAGCTTGGAAGAGTCACGACATATTTTAATATAACTTCTATTGTATTTGTCTGAAAGAAGAAAGTCATATACACCTAGGATGGCTAGAGGGTGAGTAACTCATGGGGTAATTTTCATTTTTTTGGGTGAACTATCCCTTTAAGTAAAAATACTAATCCAGTAAGTCATGAACAACTGGAAAAATCATGGGGCCTTTAGATATTGTTAACAACGGGGCCTTGGAGTCAAAAAGGTTGAGAACCATTGTTCTGTATGATGTTTTTGGCTGCATGGGATCTCTCATAGTGGATTGAATTTGCACTATGTATCAAAGCGTACATCTATTCATACTAAAAAAAAAAACACTTCCAAGACCATCAGGTTCAACAGGGACACATCTCTATTACTGATTCAATAGAGACTGACTCATTGCTATTTTCTGGGCTCTTTCATGTTCTGCACTCAAACAGACTTTCTCCTTTTGCCAAAGACATTGTTAATGAGCTTGGCCATGGATTTGGAGCCACTGTACCGCCTGCGGTCGCCTCGATGCTTAAGCTGCTCCATCACATGGCGGATGAGCTTTGTGAAGAGGTTGGAGATCTCCAGGTAGTTCTCAGCCGCCGAAACCTCCTGGAAGAGGCATTTGTTCTCTTGGGCCAGAGAGCGGGCCTCCTCTTCGCTCACTTGACGACTGTGGCACAGGTCCTGCTTGTTACCCACCAGGCAGATGGGAACCTCCCTATTGAAATTAAATCAGATTATTACTTCTACTTTAATACTGCTGCAGTTCAAGTGACGTTAAATGGTAACATCCATATTCAATAGATTCACTTCTCACACTGTGTGTCCTAATTGGAACAAAGGCAATGGCATTGCCTACATCTGACACCACATCAAGTTGAACAATCTGATAGAAAAATATCAAATGGTTACAGTGTGGTTGGAAATTTGCTGCAAAAGCTAAAACTTCATGTGACAAGTGCAACCACTTGATGCAGTTTTTGAAGTGTCAAAATTTTAAGTCAGTTTTGGGGTACTCGTTGAATTCTGACCACCCATGTGTGATCTCATTGCTTATTTCAGAGATCTAATAGGCTCCAGATGCCCAGTCTCATGCTCACTTACTATTGTTTCTTCAAATGACAAATAACTAGGGAAACCTAAACCATCCAGACATTTAAATTCCTCTATAAATGTGATGGACTAAAACGGAAAGCTCTGCCCCCTGGTCATAATATAGTTATCAAAACCATTGGAAATCTTACGAGCGTGGCCCGTTCTTTTGATTATTTGATGTGACCCAGTCTGTCCTTTACAGATGTGCACAGATCCAAGCAGGAAGCCTCCACTCATTGTTCTGCAAATGGTCCTCATTAATTCATTAAAGCTCCATCGTCCTATTTCAGTCAACATCAGACAAAGGTCAAAAGGTCACTGGAGAGACACTGACTCACCCTTTACAGGTCTCTCGACGGCTCTCTTTGATCTGCGCCAGGATGTTTTTGGCATTTAGGAAGGACCTACGGTCGCTGATGGTGTAAACCACCACAAAGCCATCAGCCCAGTCCAGAGGTTCCTCCAGGATACATCTGCTTTCTTCACTCTACCAGGGGGTGGGGGGCACACAGACCAGTCATAAAAAAAAAAAAAAAAAAACACACGTTCATGTAAATTCCCGTCTGACAAAATGGAAAAGCGGATTGTTATTTCATTTGACTAGATCTCTACCAGAAGTTTTTGTTTTGGATGCAGTGATTGAGTGCCAGTGTTGGCTCTATATACACAAGCGTTTAGTTACAGGGTAGAAAGGTGCCCATCTCATGACTTCAGTTTTGGAAATCAAAGTAAAACAACAACTGGCGAAGTAAAAGGTCCCAGATGCAGCAGCTGTAAGCTGTGAGGCTCAGTTTTCAAAGGCTCTGCACTGTATACTCTGCTTCAGGGAAAGATCATAAATCCTATCAGAACGCAACATGCAATTCCCATAAGAAACAGGTATATCTGAGCATGTTTCCCTATGGCAGTGTTTGTATGAGCGCTAGCCATGAGCTCAGGGTAGCCGTTATGAAAGAATAAACACAAACCTGTGAGCACGGATCAAAGACTTCCAAGTTCAACTGTCTTCCATCAATGGACAGCCTTTTATGGTATAAGGAGTCTGTAACAAACAATGTTGGATAAAATTCTTAGTGTTAAAACAAACGTGCACGTCATAAAATCAGACTCTTGAAATCAAGGTAGACTGTTGGATGCGCATATAAAATTCAAGGGAATAAAAGTAGACACTGAGTGCATGTGATTTAGTGCACATGTAGTTGTATTACTGTAGTTGTGATTACTGTGAGCCTCATAAATCCATGGCATTATTGGATGAAACAGACTTTTAGGAACTGGACAACAGGAAAACATACGCCAGCCACAATTAATGTAAACATTCATTATTTAGGGATGAAAAGTGGGTCATCATTTACGTCAATGTCTTGCCTGTATGACTTTCTTCTGTAGAACACAAAAGTAGATGCGCTAAAGGAGTACAAAACATAATGGAACTCCATTGACTTTTATTGTATGGACCAAAAACACTAAAACATTTTTTAAAACATCTTCTTTTGTGTTCTGCAGAAGAAATAAAGTCATAAAGGTTTGAAATGACATGGTATAAGTAAATAATGACAGTATTTTCACTATCACTGTAGAGAATATACCATCAAAATATAGCCACATGATAAATCAGTTAATTCTGAACAGCCATCGTAAATACGCCATATACAGAAGGTGCACAGGGTCCTACACTTGAAGACAAAATGCCATCAGGACACATGACACTAAAACAATGCAATAAACATAACAGAAAATCAAAAACAAAAATAATGCAATAAACATAGCAGAAAATCTAACACAAAACACCCTAATGTAAGCCTATGTGTGTTGTGTCACAGGGATTTCTGGGAATGTCCTTTTACTGTTTTTCACTATAAATAATATGGTAAATCATTTTTTGTTTTCTTGCAAAAAACAAATTTACCAATATTTTACAATAAAAAGTAGTTTACACTTTTTCACTGTACATGATAAGTAACTTGTAACAAAGATTTACATTTCTGTAAAAGTGACAAAACAATTTTACATTGTACTCTTTTTTACATTTTTATGCATTATTTTCTTTTTTAAACATTTTAATTCTTTCACTCATTTTACTGAGATCCATTTTTACCTCCATTTTTGTCTGTATCTTTCTTTCTAATTTTATATAAAGGTAGTCCTCTTGCATAAGCTTGCAGGTATGTTTTCATGTAGCATTTGAACAATAAAGCTGTTAGCATTTAATACTATTCCAGACATAATGCTGAGGCAGATAAAACCCATGAACACATGTGCAGAGTTGGCTGTATTATTAAATGTGCACGTGAGACTGTACTTACTGGTATTTGACGCATATTCTCCTATGAATCGCTTGGTCAAGAATCTCACCAAAACCGCTGAGGACAAGAGAGAGAGGAGATGATTGATTAGTCAGTAATTGAGATTGATTACCCTGAGCGCTGATGTAAATGACTCATATGACAGCTCAAAATAGGAAGAGAGGGCACAAGGTCAAAGTCCAGACCCTCATCAAAGACTTGGCCACTGTACAGTGAACGCTGGTGCATATTTGGCACAGGAAAAACCATTACATTTTCTCCATGAGCACACTACCTGGTCTATATTAAATATTTGAGCCATGAAGCTATGCTGGCTCATTGACTCATTGAAGTCAGGGCTTGAGTTTCCGTACATAAATACGCACTCTGCGGCTGCTTTCAATCCCAATACCCAAATATAAACCATTAAGCAGTCAGAATTTAACTCATATCCCTCTCAAACCCTCAAATCTGCAACAATACACCTTCCTTGTTGTTCTGCTCTGTCTTCACCCTGGTCATTTGGATCAGTACCCTGACTGAGGACCCCCGCTAAACTAGAGTTTCGCTCTTAGGGGACGTAGCATCGTCATTTCCCAAACACTTATTAGTCATTAGCACAGGTATGCAGCCTGAAGGTCTAAATGTTCCTCTGCCACCGACTGGAACAAAAAATAATCTTTCCCCAATTTCAGCAATTACTTGCTTTTCACAACCATCTATTTTAATTTCCCTCTGAGATGACTTGTATAACCATGACCTCACAACTGATCTGCTCCAATATACAAAGTGCTTTCAGTGTTTGTAGAAGCCAGACATAATGTCTCAGTGCATCGTAAAGCACTTACACACATTACTATAAAGCTCACACGTGGATGATTTCCAACTCAAAATGTGAGAACCATGCAACAGACACAAGGGTTAAAGAGATGCTGTAAAGTTAATCTGAAAGACACATATTTAGATATGTATATAAAATGCACACACTACATAGAGTATAAGATAAGCACTAACCAGATTTGCCTGCTCCTTCACTGCCCAGCAGGGCCAGTTTGATGTCATTCATTGTTGCAGATGGTGCCCTGTGTTTGCCGTGCTTCTCTGTGTCCAAGTAGATGGAGAGTCCCAGCCACAACTCTACTATTTACTCTTCTCTGTAAAGTGGTGCCACGCTCCCTCCCTCTCTCTATCTCTCGTACTCTTTCTGTTTTACTCTCAGACATTCCTCCCTTCCATCTCCCTCCCACTACTCACAGAGTGCTGAGCTGCCACAAGGTCAGTTCAACATCTATTTGATACTTAAAGGTTGTTCAGATAAGTGGAGAACTTTGCTTTAGTTAATTCAAACCAAAGTGCTCTGTGATCCGATTTTGATCAGAAACTCTGATTTAGATTGAAGCAAAATTAAACAAAAATCAATCATTATTCACAGTCCAAACAGACTGGTGGAACTATTCAGTGACTCGTTCTGCAAGTTACACCGTTGCGCCAGTAGGCGGCGACAAGTAATTGTCTTTATGAATCTTTTTTGAATCTTTGGCTACGTTCACACTGTCAGTTTTTGGGATTGAAAACCGCATTTACTTACAGGTGTACAAGCCTTACTAGTAACCATAGCAACAGTGACCAAAGTAATATCAATAATGGCGACGTCCATAAAACTGAAAGTTTTATCACTTTATGACGAGACAAGAGTCCAATCAAGCCGCCAGTTCATCCATCAAGCCTTCACTGACCGACAGCAGCTTTTATATTTGGGTGAAAAGCGGAGCATTTGAGCCACGCACAGAACACAAAACTGACAAGACCAGCTCTGGTGGAGACTGTACATAAAACCTTCAGATGAAGCTAATTTCTGCGTCACTGTAAGTTACCGAAACCACAAAAGCACGCAAAACACGGTAGAGCTGCTCTCTCGCAGTGTATGACGTGATGGACAAAGCATGAATGCGTTTGTGAGTCCTGGGGCAGGATGCACCACCTGGACGTACACCCGGTTGTAAGACTTGGCTGGACGTAAAATCCGCTTTACGTCGTGCATATAATGTATACCCGTTGCACCATCTTGGCGTAGTGCTACGTCTGAGACTAAATCTTACACCTAGTCAAAGGTAGGCGTAAAGTGAAAAGTCACGATTTGCTCGGACATGATTCGTTTTTAATTAATTATTGCAGACTCCAACTGTAACGTTTATGGTCTTTTCGGGCAGGATAATGTGGCCTATAAACAATTATTATGGGGGAGGGGTCAAGCAACACCTGCAAGCAACGCGCAAACTTTGCGCAAGAGTTACAAAAGTGAAAGTAAAAAAAGAAACCACGGCTAATGCATTAACGGCACAAATTCTCTCAGAGACAACGAAAGACGAATCTACTTTACAATGCTGATAACGGTATATAACTGTCTTAAAGTATTCCCTTAATATTTCTATTCGACATCTTGCTTGGACAGTAATGCTTAGAAATACTTAACGTCTTTAATTCCTCACATCATTTGCAGCGGTCCTGTCATCCAATACTTGCAGTAAGTTTTGTGCTTAGTTTTTAATCAGAAATGAAGTATCAGCTGCAATTTATAAATGTAGTACAAACTACAAAAAGTACAATCTACAGTTTATAAATGTGGGTTTTCAGCCACAGACAGACGTCAGTATAGGTTAAAATGCACAAATGCGTCTCAGCTATCACTGCGGGAGAATGTGTTTGCGTGGACGTGCATCGTCTACGCCGGGCGTAGTTGCGCCTAATCGTAATTTTAGCTGGTGCAACAGGTGTAAATATTTATCGTAAATTTGGACGTTGCAAAGCCCAGCGTAGGGCTTACACACAGCCTTTTTATGTCTAGCTGGTGCAGCCGGCCCCTGAAATTTACAGGTGTGAGTTCGGTGATAGAATGCGGTTGTCACACGTGTACATAAACGTACTGTGTGTGAAGCCACAGCATAAATGTTGTGCTTCTTAGAGCAACTTTGTTTAATTTCTGAATGCCTTTCTGAACAAGCGTTTTGAACTAACAGTCTGGTTATAAAACAAAACAAAATCAAATATAGTTGAGATGAAAGTTTATCCACCTTATTTTTCTATAAAAGTGGCTCGGTCATATGTTAATTTTATGGGTTTGGCTTCCGGTCTCATCCGTGTCCAGCTATTTTTTGCTGTACAAAACCGCTGGTTTTGGTGCTTGATATTGCAAATTGGTGTGTTTTTCCATATTATTTTACACACTGGTTTGTAGTGCAAACAGTTTTACCGTTTACGGCAGGTTGTTATTCTTCTTGCTATTTCCCTATCCACCTTATTCTTTAACGCGGAGGTAAACCTATGGGTGAGACTTCCGGTTCATTAGCCACTATCCACCTTTTTCCTGAATAAACGATGAGTGGTGCCATAAAGGATTCTAAGTTCCGTCTGGGTGCTTTTGTGTTCTGGTCTCCATAGAAATTCATGTTAAAATGAGGTAAAAGATATTGACTGAATTGAAACTTCTTCAATATAACTATATATAAAAATGTGCACAGGTTTAACGTTATGTTATCGGTTCGGAAAATGTTAATTTGACACGCCAGAGACCAGAAATGTAAAGAACCACTCCAGTCAGGAGAGACTTTGGTGTTCAGAAAAAGGTGGATAGGGAATTAACGAGAAGAATAACAACATGCAGTAAATGGTAAAACTATGCACTAATTAGTTACTATCTGGGAATAACATATCTTGGAATGTTATGACTGACTAATCAGAATCCAGTATTCCACAGAGCTGTGTAATAAATTAAAATAATATGGCTGGACGCGGATGAGACCAGAAGCCAGACCCATAAAATTTACAAATGGGAAGGCCCACTCTTACGGGAAGAAAAAGGTGGATAGTGGCTGATGAATCAGAAATCTCACCCATAGGCTACTTCCACGTTGAAGAATAAGGTGGATAGAATACCTCAGTTTAAAACACTCACTTGTCTGTTTATACCATGTAAAATAATGAGGAATCAAACCATGCTGGGATTCCTGAACATTCCACTCTTCTGGTTGCTTGTACACTCTCAGAAATAAAGGTACCAATGCTGTCTGGGGTGGTACCTTTTATCAAAAAAAAAATACACCTGTTATGGGTAAAGGTACATAGGTGTATCTTTTGAAAGGGTAACGTGCCAGTGACAGCTTTTGTACCTTTTTTCTGATAGTGTATAACATCTCAAGCAAGTCCCCATTTGAAGTATGTTAAGTTTCCACAGTCTTACTTGAAGTTTGGGTCAGGTCTTTAAAGTGGCTGGCAAAGCTGTCTCGCACCAAACTACGCTATCTCTCAATTATCCGGGCGAACATGTTAGCCCCAACAGCAAAGTTCTCAGTGCCAACGTACAACTCGGCCAGGAATGTCAGCCATATTTTGATTGCAGGGATCAATTCCTTTTAAAGTGGAGAGCAGCAATCAATTTTCCCTCTTTTCCAGAACAGTTCCAAAAATTGAAAGACGTTCAGCCATCCAAACTTCAATTTCATGGGCTGCTACACTGGTCAGGGAGTCTTTTTTCTGCAGACATTTTTTTTCTGTCTCAGTCTTTTCATTCTTCAGGCGAGTTCACCGCGGTGTCCCATTATTATTCTGTTATGTTTCATTTGATTTTTGCCATCTGAGGACTCACAGACACTTTAGAAATACCAAAGCACAAAATGTGCCCGCCACCACAAATATGTGGCACATATCAGGCTCAGTGCATTTCACTACTGAGTATATCACTTTAGACAGGGTGGAATTTCATTAAATTACAGCTATAAACAAATTTTGTGGAATCAGTGAGGCTTAAAAACAGAATGTCACTCTAGTCACTTAAGTTAAACTGCTTGCAAAGACCTCAAAACAAGCAATCACTGACAGGGACAAAATGTGATTATGAAACAGAAGAATGCCTATTATGATTATGAAACAGAAGGACGCTATACATACTCTAAACAGCACACAGATGTGAATCAAGTAGGATGAAAGCAACATTTGACATTATAAAGCTCCATCTGCACTGCTCTAAAAGAACCCATTTGCTAGGGCTATATGCTTTCTCATTTGCAACATGCTATGAAACATGCCATTTATTTACTTGCACGTTCTGTATGAATTTTCGTAATTATCTAGATATTTCAAATGCAGTTGCATGTCTAATCACAATCAAAGTATTTTCAAAGGCACACACAAAAGAATGGGCAAAAATTGCCCATTAAACTACGAGAAATCATGACCTCCTTTAGGAGTCGTTATAAATGAGTACTCAAAGCTGAAGGGGGGGAAATGAGGCCAGCTGTATCTCATGAGAAGAAGAGGAAAGGGGGATTTAAAAGCTGCCAGTAGAGTTATTGCATCATGTCTGTGTTTAGTGCGGCCTTGTGGGGGCTCTGCTCTTATCCCCCATCTTTAAGAAGGCAATCAGGGGTGTAATCCTGCAGGTATTGGGGGAATTCTCAGAGACCCAGACCAGACACTGATCTGATTTAAGTGTCATCAGGAAGCTGTCAGTTAAGATGAGCCAGGAAGTGTCTGCTGGGGTTAAGAATTACAGTACCTTTCTAGGGAAACTCAATTTGTAAAGGAAAAAAATCCGATATCACTGAAGAAAGATGATCACCCTTTTAGGTGGCATCAAAGCTCACTTAATATCATTTTATCTGAAGGAATGGTCCAATATGAGAGCCTGTGAGATTTCAGCAAGAAACAAATTATTCAGCTGCGTTTATTTCTGCCAAACATGGCACATTGTAAACTGCATTACGTGCAATTTTCAGAATTATTTGATGCACTATTAACATTTTTGGCCTTGAATTGAAAAAATAATTTGTGTTATTTGAAGATATTGCTAAAGAAAATGTTTGGATACTGAAATTCCTGCTGTCTTAAAAAAGCAATACACAAATCATTAATCAAACTGATGTCATACCAAGCAACAGCCTTGATTGCAGAACCTTTATCTTGCAAATATTGAAGTGACACAGTGTCCCGTTACCCTCGTGCAGAAGACATATGCATTTTGTTTTCACATATCAAACACAAAGTGGAAAAACCTCATATTGATTTAGCGTAGCCGGTGGAGATGTCATCCGAATGTTTTTCACTTGTAATGAAATTATCCAGGGCCCTCTTCTTGGCTTATGGCCTCCGTGCTGCTGGATGGCCAGACTTTATTAATCTGTCAGAACTCCACATGCAACAATACAGCCTCAAGAATCTCGGGGAGTTCTAGCGAGTCTCTGCTCTATGGGAAAAAGCCCTCACAATACTCATTACGGTGTTCACATGCTCACACAAGGAACACCAATGAGTCACATACCTCACTCAGGCCAACACCAATACTGCAGTTCTTATGCATTTAGAGCTATATTTCCACAAGTAATGCCTTAAAGGTGACATGATGTTTTAATCAGTTCCCTGAAAGTAAAATTGTATTAGAAAGACGCTGGAACAGATCTGTTTTCAGATGTGTTTGTGTACCACTTGCCAGGCTGAGTCATAAGTGTGTCAAAGCAGTTTGAACCCCTAAATGGACCATTTGCTTCTAACGGAATAACACAAAACATCTAGGGCTATTTGAACTTGTTAAAAAGTTGAATGAGTATGTGTTTATATGCCTATCTAGGGTTTTAGAAACGCTTCGGTCTGTTAACCCATCCAACTCTTAGAAAAAGCAGTAATACACTCTGAAAAATGTATTTTACAATAACTATGCTTTGCGTACATAGGGGTTTGTGTACGTACACAAGAATTTTTAGTGTTTAAAAGTCGAATGTCTACCTAAGCTAATCTCATTTCCTTAAACTATAAATGTCACCAGAAAACTAATGCAGTAGGAAGGGTTTGTTGACACAGCAAAGGAATTTGAAATAACATTGAAAATTTCCAGATGTAGTTTTAATCTGTTGTTTTGTACAGTTCAATAAAAGTTGGAAGTTGTTTTTGGAAAGGCAATTACTTGCATGATTAATTTGTGATAAGATGAGTTTACTTCTAATATTGGTGATAAAGCAAGAAAGGCCTTCAGAAAAAAAGCACTGATATTTCTTTAGCGACTCCAATGTACCGATATGTAAAATCCTGAAGGCCCAATCGGCAACATTTCAGCATCGACTGTGTATTTAAATGAGGTTCATTTCGAGTCTGATTTTAAAACCATTAGGGAAATGTTATTTGTGCAACAGAATGAAACATCAAAGTCTGAACTGCATATTTACACCATACAGTATATATATTTTAAGACTAAATACAATCCAGCTAAAGATAGTAAACAGCATTAGAAGAGGACTTAACATGATCTGCACAGCAATTTCAGCAATTAAGACCAGTATTACAAAATTCATAAGACATACGAATATCAAACCTGTTAGTGAACCACATGGAGGAACATGCTGGACTAAAAAGCGTTCCGTCCGCCTGTGAAAAGATTTTGTCTTATTAGTCATTAAGCATTTAAAAGATTAATTTAAAACATCACAGTTGTGTAGCAACAGCCTAATATTATCCCTCTTTAATTCTAAAAAGGGTTTGTGGGTTTCAGTCGCATTACGCACAGCCTCCTGCCACTGGAAAAGTCCAATATGAACTAATGTGTTGCCACAGGCTACATGAAGTGCTCCCTCTATAGGTCAATAAAATCATCACAGTAAAACAGCTGGAAAAAGTACCTCATTACAAGGGATATTTGGATTAAAAAGAAGAATGAAATTTAGAGTAATTCTATTCCGTATATAATATTACCAATGAATGTTGCTTCTCTATATGTACTAAGTAGCAGTTGCCAGCAACCAGTCAGCTATCAAATTGACTGTACAATTTAATGTAAGTATAAGCATTGGAATAAATACTAGTGCAAGACATTAGGCGAAGTCTGGAGATATAGGCTTGTACCAACACCTACCCACAGCTACAGATAACAGCATAACACATCAACTGGATATAATGTGTGAGATTAGTCCTCAGAAAAAGCATATTCTTGTTTTCAACATGAATCTTTAAAAAAAAAACAAAAAAAAACAGACCCAGAAGTCGCCCATGATGGAAAACTCAGAGCAAGTGAGGTCAAATGTCTCTGTACATATATATAGAGGCACAACTAATAGTGATTTCTCCTCCAGTTGAGAGAGTGCCTCCTCTTCCTCTTTCTGTGGCTCTGCTCTTTTCTCTCAGGCCAGGGAAATCCAGTTACCATGGCTCTCTCCAGCTCCTCATAATCCTCATTGTCTGTGTCCTCCTCTTCCTCGACAGGGCAGGTCAGATCTGGGAACACCTCCACCAGTTTGGATGTAAAAAAGGACTGTAGACTGCAACCTGCCTGAGCCACCTCTGAGTCTGACTGAAGAGAGAAAGTAGCATAGTCAGCATCTACAGTATATGTATACAGTATACCTCTTAAGATCTAGAGACAACCATGTCTAAGTATATACATAATTAATAGTATATCGAACTAAAGTACGTGATTCATCTACTTTCCAATAATGTCCTACCATATTGATGCTAATGGGGTAGATGTTGAACGTCACCTGACCAAACCTGGAAAACAGGTCTCATTGCTTCCGCTTGTCGGAGAACGTATTAATAGCCATATTAAATAATGGCGGTATCGATGGACTTTGAAGGTAATCAGTTTTATTGTTGACGTTTTATGACGTTATTTATTCATATATCAATGTTAGTGAAAATGTTCAAATACACAAAAATGCTGAAAAACCACTGAATTTGTGGGACCCAAAGGATTTTTCTGTAGAATAGCAGGGAGTTTAACTGTTCAGGACACTGAAGGGGCTCATGAACAACTATCACTAAACAAAACAAAACAAAACAAAACAAAAAAAAAGACACAGTGGATCATTCAGAAAACAACAGAGCAGTAAGCATCAAGTGTATGTAAACTTTTGAAAGGGGTCATTTTAATAAATTTAACTATTATTGTCTCTTGTAGACTATGTGTAAATCTCATTTATGTGACACATCTCATTCAGGTCAGTACTAAATAAAAAATAACATGCATTTTGTATGATCCATTTTATTTTGGTAATATAATTAACATTTTGCAGATTCTGCAAGGTGTATGTAAACTTTCGACTTCTACTGTATTATTAGTTTGATAGGTTGAAAAGAGTTTTTGCTGCTTAATATATTTTTGTGTAAAACATGATACACCTACATTCAAAAGTAAGGTTTGGGGTGAGCCCCCCCCAAAAAAAGAAAAAAAAATAGTAATACTTATATTCAGCAAGGACTTAAGACAGTTAAGACATTAATAATGTTACAAAAGTTTTCAAATAAATTCTGTTCTTTTGAATTTCCTATTCATTAAAGAATCTTGAGTTTCCACAAAAATGCACCATAAGCATTTAAAACACTATAATCATAATAAGAACCATTATTAATGATTGAGCACCAATAATAATTGTTGAGAATATTAGAATGATCACTTTAGACTGGAGTAATTGCTGCTGAAAATTCAGCTTTACTATCAAAGCAATAAAAAAAAAAAAAAAAAAAAAAAAAAAGCCTGGCTGAACATAAAAGACTTTTAAAAACATTTACTTGCGTGTCAAGTAAATCTATCTTTATCTTCTCCCACAAGTCAACATGTTCTTATAATCCTTAAGAGTAATGTGAGTAAATGGACTGGGGGGCTTGTGCACAACCCTCCATCATGGTTTGATTTTATGCACCTGTTTCTAATCGTGTAGCTGCATGGCCATATACTTTTAGTAATGTAATGTAACAAGAAGTAAAGATGGATTTGGAGGATGACAGAGTGAGATACTTTAAGTAGCCACTTATACATTCTTGTAATTTGATTGACAGGATTAGATGAACAAGCTCCTCCCAAACCTACCTTCAGAACTTAATTTATTATACGATGCAAATACACAAAATGAACACAAATGAGTGTAGTTAGGTTTTTTTTTTTTTTGGCCTAATCTATTAAAAATTTAATTTCAGCTAAATTAAACAGGATATTAAAAAGCAATGCATAATCATTATATCAGTACGCGCTTTGAATGTGTATCAGTTATGAAATTAAATATTCACCACTAATGGCTAAGAGGAGGTAGATTAAAAAAATAATGCATTTCACTCACGTAGTTGAACTTGGCACAGTTTTTGAACATGAGCAGGACATCAGCCACAAACTCTTGCGGGGAACAATAGTGTGTGCTGCTGGTTCTGCTGAGCTTGTTCCGAATAACAGACAAATCCATGGGCTTCTTGATGATCTGATAATAATGACGGGCCTATAAATAGATAAAGACAACAATGAGCAGATAGATAAAAGTTTTATCCACAAATATAAAATCACAAGGTATTCATTTTAAAATTACCAGAGGGCTGACAGGCTCGTGGAACGGAGCACTGAGAATGTTGCTGAGGATCAACAGCGTCAACTTCTCACATTTCTGTGATCAAACAAACAAGTCATCCATCAACAGAGACATTTCACTTTTGTTAGACAGACTGTAAATCTCTTGAGGGAGCAACTTTTTTTGGATTTAGACTCCCAGACCTTCTGAGGTCACAGGATTAGTCAAAGCTAGGCCAGATGAGACTCTGCATCCCCTTCACTTACCCTCTGGTCACACGCCGACAGCCCATATGGCATCGAGCCTGTGGACATCTGGTCATTCTCACAGTCGTATTCCACCTCTGGTCGCTCCACATCCCTGCACAGAGTGCAAATCCAGTCGCCTCTGCGGAAGGCCGAGATGATAAAGGTTAATTTCAGCAGTGAGTAAATATACAAGTGGATAAGTGGAGTAGGAGGGAGAATGGCTTACATGGGGAAACTATGGAGAGGGGGGACATGGCATGACAGGTGAAAGACCTTGGGGCAACGGTCACAGCAAAGAAGGTCTCCTCCGATGAGACAGACAGCACAGAAGTCCTCATTTTCTATCTCAGGTCTTTCCTCCGCAGGCTGATGCTCAACGGCAGGTTCAGAATCGGTGGCAGGTGGGAGAACCGGCTGCTCCGCTTCCCATTCACACCCCGGTTCGAGATTCAGAGTCACTTCGGCTGTTGAATCTGGATCTGATTCGAATTCCTGTTCAGAAGCCGAGAGCACTGATTCAGGCAGCTGCTCTGAAATGGCGTCCGATTCGGATTCGATCTGCGGTTCAGATTCAGCGCTCGGATCTGATTCCTGCAGGAGTTCCGATTCCACATCTGCATCTGAGCCCGGTTCAGCCTCTCTTGTGGATTCGGTTTGGAAATCAGAACCTGACACTGATCTAAGTTCAGATGGGGAGTGTATTTCTTCGGTTTCAGGTTGTGAGACAGGGTCTGAATCATTGGAGATGGCTAGGACTCTGGACTCTTGGTTTATGTTGCAAAATTCTTGCACAGGAGCCTGAGAAGCCTCAAGGGAGCCAGATGATTCACTGCCATGCAGATGTTCTGGTGATAGCTGCTCTGTGGGCGACACGCTGTCCTCTGTCTGAACTGACTCCTTATCCAAAGTTCCCTTGAAGGATGTTAAAATTATTATTATGAACTGTGAGATGATATAAAACGTAGTACAGCATTTCATCAACATTAAAGTGATACCTGAGAAGTGACGTTTCTCTCAAGCACCCTGAAGACAGTTTC
This sequence comes from Cirrhinus mrigala, assembly GCA_036247105.1. Classification (NCBI taxonomy): domain Eukaryota; kingdom Metazoa; phylum Chordata; class Actinopteri; order Cypriniformes; family Cyprinidae; genus Cirrhinus; species Cirrhinus mrigala. Next base: position 35,086,109 of record CM070013.1, on the reverse strand, counting down.
TTCAGGTTTGAGTCCAGGCTCTGTTTGAGAAGTAAGGTCTGTGCTCTGATGGTTCTGTGGTGGATGTCGTGATACGAGGATCTTGAGTCGCTCAAGACACACAACTGGAACCTTCGATCCATCCTGGGCTTCTTTGTCACTGTAGAAAACAAACAAAAAAACATTTCTACCATATAGCTGCAAGCAGCGATTACCGGGGTTCAAGCGCTTTAGGTATTTAAGCACATAAGGAAGAAGACATTTCATATTATTTAGCATGCCTTTAACCACCTAAATCAATTATTAAAAAAGCATTTTTGTCAAGATTTACCATAGAAATGCCTTTACAACAGTTATGACTTATAACGCCAGCTGTGGTCCAATCTCCCTGAAACTTTGCATGCTTGCTTAGAATCACCTGTCGCATGTGCTCAGTGGGTTTCGTGAGGTTTTGAGTTTTCGTTTAGGCTTTATAGGCTTTTGGCTATATCTGGACAGATCCCTTTTCTAAAGGACCCCTTTATAGCTTCCCAAAGGGTAAATTTCAACATGTTTTTAATAAAGATAGAGTCCAGAGAATTGCACTGCGGTGGTTTTTTCCAGACTGAGCAAAAAGCCTTAGACTAGTTCGCAAAGGTAGGTTTTTTACATTTTCTCAATCATTTAAAAAACAGTTTGATCGACAGCAGTGGTTCTAGAGACAAAGTTATTCGGATCGGGGAGGTCTATTATACGATGTGAATATCGAGTTTGCGGATGTTCAATCGTTTACGCCCTCAAAAATGCGATACCACCCCCCAGTAGCCGATTTCTTTCAAATTGCTCACAGACCTTTGGGGTCCACCGAGTTTCGTTCCGATCTGCCTCCGTTAACCTTGTCTAATAGGTGCTCAAAATTTATCAGCCAATGGCGGCCATGTTTTTTGAGTTACGCCAATGTGCCCATAGACACTTGTGGCACTTTGGACCAAGACAGTGCACAAATATTTTCATGTTGATAGGACAAATGGTTGCCTAGTTATAGACTTTTTATGTTCTTGTATTGCCACAAAGGGGCCAATCTCTGTGATTTTTTTTCCTGTGACCTCAGCTTGAGCTCTTACATAAGTGTGCCGAGTTTGGCGAAGTATTTTTCTAAAAGTGGCCCTGCCCCCTTTGAACGTTTTGGTGTCCCTTTGCCACGGTGAGTCGAAAGTTCAACTTTTTTTTTTGATAATCATTGATATTCACTCTCCAGAGAATCTTTCTGCACTGGTTTGGTTCTGATTGGGAGAAACACCTAGGACTAGGTTTTGCAAGTTTCGAGTCCCTACAACTTACAGTTTGGTCTGCACGATCAGTTTTACATGGCAATCGCTCATCCGTGACCATTCTAACAATTACAATACGCGCTTGAACCCCTAATAATAAAACAATAATAGTAAATAAATAAGCACAATAAACCTGGAACTTTTTCTTCTTTCATTTTAAAATTTTACCTGTTGTCTGGCTCTTCTTGAGACTTTCTGTTCTTCTTTCTGGTTTTCAGCTTTCTGTTTTCATAGGCATATGCATATACGTTATCTGAAACCAGGAAAAATGTCATTTTGACTGATTGATCCACTACAAAATGTCCTCATTATGCATTTCTGTTGTAAGCTGAAAATGAAAGAAGCTTATTTAGAATTCATTGGCCTCCTAACCTGGTTCAGACTTGTAGGTGGTCAGAGAGGATGCAATGTGACTGCTTATGTGTCCTGGGATCATCACACAAGCATCGAGTCGTGCACAGACCTGCTGAGATACAAAAAGTGAACAGTACAATCCAAGTTATGAAACGCTGCCACTTCGATGACAGGTAATGAATGCGGTGATGTCACAACATCAGCATGCAGACTAAATCGGCGAATATGAATGTGAGCAGTGAACTTGTTAAACTGAGAACAATCAGTTATGTGGGCTGCTGCATCTAATTTGTTCTCAAATAGAAAGAGGTTAAAGGAACTGTTTCCAAGACAACAGTTATCTCTTTTGATGTACATCATCTGGTTCTTCCCTTAAAAGGCAAGTAATAGAGCTGTGTGCACTGGAACAAAGGTGATTTGGACTGTATAACAGAAAGACATGTTTGAAATAAACTTGAAATGGAATGGTGATGAATAGCACTTCAGGACAAAAGCATTTCATCAGTGTCAATTATTATTAATATTAATATAATGAATCATTCACACCAATGTACTATTAATATCTTATTAGAAATATATTTTCAAAAACATTTTGGTGTCTGTATTTAACATTATGACTACAGCTAAATGCTATTTTAAATTCCTACTATTTCCAAATCCCTACCTGGGGATTTTGGTGTATTTCTAAATTAGAAATATCCCTCTTTTTGTTGTTGTTGCTTCACCTTATTTAAGGGGAAACCCCAGGTATTAAGACTTGTACAGCTTAGTATAATATAAATATCTCTTACTGAAATATTCACATTATTTTAAAAATTCACTTCATTTTTTATACATATTTTGGACTTTGGGGGGCGCCAATTTTTCGGTGTCATGAAATGGTTACACTCCGTAAGCTACTGCCACCACCTGTTGCTATTTTTACCGCAACACAACTCAGAATAAGAAACTCTGAAAATAAAACACTGATACAATGCCACATTTGGTGGCCTGGTTGTTATTTTTCAGTCGAAGGGCAACAAGAGAAACGAAGTCTTCACTGCTTTCCTAGCAATAAAAAGAGGGAAAACAGTGGGAAGATGCCTGTGGACAAATAAAATTTCCTAAAGACCTGCGTCTTTGTTTTCTCCACTTTGATGCGTTTAGTAGACCACAACTACTAAAAGAGCTTACAAATGGCAGAGACGAGAAATGCTAGATGCCATCCTGACAGAATGTAAACATGCTGATGCATGTCATGACGGCGCAGTCACTGAAGGAGTTTCTTTGTGTGGATTTCACGCAATATCTGGGGGCGTTTAGACTCCTTGTGGGGAAAAATCAATGCTACAGCATTAGGTTTACGCCTAGTTGCTGTGGTCATCGTATCAGTATCTTATTTTCCGAGTTGTGTTGAATGCAACCATTTTATCGAAACCATCTCATAAAATAATGGTGCCCCATAGTCCAAAATATGTATGAAATGATGTGGATTTTTAAATAACGTAAATCTTTCATTGGCTTCCTACTGAAAACTTCAGTAAGAAACATCATTTACGTTATATTAAGCCATACGTGTTGCCTTTAAAGCTTGTTTTTTTCTTATTTTTAACCCCTGGTTATAAACCACTACACTAATAGTCTTCATGTCTATACTCTTAAAAATAAAAGTTCTTATTCCGACATTGATGGTTCCATGAAGAATCTTAAATTCCATGGAACTTTTCTTTATAGAGGAAAAAGTTTTTTAAAGATTTTTAAAACGTTGCTCACACACAAAAAAATGGTTCTTTAAGGATCTGCTCACTGAAAGATTCTTTGGAGAACCACAAATGATTCTTCTCTGGCATCGCTGTGAAAAGAGGGTATGTTTGTCTCGCCACGTATATGGAAAGTTTACCTGCTGCGTTGTGCATCCCTGGTCCCCAGCCATTGTTGCCAGGCTATGAGCAGCCCTGTTCGGCCTGTCTTTACAGAGCCTTTTACGAGGTCCTCTGGGTCCCTTTGAAGTGCTCTGAGCCCTGGTAGCCCTCTTCGAACCGGAACGGCTCTGGCCGTCACCTCCTCGGCCTTGAGCCAGCGCAAACATCTCCAGCGCAGAGGATCTCTACGGAAGAGAGCCAAACTCTCATTAGCGCAGCACAAGGCTAAAAGTGATCTCGACAGCATATGCGGCACACTACAACCATAGCAACAGTGACAACAGAGGACATGAAGGTGAGGAACAACAACCTTGAGTGTGACAATGCACAGCAGCTACGCTAGTTTGGAGCAAAGAAAGAACAATGACATGTTTCAAACACAGAGAGAAAAGTGCCGCAACTCAGAACGCTACAAAATAATTCTCCTGATAATATATGACTTAGTTACAGCACCAATTATCGTATGTAAATCCCACATCTGGGGCATGGAAGGCTTCTTTGAATAAGCAGCATTAACACATCAGAGATTAGACTTTCTCTCCTCCACGGCCCTCTTCTTCTCTTGTCATCATTTCGCTAATGCGAGAAGTTCTGGAAAAGCCCAAGCGACTGCATCCTTCACTAACACGACAAATGTCAGAGTTGGAGGCAGCAGCCCGTACGCTCGACGTAGCTCCTCCTCCGTCTGTCTTTTAGCCCTCTCCTTTTCTCTCATAATTACCTCAGGATTAAAAACACTCACCTGATAGAAGCCCAGGAGGAGAGGGTGGAATGAATCAAGCTGTGGAGAGAGTGTCTTACAAGCATGTGTGGGTGCAGAGAGAAGGTAGGAGGTCTCAGAGACTTTGGAGGTAATCGTGTGGGCTCTACAGCGAGATGAAGAGAAATGCAACAGCCGACTCCTTCAATTCCCCTAGCTTCTCATTAATGCCAGGTTAAGTAAATATGTGGTTGCACCCAAGTGCTTTTTTCCCTCCCTTTAATCATGTCACAGTTACGGGCTGAAGATGATACATAAAAAATAAATATTACACTAATTTGCCTCTGGAGTGCCAAATCTTACAGGGATACTGCTTTTGATTGGTGTTTGTCCTAGGAACATTTATCAAAATACTGACATCAAGAGGTCTAATAATAACTTCTATTGCCTGATTTGGTTCTCGTCCAATACAGCTTGAGAAGCAGTTGCTGAGCAGAGCGAGTTTCAGTCTATGTGTGTGTGTGTACGTGTTATTGTGTGGTCTTAATTGTTTTTGAGCTCACACCACAGTTGTCCTCACTTATGTCTCACCATCTGCTTGCAGAGGTGCTGTCAGCAGCTGCCAAGATGAAAACACATTACAGCCGCATAAATAGAGATGATGCTGCCTGGAATGATTCAATTTCCTCTTTCTAAATTAATATTGAGAGTGGTGGAGCTCGTTGCGATGTCGAGTTCACTGTTCTCACATCGTCACCCACTCCAAATATACTTAAGGCACAAGCACAACATGAGCAAAGTGAGCAAATGTTTAAACTGAAATAGCAAAAAAAAACAATAAAATGGGTGGCTGACATGAAATGTGAGAATGACATCAGTGTGAAAGCCTGTCAGTAGTGTGTACCTAATCTAAAAAAATAATTAATAATTTTTTAAAATCTTTATAATAGTAGTCACATACACATACATATTATGAATCCTATTATTATTATTTAATATACAGTATACAAGTGTAAGTACAATAGCCAAAATAATAATAATAATATTAGTGCTAGGCAACAATTAATCGCGATTAATCGCTTTAAAAAAAGTTTTTGTTTATATATGTGTGTGTACTGTATATATTTATTATGTATATATAAAGACACACACATACAGTATATATTTTGAAAATACTTGTATTTATATGTATTATTTATATATATAAATATATTTAATATATAAACATGTTTTTCTTAAATACATACATGCATGTGTATTTATATATACATAATATACACAGTACACAAACATATATGATGTACACAAAACGTTTATTTTGGATGCAATTAATCGAGATTAATCGTTGTCCAGCACTAAATAATATAATAATATTAGGGCCGTTAGTCGATTAAAAATTTTTATATAATTAATTACATGGTCTAATTAATCTAATTAATTGCAAACTAAATTTGGCTGTGAAAATACCCACAGAAGATTATTTAAAGATATTATTTTGTTAAATGAGACAGTAGCATGTAGACATTACAAATAGTAGCTTTAGAAAGAGATATTTTATTTGATTCAACATAGAATTTATTACACATAAACATTTAGGCTGCAACGTAAACTATGGAAGATAAAAGATGATAATTTGAGAAACATCTAAATAACACAATTGAAATTTTTTGGGTGAACTATCTCTTTATTGTTTTTATTTTTATTATTATTTTTTTTTTTGATACTATAAATAAGAAACTAAATCTAAATCTGCCAGCAGGTGGCATTAAATGTCTTTATGAGTCATTCATTAATTTGATTCATTCAAATGGCTGATTCATCAGCATGAATGAAGTAAAGGGCTCTCTTTATGAATGGGCCTTTGAATCACTGATTCGCACGATTCGTTCAAAATGCGGATTTATTCAGAAACTAAACACCGCTGTGTTACTCAACGGTAACTCAAAGCTTCAAAGGTAATATGTTCTCTGCAAAACTGAGCAAAAACACATAATATTGTGTTTAAAATAATACAATATCAACTTATTTACGGAACTGTTGTATAAAATCACATTTAAGCTTATGATAGATCGGGACAAAATCAGCACTCGTGTCATATTGCTCTTGCTGCCCGTGTGATATCGTGTGATATGTGATATATATAAATATGAGACAAAACACATACAGGGGCATTTTTGCACCAATATCTTGAAGGGCATAACTGCATTTATGGAGTTGTTCCATGCATCATATTTGCCAACAGTCAACTATTTTATAACCTCATACAGCATAAAAACATATTTTGTTTTATCTTATTTTAATGGTTGTTTGTTTTCTTTATCTAAATCTTTTTAAATCATCTTGAGCCCCCCTTAAAAGTTTGCTGAGGCCCCTCTAGTGAGTCCCGGGGCTCCAGTTATTATGAGGCACTGTCATAGAGAGACTACAAGGAATATTTGTAAAACTCATTTGCTGGACCACAAGACAACTGAAACGAGCTGTACAGTATTTACTCGATGATTAATAATAGGCATGATTAATAATTGTTTAAAACAAAAAGAAGCCTGGTCACTTTGCTGAAAATGTGTTAAGTTAAATTTTAACCTAAAATCTTGACACTGAAAAAAACAAATGATCAACTGCCAAAATGAAAGTCAGTATACTGTAAGGACCCCACATTTGAGCCCTCTTCAATGCTTCAGCACATTTGCACAGTGCTGCTCGATGGCCTTTTCATCTGCTAGGACTTGTGGTGTGGACCAGTTAACAGTGTGGTTAACATGCAACCTTTGCAAACACTAAAGAGCGCCAGGCCTGAGGATTGTGGTCAGTACTGAGCACAGTGATAGCAAAGGTATTGCTTTGCAACGGACAGATAAACAAGACACATTAATTAAACTCACCCTGTCATCAATGATGCGAGCAATGATAGGCTGCAGTTCAATCATGGGCTGGTTGCTGGTTTCTGTGGTCGTCTGCACTTGAGCCTGATTGTGGACTAGTGGTAGCTCTTTGTCTGGTGATGCTTCTTGCCCTGAAGCTGCTATGGGTGCAGATGTTTGCCCTCTTTCACTGGGAGGCTGGCCTGGTGCAGAGTTTCTCCCGTCCATGACAGTCTGGTTGGAATTAGCAGGGAGCAGCTCAGGCAGTGGGTGGTTGTTGGATCCCGCAGGCTGCCGAGGTGAAGCTAAGCTGGTTCCATGCTGGACGGGGTCAGATCCAGGGTGAGAGGTGGACTGCTGTATAGGCTGAGCTCCAGGTGGGTGCACCGGGACAGATGCATCAGCCTCCCAGCAGCTGTGAAGTGATGGCGGGGAGCTCCGCCTGGTGGCCTGAGGACACTGGGAAGGGAATTTATCCAAAGGGACGGATTGTGTAGGTCTGCAGTGAAGGCAGCAGAGCTGGGGCTGGCAGAAGGTTTGGCAGGCACAGCCGGGTTCTCGCACTGCATGGCACAGAGGAGGCATTGCTATGCATGGGACAGGCTGGGGTCGCAGGATACTGGGATGACCCACAACCTCTGAGTATGAACGACTTCCACCTTCAACAACCAGCTGACCTAAAGCAAGAAGGACCCATTACAGTGCTTGTGCGGCAACAGATATTCCTCAGAAATTTCATTTTTCTCTCAACCAGTGTTAATCTTGTACTAGTGGTGAGAGTGTTAAGAAAGGTATTTTTATGTCTTCAGTGATAGTGAAGAGGAGATGAAAAATACACATTATAATGCTAATTATGATTATTAATTACCATTATTTTGTATTACAAAATTGATTTATTTTTATTATATGTATTATATTATACTGTATATATATTTATTTTTCATCATTTTTTTAATTGCCCAAAGATAGATTTATATATATTTAAATATTTACTTATTTATAATTATTTTTTGCATACGTTATCAGATATTCCTCAAACATTTATTTTTTTCTTTTTCTCCACCAGTGTTAATCTTGATAAAGAAATATAATTATATATAAAAATAATTATTAATAATTATTAATGTGTGTGTGTGTGTTTGTGTATATATATATATATATATATATATATATATATATATATATATATATAATAATTTTTTTCCGTTGCCAAAAACAGATTTTTATATATTTTTTTTAAAACTTATATTTAAAATAAAAAGTTATATTTTGCATACTGTTAATAAAAATATGATACATGTTATTAGATACTTCTCAAAAGAGATGAAAAATGCACATTATAATGTTCATATTTAAGATTATTAATTAGCATTATTTTTTATTATAAATTTGATTATTTATATATATATATATATATATATATATATATATATATATATATATATATATATATATTGTTTTTGTTTTCAGAATTTTCTTGAATTCTTTCATTGCCAACATTATAATTCTCATTATTTTTTATTATAACATTTTTATTTATTTTATTTTCATTTTTATTATAAAACATATTTATTTTATATATTTATTTGGCCAAAGTCAGATTAATATACATTTAAATATTTACTTATGAAATTAAATGTAAAGAACATTTTCATCAAGACAAAACTATAAAACTATAACTAAATATATATATATATATATATATATATATATATAAATATATATATATATATATATATATATATATATATATATATATATATAATTTTTTTTTTTTTAAAGCTTAAACTCATTTTAAAATATCCAATTGACATTGGTACAATGTTCTCCATTTCAAATAAATGGAAGTGATGATTCTCACATACAATTTTAAAAGAGCTTGAAAACACTGGACTTTCCTTCATGTGTAAATCTAGTTGAAAATTATCCTTGTATGAAAAACACAGCTTATATAAAAGTTATAAAAACAGCCACCCAATGCCATTGTCCATTAGCTCAGTTTACCTAAAGTGGACATCTGCTTGGTCCAGAAGCTGGCATCCCAGTTAAACTTGATTTTCAATGGGGTCCAAGCCTCTGAGAGCATCAGTGGCTCCAGTAATTGCTGCATCTGAAGAGCAATCTGACAAATGAATTATAGATCAAACCTCATGATTACACAGACACTAAGTTATAAATATTGCATGCAATTCTGGCAGTGAAACTGAAACTCTTTCTGCACTCTCTCTATTTTTAAAGTTTGTGAGAAAATGATTAAGGCTAGTTCTAAGAGATCTAAATGCAGCCACAAAAAGAGGCGAGGCTGCTTTAAACTAATAGCACCGACATATTTTTGAGACCCGCCAAAAACGTAGCAGGCAGCTGCCAGGAATCTTAACATCTAAAGCCCACTTGGACAGGAGAAAATCCTACCAGCTCTTTGCTGAATAGCAGCGGATTGCGTCTGTGGTGGGCTGTAGCCCAGGTAATGAAGTTCTGCACGTGCTCCAGCTGGCTGCACAGCTCTATGGCCCCCTGCAGCTGGTCCTCCAGACGTTGCTTGAAATCGCTGGAGATACTCTGCAACCGGAAGACAACGACAAAAACGTGGATCTCCTCATCACTTTTCCTAAGATCCCCATCTGCTTGGATATGTCGCTGCTTGGCAGAATCTGCCTATTTTGCACGATTCGCTCAGAAAACGTTCTGTTCGGCACGCTCCATCACCAGCACATCCATGGTCACATGGATGTTTAGAGATGAATACGTTTGGAACGGCACAGAAAGACGGAGAGGGAAACGAGGGAAAAAGTAATTACCTCCAGTTGTTCTATTAATAGGTTGGCCCGTTTGTTAAGCTCGTTCATCATAATCATCTTAGCCATTTTTATCTGGTTCTCTGCCTTCCTCTGCGTGATCTTTATACCATGGAGCCTGGACACACGGAAAGAAAAACGAACAGGGCTGAGATGGTTGAGGAAGGATAAACAAATCGATATGACCAGTACATCTGGATATTTGAACATCTGTTGAAATGATTCAAAGCAAGTAATGGATTTTGTCAACGTCATTATGCTTCATATAAACTATGCTTGTTATCTTAAGAATCCCAGCTGTTCACGGTTACAATAGATGAGTAATGAGCATGCTTTGTTTAAAGGTGACACATCATGAAAATCAAACTTTTCAAGTACTAATCGGGTTCCCGGTGCATCTACCAACCCAGAAAACGTAAAAAAGGACAACCTAGTAACTTTGTTTTGGTAAGCCTTTCTCTGTAAGCACGTGAAAAAATTTTTCGCTTACTTATTATAATATCGCCGCCCCCTTAATCTGCATGTCTCCACTCACTTCGCCTTCATTGTGTTTTCACAAGCAACCAGTTCTAACACTATGGCACATGTTCACGCAAAGCATGCTAACTGTTCTGTCTTTGGCTGCACAGATGAGCCTCAGAGAAGACAAGAGAGCAGTGGATTTATAGATTTCTTTACTGTATATTACGCTGCTGCCACACAGATCTAATATAAACATGCAATTTCTTTCCCAGCTGTTTACCTTAACAGACATAACTGACTGTGTTTTTGTAACTTGTGTGTTTTTAACATGAACTTTTGTGTATTTGACAGGTTAAGCGCAATAAGACTTGAAAGAAGCTGTGTGACAGCAGCTTTCTGTACGCTATATCAGAAGTTTAAACTAATTAATTTCGGCAGCAAATTTTGATTAAGTTTTAGTCATAGTCTTTTGACAAGAAAGCCAGTTAATTTTAGTCATATTTTAGTCATCTGAATTGTTTTAGTTTTAGTCTAGCTTCAGTCGGCTAAATATATTGGGTTTAGTCAATGTAATGCATTTATTAAGCATTTCTCTAAAGTTACCATAGGTATGTATAGGTTTGATATTAAGGTTTTTTCAAGACTAGATTAACTGCGCCTTTATATTAAAATTAAATGAAACCACTTCTCATAAAGAAACAAGAACATGGTCTTCTTTTCAATGAAATACCAATGGTTATATAGGCTAATTATGCATTCATTCTTCATTCTTTCAAGCAGACATATTTAATTCTATAAATAAATTTAGATTAATCTTTATTAGGGCTACTAAAATGATTCAGTTAAGAGCAGTGAGTGATTTTCTGTCTTCCTTTTGTTGCTTGATTAACATCAATGCCAATTAGGCTGCTGTCCCTTTAAAACCGAACGCACGGATGCAATGTATTGATACATGTCTGATATTCTACCAACTGTTTACGTTCACCCAAGACGTAACCGAGTGTGTTCACGTAAATACTCCTTAAAAACGGACAATTCGGCATCATTTTGTGTGCATTTCTCCGTTCATGCGATGCAAAGAAGTACTTGTGTGCTGTGTGAAAGGCGCTGCTTCGGTGTCTGCGCTCAGAAAACCGGAACGAACTGAGTTCTCTTTAGCGTCGTCAAATTCATCCATATGTCTGCTCTTCTCTTACTCTCAGATTTTAACGTTTTATGAGACGTCTTATGTCCCACTGTATAGATCAATAGGCTATTTTACAGTTCAAATGTACGTATCTAACCGCCTAACCACGCAGCAGATTCGTTCCGGATGAATCTCTTCCCAAATCGTTCATTTTCATCTCGTTTTTATTCGTTGACAAAAACGTCAACAGATTTTCGTCATAGTTTCTGTCATTCAAAACAGGTTTTTATTTCATTATCGTCTCGTTTTCGTGATTATTTTATTAAAAAATTATTCAAAATGATAATCAAACCAAAACAGATATTTTTTGCGGAGTATCCGAGGTATGAGCTGTAAAGGCACAGCCCTATTCTGGAAAAGGGGGCGGGGAGCAACAGCTCATTTGCATTTAAAGAGACATGCACAAAAACAGTGTGCATCTGCTTCTCAAAATAAGCATTTTCAAAATGATGTAATAAATGATCTATGGGGTATTTTGAGCTGAAACTTCACCAACACATTCTAGGGACACCTGAGACTTATATTACATCTTGTAAAAAGGGGCATAATAGGTCTTCTTTAACATTACCAGCATCATGGAGGTGGAATAGGTGGGATACCGTCTCACCTGCCCTGGATCTGTTTTGCAGTGCTCTCCACAGCAGATCTCTTCTCCTCCACTCGGGCCATGAGGTTCTGCAGGAGCCATCGTTGATCTTGCAGAGCTTTCCCAACATGCACCAGTCTAAAGATAAGAATGCAACAGCCAGTGAAACACCTTTGACTTTAACGTTTACACACAACACGCTCGATAGCATATTTGTTGATACGTGAGAAAGTGGCCACCTGTTCTGTTTGCATCTCTGTGCATGTGTTTAGGAAAGAGTATGAGAGAGGTAGTGTTTGCATGTGTACAAGAGCATTGTGGTTATGTGTCCTCTACACATACCGATGGTCTTTGTGGGCGGACAGGTGACAGATGCTGCAGGCCATGAGGTCGCACGTTTCACACAGGAGTTCCAGAGGCTCTTGTTTATGGAGAGGACACATGACAACTGCATGCCCGCAGCAAACGGCTCCTGAGACACGCAACACAACAGAAGAGAGGAAATGAGGGCTAATGAGCTGATTCCCATTAAGAACACATTATCTGTAATCAAGCGTCAAATATTTAAAAGAAATATTCCAAACGTACAACAGAAAAATGCACGAAAACAAGTGTGTTGATATAAGCATGTGGAATCTCTCAGAGTTCTGCAGGTTTTAATGAGGTTTTAAGTATGTTCAAATCATTTTGACCAATATAACGCGAAAGACCTCGCTTGGCCTCCGTGAGTCACTCTCTAAGCAAGCTTCATTTATTTTTAGTGGAGAAACAAAGCACATCAAAATCCTTATAAATATTTCTGGACGTATAAATGCATAATTTTTCCAGCAAAAGAAAAACAGACAAAAATGGAACACAGCAGAGCTTTGATCAATCAGTTAATGTCTCATTAAAAGCCCTGCCAATATGAGGAATGGAACTCTACATGTGCTTTTGAAGAGCCAAATAAAGTAACAGATACTGCTTTCACGTGTGCCTTCAGAATGACCCACATTTCACACACACCTCACATTGGACATTTAAATATCAGAATGCTAAGTTCACATCATGCAAACTACATGCACAGAGTAGTTTTAACTACTATATTACTATTACTATCATTTTACTTAAAATAATTATAATAATTTTATTGCTTTTGAAAAGCTAAATAAAGTAATAAAACTGCCTACAGGGTTTATAACTATTTTATGTATTTTTTAATTATTTTATAAAAAAATTATAATAATTTAATTTTTCCAATAAAATGAAAGATAATAAAAATAAAAATAAATTAATTAATTATTTAACATTTTTTATTTCATTTTCTTGACTGTATAAATTATATACTATTATATACTATTTTATTTATTTATTAAATATATAATTTTGTTTTTCCAATAAAATTCAAAATAAATGACAATACATTACATTTTTTATTAAATAATTTTTTTTTATTATTATTAATTAGGATGTTGATTTTCTTGACTGTATAAACTACCTACAAATACTTTACTTAAAATAATTATATTAATTTTGCTGCTTTTGAAAAGCTAAATAAAGCAAGAGAACTGAATATACAGAAAGGGTTTATAACTATTTTATTTAAATTTGCATTATTTTATAAAAAAAAATTATATATAATTTTGTTTTTCCAATAAAATGAAAGTTAAATGACAATACATTCAAATGTTTTTTTTTTATTAAAAAATAAATAAATTACAATTAAATAAGTTTGCTTAAATGTAAATTTTATTTTACTTTTTCTTGATTGAATAAACTACCTACAGATCTTTTACTTAAAATAACTGTAATAATTATGTTGCTTTTAAAAAGCTAAATAAAGTAAGAGAACTGCCTACACTGAAAGGGTTTATAACTATTTTATTTAAATTTCTACTATTTAAAAAAATATATGTAATTTTGTTTTTCCAATAAAATTAAAGTTCCATGACAATACATTCAAATTAATTTTTTTTAATTAAAAATAAATTAACTCAAATTAAATAAGCTTATTTCAATTTGAATTTTATTCAATTATTATTATTTAAAAAAAAGGATGCTAAGTTTCTTGATTGTATAAACAACCTACAAATATTTTACTTAAAATAATTGTAATAATTTTGTTGCTTTTAAAAAGCTAAAGTAAGAGAAGTGCCTACACAAAGGGTTTATAACTACTTTATTTTGTTTATTATTTTATTTTAAAAATAATATTACTTTGGTTTTTCCAATAAAATTAAAGTTTAATGACAATACATTCAAATTTTTTTTCTTTCATTTTATTTTCATTTATATTATTTATAAACTAGATCTGAACCTATCTGTTCCTGTGTTAGATCCATAAATAACACCCACACCCACAACCCCACCCCCCGGCTAAGTCTTCCAGAAATGAGTCTCTTTTAATAAAGACATTTACATTAACCTAGGCTGAAGCAAATTGCGTAAACAAATAAATCAAACATTCTTATTTCCATTCCACTGTAGCAAAACTCCTAATCTAAATAAAATATTATTACTTTAACAGTCCCTTTGCATACATAATTCTGCAACCAGAGAGAGTTAGCCAGGCAGAATGCAGAACTATCAGAAATGAAAGACCTCAACCGACAGCACCTGTCACGCTGGATATACAGTCTGTCCATCAGAAGCGCCGGCCTGGCTGATGCTGTTGTGACAGTGTAGAGCAGACAGAGACACGCTGACACATTGCACAGGGAGAGATGGTGTTAAAGTTCGAGACCACAGGCTCCAACACTGAAGAGCTCCCACTGCCTTAGTGCATACTGGTGACCGACCACATCCTGCTTCACAACCGCACTTCTGTTTCTCTCACACTCTACCACTCTTTCTCTCTCTCTCTTATTTTTCTTTTTCTTTCGTTCTTTCTATCACTCCATCTCTCATTTTCTGTGAGGACTTGTGGTGTCGTTATCATACGTTAAGTAGATTTGGGAAAGCTCAGGAGCAAAGATAAAAGCTAGGGTTGGACAGGCTGGCCAAATTTGTGCTGCGTTTGCTAAGAGAGAATCGGTTTTAGAAACTGGGTCACATAAAAAATACACCACCACAATACATCACAGGATAATTATTCACACTTATTATAAAATGCATTATTCATTAAGTTAAAGAAGAGGGGTTCGAAAAATATGGTGCGGAGCTGATAATGTCCGGTGGCTAGGAGCAGAAACGTGCAAGCAAACAGCCAACCTGAACTAAAAGTAGAAAGTAATTACAGACTGGTACAAGAAAGACAGTCTTGCCTATTTCAGACGGTGATGGAGGGTCTCGCGGCTGGTGCTGCAGGTCAAAGGGTTGAGTAGAGACTCTCTCATGCTGATGCAGGTCTGTGCACTGGAAACACAGCCACTTGTTGCAGAAGGTGCACAAGCTCTGTGCCATCCTGGGCTCGGAACACTCAGAACAGCACTGCAGATACATTTAAAATCAATTTGACTCTTTTGCATTCCAATAGAACAGGATTTGCTGACACACCACATCTGTCAGCCACGAATGAGTGGGCGTCTTATATGTTTGTCTCCACAACAACTAATCTAGCAGGCATAAACTGAAGTTGCATCTTTAGGTAGCACTTCAAAATATCAGAAATCTGTAAACACTGATTTCAAGTGTTGTTTTGACCCCGTTGACTTTCAAAATATCTTCTTCTGTGCTTTACGGATTAAAAAAAGAAAGTCATACAGGTTTCCTACATACTTTAAACTACTCACTATGTCCACCGGGACTTCATATTTTTAAGCCAAGCACTGTTGTCATGAAAAACAACATAAAGTATTCATACCGAACCCTGCGCTCGCAATGACTCATTAGAAAGCAAAGCAGCCTCTTCAAAGGATGCCAAAAATACTCATATTTGCATTTCGCATTATTATTCCCAAAAAGCATAACTAGCAAAACAATAACACGTCATGCGTCATCTGTGTGTCACAAGAAGCTGCAGTTTGCTGATTACCTCAGTGTCAACTCAAAGACAATTAAAATCCTGCAGAATCAAGCTGTCAAAAATGGTCTTACCTTCTCCATGGCGTTGGCAGGATCCGGATTCCTCTGCGTGCACGCGTGAGAACGATTGCGATATCCAGCCGAGCAGCTCTTGCAGCAGTGAGGCAAGGACACGGCAAGCCTCTGACACAGCTAGAGCTCCACACCACACTGTGACAGCTCTACCTGCGGCAGGAAGTAGTGCACACTGCACACTTTAACCCCAGCGGAGCGCTCCTCCTCGTGTGCCCTCAGCCGTGGCCGGTGCGTAGCTCTCCTCATTGGCTTCCTTCAGCTGCTCGTATCCCGAATCCTTCCCTCTGACAGCCACCATGATCTTTCTTCTTAAATAAGCCTGTTCATAATAATTGGGAATTAGGGAGGGCTGATAATTATTTTTTTTTCTGGGACAAAATATCCCCGGCAGCCCTTGTTGCCAAAAATGGAAGGGGAGAGGTGCCAGATGACCTACAATATTTAAGAGAATCGCACGGAGGAGCGCGCGCGAAGGGTGTGAGATGGATCGGGGATGAGGGAACACGTTGGTGCCCTCTTTCCTCACTTCCTTAGATCAGCACTAGTAAGGGACAGGTCCCTCTGGACCGGGCGCGCTCCCACGTAACACGCTGAAACCGGGTCAGCCTTCTCCAGGAGCAGATGGGAATTGAGATGTGCTCGCACAATGCCCTGCAAAGCGTGAAATCAATTATGATCCTATCACACTTCCTCTTCTCCAAAGAATTTGGAGACATGACTTCCTCAAAATCTTTCGCAGGTAGGAAACCAACGCATAAAGGCAGGTGGGCGGGCAAACGGGATTGGCAGAGGCTAATGAAACGGTACGTAACCCGAACTGACATCGGTGTTGTGCGGATCCCCTCTAAGAAAGCACCTCTACCACCGTGAGTCTGCCTGACAACAACCCCTGCAGCCTGACCTACAAATCTGACAACTCTCTCTTCCTCTAGAGCTGCTCATGGGAGCTTAAAACCATCCGATTCCCCATTGTGTACCCACAGACCCACTTTAAAACACAATTAGTCTACCCAGCCAGTCTTTCTCTTGTTCTTCGGGCAGACAGGCGTGCCTGCGTCTCCCGTTTTGCCTTCCATGCCATTTGGCTTTTAAAACAAAAAGCTCACGCACTCTCACGCACTCACTCTCTCGCTCTCTCTCTCTCTCTTCTGTCCTACTACCAGAGGTTTTCTCCAGTAAGTGAATTCAGCACGAGTATCTTTCTGCCTGAGCAAGCACAGTCATCTCTAGAGAAAGTACATTAATAGAAACTTGAGAGGAGGTTCCTCCCCTGGAAGAACACCTTAGTAACATCCATTAACATCATTGGTTATGAGATCATGACAGGGGAATGGCAGATTTGCCCATAGCAGATGGTAATGGCTCAGTACAGATTATTCAATTCATTACGTCTTCACTCATTACAAGTGAATGTTTATAATAGCCAATTATCGGTTTGGAGATTGAAGTCTTACCATACACAGAGAAAAAGCCTTTTCTTGGTAATCTGAAAGAATGAAGTATACTAAAATGTTAATCAGTCATGTAACTTAATCTAATGTTTAAATTTCTGTTGGGCCTCTGGGATGATTATTTCCTTTTCATGTGTAAATATGCAGCCATTTATCAAGTGAGACAGACATTTAACTGTAGCGTACTGCAATGATGTGATGTCTCATTAAACAAGCTACAAATAACCAAACAGTTGTCAGTGTGAAACAGTGTGAAAATTAAAAGAAAAAAACAAAACAAAGCCAAGACCTTCAAGAACACACTTGAGAGGATTCTTGATAAGGAGAGCTATTGGTTTTATGCACTTGGAACCCCTAAACAGTTGCTGGTGTAATAAAATAGCGAATATGCATTGGGAAGAAAGAACAGGAAGTAGAAACACTGAAAACATAGTATGTGACACTGGACCACAAAACCTCTAAAGTAGCAAGGGTATATTTTTATCAATAGCCAACAATACATTGTGTGGGTCAAAATGATCATTTTTTCTTTTATGCCAAAAAATCATTAGGATATTAAGTAAAAATCATGTTCCATGAAGATATTTTGTACATTTCTTATTGAAAATATATCAAAACATAATTTTTGATTAGTAATATGCATTGCTAAGAACTTAACTTGGACATCTTTAAAGGTGATTTTCTCAATATTTAGATTTTTTTGCACACTCAGATTCCAGATATTCAAAAAAATTGTATTACAGCCAAATACTGTCCTATCCTAGCATACATCAATGAAAAGCTTATTTATTCAGCTCCTATATACTGTATAAATCTAAAAAAGGACACTTATGACTGGTTGTGTGGCCCAGGGTCATAAAATAAAATAAAACATTTTGAGATAAAATATAAAGAGATTATTTTCATATGAATCCAGTGATATCTTACCCTCATTATGTTGTAGTGATGAACAGAGATAAGTGTGCCACAAAGACAAGCTATTACAGAATAAACAACAGTCTGTCTATTTCTATATACATAATTATTCATACACAGACCACAAATAAAGTAAATCTTTAGTAATTCAGACTTTGAACAAAGGAAGTCAAAACTTTTCGGGATGGGTGACTTAGTAAATGTACATTTTTATACAAGTATATTTGTTCTAATAAATACAAGCAGAGGTAGGCCTATAATAAGTATTTAGTTTCAAATTGGATTTCACACGACTTTAGAATAAGTGACAGCGCGTATGTTATCAAATAGAAGATAAAAAAACAAATGTTGCGTTTACCCAAAGTAGATAACCATAATAACACTACGCTGCGCATGCGCATTTCAGTCAAGTAACCAACGACAAATTATGGGTTACTATAGTTCAGCTACTTCGATCCACACGTCATTGTGGATCACTTTATACAACTACAGAAATATAGGCCTACCAGCAGACAAAATTCTAGAATTAGTTTAAAAAAAAGACTGTTATATATTTTACGTTTAGCTTGTGGCGCCAAATTACAATCTGCGTTGCAAGACGAACCGGAATACCGCCCCCAATAAATGACCTTTACATTTAGGCTGCATGAAATAATTTAACACTTAAGTTAGTAAGTGATAAAATTCATACTTGCACAGCGAGTATAAAAGGCACAAAATAGGACAACCAGAAAGGTTGAAGTCAATTTGACTGCAATATCTTTACGTTCAATTTCAACCTGTAAATGAAAATGATTGGAGTCACATATGGAAGGCAAATAATTTAGTAAAGCAAATTCTTGTTAAGGTTTTCTACAGACGTAGAGCGATAAAATGTCGTTTATTTGAAATCCCTCTAAAAGATTATTCATTTCGCCTCGTATTGTTTACTTTAAAAATACCACAGAATTAATAATTCAGAAAATTCTCCAGCGTACTCCATAGAAATAACGTTACTTATTAAAAATAGAGGAGACATACGCTTTAAATAGTTCGATGACGTGATACGAAACACATATGCACATGTGTAAGTTGTAATATGTAGAACTGCGCACTATAGACCTCTGCGTTTTTGGAAGAATCTTCTCGCACACCTCACTGATGGGATGGGACTCCACAAAATCCTGCACAAACTGCTCATATAGGTGGCAACATTTGTGTTTAACTTAGCCCAAAATAGACCGTTACTGAGTATAACCACAGACTGACGATGCAAATGAAATAGTGATGAACGCATGCACACATAATGAGAGTTTGAACCGCACCTTGCTTCTCTTGAAGAGGCACAAATCCAAAAACCATCCTTCTCCTCCTCCTCTTCGGCGGCTGGAAGATTATAGCGATTTCAGCAATGCTTCAGTGTCTAAACAGCTTCATATCACCATATCCTTTAAAGTCTTTCCACCCCTGGAGACTATATTTCTTATACGCGTATGATTTTATTCCCTCTATCGCTTAAACGCTGCAACTGTCAAAAGGCAAAATCGTGCACGCATCTATAGTGTAGATGCACAAGTTTCAGTGTGAGGTCTCCAGTAGATCAGCTATGTGTGGAAGATGTCTAAATAGCTCACGGAATCAAAGTTACAACGAAAACGACCGCATTATCAATCCTGTCCTTCACCTCCTGTATTTTTTCGTGATACGCACCCTGCGTTGCGCACTAAAGTTAGCTACCTTTAAATGTTGCTTGCATCCAATCCAGCAGATGTCGCCTTTGTCTCAGTTTTCATGTAATACAGGTGCGGACATAACGATGATGGATGCAGGATTTCATATTTTTACAGCACGTTAAACCGATTTACTTTAGCAATAAACAATATAGAAGGCGTTCAGTTGCTTGTCTAGTGCTGACGGATTAAATCTTGAATCGTATTATTGTTATGGTAAACCAAAAAATTATCAGTTTATATATACGGTATATTATTGTTATGGTTAGATAAACGTTTATATCAGTTTCGTGTGTTTAAAATCCCTAAAAGCCTAAAAATATGCTGTTGCTTCAACGTGTTTTCAGTATATGGATCACTGTAACTGGCCTTTTTGATGCATAAATATACAGTTGAAGTCAAAAGTTTCCATACACCTTGCAGAATCTACAAAATGTTAATTATTTTACCAAAATAAGAGAGATCATACAAAATCCATGTTATTTTTTATTTAGCACTGACCTGAATAAGATATTTAACATAAAATATGTTTACATATAGTCCACAAGAGAAAGTTTGCATACACTTAATACTGTGTTGTTACCTGAATGATCCATATATGTGTTTTTTGTGTTTGTTTGTTTTGTTTTTTTTTTTGTCCTGAACATTTAAACTGCTTGCTGTTCTTCAAAAAAAAAAAAACCTTCAGGTCCCACAAATTCTTTGGTTTTTCAGCATTTTTGTGTATTTGAACCCTTTCAAACAATGACTGCATGATTTTGAGATCTTTTCACACTGAGGACAACTGAGGGAGGATGAAATGCTCACTGATGCTTCAGAAGGAAGCATGATGCATTAAGAGCCAGGGGGTAAAAACGTTTTGAATTTGAAGATCAGGGTAAATTTGGCTAGAAGACAGCTGCAGTGCAACAGTCCTCAATGAAACAGCCCCTGCTAACTTTACTTTCATGAGTGTCTGCAGAGCTGTTAGGAGAGGTGGCGGTGTAGCTTCTCTTTTTAAAGATATCTATCAATGTAAGCAAGTGTCATTTGGTCAGTACTTGTCTTTTAAATATCTAGGGATTGTGCTGAAAGGTGCTCCACGAATTCTATTTATCATTATTTACAGACCTCCAAAATACTCTCCAGCCTTTGTTGAAGAGTTCACAGAACTGTTATCAATGATTTCCTCTGACTGTTTTGCTATTGCAGGGGATGTTAATTTTCACATAGAAAATGCAGAAATCAAAACTACAAAAGAAATTATAACCGTTTTAAACACTTTTGACCTGATTCAGCATGTGCATGGACCCACACACAATCATGGACACACTCTTGATTTACTCATCAGTAAGGGTCTAAACATTTCATCCATTGTCATTAAGGACGTAGCACTATCTGATCACTTCTGTATTTTCTTTGATATAGTGATCTCTGCTACCACTGAATCTAGATCCGTCTCTGTCAGAAGAGATGTATTAACGAAAACACTAGTGTGCTGTTTATGAAGGCTATATCTTCAATGCCAAGCATTTCTGCAGACTCTGTTGATCTTCTCCTGGAGTCCTTTAACTCAAAAGTTAAGAATGTCATTGATGACATTGCACCAGTGAAAGTCAGTAAGACGACTGGCAGACAAAAATCATGTTGGAGAAAATCAACAGCAGTACAGAGTATGAAAAGACAATGCAGAAAAGCTGAGCGGATGTGGCGGAAGACGAAACTTGAAATTCACTATAGCATCTATAAAGACAGCCTTCATGCTTTCAATGTGGAAATAGCCACAGCAAGACAGAAGTTCTTCTCAAACCTTATAAACAGTAACCTAAACAACACTCGCACTCTTTTTGCTACTGTTGAGAGACTAACAAACCCCCCAAGTCAGATTCCCAGTGAAATGCTCTCTGACAGCAAATGCAATGACTCTGCCTCCTTCTTTTCAGAGAAGATCATTAATATCAGAAAGGTGATTAGCACATCCTCAAGTTATGCAGAGGTTAGACAGATTCGACCACAATTTCAAAAAGAAGTCACTTGGTCTGTTTTTGAAGCAATTGATAGCAAAACTTTGGAAGAAATAGTACAGCACCTTAAATCCTCAACCTACAACCTTGACACACTTCCCACATCTTTTTTCAAAAGTGTTTTAACTGTTTAGAAGCAGATCTCTTAGAAGTGGTGAACACCTCATTTCTTTCTGGGACTTTTCCAAACTCCCTGAAAACTGCAGTTGTTAAGCCCCTTCTGAAAAAGAGCAATCTTGATAACACCATTTTGAGCATCTATAGACCAATATCTAATCTTCCTTTTATAGGCAAGATTATTGAAAAGGTAGTTTTCAATCAGTTGAACAATTACTTAAACTCAAATGGATACCTGGACAATTTTCAATCTGGTTTCCGACCGGATCACAGTACAGAGACAGCGCTCGTTAAGATAATAAATGATATTCGCCTAAATTCTGATTCTGGCAAAATATCAGTGCTGGTCCTACTAGATCTTAGTGCTGCGTTTGACACTGTCGATCATAACATTCTTCGAGAGAGACCTTAGTTTCAGTAGTCATGTCAAAGCAGTAACTAGATCAGCATACTATCATCTCAAAAACATTGCAAGAATTAGATGTTTTGTTTCCAGTCAAGACTTGGAGAAACTTGTTCATGCCTTTATCACAAGCAGGGTGGATTATTGTAATGGTCTCCTCACTGGCCTTCCCAAGAAAACCATTAGACAGCTGCAGCTCATCCAGAACGCTGCTGCCAGGATTCTGACTAGAACCAGAAAATCTGAGCATATCACACCAGTCCTCAGGTCCCTACACTGGCTTCCAGTCATATTTAGAATTGATTTTAAAGTACTTTTACTCATTTATAAACCACTCAATGGCCTAAGACCTAAATACATTGCAGATATGCTCACTGAATATAAACCTAACAGACCACTCAGATCATTAGGATCGAGTCAGTTAGAAATACCAAGGGTTCACACAAAACAAGGGGAATCTGCTTTTAGCCATTATGCTGCCCGCAGTTGGAATCAGCTTCCAGAAGAGATCAAATGTGCTAAAACATTAGCAACATTTAAATCTAGACTCAAAACTCATCTGTTTAGCTGTGCATTTACTGAATGAGTACTGTGCTTCGTCCGAACTGATTGCATTATGTATAATCATTGTCTGTTTTTAACTGTCTCA
The DNA here is from genome assembly GCA_036247105.1 of Cirrhinus mrigala. NCBI lineage: Eukaryota > Metazoa > Chordata > Actinopteri > Cypriniformes > Cyprinidae > Cirrhinus > Cirrhinus mrigala. The sequence goes on along the minus strand of CM070013.1, from coordinate 35,062,711 downwards.
AATTTATTTTAAATCAATTTTTAAATCATTATATCAATCAGTTTTTACATTTTACATTTTTTGTTTTATTGTTGTGATCATTGTTTTTATGATTGTTCTACTTCCTTTTTTGTGATTATTGTTTTTATTATTATTCTACTTCCTTTTATGTAAAGCACTTTGAATTACCTCTGTGAAATGTGCTATATAAATAAACTTGCCTTGCCTTGCCTAAATTTAACTTATTTTGCCTCCTGGGAACAAGTATGTATCTTCTGTAGCTTCTGAAGAACAGTACTAAATGAAAAAAATATGATATTTAGGCAAAATAAGAAAAATGTACACATCTTCACTCTGTTCAAAAGTTTACACTCCCCAGCTCTTAATACCTTCCCTAATAGTTTCATATGAGTCTTTCAGTTGTCCTCAGTGTGAAAAGATGAATCTCAGAATCATAGTCATTGATGGAAAGGGGTTCAAATACACAAAAATGCTAAAAAAAAAAAAAAGAGAATTTTTGGGACCTGAGGGAACAGTGGGCAGTTTAACTGTTCAGAACTCATGATCAACTATCACAAAATAAAAAAAATAAAATAAAATAAAAAATTATAAATTCAACTAATTTTTTACTATATGTAAATGTCTTTTATGTGATCTTATTTAGGTCTGTACTAAAAAAAATAGCATGCATTTTGTATGATCCCTCTTATTTTGGTAAAATTAACATTTTCCAGATTTTGCAAGGTGTATGTAAACTTTTGAATTCAATTGTATGTATCATATAGTGTTCAGAGAGTGTTTTAAAATATTCTTTATTAATAGGCCTGACTGTGTTATTTTGTATTTGGTATGCCGTTATTACATGTATTCTTTGGTACCCACTTCAACAGCTTTTATAATACCTACAATTCTCTTCACAGGTTTTAACAGGTTTTGTCAAAAAGAAATCGCTCTGGGTATGCATTTGAGTGATGGCTTTCCTGAACTGTCATATTTTTCTTGGTAGCGTTACCAGACACCTTTGTTGTGGCACCCTCTGTGGCATTTATGGAGAAAGACGTCAGTTCTGCACTTGCTCTCAGTGGCTTTGATAGAAATGTTTGAGACTGTTCTTGCACAGAAAGTGTTTAAAATAACATGCAATACCTGCCAATGGGGAGTGGATTGCAAAAACGTAGATTGCATTAAAATATTTATTAATGCAAAATATTTTATTTACATTTTTTTTTTTTTTAAGAAATGTATTAGATGTTTGTACAGAAAAAAAAAAAACACTTCAAACGTAGGTTTGAAGAGAGTTTTTTGGAAATAAAATAAATAATAAAAGACTGAGTAAATGGTAACTTAAAATTATGATAATATTTTAAATGTAATTTAAATGTAACTTTCTCATTTATTTAAAATTTTATTGCATAAAATGCATAGAATGCATAGAATAATATCTTTTTTATCTTTCTCGGAGATCAAAGATTTTAGTTCACATTATTTAACAAATAAAAATATAATTTTTTTGATATTTTTGGACAACTGCAAACACCATTTCCATTATCTGTCCCCTGCAGACACTGGCCATGAATTGAAATACACATAATGACCAAATCAGGAGTTGTATATGTTTCTTTAATATAGCAAAAAATGTGTCAAGTTTCAAAACATTCCCAGTGTATTATTAATTACTCCTATTTTAAACACAGAAAGGCCAGACTAAAAGGACGGGAATATCTCCACTGAACAGAGGTCTTCTGCTTTGGTCCTAAACATTTTGAGACAAAGCTGTTCATTAATGCAGAATGAGAAATTAACAGAAAAACTTTATTGATTTTTTTTATTAAACATTGTAAATAAGGTAATTATACTCTTCATGTGTTAATAAATGTACAAAATACAGTTCATGGAGAAATTCTAGCGTTAAATACTACACAGCCACTGTACATCCACCTGTCAGGTTTCCATTCATACATCTCATCCAGCTCAACAACAGTTATCTCTAAAGATAGAGGTTATATTGCAATATAACCATTCATACTCTCAGTACCATCCTATTATTTCTCTAGTTTCATATACAAAGTACCAGGAAAGGTAACAACAGAGCTACATGTGAGATTAACAGCACAGCTTTCATAAATATGTACAAAAATATGAACGTCAAAGTCAACACAACAGGCACATCGCAACATACGTGACTTTTAGCCATGTTAGGTCTTCAAATGTAGCATTTGTAGAAAATGTCCACAGTTTTTGGTTTCACGATAAAGTGTTTTTAGTTTTTTTTATGAAGGAACTTCATTTTATTTCCTGAAAAAAAAAAAAAGAATTTTGGTGTATCAAGTTATGTCTTATGTGCTCTTTTATAAAGAAGCTTTGTACTTCTATGCATAGACTACCAGTCAAAAGTTTGTAACAGTTAAAGGGATAGTTCACCCAAAAATTAAAATACTGTCATTCATTACTCAGCCTTATGTCATTCCAAACATCTAAGGTATTTGTTTATCTACTGAACACAAATTAAGATATTTCTGATAAAATCTAAGAGCTTTCTGACCCTGCATAGACAGTAACCACGTTCAAGGCCCAGAAAGGTAGTAAGAACATCATTAAAATAGTCCATGTGACATCAGTGGCTCAACCTTAATTTTATGAAGCTATGAGAATACTTTTTGTGTGCAAACAAAAATAACAACTGTATTCAGCCACCATTCACAACTGTACCACGACGCATACGGGTGAATAATTAATGACAGAATTTTTTTATTTTTGGGTGAACTATCCCTTTAAAAAAAATTTTTACGTTTTTTGCAAGTCTCTTACACTCACCAAGGCTGCATTTATTTGATCGATTGTGAAATATTATTACAATTAAAAAAAAAACTGGGTCATACTTTCCAATAAGGTTCATTAGTTAACATGAACTAATAATGAACAATACTTTTACTGCATTTATTAATCTTGGTTAATGTTAATTTCGGCATTTACTAATGCAATATTAAAATTACAAATTGTGTTTGTTAACATTGGTTAATTCACTGTGAACTAACATGAACAAACAAAGAACAACTGTATTTTTTATCAACAAAGGTTAAAGGAGAAGTCCACTTCCAAAACAAAGATTGACATATAATGTACTCACCCCCTTGTCATCCAAGATGCTCATGTCTTTCTTTCTTTTTTTAAGGAAAACATTTCTGCATTTTTCTCCATATAATGGACTGATATGGTCCAAAAGGCAGTTTAAATGCAGTTTCAAACGATCCCAAATGTGCTTGTAAATGATCCCAGCTGAGGAAGAAGGGTCTTATCTAGCAAAACGATTGGTTATTTTCATTAAAAAAAATACAATTTAAATACTTTTTAATTTCAAACGCTCGTCTTGTCTTGCTCGTTTACAACCGCATTTGTGATCGCTTACAACCGCATTTGTGATCGATTACAACCGCATTTGTGATCGCTTACAACCGCTTTTGGGATCGTTTGGAGCTGCATTTAAACTAAATTTTGGAAGTTCAAAATCGGGGCACCATATCAGTCCATTATATGGAGAAAAATGCAGAAAGGTTTTCCTCAAAAAACATAATTTCTTTATGACTGAAGAAAGAAAGACATGAACATCGTGGATGACAAGGGGGTGAGTAAATTATTTGTAAATTGTTGTTCTGGAAGTGGACTTCTCCTTTAATAAATGCTGTAATAAATGTAGTGTTCATTGTTCGTTCATGTTAGTTAATACATTAACTAATGTTAACAAATGACACCTTATTGTAAAGTGTTGCCAAGAACCGTTTTCTATTTTAATATACTTTGAAATTTCATTTATTCCTGTGATGCCAAAATGTAATTTTCAGCAACCACTACTTTAGTCTTCAGTTTACATGAAAATAGAAATAAAAATATGGAATAGAAAGTTCAAAGGAACAGCATTCACTTGAAATAAAAGTCTTTTGTAACATTATAAATGTCTTTACTGTGACTTTTTGAATGATTTAGTGCACCCTTGCTGAATAAAAGTATTATTTTCTTTTCTTTTTCTTTTTTTTATATCAAATTTTACTTACTGTAATTTTTACTAAATATGACATGTGACACTGAAAACTGGAATAATGGCTGCTGAAAATTCGGATTTACCATCACAGGAAAAAATTACATAATAAAATATATGAAAATACAATTTTTAAAGTAGTACTTTTAAATTACTTTTAAATAATTAGTACTTTTAAATTGCAACTATATTTTACTATATTACTGTATTTACTATATTTTTGATCAAATAAATGCAGCATTGGTGAGCATAAGAAACTTCAAAAGCAATATAAAATTAGTTATTAATAGTTCATTATTCCAAAAGTTTGACTGGTAGTGCATGCATCACATATCTGCTGTGCTATACTCACCTAAACCCTTCAGAAATTTGTTGACTCCGCTCTGTTCTGTGTCTGGTAACTCTTCCAGATACTGCTCCACCCTCTGCTCAAATAGTCCTGTTTAAGAAAATAATAAAATTAAATAATAATAAATAAATAAAAAACCATAAAAATAATTTCATTACTTAACACTTACTAATAAAACAACTTCTATACACTTCTGTCAAAACGTTTTGGTTCACCAGAAGGTGGCAGTAAAGATCTGACTTTCAATATTAGAGTTGCCTCCACCCCATCTCAGAAAGACCCACTCATAATTATGCTGGGTGTGGGTTTCAAATTACACTTCTAATGAGCTTGAGGCTAATAGAACATCATGTTTTATAAGAGGCCATTTTGCTTAATTGACCAAGCATGATTTACCTTTGGCCCTACACTTCCTCATCTCCCTATCCTGGATGAATCCAGCAAACATCTGAGACTCCATGAAGACGCCCAGAAATCTCCGGATGCTCTTAGAAGCAACCGACTTGCGGAAGGCCTCGCGTTGGAAGACGCGCTCCCCTCTTTCACCCTGTGTAAGAAACAGCGAATAGTGGCCAATGGTCTCCAGAAAAAAGCGGATGAAGGCCTCCGACACCACACTGTTCAAAGAGGTGGTGCACTCTGTGAAATGAGAAAACATCAGAAACATTCATTATTAAATACCCTACAGCAACCAAACCAGCCATTTATATTTTATCAAGCATAAACCAAAAATATGACGTTCAGATTAGATTTGGTTCCTTTTCATGGTAGATAAACAACAAAGACTTTAAATAGGAAATGTAATCAGTCAAGCCAGATGTTCTGCTTTACAGATACACAAGCATATACGCAGATAGCCAGTAAGTCCATTGTAAACAGATGGGCAAGGCCACAAAGTCAGGTTTTTCACCTTCATCTGATTCGCTGTCGGAGTCTTGATTGATGATGTCGTTCCTCTGTTCGAGAGATTGCTCCAGCGCAGCTTGTAGTTTGCGTGGTAATAGAGAGGCCTCGTCATCCATCTGTTTACAGGAAGAGTATGAAGATTAACGCTGCAATAACGTTCAGTGATTCATAACATGACACAGCCAGCTTGTTTACATTACGCTTGTTCTCAGATCTTAATGACAACACGCAATTAGCTGCGCTACAGCCATGGGAGAGTCGTAAGGAGACGAACCTGTCTGATGAAACGGTCCGTTCCAAGATCGACCATTAAAGCCTGAAACGTAAAGAGAAACAGATTTCAATTGGCTGAACCATTAAGTAGCCTCATTCTTTTTAAATCACCGTTTATTCAATTGTTTCGGGAGGTTTGTACGTCACAACATTTCCAGAAGTTGATCCACAACAGATGGAGCCTGACATCCATTTAAAAACGCAGTGTTAAAAATGACAAGCGCCACAATTTGGTGTGCTTCCAGATGTTTTGACTGCACAGGGTCACCCCTTGTGGCCATTACAAGTGCACTTTTGTCCAGAGTGCAATTTGAAAAAAAGTACTGAAGCCAAACGCACTAAATGCCAAACACTCAGTAGGGACCAAACTTCAGCCCTGTGGCCAAGCTGGCAGCGTCCTATGGGCAGCTGGGAACAACAACACTCTCCCGGTTGGGAAAGTTTAAAGGGGAGAAAGGCAACTGCCTGGCCAGGAATGCTGAGCTAGGCTTATGAAGCTGACGCCACATTCGAGGCTCATACATAAAATTTGGCTAATGTTCTGGGCATGTTATTATACTTAGCATGTTTCCCACTCATTCCAACAACTTTTTGAATTTGGGAAAATGACTTCAGACTCATATTCTACTACTTTAAGGGTTCAATGTTCAGGCAGCTTATTAGAGTAAGAGCATAATTGAACTATTAAGGAGAGCTGCCAATGTGACCATATTCACAGGAATTTAAAGTCACGATCAGGGAAACATATTGTAGAATAATAGCCTCCAAGAGCAAGGAAATAAAAAGCGAGTCTTTGTGGTTATGCATGTTTGTGCAAAGAGTTCTAATGACAGTTTAATTTAGGCTGGTACAAAGCCAAGCACAGGTCGTACCCAATTGACTAAGAGTCTTATTACAACAAACAAGATGGGTGACAACAGCACAGCTGGGAGTTGGTGACGAGAGATTTCAAGTACCTCCTCCACAGGCAGTTCCTTGAGCTTTGGCAGTGAGCTGGACAGAATACCGACTAGGAAGGGCGTGGGACAGCAGACGATGTCCACCATGGAGGTGGGCAGCACTGGGATGAAGGTGTGCTGCCAGGAGAACGGGTAGAGCAAAGCCACCACCGCATGAACACAGCTGGAAAGAGTACTGTAGGGAAAGAGAAAAGCACACAGTCAATCACCTAGCTTTTACAAAATCTCACACACCTTCTCAGCAAATCCTGTTCTGGAAAAAGTACATTGAGCCCAGATTTTCCAGTTTACTTTGGCTTTAGCAAGAGGACAATGGAATCTGAGATTATGAGAGCAACACAAGAAAATAGCCAGTGGCGTTCAATAGACGCCACAGAAGTGCTATTCAAATGATCTCCTGTAATATTATTCACATTGTGACAGTGGTATTCAAGGCGCCAGTTACATAAAACCCTCTGGAGATAATAATAGTTTAGAGTGGTAAAACACATGATAAAAGGTCATACGAATCTCTGATATTTTCTTATCTTAATAGTAATGTCACAAATGGTATTATATACTGAGCATTTACATTACGCACTACATATTCTGCCGGTCATAAGTTTTAGAAGTTTGCGTCATCTCAAATTGTCCACTTAAAGGAGTAATTCGAAAAGAAATTAAGGTTTTTCAGGAAAATATTTCAGGATTTTTCTCCATATAGTGGACTTGAGTGGGAGCCAATGGGTTGAAGGTCCAAACTGCAGTTTCATTGCAGCTTCAAAGGGCTCTACACGATCCCAGGTGAGGAAAAAGGGTCTTACATAGTGAAACAATCTGTCTTTTTTTTTTTTTTTATAAAAATGTGTATACTTTGTTTTGTTTTTTTTTACCACAAATGCTCATCTTGCACTAGCTCTACTTCACTAGTGCTACCATTGGAAAGGTCACGCATGACGTAGGCGGAATTAGGCAACCTAGTGTTTGCAAAGTCAAACGCCCTTTACTAAAAAAGGTAAAACAATGTCGTAAGATTATGAAGTTGTAGAAAATGAAATGAGTTTTTCACACTATCCTAACTTTTTGAACCGAAATACAAAGAAGAAGAAGAACTAACCATGTGTGACCTTTGTAACGTGACTACGTGATACATGAAGTCATAGACACGCATCACAGAGCAAGTGCAAGATGAGCATTTGTGGTTAAAGAGTATATAATATTTTAAGAAAATGACCAATTGCTTCACTAGATGAGAGCCTTACTCTTTGATTGGAATCGTGTAGACCTGGACCTTCATGTAGATCTGGACCTTTAACCCGTTGGCTCCCACTGAAGTCCACTACACTACCAGTCAAAAGTTTTGGAACAGTAAAGTTTTTTTTTAATGTTTTTTAAAGAAGTCTCTTCTGCTCACCAATGTGATCCAAACTAGAGCAAGAACGGTACAATTCTGTAATATTTTTACTATTTAAAATGACTGTTTTCTATTTGAATATATTTTAAAACTTATTCCTGTGATTTTAAAGCTGAATTTTTAGCATCATTACTCCATTCACACGATCCTTCAGAAATCATTCTAATATTCTGATTTGCTGCTGTTTCTTGGATGAATAGAAAATTCAGAAGAACAGCATTTATCTGAAATAGAAATCTTTTGTAACATTATAAATGTCTTTATCATCACTTTTGATCAATTCAAAGCATCCTTGCTAAATAAAAGTATTCATTTCTATAACTTCTATAAAAAATTCAATTTCCATAAAAAATGATACTGACTCCAAACTTTTGATAATAATAATAATAATAATAATAATAATAATAATAATAATAATAATAATAATAATAATAAATGTTTATTGAACAGCAAATCAGACTATTAGAATGATTTCTGAAGGATCATGTGTCACTGAAGACTGGAGTAATGATGCTGAAAAGTAGTGTAGTGTACATGAAGAAAAATCCTGGAATGTTATCCTCAAAAACCTTAATTTCTTTTAGACTGAAGAAAGAAAGACATGAACATGATTTTTTGTTAATACGATTTTTTGAAATTAATACTTTTGTTCACCATAGATGTGTTAAATTGACAGTTGTTAGAAATATATTTCAAATAAATGTTCTTTTAAAAGTTGTATTCATCAAAAATTCAAAAAAATAAATAAATAAATAAATAAATAAATAAATTAAAAAGTACAATGGTTTCCACAAAAAATATTAAGCAACACTGATGATAAATGTTTCTCAAGCACCAAATCAGCATATCACAATGATTTCTGAAGGATCATGTGACACTGAAGAGTGGAGTAATGATGCTGCAATTGAATGCACTGAAAACAAAAATCTACTCTTTTATGAACAAACAAACAGATGGAGAAAATACTAATTGTCATTACATAACAGTTCTCAAAACTTTACCAGTAATCACTAGTAATGTTCCAACAAAAAGAGTAAAATGTTCCCACAAGACAATCACCAAGTCAGTCTGGTTTTCTGTGCGGTTTGTATTCAAATTGTATATTGGCCACATTAGCCATTGTATGTGGAACAGGCTGCATGTAGGTCTTCATATCTTCAGGGCGATATGGTAAAGATGATATCATGATGGGCTAACCACACTGTAACCACACACGCTCGTTCTCATTCAAACAACACGTTTGCAGATCATGCTCCTTAGAGCCTTAAATTACTCGGTGACGTTAAAACAGCCGTGAGATGTTACAGCTAAGGCTAAGTGCAAAGTCACAAATAGCACAGTGGTCTTCTCACGGTCCCTAGCTTGTTGATAGTGGCTGACCCTCCTTTCACTCGTTCTCATCTCTTTCTGTCCCATCCACCACATGGGCCCACATATACAGAGGCCGAGAAAATAAACCATTGGAAGCACACTGACTCCAGCCATGAATTAGAAAGGATCAGGACTGAACCCAAAGATAAAATTTGGTATGTTGACAGTAAACTAAACAAAACAGCAGCTCCAATACAGCTCATTTGTGTTGTTAGGATCAAAACAAATACCTATGGAAGCTATTTTCGCTACAAAACAACTTTTTTTTTTTTTTACAAGTCTGACTTTTTTCTTGCAATTATGAGTTTATATCTCACAATCCAGACCACTTCTCGCAAATGCAAGTTTAGATCTCACAACTTCTAAGTTTTTATCTCACAATTCTAAGTTCAAATATCGCAATTCTGTCTTTTTTCCCAGAAATGAGAGAAAAAAGGTCTGAACTGTGAAATGTGACCCTGGACAACAAAACCAGTCTTAAGTAGCATGGGTGTATTTCTAGCAATAGACAACAATACATTGTATCAATACATTGGTCAAAATTATCCATTTTTCTTCATGCCAAAAATCATTAGGATATTAAGCAAAGATCATGTTCTATGAAGATATTTTGTAAATTTCCTACCATAAATATATCAAAACGTAATTTTTAATTAGAAATATGCATTGCTAAGAACTTAATTTTAAGTTTAAAGGTGATTTTCTCAATAAAATTATTTTTTTGCACCCTCAGACACCAGATTTTCAAAAAATTGCATCTCAGCCAAATATTATTCTACGGAAAGCTTGTTTATTCAGCTTTCAGATGATGTATGAATCTCAGTTTTAAAAAATTTACCCTTACGACTGGTTTTGTGGTTCAGGGTCACAGTGAAAAAGTCAAAATTGTGAGTTAAAAAGTCGCAATTACTTTTTTACTGCTTTATCCAGCAGCAGAAAGAGGCTTTTATAAATGCCCACTTTTATTATACATTAAAAATACTATTTTCAGTTATTTTTATCAGAATATAATAGCTCCAGGTCTCAAAACATTTTGCAGATCCACACATTAGCACATGCAATTAGCAGTTTGCATTTTTAATCAAATCAAAATGTTAAATTTCATGGCCTGCGCTTGAAACACTCTAGGTGTTATCTGAAAGTCTGTGTGTGTGTGTAAGATTCTGCATCTTGCAGTCTGGCATGTTCACACTGGGAACAGAAAGAGGCAGATTTTAAAAACCTAGCCACAGGCGAGACAGGCAGATTCTGATAGCTGATACCTGGAATGTCAGCATAACTGAGGCCTCAGAGGCAAGTACTCATGGGAAAAGATGAAGACAGAACTTTAGACCAGTCCAAACACCGCTCTATGCTGCCCGAATCCTCCAGGAACCAAACAACACAGATAGAGGGCTGAGTTGAAAACTGCTGCTAGCTACTGTAATTGACTCCTGTCTGGACTGTTATACAGAGCTGGTATGCACACAAACACAGAGTCATATCAAACACACTCAACCAAATGAAATATTCTTTAAACTGCATCCTTTATCTGAACAGAACAAAAACACATAACAGCTATTGTGTATTTTAGCACAATAGCTATTATAAGTTCATTTGAGAACTTGAATTGATCAGCCAGAAGGAAACTTCCTCAAAGATTTAAAAGATGCTATCCACCTTATTTTTGCCGCAAGAGTGGGCGTGGATATCTTTAAATTTTATGAGTCTAGCTTCCGGTCCCGTCCAGCTATTTTTAGCTGTACAAAACAGCTTGTTTTGCTGCTTGATATTGCAAATTGGTGTGTCTTAGCATATTATTTTAATTTATTATCTTAATTATGAACACAGTGTTGTAGTGCATGTTGTTATTCTTCTAATTATTTCCCTATAGTGCCTAATGAACCGGAAGTCTCGCCAAGGCTTACTTCTAGGCTTACTTCTGTCTAAAAAAAAAAAAAAAAAAAAAAAAAAATCAACATTTTAAACAAAATTCTAACATTGACAGAGAAACCAAACTGTCTTTTTCCACACTGCCTTAAACACACAAACAGGGCTAACACCATTGTTGTTACTGTTAACTAAATCTAAAACCATTTAAAAAAAATTGTTTGTGTTAATTGAAATAAAGCTGAAATAAAAAATATTAGATGAAGTTTAAAACTAAAATATTAAAATAACTGAACTAAAAATAAACAGCATCTAAACAGAAATGCTTAAACTAAATCTAATATAATAATATAATAATATGTGACCCTTGACCACAAAACCAGTCATAAGCGTACATTTTTTGAAAATGAGTAATTATACTAAAATTTAAGTAACTAAAAGCTGAATAAATAAGCTTTCCATTGATGTATGGTTTGTTATGATATATGGTTTGTTACGAGATACAACTATTTGAAAATATGGAATCTGAGGGTGCAAAAAATATATAATCAAAATATTGATATATTGATCAAAATATTAAGTTTTGATTTATTTATGGTAGGAAATTCACAAAATATCTTCATGGAACATGATCTTTACTTAATATCCTAATGATTTTTGGCATAAAAGAAAAATCAATCATTTTGACCCATACAATGTATTGTTTGCTGTTGCTACAAATATACCTGTGCGACTTATGACTGGTTTTGTGGTCCGGGGTCACATATAACATCTAAAATGACAAAAGCCCATAACAGAATTACTTAAACAACATTTAAAATGAAAACTGAAATTACAGTTCATAAATTTTTTTAATAAATATTATAATAGCATACAAATGATATTAAAATAACACACTGATCTATCAAAACGAGTGTTTGCTGAAAGTAACGTGAGCTAGCCTTAAAAAGAATAATTTGCAACAGAAGCAGCTTAAGGGTGAAAATTCAAGATTCTAATCTGAGCAAAAATACATATGCTTTTATTTAACCAGCCAAACTGAATTAGACAGATTCTCAACAATACTGCATCTTTCAAAAATAATGGGAATGTTGGATGGCTGGCTGACTTTTGGAAAAAGCTTAGAGAGTAATTTTATATATTTAATGAGAGCTTCTGCATGTTTAACCAGTGATGACATGTGGTATGTGGATATAAGAGCAATAACACAATGTTTATGCAAAAGTTGATTTAAAGTTTGTTCCCACCATTATGCAATATACCGAAACATATTCCTGTGATAATAAAAGAACAAAAAGAGAAAAAAGAAGCAGCAAAAAAAAAACTTTGAGTTGAGCTTTTCTTGTTTTTTGGCTTGTTTACCACAGAAACTAGCCACACAAAAGTCCCTGGCCAACTTGGCAATACTGCATTACATTTGCCTAAAGGCCTTCCGTCTCCTTTTCTTTTCATCTCGTCTGAGACACAAAACATTTTTCCACCTGCCTCTCTGTGCTCTGATTCAACAACAACAGTCACTTACTACAGGAAGATGTCTACAGCTACACCAAAAATTTGCACACACCATGTACCCGAGAAAAGGAAACAATTTAGAAATGACAAAACCAGGCAACGCACTGGAGAGTTTAACTCCTTCCTGTTACTTTATAACCATACAAAATGTATTATTGCGTATACTCCAACATAATATTGGGTGATGTATTTCCTTCATTAACAATGAAATCTGCTCTACCCCCCACAGGAACTCACTCGGCAGGCTGATTGAACATCAGTGTCTGGTTTGGGAAGAGGAGCTCCCTAGACAATCACATAGTTAATGGAAAAGTTTGTGATTCGAGAACAATTACTTTCTGTGTCACAAGAAAAACGATGGCTGTACAGTGAGGAAAGGGTTAAAACAAACATGCATAAAAAATCCCAAGGAAAGCATTGCCTAACATGGAGTGAGTTTTCTTTCTGCCAGATTCTGAACAGCAGATATACGTTATAGGCTACAGAAGCATACATCATACAGTGTTGGCAGACATTTTTTGGAATTGGATTGCAGCGGTCTTTCCCAAGAGAGCCACAGCAATGTCCTTGAGAGTTTTCTACCTTAGTCTAGTGCTGCCCATAATCCACCTAAGGTTGCTGGGCAACCCAGCTAGGCCTGGACCAAATCCCATCAATCCACCTATCCTGTTTTGAACAGAGCCAAGCCCATGGAATGTCAATACTTGGCTTTAACAGCATACTATGTTGTAACTAGAGCTCTATCTATTATGATAATGGGTGTGATTCAAAGCCATTCACAAAGAGTGGGGTTTGAAAAGCGTACTTTGAGCGACAACATAGAACATACTACTTTTGTTCTGAGATTCAAAGAAAACACGTTTTGCTATTCTGAGTCAAATATTCTCAAGTTTGTGAACTAAACCATTGGTCTACCATGTGGGAAGGAGCAGAGGGCAAAGGAAAGGTTTCAACACAAGCTAGGTCAATAACACTAAGGACGTTCACATGAGTTTAAAATCGAGCAAGCGCATAACGCAAAGACTCAATGTAGTTTGATTAACACAGTGGTTCTCAACCTTTTTGACTTGAAGGCCCCCATTTAAGGCAAGATATATCTGCTATTATTATGATAAATATGTAAGTTTTAAATCTTTTTTTATAAACAGAAACTGTTGAACAAACAGAAACAATATTTGAGGAGTATAAATAAGACCCAAATAATAAAAATTACGTTAATACTCACCCTTCCAAACCCGTAAGACTTTCGATCATCTTCAGAACACAAATTAAGATATTTTTTATGAAATCCGAGAGCTTTCTAACTCTGCATAGACAGCAACGCAACTGACTCGCTCAAGGCCCATAAAGGTAGCAGGGTTAAAATAGTCCATGTGACATCACTGGCTCAACCGTAATATTATGCAGGTACGAGAATACTTTTTGTGCACAAAATAAACAAAAATAACGACTTTATACAACAACGGGTTTGAAACGACATGAGAGTCGGTAATTAATGACAGAATTTTCATTTTTGGGTGAACTAACCCAAGTTATATTATTTTAATAATAAAAACAATAATATAAATATTATTTGTACTCATGATAATATAGTAATTATGAATGATATATTATAATACATTAATTAAAAAAATTCTAAGTACTGATTTGTGGTGTTGGGGTTTATGAATCTATTTCTGAAGGCACTGACTGTTTTCAGAAAATTTTTTTAATCTTACCTCCATGTAATGCCTATTAAAGCAGTGACTGTAAGCTGAACACTGCTTTGTTTAAAAGGAACGCTATATTGCTATGGTTTTATAAGTGCCACCTTCTATCAGAGAGTGAATTAACATTTTCATTCAGCCTGTCTGCTGTTTTGTGTTTTATGTAGCATAATTTTCACAAAGTTAAATTTTTGTTTTTGACTTAAACCTTGGCAGGTAATGGAGCAAACAGTATTATTTTCATGCACTCTCTCACATTTTTTGTCTCTTGCTTAAAGCCATAGTTACACAAAAATGAAAAGTCTGTCATTAATTAATCACCCTCATGTCGTTCCAAACCCGTAAGACATTCGTTCATCTTCAGAACACAAATTTTTTGATTTTTTTTATGAAATCGAGAGCTTTCTGACCCTGCTTAGACAGCAACGCAACTGACACGTTCAAGGCCCAGTAAGGTAGTAAGGACATCATCAAATTAGTCCATGTGACATCAGTGGTTCAGCCTTAATTTTATAAAGCTTTATTGAACATGTCAGTTGTGTTAGTGTCAGAAAGCTCTCTGTATATTTGATTTGTGTTCTGAAAATTACTAAGGTCTTACAGGTTTGGAATGACATGAGGGTGATTAATTAATGACAGAGTTAGCATTTTTTGGATAACTATCCTTTCACAGGCCGTATCGGCCTATTTGCTTGTAAAAATTTTTTTTTTTTTTAAAAAAGGCAATCGAAATCTGCATGAATTGTCATGATCACTTTTTTTTTTTTTAAAAAGCAGAGCCCGATATCTTACAAAACAATATTAGCAGGATTTCAAGAGATCTGATAAAGTGTCAGTAAGGTCCAACCAAAATTGTATTGTCTTTCTGGTGGCACCATGCATTTTGGCTGTGGTACACTCTAAAAGGGCAATGTCCAGCAAGCATGACATCCACGTCGATCTAACTGAAGTAGATGGATCCAAACACAATTTTAGAATAACCTTTTGGCAGCAATAAGAGCAGCAGACATATTCCTTTTTTTAAAGACAGACAGTGACAGCGACGAATCATCCAACAAAAGAAAAGTAGTGGGTGGGTTCATTGTTTTAAAGGGGTCATCAGATGCAAAATCCACTTTTACATGTTGTTTGAACATAAATGTGTGTTGGCAGTGTGTGTACACAACCACCCTATAATGATACAAATCCACCCAGTGCTTTTTAAAAAAAAAAAAAAAAAAAAAAAAAAACACTTTTTCAGATCAGGCTTTTATGAGATTCCTGGCAGAATGATGTAGCTCTGCACAGGGCCCTCCCTCAACTATTAATTGACATGGCTGTTTTAGCACAGACCCGTGCTGTGAACAGTCTGCCATTGTTTCGTCACCTGAGCAAGTGTAGACAAGAATGGCTCCTATGCGATTAAGGTACAACAATGAGCATAGCAGTCGTCATTTACTCCCAACATCTGATCCACTAAAAACGCAGAGGATTACTTTTGTTTTTGAAGGCAATGCACCCCGATTTACCTAAATGCGTCTATGTTCGCGCAAATCATTTGTGATGCAGCTTCACCTACAGCAGATGTTAGTATAAGGGTTTTTTTAATTAAACTGCAAATCGCCTTTCCTAATAATGTGCTAGTTAGGAAGTTTCTCAGCTAAAGTTTACATCGTCTCAAAGAAAGGCTCATCACTCCACAGAAGAGAGGGGTGGGGTGAACAAAGCTCATTAGCATTTAAAGGGACATGCACTGAAATGGCTCGCTGTGAACAGAGCTGTTTTTGACAAGGTAAAAAGGGTGTTGTTTTACACTACCATTGAGAAATTTTAACCAAAGTTTGTTATAGACTAAAGAATCATATCAACTGGAAAATGGGCATTCGATGACCCCCTTAACCAGACTTGTATGATAACAGTCAGATTGAAGTGTTGAGGTAACTTCTAAAACGACAAATTATTGTTTTAGTAAATTTGTATGTGAATTTGTAACTTTATGAAACATCTGTCACCCTGTTACAATATGGCCAGTGATTAGAGAAGAGGAACACGCGCAGTCACTCACACAGGAAGTGCATTCCTTCCTTCACAGTAACTGCCCACCCCACATACCCCACTGCTGTTTGTTTAAACTGGCTGATGATTTGTGGAGATTAAGCTTTCACAAATAACCTACTCCCTAATGACCCCCCATGCCCGGCCACAAGCTTCCGTGACCAAGCACGAAGGCTCGGAGGGGGGTGCCGAAACCTCCGGGGAGCATAACGTACATAACAGAACCAAAACCCTGTCTCTGCCCTGACCCACTTCTGCATTTAGATCAGCGGGGACTCCTGGGAGTTTAGCCCAGTGTTGGAGGGTGGGGTCAAAAAAGCCTCCTCTGATGAATTTAGCAGTGGCCTGCACGGAGCAGCCGTTGGGTCACCCCTTTAACCAAAACCGCAGTGGAAAGCTGCTATTTAACAGATGCACTAGTCGGTCACTGACAGACAAAACTGAACTGGGCCCGAAAACAGCTATTTTCTGCCCAGATAAGCCAAGATATATTGGCTGGAACATTCGGACCAATACTACGATTGGTATTCCATTCAGAATCCCTATGGTCACGGACAAATACGGAATGATGTTTTCCTAAACTTATACTGTGATGATCGCTGAGCTTGAGTTTCTGACTTGAGAATCTGGGAGAGGAATGGGCCTGAAAAACAAAGACTACAACAACCAACAGGAGGAGAAAAACCATGACCCAAAAAGATAAAAATCTTTCATTTGTAGCAGATGTTATTTTACGGGCTCTGAATGAATAGATGGAAAATTGGAAGTGACATTGCACATCAGCGAAGAAAGGGGTTATTGAGAACATCTGCTGTTAGGCCACACTCAAACTGCTGTTGTCACAGTGGTCAGCTTGTCTTAGAAACACAGCTCCTTTTGGGAGAACTGCTTGACCATGTTTGGTCTGAAAAAGCAAGAACTTTCTCATGGGAATGAAGAGTGTGTTACATGAGATGATATGCTGCCTACATTTGACGGTTCATATTCATCGACTCAGAGGTTGCAGACGCATGATAACTCAGACACTTGAGCTAACACACGAGGGTGTCTCACCTCAGCTTGTCAGCCACAAAGATGACTCTTCGTTCCAGCAACAGAGAGGCAAAAACGCGTACCACCTGTCGGACACTCAGGCAGTTGAACAGACTTTCAAAGTCCACATGCTCTAGTCTGGAGTCCATGGGCCTTCGTAACTCAATAACCTGAGGAAAGCAAAACACTGTGCATTACTCTAAGGAGCAATATGAATGTTGTTAAGACGGAAATTGGAAATATTATTGTTGACTAATATTTTCCCCCATGCATGCAGCGTAAAAAAGTCATTTCAGAGGAAGTTATTACATTTTGCACAATAGGACCACAGACATTTATTAAGGAAGTGTGTTTCATTATATATGCCATCCATATGCAGCAAAAGTGTTATGAATTTTCCTGAATTTCTAGTATAATTATTAAAATATTTCCAGCAAATATTGCAACTTTTCTTTGGAAATAAAATAAAATAAAATAAAATAAAATAAAATAAAATAAAATAA
The DNA here is from genome assembly GCA_036247105.1 of Cirrhinus mrigala. Taxonomy (NCBI): domain Eukaryota; kingdom Metazoa; phylum Chordata; class Actinopteri; order Cypriniformes; family Cyprinidae; genus Cirrhinus; species Cirrhinus mrigala. The sequence goes on along the minus strand of CM070013.1, from coordinate 35,044,792 downwards.
AATAAAATAAAATAAAATAAAATAAAATATTATTATCTTTAATAATAATAAAAAAATATGTTTTTATTAAATAATAAATATAAATATATGTGCATTTAGAATTAAAAATGTACAATTATGAATTTATTATTTTAAACTAAAATTCATAGAAAATGTAAATGACTAAGGGACATGATCATTTTATTATAAAATGATAAGTAATTTTGATAAATTAAATGATAAGTGATTTTGGATAGAATTATTATTTTCTACTCATTATTATATTATATTATATTATATTATATTATATTATATTATATTATATTATATATATAATATAAAACTTAGTTTAGATTTTCTTTCTTCCTCAGGCAAGCTGACATTCATTTATGTTTGCATGCTAACAGAATGGCCAACCTCAGTGTATAATCATGTAAACTACTGGCCTGACAAGTAAAAAAAGTAAAAAAATTAAAATCACTGTTGAGCCTTTAATAGGATTTTAAGATCATGTAGTCTTTAAGGATTCAGATCTCAAACTTATAGATTATATTACATTTGATACAATGAGTGATAAATACACTTATTTTTAATCTACAGCAGCTAACACAGCAGTCTAATTTATATGAGGGAAAGATCTAACCTCATTTCCTGCTCCAGGCAGGAAGGTTTTGACTTTTATGGTTTTGCCTGGTGCTGGGAAAGGCGATTCCATCACACTCCTCATGAAAGGATACACCAGAGCAGCTGAAATCCCTCTCCTCCGCTCCACTTCATCAAGGATCTGTAATAAATGAATGTTGAATTAGCTGATGGAGAAAAACAGTGTTAACAGTCATTCACATGTACAGCAGATTGTGGGCACCACTACTGACTTCATACACTGCAGAACAGCGATTGATTTCATGTGGTCTGTTTCTTTTTTCCTTTCAGATATGAGTGTGGAAGTCTCTGGAATTCTAACCTGTCACTAGCAAGTCATGGTTTTCATCGGCTACATGAGGTTTTTTTTCAAGATTGACGAAAACATGCAGATTAGATTTCCATGGAATATTATGATGACCAAGGTTGGATCGAGCATGGTTTTATACTTCTTCCTCACTTCTTTCACCATGAGTGAAAGGTGGAAGTGAAAGAACAAATAATGGTTTAATAGGGCAGAGAGAAAGACAGATGTAAGCTGGACGTCCCTCAATGCCAACACAAGCCTTGCTCCAGCTGTGCTCATGTCTGACAGCCAGAGAGACAGTGTGGAAATGTGTGTGTGTGTGTGTGTGTGTGTATGTGTGTGTATGAGCAAGCCTGAGCTCACCTTGGAAAACAGGTTGAAACAGCCCAGTCGGCTAATGACACAATACACTTCAGGAAGGCGAGGCCCTTTCCCACTCGGCTGCAGGTGCGGAGAAAAGATTACACAAGCAATTAAATCACACACATGAAGTAACTTGGGGGTACGCAACACATAAAAGCATCCAGGTGATTTCAGTACAACGCATAAGGTACTAAATCATATTAGTGAGAGGTGAAACTGATAAGAAACCAGATTTGGGTGTTGCTTGCGTATGCAAAAGTCGTCACCATGATGCTAGGGTGTTGTGGAAGGTTGCAAGTAGGGCTGGGCGATAAAACAATAATGATAATTAATCACAATACAATTTCCCTCGATAAAATGATAACGAGTTCCTAAACGTTCGATGTAATGTTTCTGCACCAAAAGCAGATTGAAACGCAGCTAAAGGTGTCAAACAGACCATTTACCTGCTCGGCTTAAAGTTCAAATGGCAGCGCAAGCTTACTAGAGCAGATAAAAATCTCAGTTACATGACCACTAAAGCGAATAACTCAAATGACTCGGTGATTTACACTAGTTTTAAAGCCAGATGAAATAACACTGACAAACAGAAGAAACACTGCACGTAAAGATAGGGCCTGGAGGTTTTTCAGTCTACAAATCTCCATTATTTACCATGGTAATGTGTCAGAAACGTGGGATATTCATATCAATTTTTTTGTGCTGTCAAACGATTAATCGCGATTAATCGCATCCAAAATAAAAGTTTTTGTGTACACAATATATATGTGTGTTCTGTGGATATTATGTATATATAAATTCACACACATGCATGTAAAGAAAAATGTGTTTATATATTAACCATATTTATATATAATATAAATTATATGAATATAAATATATACATGTAAATATTTTCAAAATATATAATGTGTGTGTCTTTTTATATACATAATAAATATACACAGTACACACACATATATTATATAAACAAAAACTTTTATTTTGGATGCAATTGTGATTAATTGTTGCCCAGCACTACGAAATATTATTATATTGTTTTATTAAAGAAGTAATGGAATATAATCACAGTATTTCTTGTGATTAAGCTATGGCATTTGTGCATTTATACTATACGCATTTAGACTACTGTTTTATATACAAATACCTAAAAACCATATAGATACATTTTTGCCATGGATAAAAAAGTACTTCAAACCCACAATTTACATTCTGGTTTTCTACAACTTTTACTTAGGAGCAAAAATCTACCTTTAAACTTGGAAGAAATAAAGATTTAAAGTTTATTGTGATAATTATTAATATCGACAGATATTAAACATTTTATTGTGAGGCCTGGTTGCAAGGGCTTTTCTATATTGTCGCTAAGATGCTCTGTATGCTTTTTAGTGTGTTGCTATACAGTTGCTAGGGTGCTCTGGGTGGATGAGAGCTCGACCAGAAGTTCTCGTTTCTAGATATGGCTTGTTGTACCTCAACATAAGTATATGAGATTATTTTAATGCGTTTTATCATCTAGCGAACAGTTAAAATGTTTGGGGCCTGTAAGATTTTTTTCGTTTTTTTAAAAGAAATCTCTTATTCTAACCAGGGTTGAATTTATTAAAAACATTAAAAACAGTATTATTGTTTTTTACTTTAATAAATTTGAAAATGCATTTTATTACAGTTATTCAAAGCTGCATCAATTACTGCAGTCTTCAGTGTCACAAGATCCTACAGAAATAATTTTAATATGCTAATTCGGTGCTCAGTAATTATTTCTTATTATTATCAATAATGAAAAATATCAACAACTTGCTGATCCCAAACTTTGGAACAGTAGTGTAAATCCTAGATTTCTGTCACAAATTCGGTCCCTGCTACTCGCCATCAGATCTCCACTACCATTCAGTCTACTTCCTACCGGACTCCATTTCCCATAATCCCATGCACAGTCCACTAATGGGAAACAGGTGAGTCTTCAATCAGTTCCTATGCATGGGATCATGGGAAATGGAGTCTGGTGGGAAACAGACTGGCAGTGGAGCCCCTCTAATGGAGAATAGCAGCATGGGCTGGATTCTTGACAATTTCTCTTTAACATGCTGCATATTTTAGATGTCATTATGTCAGTATTATAAGTGTTGTGGGATGTGACTTTATACGTATGAGCAATAGTGATGGCCGGTTTAGCAAGCACTACTAAGACTAAATGAAGGAGGCAGAGAGAGACAATAAAAGAGAGAGAAAAGCCACATTTTAAAAGCCACATCAAAAGGATTTAGGTGAGAGCCATAGTTTCATGTTGTTGTAAAATGTGGCAATGGAACCATTAAAATAATCACCTCTTTTAAATGTTGTCATTATATGCTATATTTTATGAACCGTGTGTTTAGTATCCAGTTCATAACCTAAGGTTAAACACATGAAATAGTGCATGGTGTGAGTGTAAAAATGGATGGGAGTTTTAAAAATAGATATGAAGTAAAAATGTCCAGTGTAAACACAGCACAGGTGCAGTTCCACAAAATGAATGAGTTGTCACATGCAATTCACTAAACAATCGAAAGTCTGGCTATTCTCTAGGAGCCCAACCAGGTTAGTGTCTCTCAAAGCACACAAACACAATGAATCCCCATTCCTCTTGTCCATATTAGGTATGCAATTCTCCTCTGCTGACTTTTTACAAATGGATGATTAATTCAAGCATGTGGAGCTGGGTTCAAATCCTCAGGAATGCTGCCCTCATGCCAGCCCCTGGACTTCCTCCCTGCAGGGAACACAGTCAACACTTTTCTCTCCACTGGGCCATTCAAACTCTCAAAAAGATGAGCTGAGATAGAATAGAAGCTAAAGAAATCCACAAGCCAATAATGAATCACTCTAAATCTAAATCTGAACAACACAAGGCCACATCTATAAAAAGAAAGTAGCCATACTAACAACTACTAGAGCCTGACACATTTCTCTTCTGTTATTCCCAGAACAAATGTTTAGATGTATAAAACACTTTAAAATATCATTCTCAAACCACAGATTACCATTAACATGCACTTTAATGCAAAACTTAACTAAGAAGAGCAGCACATTCTTAACTGCACATTCACAAATAAAACCCACAAAGCATGCAATTCATCACAACATCCAAAAACAATAATCACCACCAAACTCGAAGCACACAAATATATGACCGAATCTTACGTTACAATGACATCTTTTGATGGTTTGCCTTTCCATTCGTCTCCTGAGAAACTCTCATTAAACCAGAGGAGACACGTTTACGAGAATCTGTTTCTCTTTGAGCACAAAAAAGAGAGCAAACCAAACACTCACTCAAGTGACTGACCAAAACCTCTATCCATATGCTTGCCTTTTAATTACAACATGCGATGCAATATACAGTATACATATGGTTGTGCTAACACAATCAAAAGGAGCAAGAAAAGCATCCATAATGATCCATAGAGAAACTCACCAGAAGCCGTCTGCAATATCCAAAGCGTCTACTGCCATCTTCTCCGGTAAGCATGAAAGAGAAGGTCTCACTGCAGAAAATCAAAGACAGCCATCATTAGTCCCCAAACCCCCATGTAGATCAGGTGATAAGTAGAAAAAGAGTTTAAAACCACTTGAGAGGAAATGCTGTTGAGACTGATGATTTTGGCTTTGAGGCGTATCCACTGTGGTTAGAAGACTTTATCAGGCAGCTAAGATGTTTGCAAGAAAACCAAAGAATTTACTGAGTTTTAACATGGGGTATTCGGTTGTGAATACTCGTGGAAGTTTAAATTGAAATTGGAATTTTTCAGTTCACAATGTGGTTGTAATTGTCTTGATGGAAGTATAATTCCAACAAATCTCTAAAATTGCTCTTGAGGTAGCCTTTTTTCCACCAAATGTGACTAATGCCACATGTGCTATTTTTGTACTTTTGCTTGTACTTTTATGATGTATTACACTGTGTGACCACTATCACAGTAAATTCCTTTTTTTTTTAATCAATATTCGTTTATATTGGATATATCAGATGATATTGGATATTTAATTGTGGGCAATCATTTCTGCCAATTTTTAGATGACTCGTCATCATGCAGTGCTGATTTAAAAGCAGTGGTTTGAAGCAAAGACGTAACTCTTTAAGAGCCCTACTCTTTCAAAGCCCTAAAGTAGAGGTGTTTTTACCACCTCTAATATAGAGACGTTTTCATTTCAGCTGCTCAACTTTCATACCAAGAACATAATTATATCAAACTTCATACTTCATACTGCACATTATAATGCTGTGATGACTAACTTGATGGAGTTGATTTTTGGTTTTTTTTTGTGTTTTATTTTAGACTAGTACTGTCGATCGATTTAAAAAAAATAAATAAAATCATTAATCGCACTTTTTTCTTGTATTAAAATCACGAATATACTTTTATACTGCCATAATTTTGCAATTTTCAAATTAATGTAGAAACAATATAAAGACAGCATATTTATAATATTTGTTCATTTGTTTTTTGTGACTGAAGGAGAATATCTCTGATACCAATATTACTAATGTCTCTAGGAAATTGTAATTTTTTTCCTTCTATTTAACCATTGACTATAGCCATTCAGTATTACAGTATAACTGAAAGCTATCATTTATCCTTTTTAACATTTATTAGACTTTAAATCAAATATTACAACTTCTAATTTAAGTGAACTTAAAACAATCCCACTTAAAACAAAACCCATTATTTACCTGTGTCCTTTAGCAAGTAGGAAATATACAGAAATTGAATAAAGTTATCAAACACTAAATACTAAATTTAATAGATGTCACAGCAGCTTGTTTATTAGCTTATTTGGCTGCTATTACTTTAAGAGCTGCTGTTGCTGAATGTGATGTGGATCTGACATGCATGCTCGTTGTTTCATTCGCTCTTTAATATAAAATGATACAGACTTGCGCATAGCGCTGAGGAAAAGCTAGAGTGTGCGTCTGAAAAGTCACCCGTTTAATGTGGTCGTAAAGACGTCCTGCGACTAAATATCTTGTCAAGAAAAAAATATGACAGCAGTTGTGAGTGGGGTGGCCAGCACTAGCCCCTCCCCTGCGTTAATATTTTTCACACAGTTAAACTGGAAAAATTAATCGCCTGTTTTGACAGCACTATTTTAGACACAACTCTATTGATTATCAATGTATCAGCTTATCAGTAATAGCCATTAATATTAGTGCATCCCTACATATAAAGAAAAACAGTGATACCTGTTGTATTCAGACACAGGGCTCCAGTCTTTGGCATCTGGAAAGCAGAACTGTGGGATAGCCTTGAGTCTCTGTTCAGCTTCCCTCATCTGCTTGGTGAGTCTCTCTAACTGTGAGGATCAGATGAAAAGACCTGGTAAGGAATCCATCTTATATACTTGCATAGCCTCTTTATAGTATCCCTTTACACATTAATTACTATGTCGAGTATGTACAGGATATTTTTCCACCCAACAAAGGGTCAATCCCCGACTCCTACCACCACCCATGTCACTATTGGCCCTCTGTTCTAGTTTTGAAGCACAATAACAGGTTGACCCTCTGTTGAACAGAGTGTCAACATATTTCAGCCTCTCAAGGGAACACAATCACTAAAGCAAATCTCAGCTAATTAAAGACCTATCTCTGTAACTAAACATGATTGCTATGGCAACGATTTCCTGCTTATGCCACTTATTGTCAATATGTCCAAATGATAAGAGCTCAAAGCTGTATTTGCCTTGTTTCTATTTTGCATAATTATATTATTGTTCAAACGTTTGGGGTGGGTACGATTTTTTAAAATCGTAATCTCTGAAGTAAGTCTCTTACGCTTACTTAGGCTGCGTTTAATTAAAAAGGTAATTGTTTTATTTAAACAATATAAAACAATTGCTTTATATTTTAATATATTTTAAAATGTAATTCATTTCTGCAGCCATTACTCCAGTCTTGTCACATGATCCTTCAGAAATTATTCTAATATGCTAATTTGACACTCAAGAAACAATGTTGAAATCAGGGATGCTTAATATTTTGGTGAAAACAGTTATACATGTATTTTTTTTTTAGGATTCACTGATAAAAGAACTAATGGAAGAAAGTATTCATCTCTCTCATATTGACCTCAAACTCTTGAACAGTAGTGAACAAACCTGTATCCAACAAGTATCCAAACAACTACATTCTATCATCTGAATAAAAAACACTCAATATAAATGACATTCAGAAAGCAGTTCATCAGGAAACTGTTTGACAGCAACAAGAATTGACCCTAAAAGAAGGCTGATATAGGCATTCTTTAATAAACTGTTGGGAAACAGTTGGGAGACATCAGATGCTGTGCAGAATCTTAATTATAAAACATAACAGTATCTCCCCTTTTTATTGAGAATATTTACCTTAGGGAACTGGTAAGTGACTTCTGGAGTATAAGAGTTTTTGGTGGGCTTTTTCTTCAGTGAGACCACCACAAAGTACTCAAAGAGCTCCCTTTCCTGCCACTCGATCAACTGCAGCTCCAGAGTCCTGTAACTGGGTGCACGTCGCAGCATAGATTGCAGCTTCAGTAACCTCTGAGTGTGGGCTGTGTTAAAAAAATAATAAAAATCCATACAATATTACAGGCAACATACATATTGTGAAAGAACTGTGTTTTTTATATTGTGTGTACATGGTTTCTTCAATTGAAATAAGGCTCAAATAAAATGTAATTATTATTCAAAAAAACTAAAACTAATAAAAATAACAAAAGCAAATTACAAAATGACTAAAACCTAAAAATATAAAAAATATAAGCTAATACAAAAAATTACTGAGTAAAATAAGAGTATATTCAAAATATAAATACATTAATAGTATATAAATAACAGTACTTAGTTTTGACATTTGCTTGCGACAAATCACAGGTTCATGTGATGTTTGCTCAAAGGACTAGCACTCAACTCAAACACATAGCCCACTCAACTACATGTGCTGATCCCTCACCTTTGAACCTGTCATCTGAGTCACTTTCACTCTCACTGTTGTCATCTACAAACAGAGAAGAAAGGTTGCTTAATGTCAGAGGGTCAACTGAAAACATTCTGAGAGCTTACATCATGGTAAAAATCTTTACCTCTTAGAGACGCAGTTTCTATGTTTGAAAGGGAAAGTTTCTTTAGCCTCTTCTTGCCTCTTTTTGTACAGTAGATAGAGTTTATTCTTTGCACCACCTGATAGGAAAAAATATGTGTTACAACGAATTGAAAATGACTTTCAAACTGCCCCTTATGTACACATTTATCTAGAAATGTTATTACATTTTGCAAATAATATTTTAAGGGGCTGCTGTAACCAGACGGGAAAGTTATTGATTTTAGCTATCAGTGAGTTCCTAAAAGCCACTGGGACCACTCTATAGCAACTTGTAAAATGTTTGGAAAGGGAAAAACAGTGAAACCAAATCTTTTAGTCCTTCAGGGCATTTTTTTCCATTTTTGAAAGTGGTTATGTGAACTAGAGCAATAGATTCCATGTTTTTCTCTTTAAACCCTGCAGCACATGAACATTCTGGGCATTAAAATTGTGTGGTTGAAGGTGTTTTCCCTACAAAAACATTCAGAAGCAGAGGAAAAAGTAGCTGGAAGGCAGACTGGTGTGTGACACCAAGTTCTGAGGAGTTAGCTGTTAACTCTTAATGTTGGCAAAACTGTGTCAAGTTTACTTGGAGGATTTATTGTGTCACATTGTGCAGTGCCACACTCATCAGGTGAAGACACGGTGTAGGGCCCAGATTGCACATGTACATCTGCAAGATGTCTGTTAAAGATCGCTTCATCTGGAAAGAATCTGATGTGTACAAACATCTGATAGACGTCTTTAAGATGTCAGTTTTACATACATTCTAAATTATCTGTTTAAAGACATCTTTTAAACGTCTATTTGAAATCTGATAGGAAACCTCCTATAGACATATTGCAGATGAATAAACACTCTAAAAAAATATGTCTTGCAGATGTAATTGTCAAACAGATGTCTCTGTGATGTACATGTGCTATCAGAGGCACTATGAAATCTGTTTTATTCTTTCTTAAATTCGGTTTTATTTTTTTTTTTCCACCCATGTAAATTTTTCTGTTTTAATGGTTAAATAAAAAAAAATATTAAACAGCATGTCTAATTAAGTGAAATCATGAAATGTACACAATTTAACAGCATTTTATTAAAAAGTGCTAATTTTGAAGGTGCTATGAAATACTTCCCTCAAATTTACTTTTATCAAATTCTGTGTTTTCCGTTAATTTTCTGGATTCTATTTTAATGGTTTTCATTAAATTTCAATAATAAAACACATCTCTAAGTAATTGATTTTATATTTTTAAAAAGTTATTGCCATTTTATTTATTTATTTATTATTATTATTATTTTTTTTTTTTCAGAAATACTGTGTTGTGTATTTACTTTTTTCAGGTAAATAAATTCTGATAAATATTAAACAATAAATAATGCTTTAATAATATTTAATATTTTTAATATTAGAAGTAGAACTTTGATTACATTTAGTCATATATTGCTGTCACAGTTTCTTCAAGTTAAACCAAACTTTAATTTTGACAGGTTGCTGTGAAGACCTTTTAAGTATCTGTTTGCATATGATATGACGATAGTTTTCCTCACAAGAAACGGTAAAATGCTCATGAAGTGACTCTCAGAGCAGTTCTAGAGATTATGTTTAGGCCTATGTGTTCATGTATTCATATACTGAGGCGGCAGAGGCTGAAAACATCGCAAGCGGCACACACGCTTCAGTATATGTAGTAAACTAAACCGCGCATCTGCGCCATTCATTCATACACGCAGAACATGCAGGATTCAGATTTTTAAAAATAGTCTTTTTGTGGCTTAATATTAACTGAGACTAGTCCATGTTGCATTTTGATTCAAGCATACTACCCTACTTTAGATTTATTCATCACAAATTTGGCAAATTCCGTGACATTCCACGTTATACAGTAAATTCCATTTTTATGACTAGATTCCACGATTCCGTATGCGTTTCATAGGGTCTAACGGTGTAACAGTCTTTCGTTCCTTCAAGGGTTACTTTTCACAGCATCAGTACAAATAGAGTGCTATTTGCCTGAGTATTTCCTACTTAATCCAGGCATATGGATCTGGAAATCAATTTCCCTTTCACTCTATCGCAGGGTTTCCCAAACTTGGGTTCTGCAAGGGCAAGGGTGTCCAAACCTGCTCCTTTAGGGCCACTGACCTGCAGAGTTTAGCTCCAACCCTAATTAAACACACCTGAATTAGCTAGTCAAGGTCCTCAGACTCACTAGAACCTTCCAGGCAAGCATGTTGGAGCTAAAATCTGCAAGACATTGGCTCTCCAGGAGCAGGATTGGACACCCCTGTGTCTTTAATACAATTTTAGGTCAACAGAGTTCAGATGACAAAAAGTTTAGGAATCCCTTACACAGCCACACAGTCACTTTACTCCATTCTACCCTCATTGTTTACCTTGGGGACTCGCTTCTGTCTGTGGGAGGCCAATGTATCGGTGGAAGGGGTCAGGCTGTCATCTAATAGGCCACAGGGGGAGGAAGGCATGCCCAGGAGCAGCATGTCATCATGACTGTGTCTCTTAGACAGGCGGGATGGGCGCTGGCTCTTCCTTTCACCAGGACCCGGCAGCCGCAGAGACTGACTACTCGGTTTAGAGGGCAGCTGGTGAGAGGAAAGTTGATAAGAAATGAATCTTTTAGCATAACGAAAAGGTTCAGATGTGTACAGTAAATCAAAATCTGTAAAAACATGCTGCGAAGTAATTTACACAGGTTTTCTTTACTCATGCATATACTGTAAAGCATTGATTTCAATAAAAATCATATTGAAAAGCAGGTGCCATCATCACATCTCACACAGCCAAGGAAAGTACCTGGGGAGGTGTAATGGACTTCCTGTCCTGGGAGGTCCACATCCTGTTGAGTGAGTCCCGGGACCTCTCGGGTAACAGGCGGGAATTTCTGGCCAGACATCTCCTCACTGGATCTACATCCTCATATGGATTCTCTTTCTCTGTTTGAGCAGAGGAGAGCGAAAGAGAGAGAGCACAACTCAGACTAAAACTAAACACCACCTGCCCAGGAGCAGACTTAAAAGGTAGCGAGGTAACATGTCTTCTTAAGGAGTGAGTGGGAGAGAGACAAACTGATAGAGAAAGGGTGGGCAGAGGGTACGGAAGGCGGTGGAAGACGATAATGAAAAGAAGGAGCCGGAGGCACATAACGGGGCAGCTATTGAGTGCTGGGAAAGGATTATTCATGGAGGTTTACTGCTGGCGTGCTTGAAACTCAAGTGCATCGTTTTCGAAAACAGTTTCTGTTGGACATAAGCCTTTGGACAGCACTCTGTCTCCAGAAATAAGGGCCAGTGATGAGTCAAGATAAGGGAATGTAGACAGTGCACAACTTTAGTCTGACTCTGCACAAGACTCAGAGTAATAACAAAAAAACATTATAAACTTTTTGAAGACAGCCTCTTTGTTAAAACATCTTTAATATTAATCTTATTTAGCTAACATGTTTTTTCATGCAAAAGGGTGGATCAATTGTTCACCGATCACTTGAGGATATAAATACATTTGTGCTTTCCCTTTAAGAAACTTTGGCAGAGTGATAGGCTGCAAGAAGCGAGGACGAGATGACCTGAATAGGGCCCACAAAAGGTTTTAACTGTAATGTAGAAGCATGCATGAAGAAGAATCAACATATCCTGGTCTAGTATGGCTTATTCTTCTAGTAATGCTAATAATTAAGATGTACAAACATACAAAAGTAAGATTTATGAAAGTCTCTTATGCTCACCAATATTACATTTTAAAATAACTGTTTTCTGTTTTATATATATATATATATATATATATATATAAAAAGATGTCAATATCAAAAGATATTATTTACTTATTTACAAAAGTAATTTTATGTCCATAGAAAGCACATTAAATGTAAGTAAAGTGTCTACTTTTAAGGTTTCAAATAAGTTATATAAAAGAATAAAATGTCAAAATTTGAAATTGAAATAATGTTACATTGTCAGTCAATGTAACACAATATTTATGTTAAAAATTCAAACAACATGCTAATTCTGACTTGTACATATTAAAATATATAAAAGAATAAGGGAGCATATTAAATGTTATTGTGTTCTAAACAAGTAAAAAAAAATCTTACTGACAAATGGCCAAAACCTAGGATTAGTGGCAAATTTTAAAATTGTAAAGAAAAAAAAAAAAATTGTAAAAATATATATTTACAACTAATTAGTATTTGGGGCGAACGTAATTTGTCTTTTAATGTGTCAAAAATTGATTTTGTTGTAAACATGCCTAACAAGATTGTTACACTGAATGACAGTTTAGTGGGTGTCTTCTGTAAATTAGGGAAAAATGTATGATACTTATTTTTTGTTCTGAAAAACAAAAAACAAAAATGCAATTAAATTAAAAAGAAAACCTTTTATTTTTTGGAAAAACAACAACAACAACAATTTAAAGCAGTATTACACTTTGTTTTTATGCTGAAACACTTTTCTGTCTTTGACCCATCTATCTATCTATCTATCTATCTGTCTATCTATATATATATATATATATATATTTATGATATTTTTTGAATGATGATATTTTGTGGATATTATTTTTTTCAGGATGTTTTTTGATGAATAAAAAGCTTGATGAACATTTATTTGAAATATCAAGCTTTTGTAAGGTTATAAATATTTTTACTGTCACTTTTGACATTTAATGCGATCTTACAGAATTAAATACTAATTTCTTATAAAACAAAATCTTACCGATCCCCAAATTTTACTGAAAGTTATTACATTTATTTTAAAATTGCTAAATTAATTATGCAATGTTAACAGCTGCATTCTATCGAAAAAAAAAAAAAAAAAAACATCTAGTTATTGCATCAGTTTAATGAAATCGGTAACACTTAACATTAGTTAACATGAACAAAGAATGAACAATACTTAAACAGCATTTATTAATCTTAGTTAATGCTAATTTCAGCAAGTACTAATGCATTATTAAAATCACAAGCCGTGTTTAGTTAATGCACTGTGAACTACCATGAAGAAACAATGAACGACTGTATTTTTATGTTATTAACATTAACAAAGATTTATAAATGTATTGTTCAGTGTTTGTTCATGTTAGTTAATACATTAACTAATGATAACAAATGACAACTTATTGTAAAGTGTTACCATAAAATCCCCTAATTAAATCCATTCTTTCCAAATCACCAATTCCTGGCTGTCAAGACAATGTAATGAAACGAACCGCTTGAAAGCTGCCAGTTTCAATATGATCTAATAACAGTTGTGGACATTCCCACACAAAAACACTGCCCTACTTTTCTGCTTTTTTTACTGTAAGACGCTGGCATATCACACATCTTTCTGCCCTGTTACCATCCGTTATATACACAACAGGGACCATATTACACAAACAACCTAACCTAAAATACTAAATGGCTAATTTCAGTTAGAAACTTGGATCCTGGCAGATTCTAGCCTGAAACTTAAAATAGGACATTAATGTAATACAGCTCCAGGTGCCCTACAAAAGCAAGCAATCAGATCTGCTCAATTCGTGTTACATCTTGTAGATGAAAACATTAGTTCATGTTCAAATGTTTTGATATATGCTGTACATATTAACACTTCAGAACGATACACAACTACCACAAGTATCAAAAGTGCAATCTGGCCATAAGAATCACAGCGTAACAGCTTAAAAGAAGGCAAAAAGCTACCATACAACATAGTAATCAACTATACAACAGCCTGACCTCACGAGATGCACTGCTGAGATTTGCCCTAGTGCCATTAAGCCTGCGAGGCACAATGACAGGCCAGCAAATGCACAGAGTGCTCTGTGAGGCTCCCAAACGAAGCAATGTAATGACAGCATGCTGGAGAAATGATATGCCTCCCTGACCACTCTCGTACAGGAGGGTACTAATCAACTTCTCTACTTACAGGAGCGCCACAAAACACACAGACAAAAGGCAACCCTAACCAAAACACATACTGTGCTTGTGTTTACATAACAGGATTTCAAAAGAAAGGATGTTGAGTGCTTGATGAGTAAGTGAGCGGTACACAATGTGAGTATCAGACTACCAGTAAAAGCAACACGGCAGACACAACCGTTTTATGGCCATTTTGCGGTCTTCCCAGGAGCACCATGCAGTCATGTGAGATGAGGAACGGCCCTCAAATGAAATGGCTTTGTGATGCGTGCACAAGCAGAAAATGCTTTTTGCCTGAAAGAAAAAGCTGGAAAACGAAGGAAGAATGGCTATCATTTTCAACAAACAATCATAAACAAGAATCTGACTGTTATGGCCACTTACAAGACCCTCAGTAAGTAATTCTAAAGAAAGGAAGTGGCCTCTTTTGAAGATTGTATATCATTGTGACTTCAACAGGTTTCGCTACAAGCAATTTATCCCATGGTAATATGTAACATGACCCAGCCATCTGGAGATATTTGGCTAATCTATTATCGCTATACTAATGAGCATTGCATATGGGGGATACATCATAACTGCCACCAGACCAGACAGGCTTTGTGCCAAAATACAACATGATGCCCAGAAGTTCAACCTGAGAGAAGGTTAAAGCCTTACATATGTTTACTATAAATAATGTTTAAGTTTTTAAAGGGATAGTTCATTCAAAAATGAAAATTCTGTCATTAATTACTCACCTTCATGTCACTGCAAACCCGTAACACCGTTCCTCTTAAAAACACAGATGAAGATGTTTTTTATGAAATCCGAGAGCTTTTTGACCCTGCATAGACAGCAACGCAACTGACATGTTCAAGGCCCAGAAAGGTAGTAAGGACATCGATAAAATAGTCCATGTGACGTCAGTGCTCAAACCTTAATTGTATGAAGCTACAAGAATACTTTTCGTGCGCAAAGAAAACAAAAATAATGACTTCAACAGTTTCTTCTCTTGTGTGACAATCTCTGCTGATGAACTAAGGCTACGTTTATACTACGTTTATACTGCTAGTTTATACTAGCAGTGAAAACGTTTTCATTTTAAAACACCGTTTTAAACTGAAAATGTTTTCACTGCTTTTAGAAACGATCTGTCTACACTACACAACTAAAATTGCATGTCACATGACCATTCATAATGAGCATAATGTTATTGTTTACATGGTCATCAAAGATATGCAGAGCGAATGTGGGCAGCCACGCCATCATTTTCGAAAGAGTCAGTTTTGGTCCGTTTACACTGAAACGCAACCCCAGAGTTTTCAAACTATAACGGGGTCTGCAGCGATTTCGAAAGTCTCTGTTTTTGAGGTCGAAAACAACAATGTAGCGTGACTGACAGGCATAACCATTGCAAAAGTTATGTTTTTTAAAATGAAAATGCACTAGTTAACCTAAGAGAGATGGACGTTCTACATCAGAATGCCGGCTCCTGCGTCAGCACCGCCACACACATGCATCATGATACTCTCGTGAATGTGCGTCGAAGACTAACACGAAAGAGCAGAAATTGGTGAATAAAGTCATTATTTTTGTTTTCTTTGTGCACAAAAACTATTCTTGTAACTTAATAAAAATTAAGGTTGAACCACATGACTATTTTAACACACATGGACTAATTTATTTCATTTCATTAAATTTCCACTGCGTGGTATGACTCAGCTCGGCATGACTCGGTATGGTTTAGCGTGGCGTGGCTCGATTTGCATTTCCACTGCAGTTTAGTACTGCTTTTGAGTGGGTGGGATTATACACATCGCTGCATCAAACTCTCGCTGGATCGTCTCCTCGGCTGTCAACAAGAGAAACGTTTGTACTTCCTCAACAGACCACAAAACAGCCGTTTTTTGGTTGTTAAAAAAAAAAGAAAAAAAAAAAGGTGTGCTCGTTCAAAAAAAAAAGAAAAGTTGCATCCAATCATTCGCTTGCTGTGCTGATTTAAATCTAGAGGGGCAGGGGCAGGTCTCGTGATGCAAGTTCAAAGTTCGATTCTCTCCGGCCAATCAGTGATCAGCATGGTTTACACGTCACATTTTGGTAATGGTACGGCTCACTTGAAACCTCACCCGAGGTGGTACTGAAAAAAGTACCAGGTACTGTACACAGTGGAAACCCCCCAAAAGTGAGCCATACCATGCAGTGGAAAAGCGCCAAGAAATATCTTAATTTGTGTTCCAAAGATGAATGAAGGTTCTACGGATTTGGACTGACATGAGGGTGAATAATTAATGACAGAATTAAAATTTTCCCTTGAACATTTGGTGCCTTTTAAATAGCAAACAGGGCTGAAATCCTGGTGACAGCCTGAGAAAGCATACCATCTGATATGCTAACCACAGCCTGATGCTTCTGTAGACCACCCTTAGATGCCTCTGTCAAACTGTTACACCAATCCCCAGCTCAGTGGTTGGAGCACAGAGCCGCATAGAGGCCATATATTTCTCTGGAACTAATCAGCATTCGTAAAAATGTGCAACCGCAATGCTTGATCCCACACCCGAGGTGTTCTCTAGAACAATGGAACCTTTGTCAGGAGGAAAAGGCTCAGAGTCACCCACTTCTCAACCGCTAGAGACTCATGCACCGCCTGGACCCAGTGGCCATCTTCATTTCAAGAACAATGCGCAGCAAAGGCTGTATTTTTGAATGTAGAACTGATATAATGACATATAAACTTCAAACCTACCAAACCACAAACTCCTTCTGCTCGTTTGCCAACGAGGCACTTACTCAGCCAGACCACTTAACAGCACCTGATGCCCAAGCCTCATCAGCAAATGCAAGACAGAGATTTACAGTCTGGCCACAGGGCAAGACCCAAGAAGACTGTAACAATGTCAAGCCCCTCAGGGTCTCAGCATTAGTGCACACAGACTATTTCCTGCCAGGAAGGAATTTAGCACATAAAATCAGCCAGCGCCACATGCCAGTACTTCATCACCTTCAGTAGACAAGAAAAGGGAATTTAACCAGGGCTTGTGTGAGGAGTGCACAATCAGCAGACAACAGAATGGTACAAAATGTATTACTGTTAATATAATAAAATAGCTAAATCAAATAAAACATAAGATAATAAATATTATCATATTTTTATTACTATATTGTAATTTTTAAAAATTATTTTAATTGTGAATTTATTTTATAAAAATATCTTTAAACATTCTATAATTAAAAAATATAAACATTAAAAAAAAAAAAAAAAAATTCAACAAACATACAAATATATAATATAGTTTTAATTAAAAATAAAATTCTAAATATGAAATTCTAATGTTTTTACACCATAACTGATTTAATAATAAATATCTCTAATAATAAAAAGTTTTCGCAAGTCATTTTCATATCCATCAGTTACATTTTAGCCTAAAATCAAAGGGGAGCAAGCAGGATTTATCACCAACTGTTGTCTGTTCTTACCCACTATGTCCTCATAGGCGTTTTCCTCGAGTGTACTCTTGGAGCTGGGCCGACTGTGGCTCTCCGTGCCATTCTCTGTGGGTGAGGAAGGGTATGAGGAAGGCAGGCTGACAGCGTCTTCTGACTCACACGATTCTCTAGAAGCAAACAGAGATAAAGAAAAACCATAGCTTTGGATATGACTCTTGCTGAACAAGTGTAGAGTAGTTGTGTTGGTATGGTTCAAGGCAAACAACCTTAAACTAGATGATCACAATCAGGCCAGACCACCTGAGAAGATGTAAGCATCTTTCACTTATGAGGATCTTAAATGTGTTTAACCAAGAGTGAAGACAAACATTACCATGGTGCTTAAACCAACAACACTCGTATAGTTCTTTCCTATGGTCAGATGTTAATTTCTTGTTTATCTACAAGACGCCAACATGTATTTGCATGAATATATACACACGATAACATGGCTGGAAAGCTAAAAAGAAAGTTGGAACCCCAAATTAGCACTTTGACATGACACAATCTATTTGTTTGCCTATAGTCTCTAAACGGCCGACTCTGGACCAGCCACAGGAATGTCAAACATGGGCTCAAATGTAGAGCAGTAGAAATGCTCCAGCACATAAGGTTCTCCATCACGAGAACCTGGCAGCTCTCTTTACCCAGTCACTGGGCAAAACAATCCATGTGCCAAAAATCATTCACAAGGCCGCGAGGAATATGAGCTATCAACAACATGAGAGTCCTCAAAAAGTCAAAAAAGCAACACTATGAAGCAGTGTTATATCAACTTAAAAAGAAGAGATGAAGCAAAGTCTCTGAGGTCTTTGAACCTGTAAAACATTTCATTTTCTGTATTTTTCCATCTCACCCTGCTGATGGGTTTCTAAAAATTTACTCAAAAGTGTTTTATGGTACTGTTGGTAAGTTACTGCTGATGCTATTTTTGGGTTTCTGAACTAAATTTGGAGCGATAAATGTTGTTAAGCATTGCTCGTTTCAGAAGTGTCAGTTTGAATCTTAATGTAATGTTAAAAGTATGGAAAAAGATGATGTTTGCCATACACAGAACAAAAAACTGTAATTGTGTAACATTTAACAGCGACAAATTCACCTAATATGGTAAAATTATGAAACCCTGAGAAAACGAGCATCTCCATGTTGATCTCTGTTTGCCATCAAAAGCCTGACAGGAAATTTCATGTTGCTTACTTGATTTGTAACATAAGAATCTGTGAAACTGTAGAGGCCAATTCACTGTGAGAGACTATGTAGTCAAAAAACAAAAGCCAATAATTCAAAGTCTAGAGCTGTATCAACAAAACAAATGCTTGGCCTGTGGTCCTTATCCTTTTCAACATTCTTGGGACAAGTTTTATACACTTCATTATCCAAGAAAAATAAATGATCTCTTCTTTGTGGGGGAACCAACTACGTGGAAGTACACAAATTCATAGCTTCTCAGTCATTGTTGCCACAGCTGAAATGTTTTTTCTTTGTGCAACACAAATCTGTCTGCCTAGTCTTTAGTTTGGATTTATTTAAGGGGAGTTAAATGAATAAATGCATACACAAATGTAAAAAAGATTCATGAAGAATATTTGAATATGCGTGAATAAATATTAGGTGTGAGACCTGCACAACTTACATTTCAGTTTGTTCATCAAAACAATTTCATAAGGCTGATGAAGTCTTGGAATACAGCACACAAGCCATATGGACCACTTTTATTAGGGGTTCAATCTTGCAGCACTGAAACCCTATTGCAGTTGTTAGAATGGCCAGGAATCAGCAATCTCGATATAAAACTGATTGTGCAGATTCGATTGTGAGCCTGGCAAAATTTTGGATTTTTTGAAAAACCTACACTGTGTTTTTTGTCTTTTGCAGAAAGATTCTCTGGAGAGTGAATATCAGTAATTATCAAAAAAAGTTCAACTTTTGACTCACCGTCGCAAAGGGACGCCAAAATGTTCAAAAGGGGCGGGGCAACTTTTAGTAAAATGCCTATAACTCCTGAACGGAATGATGTCTTCACCAAATTCAGAGCACTTATATGTAACAGCACAATCTGAGGTCATATGACAAAAATCGTGGAGCTTGGCCACTTGGTAGCATTATAAGAGGGAAAAAAACATAAAAATGGGTACACGTACGCAACCATTTGTCCTATCAGCATGAAAATCGCTGTGCACAGCCTTTGTCCCAAGTGCCACAAGTGCCTATAAGGACATTTGTGTATCTCAAAAAAAAATGGCCGCCATTGGCCAATAAATTTTCAGCACCCATTAAACAAGATTAACGGAGGATGATCTGAACAAAACTCGGTGGGCCTATTTGACACATGGGCC
Organism: Cirrhinus mrigala; assembly: GCA_036247105.1. NCBI lineage: Eukaryota > Metazoa > Chordata > Actinopteri > Cypriniformes > Cyprinidae > Cirrhinus > Cirrhinus mrigala. The sequence continues at coordinate 35,024,689 of CM070013.1, read as the reverse complement.
AAAGGTCTGTGAGAAATATGAAAGAAATCAGCCACTGGGGGGGGGGGGGGGGGGGCGAGATCGCATTTTTCAAGGGTGTAAACGATTGTACATTGCGCGCGATAGTTGTATTATATGAGAGAACTCCTCAACCGTACAACGTTGGCTCTAGAACTACTGCTGTCAGTCAAATCGTTTGCTGTCAAAAAACAAGTCCTAGGTTTTTCGCTCAATCTGAAAAAAAAAAACACTGCAGTACAGTTCTCTGGACTCTCTGAAAGTTACCCTTTGGGAAGCTATAATGGGGTCCTTTAGAAAAGGGGCCTGTCCAAATTTACCCCAAATCCTACAAAGCCTAAAGGAAAACTTCACGAAATCTGGTTAGCACATGCGACAGGTGATTCTAAACAAGCATGCAATGTTTTAAGGAAATCGGACCACACCTGGTGCCATAATAGTTAAAAAGGATTCAAGAACACTATATTTCTACAGGACCTCAAATTGCAGAAAACGTTCATACGTTCAAGCATACCCTAGATCTTCCCATCATACGATTGATCTTCTGATTCTGAACAACTTTGCCTCTAGGACCATTGCTGTCAATCAAATTGTACTTTAAATATTTGACATTATTTAAAAAAAACCTACTTTTGTGAACTACTCCTAGGTTTTACACCCAACCTCAAAAAACTAGTACAGTACAATTCTCTGGATGCTCAATAATTATCAAACAGCATGCAAACTTTTATGGAGACCGGCCAATAGCTGCGGCTATAACTGTTAGATAGGTAAAAAATGCTGTATTTCTATGGCAAATGCCACGAAATGGCTAAAAACGGCCCTCTTTCTGTCTGACTCACGTCCAGCTTCACGAAATTGGGTGAGCACATGCATAACATGACTCTAAACAAGCACGGAAACTTTTATGCACATTGGGCCATAGCTGGTGTTTCAGCTGTTATAAAGGTGAAAAATGCTACATTTTTGCCTATGCAAAATGACATTTAAATGACTGGGGAAAAATATGCTCTGCTTTACGTAGAACTTCACAACATTAGGTCAGCATATGCGCCATATGATCCTAAAGAAGCGTGCAAACTTTTATGGCAATAGTCCCATAATTAGAGCTATTACAGCACAAAAGCTTTGGAAAAAAAAAAAAAAAAAAAAAAAAAAACCTGTATTTCCATGATAAATGAACTTAAAGTGCAAAAAGTGGTCAATTTCCTCTCCCATGCACATGTTTCCTGGCTTGATAAGTTTTTTGTGAACCCTGTAGTTTTTATAACAGTCATAAACGTTAAACATAATATTTCTATGGTAAATTACCTAGATTTGCCAAAAATGATTTTATAAATCATTGATTTAGGTGGTTACAGGCTTGCTACATCATGTCTTTTTTCATATGTGCTTAAACGCCTTAAAGCGCTTGAACCCCAGTATTCGCTGCTTGCAGCTATATTTATACTTTTTTGTCCTTTTAAAGTTTGATGGACTATAATAAATGTAACCTTGCATTGAAAGAAAAAAAAAATCAACATCAACATTCTAGATAAACTTGGGCCCTCCACAGAAGAAATACATACAAGTTTAAAACAACATGAGGGTGAGTAAATCATGACAGAATTTTCATTCTCGCATGAAGGTAATAAGATCTCAGCTAGTAACAGCAAGGTGCCAATTTGATTCTCACAAAGAGTAAGTGGTTGGCCCTGTACCCTTGAGTAAAAGCACTTATCCCCAAGTGGCTTTGTGTACCTGCTACATTATTTATTGGCTAAACGAATCTGCCAAAAACCACATACTACTGACATTCAAACAATATGGAAGATAATCAAGTTTCTCACCTATCTTGAGTCTTCTTAGGCAAGCTTTCATCTGCCTTTGAATTTCTCATTATAGCAGGTGCTGGGGTGGAAGGAAGTGGAGGTGGAGATTCAGTGGTGGGAGGTAGACCATTACCAGGCAACAAGCCCCTGTGGTTGCGGTTGGCATCATACTCAAATGTTCGTCTGGGTTTAGGCAAAGGGTTCACTGTAATTCCAGAAGACTCCTGTGCAGAAGGGAGTTCTGGGCTCTCTGACCTGGTAGAGCTGATGCTGAACCTCTGCTTGAGTTTAGAGAGTCTTTCAGACCCTGGAGAAGCTTCGGGTTCGGTGGCCACGGAGCAGATGCTGCTCCGCTTGCTGCCACAAGTGCTGTCCAAGTCCTCCGTTCCACTTAAGGTGAAAGACTTCTGTCTGGACTTGTCAAGGGCATAGCAATTACTAAGATACTGCGGAGGAGACGAAGCGGGACTTTCCTTCAAGGCCTGTTCGATTTTTTGAATGCGGCTGAGCACGGCTGAGGTCTCCTTGCGTCCCGAGAGCGCGCGGAGGAAAATCCCTGAGGACTCTGTCTTCGAAGGTCTCTTCTGGAACCTTACAGGAGCTTCTCGATCCGATACGTGCTCATCTTCCTCAGTCTCAGGGTAGGAGCACTCGGAAAATGCTGTGCTCATCCTCCTCACAGCCTTAAAGTCAAAGGTTTTCTCGCTGCAGGGTGAAGACAGCAGGCTTGGGCAACCCTCGCTCCCACCTCCAGGCCTCTTGTCCAGGCAAAGGCTCATTCTAGGCAAAGCCGCCTTCCGACCCTCCCATTCCGAGATCTTTTTGCGTATGGCGACAGATGAGGAGCCAGTCCCCGTATGACTGAGCGAGAGTGTGCGCTTGTGCCCAAGCTTGGTTGTAGGACCTACTGAAAGAGTACTCCAGCTGAGGGGTCCAGGGTTCAATCCATCCCCCAGAGGGGGGGCCTGTTGTGGCTGGTTCTCCTTCTGATCCTGGTTATTGCCGCTTGGTGGGTTATGGATGGAGAGCCTCTTGTCCAGACAGCTAATGCTCCTAGATTTGGTGAGCCTGCTTTGGCATTCAAAGTCAGTGGAGAGCGAGGCGCCACTTCTCAAGCTGGCAGTCTTACAGCTCCAGTTCTTTTGGGTCCAGAGTTTAGCGTCAGCTTTAGTGTACCGTTCCTGCTGACTGGCTTCCTCACTGCCACTGAGGTGAGAGGAACATGGGTCTTTTCCAGTGGTAAGAATTGGAGGTGGGGACACAGATTGACACCTGAAACAAAAGTAAATCAGTAGAAAGAGTAAGAAACCCTCCAACAAATTGTGCTTGGTACAGCAGAGTGTTATTTTCTCACAAACAGTTACTGTGAATAAGGACAAAAATGTGTTTTATTCAGAATAAGTCAATGGAGAAAGAAACCATAATTCTACAAGTATTGCAAAAGGAGAACTTTTTAGATTTCAGATAAAAGGAAATGACAGTTACATCTAATATGGCAAAGAACAACAACCTGACATAAATTTGGCAGTGTAAAATGTTTCACATCATGCTAACACAAACAGAAAAACAGTACGAATAAATTTATGGAGTCCCTCCACACAATCACTAATATGGACCTCACAAACAAAAATTATTAGCCATTAGACTTGACAGATATAAATGAACTCACCCTCACTAACCCTCAGCATTTTTTCTTAGCCGTACGTCCCGCGTTTCTTTTTGCCAACATGTCAGCTTCAACCTCCACATCATTCCCAGGCCCATTGTTCACTTAGCAAACAGACGCAGCTCACTGCTGAGCAATGAGATGAAAGACTCTGCTGACCTCATTTCAGTTTCCTCAGACACACCAACACTTTCTCATCCACGTCAAAATCTAATGCTGCTCATGAGCTTCCAGGAACTAGAACTCGACTTGGCCCACACCTCAGTGAAATTGAGGCAGGCAGATCTGATGTCACAGCGGTGGTTAGAATAACAAGTGCAAGCTGGGAGGAGGCCAAGAGTATGATCCAGGGTGCAGGTTAGGACAGATCAACTAAAAACCTCACCGCAACACCCTTCCCTCGAAAAAGGGAAAAGAGAAACGTCACACCACCTGCAATCTCACAGGTCTGGTGTGAAAAGGAGTGTACAGTCAGCCCCCCACGTTCACAAAATACATCATCACCAAATATTACAAGCAGACACATCACACCGGTTGTCTGCAGACACTTGTTGCACAATCTGTTGTGCCCAACTAATACAAACCATACACTATTTTGGGTTCTAAATGGTCCAAAAGTTTACTCAACAAAGGCATCAACTATGCTGCCATCATCAATTTTACTTTATCAAAAAGAAAGCACTAAATTCTACATTACAAATGCATTTAAAAAGTATATTATATACGTATAAATACATCTACTACCAAGGTCAGTATCACTGTAGGGTGCCTTTTGGTGTCCTGTACATAAATAACTTATTTACCACATTAACTTAACATAAAAACGACTATGAAAGGGTGTGATATATTAGGCTAAAGTTTTTATATTCGTAATAAAAGCTAAGTTTTGTGTAGAAGGATGCGTGTTATTTTGCTATGTCCCATGCACGGCTCATTACATTTGAATGAGAGTAGAATATAGTCAAATCATAACATTTTAAAATTTTGTTCTCCTATTAATATTTTGTTAAATAAGAGTTTACTCAATTTGAGTGTATTGACCGTTTGGTAATTAAAACAATATTTATTATTTAATAAAAAAAGAAGAGTTTGTCCCTGTCCCTTGAATGGTTGTCCACCATGTCATATTGGGGAATCTGCTCCTTTAAGAAAAGGCCATCCCCTTTAGTGATATCAGGACAACAGATTTTTTTATCTCTTCAGTGGCGGGAATTTCAGTGGCTGAGGTGAGTAATTGAGTTCATGCTTACTTGCTTTTCCTAAGCTTAAAATTTCCAGCGTGTCAGCATAAAATATGCCGGAAGTGATTAGAATAGAGTATTTTTTAAAATGTGTAAGTTTAAATATACAAAATTCTCTATAACAACCAAACTAATTTTTTAGCTAGTCCCAGTTTTTTGTAAGCTAACATGCTAATTAAAGCTCAAAATGTCCTGTCGTTGTTCCAAAATGTCGGCCACTTAGATAGGGTGGACATACACATGACAAGGATGGACATTGGGGGGCGTGGGGGGGGGATCAATGTGATTCTGTGTCATTGTCATATTTTGTTATGGTTTGTATGTTCTGCTTTTTGTCCACCCCATCATGTGCTGCTCCGCCCTGTCATCTTAATATTTTAAAATAATATTTTCAATAATAATTCAATCATATCTGCATAATGCAGTGTGTTCAATAGCTTTGTGTGGGGGACAATATCATGCAAACAAAAAAAACTGCATCCAAATATCACAGTTTTCTCCAAATAAGAAAAAATATATGTTTGAATTGTATGAGTTTCTTTAAAAACACATGGTTTACATAAAATCTTTTATGTATTTATCATTTGAAAGCAAATAAATAACACCGTTTAGGAAAGGGACATGATACCTTTCAGAAAATTTAATTTGCATCTTAATATTGCAATGAAAACATATTTAACAGTAATATATATGTCTATGACAGGGTGGACTTATTTTATGGTTTATGCTTCGAATAATGGCCCATAATTATCTAAAACAAAATGTGTGGGAGCTCAGCTAATATGTTTCCATAGTACTTGAGTGTCTACTATTTATGACATGACATAAAGTGAATGGGAAATTAAGACCAACATTTTTGAGTATTGTCAGGGTTGAAAGGTGATACTGACCCACCAACTGAGGTCAGAGACTTTAAAGGCATAGTATGTAATTTAGAGGGCACTAGGGGGCACATATCCCAAAACAAACAAAGAAACAAAAGAGTAGTTTGATGATGCCGTGATTGAGTGTGGAATCATGGGAGTCGTCATCTTCATCCCCACAGCTGATGCAATCCGACGGGACTCGGGGTGAAATCATGTTAATCGATGAGCTAATGTATTAAAGTTTTAATAACGTCACTGCAGTATGAAACAGGGTGGGGCGGAAAGCAGTGAAAGTGAAACGAGTCCACTGGAGCGACTGCTAATGAGAGACAAGCACAACACATGACTTGTAAGCAGCAGAGCTTTTATAATGCCACAGTCGACCACATTCTTTCCGGTCGTGCATATGTGGGGTAAAACAGTGCTGTTTTATCAAACTAGATACATTTTAGTGTGTTAAAAGTTGTGCTATAATGCTACTTTGTGCGTTTGTCACCTGTCTAATAAAATGCATAACATATTAAAGCATGTTTGGTGTTTCCATATTTTCTACAAAATAAAACTGGAATTCGAGGGTATATGACGTCATTGGCAGGCGACGCAATGACAAGGGACAGACCACTACTTAAAATTGCATATTTCTCTGAATGTAAACATTCTTGGAAACATTTGGGATAATGTAAGTACACAAGTCAACAAAATATATAACACAGTTCTAGTGTTTTTTTGATATTTTAATAAAAACAAAAAAAAACTAAAATACAAATCTTACATATTGTGCCTTTAAAAGCAATTAATACTTTTATTTAGCAAGGATGCATTAAACTTATCAAAATTGTAAAGTAAAGACTTTCACATTGTTACAAAAAAGATAATTAACTCAAATGGTTTTCTTTTATCATGGCTTCCAAGAAAATATTTAGCTTTAATTTTTTCAACCTTGATAATAATAAGAAATGGCTCTTGAGCACCAAATCAGCATATTATATTGATTTTTTACAATAAATTATATTATGATATCCAGTAACACTTTATTTTAAGGTGTCCTTGTTACACGTTACATGCACTCATTATTAGAATAACAATAAATTCTGCATACTTACATGCAAGTAACCCTAAACCAAATCCTAATTATAACCCTAACCATAGTAAGTACATGTAGTTAATTAATATTACTCAGTACTTAAATATATAATTACACTTCAACAAGGACACCTTAAAATAAAGTGTAACCTGATCAGTGTTGGGGAAAGTTACTTTTAAAAGTAATGCATTACAATATTGAGTTACTCCCTAAAAAAAGTAACTAATTGCATTACTTAATTACTTTTTATGGAAAGTAATGCATTACTTTACTTTTGCGTTACATTTTAAATCTGTGCAGGGCTTGCTTGTTTGTTTTTAATATGAAAAGTTCTATTTTTGGCAAATGTAAAAGCCTTTTCACACCAAAAGCCTTGAGAAAAGAAAATTTACATCTGTACAGTAGGCCGCAGAAGAAAAAAAAAAGTCAACTCTTCAGCAATAAAAAAAAAAAAAAGGAAAACAAATGTTAGATTATCTTGAGTAATTTTTGCTTATTAGTATGCTTTAATTGCATCATCAAAGGTTGGCAGCAAAGAGATCTGTTAATAATATGGGATTAAATGCATAAAGGATATTTGTATTATTGAACATTTAATTATTGCAGATCTGCATCATATTGAATTTCACTGTTTTTATTCATTTTGAGGAATACTGAATCTGTTTTTTGTGAGTGAGATGAATAAATGCATGTTCACATTTAGAACTAACATATTACTCCAGATTTCTCTCAACATGGGGACAGGAGAGCTTTTAATCAATAAATGGGGGGAAAAGTAACTGGCGTTACTTATTTGAAAAAAGTAATTCAGATATTTTCTTGTCAATTAAAAAGTAATGCGTTACTTTTTTCATAGTTACTTGGAAAAAGTAATAATATTACGTAACTTGAGTTACTTGTAATGCGTTACCCCCAACACTGAACCTGATATCCTTATCGGTGTTAAATCTTTAATTACAGTTACATAATAAACTCTTATTTCTTTACTAAAACTTTATTCATCACAATCATGTACACAAAAGATCCAATTCAGAAAGGAATTTGCATTAAATAGTGACAGGAAAATGTCATACTTGAGTCTGACTAATATATCCTGTGTTGAAAAAAGATTCTTGAGGTTCAGACGTTACAATGGATGCTAGGCTTAAGAACAACAGGATAATCAAAGGGAAGGGATGGACAGATGCCAAATCTGTCAAAAGGAGATGGAGGATATTGTTTAGGAGGACAATCTTTGCATCAAGGCTGGTATTTATAGCACAGTTAAACATCTATCATCTTTGTTCAGATGTTTTCCATAGAATAACATGGCATGTCTAAAAATACCTCCACGACTGCCCGGGCCACCACTCCAACAAAGCGTAAAAGATTGTTTCTGTAACTGCGCTATTAGGCTCATGTAAAATCCTTTGCACAAAAGAAAACATCAGTTTGAGAATTCTTTCATTGAGTCCACCATGAGTTTGTGTCTGTGGTCTGAGGAGGTTCTCTAAGAGGCTGGACAGGGCCAGTAAAAACAAGGCCAGTTCTGGGGAAGCCAGCTGGTCTGGCCACACATGGACTGAGTGGGATGCCAGAGCTGGTTTGGCTCTTCCTGGGTCTTGGGGGCAACGTCAACCACAGGCCATTTCCTGTTGGAGAACCATGCCAGGATGGTGAAACTATGAGGTTCCAGGAACACACATCAAAAGAAATATGTCAAGCCCAGAGCCAGTGGGTTCTCCCCCACAAAAATGTGGATATTTCATCTGTGAATGAGTTATTTTTTCAGCTATTATCTTTGCTATAAAAAGGGCATATTCTCAGTGCAAGGCCTACCTACCGCCTGACATAAATCTGCTACTTCAGCATTCTCCTTTGTTTGTGATTTACAGCTAAAGCCGAAATATCCATGTCTAGGAAGAGAGGCTGGCAGAAACTATGCCATCATTTTCCCCCCACACTTTTTCACAGTTTCCTTTGGTAAATATCTCCGACATCAGAGAGTGTTCATTGGTAATTACGAAAGTAACTCCTCTCACTCTTCAAGGACTGTTCGTTCTTCACTTGTTCTGATAGCAACTACAGAGCCCCATAGTTAAGCAAAGACCACAAATAGAACAAAGTCTCTTTTCTAATCAACTTCCTGGCTTTTGCTCATAACCAGGATGTTTACTTTAGCTTTGTATACAACAGTTTGGCCTGTTAGACTTAATTATCTATTTCAACTACTCCTCAATTATAGATAAAAAGTTTTGGTTATCATACACAATCGTTGCCTATAAATATTTACATGATTAATCATATTTATAAAGTTTTATTTTCCCTATAAAACCACGCTATATAGAGCTGCACATTTAAATACGAATTTACAAAAAATATTTATACAGAGTAAAATATTTATACAGAGTAAATGTGAATCGCTACAAAAATAATGGTTTAGATCTGATACATTGAAATTGCTCTAAATGTTCATTTAAAATAGATTAACACAAGAATAGAGCTATGTTCTTGAATCTTGTGTAAATGTTCTAAATTAAACTAGTTCATTTTTACTCTCAGATCACATCATAATAAGTGTTAAGGTCTGTTCACACCAAGAACAATAACTATAACAATAACTATAATAATGTCTACGCCAGCGGAAGATAATTCTGCACACTGAAGCACACATCTGCTGCTTTACATGCTAAGGCACTTTAAAGTCCATTAGATTCTGATTGCGTGTCTATGTTTTTATTGTTCATGAGCTGTGAAGTGATTCCAACAATATCGTTACTCTGTATTATCATTATAGCTATGGTGTGGTCTTTGCCATTCTCATTTAATTAGAACAATTCTTAAAGTTTAAAGGAGAATTTCACTTCCATTTTCTTTAAAAAAAAAAAAAATAATAAAATGTTATACATACTTTTTAACCACAAATGCTTGTCTTGCACTAGCTCGACTTCACGCATTACATAATCACGTTGGAAAGGTCAAGCGTGGTTAGATCTTCATCTGTGTACTTCGGTTCAAAAAGGTAGGGTAGGGTGAAAAACTCTCATTTTCTCCTCACATTTGCTTTGAAACACTGGGTTGGTATTTCTGCCTACGCCACGTGTGACCTTTCCAACATCATTACATAATGCGTGAGGTTGGCCTGGTGCAAGATGAACATTTGTGGTTAAAAAGTAAATAAATTTCTATTGTTTAAAGAAAATGACGGATCGTTTCACTAGATAAGACCCTTATTCCTCGGCTGGGATCATGTAGAGCCCATTGAAGCTGTTTTGAAACTTCAATTTAGACCTTCAAACCACTAGCCACCATAGAAGTCCACTATATGGAGAAAAATCCTGGAATGTTTGCTCAAAAACCTTAATTTTTTTGCGAGGACAAAAGACCTGAAGATCTCGGATGACATGGGGGTGAGCAAATTATCGGGAAATTTTTAATCTGGAAGTAAACTAATCCTTTAATAGTTATAGTTATCATCTTCGGTGTGAATGAGCTTTCTGTAAAAACCTGTAAAAGCACAAACAATGAACAATTACTGCTGACTCATTATCATGACTGATACCTGTCTGAGTTTTCCTGTGGACCTCTAGCCGCTCCTGCTTTCGGTGCAGTTTTGGAGCTCTTGTTGGCAGTCATCTCCCTCTGACAGCCCCCTCACCTGTTTAAAATAAGTTATTTGGTAAGAAAGTGTATATCATGAACATTAAAGTAAAGGTACTGAACACTAATGTGCTTGAAACCATTATGTTAATAAACATTGATAGAATATGAACAGTGGTTAATTATTCTTTCTAGAGATTATAAGAAAGGCTACAAAAGGTTTAGACATGGCACACAACATTAGAAATAGATATCTGGCCTACGAATCTAACCCATGGATTAACTCTGTCTGGAAAATATGAGTCAAAATACAACAAATATGGACCTTGATCTCTACAAAAGATCATGCAAACAAATCCCTGACTCTCACAATATATCCCAGACAGACAAAGCATGCTTCAAAAGAAGAGTGGGTTTTGTTTTTAGATGCAGGTAATAAATCCTGTTTAAGATACAGAGGAACAACATACAACACATATCATTCAGAAAAGAAAATACATGCCAGCTTGAAAACAGATGTATACATTCAAAACAAAATCATTCTGAGTTTACTCATGAAAATGTTTGTGTCATTAGGCTTGGTTGGTTGACAAGGCATTGCTATATGCTGCTTAAATTGGCAAGGTGTTCCAAATTTTTAGCACATTGCTATGCAGTTACTAGGGTGTTAAGGGTGGTTGCAAGGGTATTATTGTTGCTTGTTTACTAGCCCCCCCAAAAAAAAAAAAAAAGTCTACCTCAGTCTCTGCTAGAGCTGCTGCCTAATAGTCGATTAGAAGAAGCTTTCCACATGAAGTGGCGAAATCACGCAGTCCGTGACGGACAGATGGTTAACGGCTGGTCTATGTGGTAATATAGTACATTGGGCAGGACATTCATACACACACCTATCATCAACCTCAAATATGGTATTTCATCTGAAAGGTGTAGGTAGTAGCAACTTTTCATGGCAGCTCAATTTAATGTTAACCTAGAAAAATGAGCGTTACTGAAATCTGTGTGGAGTGTGAAAGCTGAATAGCAGCGTGCTCACTGCACAGATGGAGGCGCCGGTGCATTCACTTGCTATTAAAATACACATTTTTGTTCATATAGATAAAAGTAATACATCTTTTGAATTTGTAAAGACTCTGTTTGTTTTGTGTGCACTCACAATATCAACAAAACGTTGTGCTTTTGTAAAATAATGAAAGCAAACAGAATGCGCTTTCTGCCATCTCAGTCTCTGTAAACTTGAACGCGTCACTTCGAAACTTAGTGTATACTTGCCGTACAGACATGAAAAATATATCTTTAGAGAGTGAAATGTCTACTTTTAAATGAACCAATTCAAATAGATAACAAATATTCTTAGATTATGTAATCCGTATGAAATATACATACAGGCACATCCACTACTGCGGAGATGACGAGTCAGTGTCGCCAACTTCATTTCTGAAGCCGAAAACAAAAAAAAGCACTAGTTACAATACATTTTTAAAACGTTAATGCAGTCTACTACCTGACACATTCATAATTACTATATTTACCGGTGCGCTGTGGCAAGCTTTTTTTGCGTGTACTTGAGTGCTCATTGAGCTATGTAGGCAATTAAAGGCTCATTATTATGATTTATATGGTTTATTAATAAACGTGCGACTAATAGTCGACTAATGCTTACAATGAACGACTACTTATTGACCAGAAAAATCTTTAGTCGAGGGCAGCCCTAGTCTCCGCTTTAACATACTGTATGGGATTTCTGGCCCATTTTATTAACCGTCAGGTGAAAATCTTGAACTATTTTCATAAAAAAGTAAAGGTAAATATTGGTTTTAGGTCTTTCAAGGGTTTTCTTTCCGAACCCCCAAGTTTGAGTAATAATAATAGTGATTCTTGCCAAGCACCACTAAAAATAGCAACATTAAATTGTGAATTGATTTCTACAGTCCCGGAATATAGAGTCAAAAGAACAACAGCACTAAGACCCATAGGTAATTACAGAGCAGGTTTACATGGCCTGTTAGCATAAGAAAGGTTCTAGAAATCTGTTTGTAGAATCAGAGAGTTATGCCAAATGCCTTTAGTCTATGAAGCAATGTTTGGAGTGTGTTTGTATTAACGTCTGTTTGAATAGAGTAGCCAAGATTAACAGAGCTGAGCTAGTCTCTTGGCTCATTAAACAGTGATTGCTTTTTCCCATGAACATTTGCACCTAAGGACTAAAAAAGACCCAGTTTAATGACAGATATTAGTTTTACAAGCTGGGTCAGGGAGTTGTGGTTTGCGAGCTTTGAGCACATGGGGACTCAGGGTGGTTGTTGTGAAACAGGGGGCTGCTTTTTCACTTTGTCAGTTGAGGCCATAACAAGACTCGAAAATCTTTGATGAGCAGTAAATCAGATTTAAAAGGCCATGCTTTGCACAGCAATTCCCTTGAATGATTTGGGTGAACAGATCCTCTTTACTTTTTATGTTCCAAAATCTATTAAAAAAATATTCTGATATTTGTGAACGTGTGTCGAAGACTGACAAAGAAGAAAAGAAATTGTTGAATAGAACCTTTATTTTTGTTTTCAGTATTCTAATAGCTTCATAAGATTACGGTTGAACCACTGATGTCACATGGACTATTTTAATGATGTCCTTACTACCTTTCTGGGCCTTGAATGTGGTAGTTGCATTGCTGTCTATGCAGGGTAAGAAAGCTCTCGGATTTCATCAAAAATCTCTTAATGCGTGTTCCAAAGGTCTTACGGGTTTGAAACGACACGAGGATGCGTAATTAATGACAGAATTTTAATTTTTGGTTGAACTATTTCTTTAACTTTGAATCTAGAGTTTTTAGATGTTCTCCTCACCACAATCACAAGTGCTTCACACCACCACAACTACTGTCTTCACACCCAGAGACATCTTAATTAGTCACTCCTCACGACCACAGAGCCATGTGTACACCACTTGCCACTTCCTCCCATCAAATTAGAGGGCCTCATCAGAGACAGAAGTAGGAAAAATTCATCTTCCACATGGAGAAGGAACACCTCCCATTTTGGCATGCGTTCACTCGAGCTGTTGTGTACAGTTTATAAGGAGGTCAATATTACAAGCACTCAAATGGAAAGAGGGTTGGGTGTAACTGGGTGCACTGGGGGGCTTGTTTACAGGAAGTTATTGTATGCAGTAGTCAGCCAACCAGCAGCAGAGCTGAAAGCCCAGCAGAGACAGATGAGGGAAGAGACAGCATTCCTTCTGTCAGCCATTTCCTGTTTCGGAGGACTGCAAAGAACACGCATCTTCAATCTAACTGGAGGGCCTTCTAACAGCAGTACTTACAGTTTATTTTCACTTTTGATAAATTATTGATGATGTCTTGATGTCTTCTACACTTGCAGTGAACAGAGACTATGTTGTATATGCACTACTGTTCAAAAGTTTGGGGTCAGTAGGATTTTTATTTTTTTCTAAAAATTCATTTTATTCAGCAAAGGCAGTAAAGCAATAGTAAAGACAGTTATGTCACAACAGAGATCCATTTCAAATAAATTCTGTTCTTTAGAACATTTTATGTATCAAAATATCCTTAAAGGGATAGTTCACCCAAAAAAAAATAAAAATTTTGTCATTAATTACTCACCCTCAAACCCGTAAGACCTTTCGTCTTCAGAACACAAAATAAGATATTTGTGATGAAATCAGTTATTTTAAATGGCAATATTTCACAATATTGCTACTTTTACTGAAAAAAGAAAATCTTACTGACCCCAAACTTTGAACAACAGTGTAGATTATTGTTGTTATTACAAAAATTGCTCTAGCTGCAAAAGAAAGATAAATTTATGACCAAACATAACCAAAAATGTAAATATTTTCTTTTCTATGACATGGGAGGCAGACGTTTTTTCAGAACCTCTTTTTTTCCCCCAACTAGACTGAATATTTTCACTGAGCTGTTGAAAGGTGAACAGCTGTAAAAATAAAGTCCGCTGAATATGGAAATACATTGAATACTACTGAAGCATGACTATCATTAAGACTGCAGAGCAGATTCAGCTCGATTTCATTAACAAACGTCTTCCATAAAACAATATAAAACACAGTACTTGAAACTGCAATTAAACAAGCAGATACTAAAAGAACAGTTGATGCAGTTCAGAAAAGTAAAAGTGATTTTATCATAATAAAAACGAGTTGTGACTTGCAAACTGACTGAGAAGTATAACCTGTTTATATCAAGTAATACTTGAAAGGAAAAAAGACTTGCCGTCTGTGACTGACAAGCTGCTTATTGAAGATGCTGTTCCACATCGGCCTGCTCTGCATGGATGACTGAAAAGAAGCAGGATTTGTTCCAACAATGCATCACTAAAACATTAAATGTAATTACCGAAGCCATGAACTTATAATACCGGCGCACATGAGCATTACGACATATCGCTTTCACAGGAAACAACAGTCATATTTATTTTAGCCTTGCTTACTAAAACCTGGCATCATTAAACAGAGATCATTATGATTCATTACTCCAGTTTCCATGTTTAATATGCTCAGTGACCATGTGACTTTTTCATCTGCACAGTGGCACCATTTCAGTAAGAAACAATCATCTCTTTCTCTCAGATATTGATCTACAACAGGAAGAGCAAGAGCTGCTCCCATTTCTCTCAGAAACGGCCAGAAAACCACATAACCTTAATAATTCATAACGGATACGTCGTAAAAGACAATAAATGCTTTATGTTTATTTAGACTTGGATGAAACCTAAATCCTTGGAATCTTAGTTCTTGGATTATCATGTGGATTATCAGGCATGCCATAGATTCAAAAGACAAAACAACAAATCATTCACAGAATACTTCCCCAATCACAAGCTGTTAGAGTCTGTAGGAACAACACATTCAAGACAAATTTCCATGGGAATTTCTAATGGGCTTTATATATATATATATATATATATATACTAATTAAAAATTTTATAGTTTTGATATATTTACGGTAGGAAATTTACAAAATATCTTCATGGAACATGATCTTTGCTTAATATCCTAGTGATTTTTGACATAAAAGTAAAACTCAATAATTTTGACCAATACAATGTATTTTTGGCTTTTGCTACAAATATACCTGTGCTACTTAAGACTGGTTTTGTGGTCCAGGGTCACATATAGAAAGTACTATTTTAATGGTCGCTATGTAAATTCAAGCATAGTACTTACTCAGATAGTAAACGATTTCAAATGCACCATATTTGCATCAAATCTTAAAGTATGTAAATTGATTTAACTACAGCAGCCCACCACAAAATCAACATCGACCACCACAAATAGATTTTCCTTGTCCCGTTAACTTTTTATTTTACTGTTTAAAAAGTGTAAAATCTTACTTTAGTGTAGAGCTGAAGCTGACACATTGACTGGCTCAGCGAACGAATTAAAAAATGCGCATATTTCTCAAAATGCGTTCCTCTATGCATTTGTGTTCCTTTTGAAACGCCATCAATCCCAGATGTTACTGATGGAGAAGACAGCTGACTGAGTTAACCAGGACTTCACGATTGATTGGTTTCATGAACGTCAGTAGTGTTGTGAAAAATATTGAATGTTTTGATACATATCGATACTGAAATATCTCAAACGGTACTCTTTTTCGCAGTGTCTATACATGGGTACTACAAGCTGCGATTTCTCTCTCTTTTCTCTCTGACAGCGAGATGTGAGTTTTACCACCTCAAGTAGTTTTCATTAATGTAAAAATATGCCTCATTGTTACGTTCTAGCCTTGTTATATTTATCTTTCAATAAAAATCTACAATTTTATACCCTTAAAGTTGTGGCAGTTTTTCCCTGTGGTATCAAAATTGGTATCAAATAGGGCTGTAGCTATCGATTATTTTAGTAATCGGTTATTCTACTGATTATTCTATCGATTAATCGACTAATCGGATAAGAAGTCATTTTTCTTTATTAAAGAGCAATACTAAATATACAAGAGAAAATAAGACAGGCTTCTTAAAATAAACAACTAATTTGTTTCCTTTTTAGAAAAAGTAATATTTTTATTGCTGAAATTGCATACATTTATAACCATGAAAACTAAACCCATTTAATGCATTTTTTGGCAAATTACCTTCAAAATGCATATATATATATATATATAAATATAAATACAAAATAAAAATACAAAAATCTATTTCACATTACTTCAGAAAAAGGTAAACATTACAACCTAAAACGAATGCATAAATCAAGAAATTGAGGCATTTAGATGTAGGCCTATTTACCCGCTATTTAATTCAGCTCAGAGTGACATGAATGCATTTAACTTGCAGTTACAAATGCATAAATAATATTTTGTTATTTTAAACAAAACACTGAATACTGATATTTACGTGTATTTTTAAAATGAAGACACTTTCTTTTCTGAAATCAAAACCGCCAGTAGGGGTCAGCAAGTCACTGTTAAGGTGCGTTCACACCAGACGCGAATGAAGCGTTAAGCGCGAGTGATTTACATGTTAAGTCAATGCAAAGACACGAATAGACATCCTGCGGCGCGATTCATGCGAATGGCGCGGCGCGAAAGGAGCGTTTTGGGCGTTTGACGCGTGAACGCGTGATTCACGCGAGTTGAAAAATCTGAACTTTGGCGAATATTCGCGCCGCGTTAACCAATCAGGAGCTTGCTCTAGTAGTGACGTGTTACGACGTAGCGAGCGGAGGGAGAAATCCGAAACAACAATGGAGGACAAAATCATCGTTGCTGTATGTGGATACCCGGAGCTGTACGATACATCTTCGTACTTTTATAGATACAAGAATAAAAAGGATCTTGCTTGGAAGAAAGTGAGTGAGGAGGTCGGACAATCTGGTAAGTTGTAAAAAACGCTCTTTACCCAGTTTGAGCAATATACATATTGAGGACTGATCTGATGGACCCAGACATGGCGCCGAACGAGTCCACGCCGTTTTTCAGCCTTCCATAGCACATAAAGCGCAGCTACCCTCTTAACAAAATCCATGTCAGCCGTTTTGCAACGAGACTGGAGCCGCCTGGCAGAAGCCACTCCCATGACGCAAATTCGCGTCTGTTGTGAGGTGAATTTCATGTGCAAATGAAGCGAATTTCACGCGCGAATGAAGCGAGTAAACTCAAAATGTTCAAGCGTCCAACTACGCGCGAATAGCGCGATTTATTCGCGCAAGTCGCGTCTGGTGTGAACGCACAGTTAAGTAAGTGAGTCATTGCGATTGAACTGAATCATTTAACGGGTGATTCATTCAAGAATGAAACACCGCCATGTTGCTCAAAGACGCAAAACAGTGTTGTGGCTGGGTTTGTAATGGTTATTTGTTGGCGAAACAGAGCAAAAACAGGCAATATGCTATCTAAATTGTAATTCTCTTAATATTAACTTCTTGTTTATTGATGAACTGTTGCATGAAATCTGTATCCCATTTGTAATCATGCTGAGGCATTCTTCGTTTGATATTGACCAACTTTCTAACTTTCTGTGTGTTAGAGACAGAGAATGAGACAATCAACATAAATGGCACTTAGTCTTTCACAAAACATAACTAACTTAGGGACAGCATAACTAACCACCATTAATTTACGGTCTTAAATATGTACAGCGTTTATCGGTTTGTGCGTCAGTAATAATGGACCGTGGGGAAACACAGTGTTCCGTGTGTTATAGTAAATTGAAAATAAACGAAGCCTCCAGGCAAATAATTTGCCTCGATGATTTTTTGTATTCAAGTTACTCGAGTTACCGAGTTTTATCATCCCTTCGGGGAAGCACCACCACAAATAGTGTAGGTCTGTGGGAAACACTGGTTTACCACATATCTTAGTTTTCCCTCATAAACCCCATTAGAGATTACCATGGAACTGATGTTGAACTAGCCTTCTGGGTTGGCCTACAAATGACTGACGTCATGAAGAGCTCTACACACAGAACAGCCACCTTTCCATTAGCAATTTCAGCAACAGAAGAGAGAACATCTTTGTTCAATGTGTCCTTGAACAGAGGGTGGTTAAAAAGTAAGCTCCTTTATCAGTGATTCAAACAAACAGTATCTGACCAGCCTCCTCGGGTGAGTGACACAGTGAGGAATGTTAAGGGTTCAAGACGAGACCATCGGGCCACAGCCTTGTCAGCGACGACAGGTCACTTGGCTAGCGGAGCGGTGCTCTATTCAAAAGGAATGCACTAATATTTGCCCCATCCGTCAAAGCGCACATTCAACACATCAGAGTTTCTGAAAGAGGAGGAATTCTTAAACTGACTGGGAGAGATTCGTTTAATGTCAATAAACATGACACCATGGACAGGGGATTTTTTTTTTTTAGTTTCTCAAGCATGGAGATCACATAAAATTAGGGTTGAAGCTTTGCCTGTTTTGCTGATCATTGACCAAAAAGTTATTTATTTCCGTCTGAAACTTAAACAGCTCATTGAACCTGAATAGCAGAAGTTGACTCGCATCCAGTCAAAATAATTCTGCACAAGATGTTTTAATTCTATTTTCCTGTAGAGTCTTCTGGGACTTTTTGCACTTTCGACTTCTCCAATGTGCCATGATCAGATATAAAGTGTCCTAGATTACCCTAATACACTTTACTTTTAACCTCTCTAAAACAAGCAGTAGAGCACAAACCGCTACATATTCTCAGCTGCTCCTTTACGTCAAAACCCCTAAGAGAAAATGAACATGGTTTTGCCTTCACCAGAGACCATTTTGCACCAGAGACGATTACTCTTCCTCCTTTCTTTCCTCATAGCCTGTAAACTCCAAGTCTATGTTGTTATTACCAAATCAGACATGACTGTGTGAAAATGGGGGTTAGATTACAGCATAAATACCACAGGAAAGAGAGACCCCCCTTCCAGCTTCTTAGCTCGCACCGTCATATGGTCCTCATCAGGGCTCTCGCTGTGATTTATATACTGCACGAGGTACGTTAATGCTGCTGTTATCAGCCGAGCACGTTGTGTTTAGATTGAGGCAAGAAAAGATGATCAATGTGTCTGTGATTTTTTTAAACATGCTCCCACCTGGACGAATCCCTCTGGCACCGCTAATTAAAATTTCCCTGAAAGTCTGACGGAGAAAAAGGAAAAGGCAGAGCATACAAGAGGGGTGTCTTTTGTTTCCCTTTCACTCAGTCTGCAGAGCCTGTGAATAACGACAGAGCGTTTGTCTCTGGGTCGGAGGCGGTGGGGTGGAGGGAACTGTTGTACCCTGTCGAGCTGCTTAAACGTCTTTCCTTCTGAGGCTTTCATGAACTGTGGAACTTGGCCTGTCACAGCGCCCAGCAGCTGCACGCTCCCCACACAATACCCACGATTCCTTGCTCCCATAGTGCTGACTGGACAGGCCAGATGGAACCAATTTTTAAGCTCTTTTCAGTCTCTGTCTTTTCTGACTTTCAGCTGTTTACAGTTCTTTCTGTTTCCAAGTCACAAGCGAAAGGAGAGATTCACACGTTAAAAAAAAAAAAAAAAAACTGCGTAATGCAGCTCACAAAGTGACATGTGGAAATCTGACAATAAGTGGCAAACAGATGTAGTTTAATTTCAGTCCTTGTTGAGTTTCTTCAATTCGTTTGTGACTTTCAATCAAACATGAATTCAAAACCATATTTGTATCTTCACTATGCGAACACTAAAAATAGAAACATGTATATAGAAACAAGAGCCCATTCAGTTCAAAAGACTCAAAGCAGTCATTTTCCTTAAACAATTTAGTACACCGTACTTATCAGGATTTACAGAGTAAATATTGTGCTTTATCAGGCAGACTGAAGACAGAACAGTTGCTCTCACTCAGCTAGAGCTTCTATGAAATCCCAGTTATGGCAAATATTATTTTAAAGGGATAGTTCATCTGAAACTCTTTCATTATTTGCTCACTCTCATGTGGTTTCAAACCTGTTTATGGTTTATTTTGTGCTGGACAAAAAAACAAATAAATTCTTAGCGCACATCTTCTTCACAGAACAGTTCAAAGTTACCATAGTGTGCAAAAAACAAGACAAACAAATCCAAAAGTAGCATAGCATTCATGACTCATACTATATTTCAAGAGATACCATAATTTACAGACACAAGATACAGACAGAAGTCAAAAGTCATGATGAAATGGAAGTAGTGACATTTTTTTTTTTATGTACTTCCAACTGAAACAGACTATAAAAAAAAAAAAAAAAAAAGGTAGGAACTTGATTCTATCCATTGAATGCTGGCTTGTAGCTGATTGTAAACAGACAAGAAGATGAAGCAGATTTACAAAATACACATGGAGAACTTTCATTTCATGCCAGCTTTAAATTGTTATTCTGATCATTTCCCCCTCTGCCAAAGTTTTAAAAATCACAAAAATTTGTGACTGTGACTCAAATTCAAATAATATTTTGACATCACTGACTAAAATGTCACTGGCTGTTTTGTTGTTACCAAACATGATGCACCAGTTCCAAAATGCAGAACAGAGTGACAACTACAGCGATTGTAAAAATCCTTGACTGCATGTTGCCTGTGTTGAGTAATCGGCAAAATACCGGAAATGGCACATTTCTGGGACGAAAACACATGAAACACATTATTAGAGCACTTTCCAACCTGCATGATATAATAAACCCATTTTAAAATAAAAATTAACGAAAATGCTTTCGTGAATTGACAAACGCTACGATTCAATTAAGTAAATATATGCGTCACAGGTTTAATATATGCGCTCCACATGAACATTTACACACGTGGAGCGTCTCAAACTCCATTTCTGCATAAAACTGTGAGTTTGAGTTTATTGTAACGTTAAACTGGAAACGTAACGTGCGCCATTTCATCAGATTTGTCATGTACATCATTTATAAACCTACTCGAACACAGGAGAATACATTAGTATCTTTCTCAACATGCTAACTGTTCATCACGATTTCAAAATAAAAGCTCAAATCCTCACTCAAATCCTCACTGAGTTTACACGTTTTGCTGTCCACGTATTCAATGAATTGCAGTGTCTGTAGCATTTCTGTTATAAAGAAATGGCCAAATATTAAATATTAAGTGGACATTTGTATAAAATGTTCAGTCAATATTGAACAGAGATTAGATTGCACAGAAACGTGTAAAAACAATCGTCAGACTGCTGGCACCTTGCGGTCATTTGTTATACTGCATAATGTATATTAGTTCTATTGTTTATATCCGATTATTTGATTAATCGTCAGAATAATCGACCAATTACTCTATTACTAAAATAATCGTTAGTGACAGCCATAGTTTCAATCTGTTCTCAGATGTCAAAAGATTGGGGTTTTTATGTTTTTAAGGAAATAAGAGTTTGAATTGATAAAAAAAAGTGACAGTAAATATATTTACAAAAAAAAACTATTTCAAATAAATGTATGTTCTTATGAACTTCCTATTCATTAAAGGATACTGAAAAAAGTGCATCACAGTTCCCACAAAAATATTAAGCAGCACAACTGTATTCAAAATTGATAATAATCAGAAATTTTTCTTGAGCACCAAATCAGCATTTTAGAATGATTTCTGAAGGATCATGTGACATTACATGATTACACTACATGACTACACACTCTTAAAAATAAAGGTTCTTTATTGGTATCGATGGTTCCATGAAGAACCTTGAACAACCATGGAACCTTTTAAATGCAGAAAATGTTCTTTACAGTGGAAAAAGGTTCTTTAGGATTTTAAAATATTCTTCAAAATGGTTCATTTAAGAACTGTTCACTGAAAGGTTCTTCTATTAGATCACCACAAAAACACCCCTTGGAACCTTTATTTTTAAGAGTGCATGAAGTAATGATAATGAAAATTCAGCTTTGCAGTCACAGGAATAAATTATATTTTAAAGTATATTAAATTATTAAATTGTGAAAATATTTCAAAATAATATCTTAAAATAAAAAACTGCAACCTCTGTGAACATAAGAGACTTCAAATGACTATCCAAAACATTTTAAAAATCTTACCAACCCCAAATGTTTGAATGGTAGTAGTTGTATGGACTACTGGACAGCCTGACAGGCATGGCCACTATAAAAAGCTTCACAAAGATACATCTAAATTTTTCCTTTTGTGTCTCATAAAAAGAAAACACACAAAGGCAAGGAAATGGTGGCAAATTTTCATTTGTAGGTGAACTATGCCTTTAAACACCCAGCCATTTGAGTCATGTAAGGAAATCAGACTGTAACATGTTGATGCATCAGACTTGCATCACAGTCTATTGTGTTCGGTAGTTTACAGAGCATCACAGAGATCTGAGGGATGTTACGCAACAACAAGACAAAAAACTACCTTCTTTCCCATAAAAATTACCACTGATTTACGTAAACCATAATCCCCAGCCTTGTCGGATTGACAGGTGACAAGCACTTTTTCCTCTGTAATACCAATGACACACAACATTAAAGTTCCTTGTTATGACTCCCCACCCTAGACTGAAGAAGTTATTCAAGGACAGCTATAATGAAATCACTCCTTAGAACTGGGATGATAAATGCTTTATTAAAGCTTAGATATGACACATTTTGAAGCACATGATGTAATCTGAAGGTCAGCCATCTCACTATTAAAGCAAGTCACAACTTGTTTCCGTTTAAAGTGTCCGAAAATTACAGGTGCGTCAGAACAAAAACCATGATGCGCAGTCAATTGTGTTCATTTAGTGCACCACGTTGAAAAGGATTTTACAAGTTCAATTGTTCTTTTGTTATAGTCATGTTTGCTCTCACGAATAAATCACTTCCAGAAGAAAATGCAATCACAAAGTATAACAATTACTATTATCAAGCTACTAAATCAAACAGTGAAAGTGCATACGAAAAACCAATAACAAGTCAAAAACAGAATCTGGGAAGATTCCATAAAGTGTGCGTAATACTGTGCATTTCATTGTTTGACACAAGATGCAGTGGAAATTAGAGTCCTTGCATCACTGTTATATCAGCTGACACAGTGTGTTCACAAAATCACATTCACAGTGGAATGACAAGCTATGGACCAACTAGAGCTTAACCTCATAAAAAGGTTTGTTAGACATTATGATGGCAGGGCTGTCTATTTTGTTCAAGGTTTTGGTGACATCCCACCCTGATCCATATTGCGCAAGCACTGGACAGAGAACAGTGCGGCTCCCATGATTGAGCTGACAATCCAGACCAATGAGAAGGAAGGGTCATTGTTCCAATAGCACAATAGATAGTCTGTTCAGAAAGTTCAGAAAAAAGAGCTTGCAGCTGCAGTAGCTGCCAAAACTGAAAGCAGGGGGCACTGTATACTTGAACAGTGATCATGTAACCTTCATGTGTACATGCCTGTGGGTGTGTGTGCTCAAATAAGTGCATGATTTTAGTGGAAACAGCTGAAATGCGCCATTAATGAAATACTTATCTGGTGTCAGTGCTTGCTCATTCAACATTTACATTTTACATCTATGCATTTGGCATTTGCTTTTATCCATTGCATTCAAAGTACTGTTTTTACTCAATATATCATTCCCTGGGAATTGAGCCCATGACCTTAGCACTGCTAATGCCATGCTCTATTATTTGAGCTTTAAGAATACACATCAACAACTGCTTTGGGCACTAAACCAATCCATAAACTTTTTTGTGCTCTATCAGACAAAGATATAAACCAGACTTGACCTTGGAACACCAAACTGTTCCTCAAATGAAATGCAACATCAGCCCATAACACGATTGAGCAAACAGACAAGATTCATAAGAATCATACGAGTTGGGAAATTACCAAATAAGGTAAACACATATGACGTTATACAATTTGAACCACATTTTAACACAAAGTCATGTTCTGACCCACATTTACATATGAAACATGCACTGTTCACTTTGGCTGTAACTCACAAGCTAGACTAGATATTTGAACTTCATGTTCTTGAGCAGGAATCACTCGCGTTCGGAATTATAAGCGTTTTTGTTCCATAGATGCTCAAAAATGCTTTCCAGCAGGGACGCGCACTAGGTTTTGACACACAGCCTTTGTTTGCGATTGACTGAGCTCATTTTCATACAATGTAACCCCGCTAGAATGAGATAAAAGTTTTACCTGAACGAAAAGTCCCGCTGTTCGTGCCATTTTCTTCATTGTCTCACAAACACTCGTAACGATTGCAAAAACCCATCGATTTGCCGGTAATACCTGGAACTTTTCCCTAAACTTCCAGTCATGTCCTTTCAAGCGGGGTAAATCCCTCCCTACTTGAGAACTCTCTCTGGCAGAAGGCTGAGCTAGTTGCCATAGAGACGGATTGTTTTGCCCCCCACTCGCCTCTCCACGTTCTCGCGCTCCCACACGAAACTAAACAGGCTGTTCTTCACATGAGCCACATGGATCTGAACTTTACACGGTATGTTACAATGGCAAATTAAGAGAGGCTAAAATAAGTGCCTTTCACATTTCACATATAGCTATTTTGCCTGATGGTCCCTTCATCCTTCCCCAGGAAAAAACAGACCAGAATAGCTCCTTATTTGAACAGGAATAAAAAGCCCATCGTACAAAGCGGTCTCCCAGGACACCGAAGAAATACTTAAGGAGGCTCGCAGAGAGATCCATATTAATTGGGCGAATCGTAATCACTGACAATGATACTATTCTGCTCTACTTCTTTGTAATTAAATCTTCTGCAAACCGCGCGAATCTCAGTAATTTACTTAAAAAAATTGCCATAAAAAAAGGGTGAGCTCTGAATAATAACATGATAAACAACTGAAAATGACAACAAATACAACTCTGTCATATAAATAAAAGCAGCGAGCGATAAAATAGTAAACGTTAACACAACAGAGTGTTTTCACGACGCGTCATCAATCGGCCATATTGACGCACTGAATCTGAACACACGCTACTGAACCGAACGGAACTCGCAAAATTTGCAGATTATTGTTCCTGAAAACGGTGAATTATTGTCATGTTTTGGGTTGTACTAGTTGGTCGGACCGGGAAAAACATTTGGAGCATTTTAGACTGCCAAAGGTTATAACAAATCAAGGAGAAGAGTGCAAAAAACTGAGGAACAAAAGGTGTTTGTGGTTGGCCAAACTGAACCAGGATTTCCAGGGCAAAAATCTTGACAGCATTCGTGTTTGTTCTTATCATTTCCGATCAGGTAGGTAAAATAATTAGGCTATTATCCTAATTAATCCTGCTCGTACATATCTTTACCACCTATTAACTTTAATTTGTCAAAATATTGCACCCTTTTCAGCTTACTAAGTCTTTCTCCATATGATTTAGGAGCTTCCACACGTTATTACCGTGGTTTAGACAGCATAAATTAGCAGAGCAACGCATTCAGTACTACATTATCTGTGCAATCCATGCTGTTGTTTACATCTGAATATCACCAATATGGCCACGCATTCCACTTTGTGGAGATTTAAATGACTTTGGTCTTTGCTTGCTGTTTGTTTAAAGCGGTTTTGAATGGTCAAAACAACAGGCTTATTTGTCAATAAGGTTTGTCTCGTAACGTTACAAAAATCTGCTCTTTTAGTCATAGAATTATATATTCTAAATGATTTATTATACAAATTATTATTTAATTATTTTAAAGGGTTAGTTCACCCAGAAATGTAACTTCTGTCATTAATTACTCACCCTCATGTTGTTCTAACCCCGTAAGACCTTCGTTCATCTTTAGGACACAAATTAAGATATTTTTGATGAAATCCAAGAGCTTTCTCGTCCTGCACAGACAGCAACGCAACTACCATGTTCAAGGCCCAGAAAGGTAGTAAGGACATCGATAAAATAATCCATGTGACATCAGCCCTTCAACATTAATTTTATAAAGCCACGAGAATACAAAAGTAACGACTTTATTCAAGTATTTCTTCTCTTCCGTGTCAGTCTCCGCTGCACATTCACGAGACTACCACGACACATGCGTATATTACTGCAGACGCAGGAGCCGGCGTTCAAACTTTAAAGTTATATGTTTAAGTTATATGATACATTTAATTTTTCCCCACTAATTTTGACTTCTGTTTGAACTTTTTTGCTTTTGCACAGCTTTTGTTGCACTAAATATAGATTTACACACAGTGTAATGTCGGTTGTTATGAAATTTCAAGCAGTGTCCTTCAATGTCACATGATTGCAGTGGTTGTTTGGATGATTTAATATTATGACATTTTGTACACCAGCGGGGCCCATTTTCATGATCTTGCTGAAGGCAAACCCACGGGCTCATGCTGAGAAAAGGTAATATGAAGAATAGTTGTTGTAGTGAGCAACATTTATTATTTTCTTGTTTTCTTGCTGGTATGGGTTTCATGTTTAATGATTATTTGTTTAGAGCAATTTTGTCATCTAACATTGCACAAAGAGTCTTTTGCATTGACACAAATTCTGCTTAATTTGGGGTGGAGAATAAATAATTTCAGGGGAGTATAGAGTTCAATATCTTAGCCTGCTAAGATATCTGTGATTTACCATTATCCATATGCTTCAGACATCTTCAGTTTCTCAGCAGCAGAGTACAAGCTTAACACATTGCAAACAGCTGTCTAAACTGTGGTATGCAATCACATGTATGTGAAGCATAAGTTCAAGAACAAACAGACAAAGAACCTTTGAAAATGTTCTTGGAGTGAAGGCTGAAAAAGATACAGCAACTTGTCTCTGAATATGCACAAATTCTGATTTAGCTCAGATTGGTAAGCAATGGATGCTGATAGACAAAACAGCAATCAAAGGTATGTCTACATTAAACTTTGAATGATATGTTTGTAAAAAAAAAAAAAAAAAAAAAAAGGAAAAAGTTGTCAAACTATCAAAACAAAACTCCAATACTGAGGCAAATGTATGGCTTTGGTAGTTAAGAATATCTACAGAACAAACCAAACCTGTCAACTCTTTTTAATCTTAGAGCTAACTGGAGAAAAATAGTCCAATGTCAGAATCTCAACATGTTGAGCAATCTGAAAACCGAAACTCCAAGTTATCCAAGTCTGTCATGAGTCAGTTTTATATTAAAATCCCACTTTCAATATAAGGTTTGACGCATTAAAAGCAGTCTCTGTTGGATTGAAACTTGCGCAAATAAGCAACCTGTGGCCAAATAAGCAACCACAATAAGAAGCAGGGATCTGTGGTTGACAAAAGTTTTACAATGACAACGTTCATAACTTTTTCTGAAACTCTTTCAGATTGTACCAATACCTCAGCAGAAATGTGGTTTCTGGTGTTGGAACGTAATGTGGGAGTCTTTCTCAAATCTGTATTAAATTGCTTAGATAATAGCTCAGGGACAGTTACGCCACAGATCATCACTTCATCACGTTCCAAGAACAGTCATTCACTCCAGGTGTTATTTAGAGGGAAATAATGCAAGAAGCTCAAGGAAAAGTAGTGTTGGCTTTTTTGTTGCAAAACCTTGAGAGGCAATAGAGTACAATAAAGCTGCGAAACCATATCATTATGCATCAGACAGAAATTTGGTTTGGTTTGCTCAATAAGGTCAAATCCTAACTTGTCATGTTACTCTCACGTTTCAAGTGAGCCTTTACTACATTTAACCTTGCATCCTGATTATGAGCAGCCCATGTCAAGAACACCATGAGGCCCAGACTAAACCTCCCATGGTAGAGGATGCCTGTTAGGGTGATCATGACACTAAAATATGTGACTGAAAGTGTTTGCTAGGAATGGACTAATCTAAAAGCCAAACATCCTTTTTTCTAATCACTGCCGTCTAAGTGTTGACCCAATCGAAATATAATGCATTCTCAATATGGTCTCTGGATAACCAAGCTCAGCAGTGGGAACCACAACATTGAGCTTATTTCTGTTGTTTTGTCAAGAATAAAATCCACAGCTTCTCCACATGGGCTTTGTTTTTAATCTGTCAGCAGCAACTCCACAAACTCCATGTAAGTGTGTCCGGCACATAATAATAATAATCCATTAAATCCTGATAGCAGCCTTTGAGTGGTAAGGACTGTGATAAATACTTGAGATGCATCCCCCTGGGGTATCCCATCATCCCTGTGATTGCAATTACAGAAGTCTCAGGGCTCCTTTACTCTTTTCTCAGAGGAAGTTGGTGAAATATGCAGCTGTATTCTTCTGACGATCTTCTTTTTAGCCTTAAGAATATTAGAACATTTACTCATGTCAGTTCTGCTACATATTATACAACATATTAACTTAAATATTAATATTCAACCAAGTGTATACTACTAGTGATTGAGAGTTAGTTTCGTTCTGTTCTTTTGAACTCATTTTTGATGGATTAACACTATAAAGTACTATTTGGGCCTTGGACCTTTCAATCATCATACACTGAGTTTAAAGATGCCTACCAATGGATTGCCTGCAGTGAATGGGTGCCATCAGAATGAGAGTCCAAACAACATCACAATATGATTCCAGTCCATCAATTAAAGTCTTGTGAAGTGAAAAGCTGTATGTTTGTAAGAAACAAATCCATTATTAAAGATTTTTCATTTTAAACCCTCACTTCTGGCCTAAAAAAGAGTCCATAATCCATAATAATGCCTAAAAATCCATCCTCTATCATCCTCTCACATTAAAATGCATTGACATATTTGTTTAAATGGTGCTTGAACTGTGCATATTTCTCTCCCGATTAAGATGAGGCATTTTTTTTTTACTGAAAAAAGCAATATGATGCACATATTTTAGCTGAAAGCAATGGTTTGAAGTTATAATCATCTTAATGATGGATCTGTTTCTTACAAACATACATATATTGTCTGTGCTGGGTGGGTAAATGTTCAGCAGATTTCTTTTTTTGGGGGGGTGAACTACTTCTTTAACATGTTACATCGCCATCATCGAAAGCATACTGACGGTTTGGTTTCTCCAAGGTATTTCCTTTTGTCTGATTTTTTTATTTTCAAGTACACTTAAATTTCCACTACCGAGTCAATTACAATACAAAAGTACAATATACA
Source organism: Cirrhinus mrigala (assembly GCA_036247105.1). NCBI lineage: Eukaryota > Metazoa > Chordata > Actinopteri > Cypriniformes > Cyprinidae > Cirrhinus > Cirrhinus mrigala. The sequence continues at coordinate 34,995,481 of CM070013.1, read as the reverse complement.
CCTGTTAAAGTAGTTAGGCTCATGAGAAACATTATGCCAGAGCTGTTAAATTGTTTCCTCTTCCTTAAACACATTTGTAACAGCTCCATCAGTCATGTTCAGCAAAACCCACAAAATCTCCAAAATACAACACTATCTGTTTCCAACAGCACTGAATGTTCACCACACCCATACCACAAAATATTCCTGTCACAATCATTCTGTTCAGTCATTTGAAAATACAAAGCAGAATATTGTTTTCAATATTCCAGTTATATTTGGATAATGCTCAAAATTATGGGAAAATGTTTTGTATTATGGTTCATTCTACAAAACAGGAGCCATTAGTGTTCCCCATGTAACTTACATATGTGTACAAATGAATTTAGCAACGATGAAAGATGAAATAATACAATTATGTTTTTTCTTTCTTCATTTAGAATGTCTTTTTGGTCTTCAGACTTCTCCTTGATGTATTTTTATAGACAAAATACATGAAAATAAAAGCAACATTTTTTTTTTTTTAAAGAAGTTTCTTCTGCTTACTAAGCCTGCATTTATTTGATCCAAACTACAGCAAAAACAGTAATATTTTAAAATATTTTTACTATTCAAAATAGCTTTTATATTTGAATATATTTTAAAATATAATTTATTCCTGTGATCAAATCTACATCTTCAGCATCAATACTGAAAGTACTGAAGGATCATGTGACTGGAGTAATGATGCTAAAAATTCAGCTTTGAAATCACCAGAATAAATTACATTTTTTTAAAATGTATTCAAATAAAAAACAGTTATTTAAATAGTAAAAAAGTTGTACTGTTTTTGCTGTAGTTTGGATCGAAGAGACTTCTTTAAAAAAAATAAAAAAAACATTAAAAGTCTTACTGTTCAAAAACTTTTGACTGGTAGTGTAACATTTTGTAATTTCATGAACTTGAGCACAAACATGTCAACCCATTTACCTTTCTGAAAGCATAATTGCATCCTAGTATTTAGCTTGAGATAATAACACTTAAACACATAATGTGTCCAAGAAAATGTCCATATATTTTGATATCAATACGAACCATTGTTTTCAGAGTTTCTTGCAATGTTTCAACGACAGGAATTACATTTCAACAAGGGCTAGGACACACCAAAAAGAAACATTCAAGATAGATATGTCAAGGAACCATGATAAGCCAAGGGAAAAGGACAGACAGCCTTGAGGCAGAGACACAGTCAGAAAGAGAGAGAGAAAAATACAGAGAGAGCTGTGGTTTCTGCCCTAATCATTTCCCACAGTGTGGCCCTGGGGGACAGACAACCAGATGATGGTGTTATTTACCACAGAGATAAGAAAGAGTGTAAAAACAGTGAACTGTTGCCGTTAGTCTAAGGTCAGACTGAAAACGTAACCTAAATTTCAGATATTTCCAGCAACAGTGATAGCAGAACTCAACCAACACGAAAGAATTCGTTGTGAAAATATATATATTTACACACTGATTTAAAATAACAATCGCTTCATATTGTCTTAATGATAATTATAAGAAACAGTAGTGACTATGAAGCATCCATCATTTTTCTCAGCGATTTTATAAGGTTTAAGAGCGCCTCCTTGTTTCGGGTTCACAGTAAAACACCACAGAGGAGTTTATGACTCTCCAATGCACACACAGTCCATCCTGATTAGTAGGCTACTGTCATCCACTGCTCTCATAAGAGTGTTTATATCTCTCATAATGGAGGAAAATTTCTTTTCCCCTGTTTACAATTCCAGCGACTTCAGAACACATTCGAGACTCGGTCAATTTTAATTGCTCATATCCAAAAGCATCCAATCTTTTCTATTATGCTATTACTATTAGCATATTATTCAACTTTTAACTCTTTTTTATTTGTTTTTCTGTTATGCTTTTATTTATGTCTCTACAGACAACCTAGGTCATTTAAAATTCTCTGCAGCATTATTGCCATTACTCTTAAAGGTTTTTTTCTTATCCATGTGAAAACTCAAAAGCACATGAGCAACGAACATAAAGAAGACAGATAATGAAATTCCTACCTTCTCTGGGTAAGTGACGCTTGTGTTGTCAAGGTTACCTTTTCACATATCCATGCTGTGAGTTTGCGCGAGTTAGTTTTCAGTGGAGTGCGTTCTGATTGCGCGCTGATCTATCCGTCCCAGTATTTTTGGCTGGGAGGAGGAGGAGGGAGCGCAGGAAATGATGAGAACCGTTATGTGAGAAATGTGATATGGATAGGCTATGTAAAAATATTTCACGTTGTCCAGTTCATTTATGAGGTAAAACTAATAAGCTCAGATTTTCAGTGAAAAAATATACAGCTCGCTGTGTTTATTTTGTGAAAAGTGGTGTACGAGTACTTGTTGGATGTACAGTCACTGAACTGTATATTTAAGAGAATTCTCCTGCCAATTGTAAGTCTAAAGTGTTCGACTCAATTTTATTATCGTTTTTAACTTTTCACGTTTAATTCTACATGAATCTGGTGCTGTTCTTCGACGCAAATGCAAAAGGCCTGTTTGGAAACAGCGCCTCCTGGGTATTCAAAATGAAATTACCATTACGAAACTGCGTCATTAGAGCTGTGGGTTTGACAGCACAACACCGGAACAAACGGAGACAAGAAACCGGAATTCAGATATTAACAAAACTGTAATGTAGATCAAAAGGTCAAAACAGCTCTTTTTGTTAAATCGTGTACCTGAACATTTCAATTATTATATATACACATATTAATGACAAAGCATATAATTCTTATACCTTCAAAGAATGTACCTTATGAATACTGTCCTTCAAAAACAATAAAAGGAACTGTGCACCATTATGAATCTAAATCTACACAAAGCTAAAGAAATGATTTGGAAAGTTAGTCATACACCATATCATTTGGGGACAATGACAAAACACATTCACTGCTTATTTACATATAATAGTTAACAGTAACCCGGAAGGTAAGAAAGAGTAAGAAGAGAAGAAAGATGGGGTCATTTTACACTGTACATTGAGACTGGAAATCGCTATATTTTTTGTTTAGTAACAATTCTGAAATTTATATAAAAAGATTTAATGAATAAATGGATCACCTAATTTTAATGAGGAAATTGGCACTTCTATCCCCACATCAAATTCGGTGTAACTGGACTGTAATAGAAGTAAACATTTTTTTTGCTAATTTCAGAGTGTATGATTTCAACACAGTGATGATTAATGCAAACCGTCTGTATTAAGCAAACTCTAATAATAAACAAGGTTTAGTCGCACGCATTGGTCAAGACGACAAACCTACACATCAAAAAGAAATGAGCACACTGGGGTCACTGGGGGTTGCTTAGGCAGACCAATGAGATGGGTCAGACATCATGGAGAAGACCCAGCCTTTAGCACAGTACCAAAACCCACTTAAAACAGTCCAGACTGTGAAGGCTTTTAGCTAAGCACCACGTGGCGGTCGAAGACAGACTTGCGCTGTTCTTGCACCTGCCTCTTCCAGCGCTGCTGCGCGTGCTCCACTTTGTTTAGCATGTTGGAACGAGAGCGAGAGCGGGAAAGCACATCATGAGCGTTGGCGAAGGGCTGCTGGTCCTGTAACAACAGAATTTAATGTTATCGCATTTTATGTGACACAAAATGGCTGAATCTATTGTGTTACACAACTTTTTTATTCATCTTGTATCTATAAAGATAAAACAACATAACACTTACCCCAACATCATCGTCACTCTGAATGAGCTGTGAATGGCCAAACAGCCTTCTCTTCAATATAGGCTCCAACAGTGTCAGATAGACCATATACAACAACAGAAGGCCCAGAATAGACAGATATGCTATAATGGTGCCCTGTAAAAGAGAGAAAGATGATTATTTCTCTAATGTTTTAACTTGTTTTAAGTTATAGAATACCATATAAAGACATTGAGCTTACTTTGATGGTTCCAGAACTCCTTTCTTCATATTTGCATTCACAGCGTAAACAGTATGCTTCCACATCTTGGCCTCCAACAGGCATGGGCACCACCACATGAAGGCAATTACTGTGCAAATTATTACATTTGAAAAGTTACTGATCAGTCAATAGAGACTCATAGGGTTAGTCAATCACAGAAGTTACTGTAGACTCGTATTAAGACTAGTAAATCATTTACCAGTCCTTCAAGGAAACGTTTTGATTGTAGATCTTCCCAGCAATGTCCTTATAAGGTGGACAGATACATTTGCACCTGATGTCTTCTGAATTCTGTGAAGAGTGACCACATAATTTACACCAATGAATATCAATTAAGTTCACCATACTTTGGTTAGTTTAGAATCCGCTTGACATTGTTTCCGTTAAGGAAAATGTTGATTTGTTCATTTATAAATACGTACTATTAACATGCTAACGGCTAGTTAGCACTGCCAACACCAGAACAGGTTTACAAACATAAAAAGTATATCGTTTATGTATTAACACACAGTGATAAATATCATATTTTACCTTAGCTTCTGATGTTTGTGCTGATAATATCAGCAGAAAACACACTAGCGATGAAAACGTCAACAGACTGACAGTGGCTCTTGAGGTCAATCGATACATCTTTTTCGCTTCCGCTTAAGAGAACGTCGTCAAATATTGAAGATAGATATAGCAGGAAACCGAGTAAATATTACATTAGCAATGGCTAGAACTCTTATGGGCCAAATAAACGTCAACAAAACAAAGCGTGAGGGCTGGACTCTGTTTGACACATCAGCTGACCATCAGCAACCGGTCCGTGCATTAACACTTCCCTCCGGAAACACGTGGTTGGGAACTATTCTTCCGTAAGATTGAACAGCGTTCAGCTTTATCGTTCAAAACATTCATATCGGCACGATTTATTTATTTTATTTACCATTTATTTTAACTTATTTTAATTGACAGCCTATTTTGACCTATTTATATGTAATATCCCTCATTTTATACAACTTTTTACACCTAAAACATGATAATTTTTTTCTGAATGATAAAAAGAGATATTCAAAATCCCCTCTTCAAAACATTTAAATGTAATATGTCAAAAAATGAAGCAAGCATTTGGAACTTCACTTTATCGAATGTTCAGGCTTCTGTTCTGGGAAAATATGCAAATCAGTGCACATTTAATTAGATAATGCCTGAATTTCCATATTTTAACATAACATTTAAGAAAACGTTCGCAGTTCAACAAGTCAACCGCGGGACTATCGCGAGGTCTGATAAAAAAAATTACCCTATTCACCTGGGGTGTCTTGCCTTAAGTCATCATTTCTCTTTTATCCACCTAATTTTTTTTTTAAAGCGCAAAGTAAACCCTTTTCTGTGAATATTCGAGACTTCCGGTTCATTAGCCGCTTCAGGGAAATAATGAGAAGAATAACAGTGTGTTCACAATCAAGATAATACATTAAAATAATATGGTAGACACCAGTTTGCAATATTAAGCAGGAAAACAAGCTGTTTTGTACAAAAATAGCTGGAAGTGAATGACACCAGAAGACAGACCCATTAAATTTACAAATGCCCATGCTCACTCTTGAGGCAAAAATGTTATCATGTGTCATAAGGGTCCATTATTTTTTTTTTTTTAATGAGATTTATACATCACATGATGCATGGTTTGTTTGAATAAGACAATAGTTGGCCAAGATACAACTATTTGAAAATCTAGAATCTGAGGGTGCAAAAAAAAAAAAAAAAAATTTAGAAAATTGCCTTTAAAGTTGTCCAAGTGAAGTTCTTAGTAATGCATATTACTAATCAAAAATTACATTTTGATATATTTATAGTAGGAAATTTACAAAATATCTTCATGGAACATGATTTTCGGCATAAAAGAAAAATCAATCATTTTGACCCATGCAATGCATTTTTGGCTATTGCTACAAATATATCCGTGCTACTTAAGACTGGTTTTGTGGTCCAGGGTTACAAATAAGGTGAAGAGTTTTAACAAAGAAATGTTTAATTCCTTCAAGAACCTCCTGGTTGGAAATCACTGATCTAGGCTACTGCATCTACATTGCATTTGATACAACAAAGACATTTTGAGTGTATTTCTTTATTTACATGTTAGATGTACAACCATAAAAATATAAACATTTAATTTACTCTGCATGTCATCAATGAGTAATCAATCCTACATCAAGAGCCTCTTAATCCAAAAATCAGTTTAGGTGATGGAAGTGTGATAGAAGTGAAAGCAGAGAAGCTGATAACTGATATATCAAATATAGACCATAATGTCTAACCATTACCACTGAAAATATTGTGTACATCTAAGGTTTCTTACTGGAGACGAATTCAGAATACATATATGTCATGTATGAAAAGGCTACACTGCAGGCTACAATAAAGCATACAATATAGTAACATGAGAGCTGATGCTAATTTTTTTACATAATGTACAACACATTCAAACTCGCAAAAATGACTTTAACTGCTTTAACTTCCACTACATTCTTAGTAGCGCTCTGAAGTTAAATAAAAATAAGCTGGTCAAACATATTTTCACAAAAAACGGCATATTTTGTGAAATGACCTATAAAATATAACAAGCAATCTAGTTGCTCTTCTTTTTTTCTGACTATAATTCAGGCTAATTAACATGTTTTTTTTTGTAGTACAGTCACTTCTGGGCAATAAAGGAATGAAACAGGAAGAATCTATTCATCAAAGGTGGCAGCTCTTGTTTGTTAGAATGGTAGCAACTAATCCATTCACTGGAAAAACAGTTCATTTTCTTCAGGAGAAAAAAATTCCAATGACGTATTTAGGAAAGTTTCTTATGATCTCTCATCGCATCAGGTCCAAGAAGTTGTCTTGAATCCTCAAGTCTGCAGGCGGCCAAGAACATTCGGGAATATTTGTTCCAGGTCAGTCATTTAAAGTTAGTCTGGAGCGCCAAATATTCATTCCATAAAAGATTTCACAAAATTTAGGGGCGTAGGAATCTCAAAACTTTGGAGCGGAGAAATCTGATAAATGATTTTGGAAACATTTCTCTAGACTCTTGTGCAGTGTAGCTGAAGAAGTTTTGTGGATGGGCCAGGACATCAAAGAGGGCCTTCATAAGCTTCTTGTCCTGTAAAGTTAATTAGAAAACATTAATGCTTTAAGTTAATGGCAAAACACCAGTGTAGTATATTTTCCTATCTTCCACAGGGTGGCACTATTGCCTCTTTTTTACTACTGGGGTCTGCAGAGGCAAACCTCTTGATTTTAGTGCTTGATTTCAAATCAAGTAATAATAAAAGACAAAATAATGCACTATACCTTAAGAATTTCTTGATGATTCTCAGAGGCATATAATCTTCCATCCCTAACAATGTCCTCAATGAGCTCCTGGTAGTCCTCTAAAACAAGCACAATGCATATCATATAAACACTCAACATACTTTTAAAACTTATCATACAATACAAACACCTCAGCAATTCAATTCTCACCATCATACGTCACATAAGGCACTTGGAAGCCTTTTCCGCTGTTTCCTTCATTGGAGCGAAACTGGATCCAGAGTTTTTTAGAGCGGGAGGTGAAGGCAATGGGACGCTCATACGTCTGGCACGTCTCATAAGTCGTCACTGAATTGGGCAGAGCTGTGGGAACAGTAAAGAAACTTCTAAAGACCACTTCAGTGGCTTATTCGAGCTCCAAGAGATGAAGGAGAGCCCTAATGAGCCCATCGATGCGGCTCCTCCCCCCATTTCCTCACATGTGTATTCACAATCACCCTGCTGAGCCAATGCATTCAACACCAGATCACAGCCATGCAACACTCACAGCTCTTCCGCATGACCAAATAGTCCCCGCACTCGTCTTCAATGGGAAGGTAGATCTCGGGTACCACAACGAGTATTCTGCGCTTGGGAGGAGGGGTGATGGTCCAGGTGCACTCGATGTTGGCCGGGTAGTTGCCGGGGTAGTTGGGGGATTCGATATAGCCGGTGAATTCTCCCAGCTCCCCTCCACAGTGTCTGTCTGGCAGGAACAAATGAAACCACTTAGGCTAGACTATACAGAGAACTACATTACATTTTTTAATGTGAAAACGAAAGGCTGAATTGAAGCATAAGCTATCGCTCAGTTTTTAAAATTGAACTTTTCGTGAATTGCGCTTACTTTTGCACTGCATAATGTTTGTGGATCCATCAAAATCAGTGGTAGTGTTTCCAGGGCAGGCAATGCAGTAGTTTTGGCCAAACTCCATCTGATAGGTTCCAATGGGGCAACGGATACATCGGTGGGTGCTGGTATTGTAATAATGCCCTGGGGAGCACTGAACTGTAGGGACAACAAAATCAGTTCTAAAATCTGTATTTCAGTCTTAAATAACATTAAAGAAGTTCATTTCCAGAACAAAAATCTATGGATAATTTACTCACTCTCTATGTCATCCAAGATGTTCATGTCTTTCTTTCTTCAGTCATAAAGAAATCATGTTTTTTGACGAAAACATTTCAGGAATGTTCTCCATATAGTGGACTTCTATGGTGCCCACGAGTTTGAACTTGCAAAATGCAGTTTAAATGCAGCTTCAAAGGGCTCTAAACAATCGAGAAATAAGGGTCTTATCTATCGAAAGAGTCAGTTATTTTCTAAAAAATAAAAAAAAATAAAAAAAAATGTACAATTTACATACTTTTCAACCTCAAATGCTCGTCCAGCTCTGCAATGTGCATGCATACTTTGTGCACCTCTGGTTAAAGATAGTTAGGGTATGTCAAAAAGTTAGGGTATGTCAAAAAGCTCATTTTCTCCTTCAACTCCAAAATCATCAAAATCATTTGAGGTTTAAAAGTATATGAAACTCTTTTTACTCTTTGTAAAGAGCGTTTGACCTTCTTTGTATGTTCACTTTGTAAACACTGATTCAGTACTTCTGCATTGATGCAGGATGATTTTGAAGTTGAGGGAGAAAATGAGATGGGAGTTTTTTGACATACCCTAACTGTCATAAACAGGAAAACACTGTTTAGCAGAGCTAGACCAAGACGAGTGTTTGCAGTTAAAAAGTATATCAATTTTAAGTTATTTTTGAAAATTACCAATCGTTTCGCTAGATAAGACCCTTCTTCCTCAGCTGGGATCGTTTAGAGCCCTGCATTTTGGTCAAGTTCAAACTCGGGGGCACCATAGAAGTCCATTATATGGAGGGAAATGCTAAAAATGTTTTCCTCAAAAAACAATTTCTTTACGACTGAAGAAAAAAAGACATAAGCATCTTGACAAGGGGGTGTGTACATTATCTGTAATTTTTTGTTCTGGAAGTGAACTTTTCCTTTAACAACTAGTTGTTTAGGTCAATTTCGTACACACTGCGTAGAATTTCTGTAAATGCGGTTGTCACTACCTGTATTTTTCAGGAGTTAATGCGGTTGTCGAATGCGATTGTAATTGCCATATTTTACTGAATTGTCCCTTCGCAAACAGCTTGATTGACAGGCGATCTGACCAATCATAACGCTGAATCCATTATGTCTGACAACAAATCAGACAGGAGAACAGATTAACTTTGGTGGACTTAAACTTGAAAAATTGTGTGTATTGGCATCTTTCCGCAGCTGAGATAAAATGTTCTGATGTTCATATTTGTTTTTTTTCATGCTTTAAATAAAGAAGGAAAGACTGCGAAGAAAAGATTGCTCTAATAATGTAATACAGTGATCTGTCACAACACATTAAAGAGCCACAAAACGGTATTTATTGTCTGAATTTCTTGAAAAATCACAACATTTTAAAGCTGAGACCTTGTTTCATAACAGAAGTAACCTGCTCTGTCTTGTCTGTCAGTGTGTTTCCTCTTTGTTCCGTGATGTATTTTTCACTGCGGGAGAACATGATGTGTAGTGTGAAAGCAGCATTGTTTGTCGGACAAAGCAACAGTAACTAAAGAGGGCGTTTTTTTTTGCGAATGGTCAATTATGTGTGTACATAACTCGATTAAGGAGTAAAAGGTGAACTGGCAACAAATTAAGCTGCAGATTGTATGTGGCCTATTAGGGTCATATTCTTCTCACCTTTAGTCTCACAGTCCTGAAAGGACACAGAACTGTCATATTTGGTTGTGAGGCTTCCTCCACATGGGAAACAGGAAGTGCGACCAACTTCAGGCTGATAGGCGCCTTGTGGGCAGGGCAGACAGGGCACAAAGCCATCATGGGAGAAATGACCAGGACGGCACTGACCTAGGAACAGAAAAATGTCAAAACAATGCCAGACAAACAAAGTTCAGTACTTTTTTGCCTTCCAAAGAAAGCAAACTGCAATGATGTCATGCAAGTTCATTATCTAAGAAAGTGCAGGCCTCCTCCCATCCCTCTAGTGACCACTCTAGATGAACCCTAACAGCTCTTTTAGTTGTGTCTATCAGGAGATAGTAGAAGATGGCATCTGCATCATAAGCTGCCTTTGATGACCGTGCATGAGAAGCAGAAACATTGTGGTGTCTTTTTTTCCTCCAAACACAAGACAGGTCTGGAATTCTTTGTTGGTGTGAATGAATCAGACATTTGAGGATTTGCAGGACTGCATGAAATGACCCCTCCCAACACACTCACAATCACAAAAACTCCACTCAAGCTCAACTAGCCATGAGCCCGTGAGATTATCATCAATACAGGTATGCTTCCTGCCTACTGCATAAACAAAAAACAGGATGTGATTCATACTCTTTCTTTGCAACCTTAGATATCTGAGGGATGACATCTCTCAGTATAAATGGACAATAGGATGAAATGTGGTACATCTTATACTGCGGAGTAAACAGAACTTCTCTGTTAAGAAATAATTTTATTAGGTTAATAATAACAATAATAATAGTAATTTTACATAATTTTACATTTTTAAATAAACATTTTTGATTAAGTTAATATGTAAAAAATTAATTTATGACCGAGATTGGCATAAATTAATTTTTTTAAATTCATTTCTGGTTTTCTTCTTTCTGCTTTATATCACAAAGGATTAGTTCACTCCTAAATTTCCTGATTTAAGATTTTCGAGGAAAATATTTCAGGATTTTTCTCCATATAGTGGACTTCAATGGGGATCAGTGCAGTTTCAGTGCAGCTTCAAAGGGTCTTATCTAGCAAAACGATTGGTCATTTAAAAAAAAAAAAATAAAAACTATGATAGGGCTGCCCCCTAATAGTCGACTAACCGTTAATCAACAAGAAGAGGCTTGGTCGACCAAAATTTTATTAGTCACCGGAAAAAAAAAAATCCACAGGAACTGGAGTCTGTAACGGACAGATCGTTAACGGCTGGTCTATATATTGTATATATAATGGCTGGTAACATTGGGCAGGACATCCAAACGTTCACCTACCATTCATCGACCTCAAATATGTCTTTTCTTTTGAAATATGTAAGTAGTAGCAACTTTACATTGCCACTCAATCTAATGTTAGCCTAGAAAAATGTGCGCTTTTGAAGCGTCTGTGTGGAGTGTGGAAGCTGAATAGTAGCACGCTTACTGCATGACAAATGGAGTTGCCGGTGCGGTCACTTGCTCTTAATATACTCCGTCATTTTTGGTCATACAGATAAAAGCAATACATCTTTTGAATCTGTAAAGACTCTACGTTTATTTGTGTGCACTCACAATAACAACGAAACGTTGCGCTTTTGTAAAATAATGAAAGAAAACAGGATGCGCTTTCTGCTGTCTCTGTCTCTGAGAACTTGAGCGCAAATCTTCAAAACTCAGAGTATACTTGTCTTACAGACATGAAAAATATGGACTATCTATAGAGTGTGAAATGTCTACTTCTAAGTGAACCAATTCAAATAGAAAACAAATATTCTCAGATTAAATAATCCGTATGGATGTAGGTGCATCCACAGCTGCAGAGCTGATGAGTCAGTGTCGCCGACTTCATCTCCTAAGCTGAAAACAAAGAAAACACTACTTTATCAATAAAATTATTAAAACGTTAATACAGTCTTCTTGCTGTTTTTTCCTGACACATTCATAATTATACCTGCTGGTGTGTTGTGGCAAACTTTTATTGCGGGTGCTTGAGCGCTTATTAGGCTATGTGGACAATTAAAGGCTCATTATGATGATTTATATGGTTTATTAAATCGATTAATGCTTAAAATGAACGCCTACTAGTCGATCAGAAAAATCTTTAGTCGAGGGCCGCCCTACTATGTAATGCATGGATGCCGAGCTAGTGCAAGACAAGCATTTGTGGTTAAGAAGTATATAATTTTTATTTATTTTTTTTTTTTTAAGAAAATGGCCGATAGTTTTGCTAGACAAGACCCTTATTTCTCAGCTGGGATCATAAAGAGCCCTTCGAAGCTGCACTGAAACTGCAATTCGGACCTTCAACCCCATTGGTCCCTGTTAAAGTCCACTATATGGAGAAAAATCCTGGAATGTTTTCCTCAAAAACCTTAATTTCTTTTCAGCTGAAGAAAGAAAGACATGAACACTGTAGATGACACAGGGGTGAGTAAATTATCAGGAAATTTCAATTCTGGAGTGAACTAATCCTTTAATATTCAAGACAGCCTCTTTTTCTTGAAATAAGAAAAAGGCCAACTACTTAATAGTCAGACTCTACTAAAAAGTCCAACTACTTAACCCTTTTTAAAATACATATATGATGAGTAACGACAACTCCAGTGCTCATTTATAATAAACAGAAAGTTATTGTGCTTTGGTGTTGACAGGATTATAGTTATCCTTTTAGTTATCAGCCTTGGTGTGAACAGGTCTTTACATGGTAGAACCATTAAACAGAATTTAAAACAAAATGACAGACAAACATACAAGCTCTTGACAGACATCAACCTCAATGGAAATGTGTGATAGTGCAAAGCCTACAGACTTGTTTGTTCACGAACACATCTCTGTGAAGTCTCACCTCCACACTCTGAGATGTTGCGTGCTCCTGCGGTTCTTGGGATTCCCCTGCCTTCTGGCCCCGGGCACACGTGGCATGACACCTGCCCTTCTTCATCTTGGTACGTCCCAGGGGGGCAAAGAAAACACCTTCCCTGCTCTCCATCGTAGTACGTGCCAACGCTGCATTTGACTAGGGCAGAGGAAAGTCAGAAATTAGATGAAACAGAACCTAAAGTTGGAACATAAAAGAGGGGCCTCACATTAAGCTGCTAAAGGGGCACTACAAATCGACCTGATGCAGCTATGCCAAAAATTCAAACAAACAAGAGAACTGAGGCTTTCTACAGCTGCCTGATCCCCCACATCAAACAGCCCTCACACACATACACAATCCTTCACCTTAGTGAACACGCTCAAAGGGAATATTACCTCGCATAAACCTATGATGTCTGATTAAAGGCAGCGGAACAAAGTCTTTTTAATGTTCACTTTATAAACCGCTCTGATTTATAGCGCCGCTTTCAAAAGTGTTCTGCACACGCTGTGCCTTAAAATAAGCCGTGCACAGGTACAGTTCAGTCCTTTAAACAAGTAAGTATTACAATTTAGAAACGTTCCTTTCATCTCTGTGTCTCTGTGCAAACATCCAACTGACAGTGTTCGGGAGAATTTAGACAAACCTCTTACTCCCGAGATTTTATGGTAATGACGGCTAATTCCACAAAGGCTTAAACAGCATGGCAATTATGTGTGCCTCAGCAAACTGCCCGATTTTCAGAGAAGAAAATGTAATTCTCTCAAGAGCAGTTCATTTTTTCCTCTCTTTTGTTAATCCTGAATGACCATGAGGAGCCACCGTCACATTGTCCCGGGCCGCTTTTATTTGACAGAGCGACGGAGGAAGAGAGAGGAGAGGAAAAGAGTGAGAGATGGAGAAGAGAGAAAAAAAAACCTTGAAGCCTTTCAAATGCAAAGCGACGATTCTATTGAATCCTCGAATTGATGGTCCCAAAGAGGTTTAAAGGACCTTTCACCTCTATTCAAGTCCCCCGGCTTTTGCCTATTTGATGACATAGGCAAACACTATGGTATCACAGTGGTAAGGAGCTGAACCCAATAAAAGGGGTCAGGATTGTGAATCCCCCCATTCAGCGGAGCCCAATCGCTCCTTGCGCCTATCAGGCAGGGGCCCAAACAGCTGATGCTAATTGATTCCCATGGTGTCGCTGAAGTCAATTCTCTTGAGCCGCTCACTGGCTGGGGTCACACAGAGTGGCCCTGCCTAAGGAGGAATTTGGTACTTAAACTGCTTGCTTGAATAAACAGCCCTCTAAAACACCCCCCTACAAAAACAAACAAGCAAACAATAACTTAGCACATTTATGGACAGGAGAGGAAAGCGGCAGCTGAGAGGGCAAACTTACGCAGACCCCTCCTTCTGTGACCGTTTAGCTTTGCTGTTCATGTAGAGTTCATCATTGTGTGTTTTTGTAGTATCTAACTAATGGATTACATGTTCAATCCTTGCAAATATCAAAATGTAGGAGTGCTTTAAGTGAATTAGCATAAAAGTTCACACAAAAATAAAAACTCACCCTCATGTTGTACCAAACCTTTTTGATTTACTTTCTTCAGTGGAACCCAAAAGATATTTTCAACAATATTTTTGCCCATATTGTTATAGTCAATGGTTTTGAGATATTCAAAATTTGAAAAATATCGCTCTACAGACGAAGGAAAGTCATACAGTTCTGGAATGACAATCAGAGTGACGAAATAATGATAGTTTTATTTACTGGGTGAACTATTCCTTTAATTAGGCAGAATTAGTGATCCGCATTTTTTTTGTTAGGATTCTGACTGCTTCACAGTTTAACACTTTTTTTCCTGAGGGCTGAGGCTTTATATAAATCAGAATGCTGCAGTTCAATCACGATCCAAACAATCATGCAACATGTAGCAAGAACAGTGTTTTATGTAAATTAGATTGTATATTTTCAAAATCTGAAGCAAAAACAGAATGGTCTGACCCTCGCTTTGTGATATTATGCTACATATTATGCAACAAAAAAAGCAGACAGCTGAATGAGAATGCAAATTCACTCACTGACAGCAGGTGGCGCTTATGGAACAGTAGCAATACAAGTTAGCGTTTCCTTAGTTACTGCTGTAAACAAAGCAGTTGTACTTTTAAATACTACAGTTAAACCAAATTTATTCAGACACCAGATATAATTTAATATACATTTTTTTTTACTACAGGACAACTATAGTTCATTTATGTAAGTGAGGATAGCAAAATGAAGTAAATTGTGATACATTATACTCAAAAATTCTTCATACAGTGGACTATAAGTAAAACTGATACAAATTTGGGACCAAAGATTATTCAGACGCTTTGACCTGACCATGTTTTGCTTAAGTGTTTTTTCTTTAATTGCTAATGCAACCTTTTTACACCACAAACTGAACAAAATTAAGCATTGCTAGGTAATTGATTGACCTAAATTGGTATGATCTAATTGTGTACTTAAATTTAACAGCTGACTGCTGATAGCTATTCAACCTAATTCATTTGTGAGCAGAGGCGGACAGTAGTCAAGTATTTTTACTCCGCCCTAAAAGTACTTTTCAAGTGTCTATACTTTAGAGTGTTTTTCTTTAGAAAACTTTACTTCACAACATTCCAAAGCATAATACTGTACTTTTTACAGCACTAACTACTGTTGAAACTACTGTTTCATTTTAAATATCATGTAATACTTAATTACATTATCTAGTACTTTCTTGAACTCAAGTAAAAGTCATTCAAAGATTTACTTGAGTACAAGAAAGTACTACATTTTTAATGTTCCTAAGTGTAAAAGATAAAAAAAAACTTTTATTTACGAAATGTAGTGCAGTATAAAGTATGACATTATGCTTTGGAATGTAGTGAAGCTTTCCAAAGAAAAACACTCTGATAAAGTACAGATACTTTTTAAATTTACTTGAGTAAACTAAAAATACGTCACCACTGTCCACCTCTGTTTGTGATGCCATTATCAAGATAAATTTGTTCGGACACAGTTATACTCTGAATTCTTAACACAAACTACAGCAAATAAACTGTGAAAATGCGAGAAATGTTAACGGTGTCTGAATAAAAACGGTGATAATGCGAGAAATGTTGAAGGTGTCTAAATATTTTGGTTTGACAGTACATGAATATGCATTATATGCAGGTAAGATTAAAATAAAAACTATCTAAACTTTTCTGAAGACAGTCAGTTCCCCTCAAAGATACATTCACATAACCGCCACCCCCAATTTAATATTTAAGATTTTCTTCCAATATTTTGTGCATGAGGAAGTGAGTTTGCTCTGCCTGCTACAGTATTTTCTCCTCTTTGGATTGGTCTTCAGCCTCTCTGGCTTCTGTTAACGGCCGTTTACAGATGATTTATTCGCCCAGTTATAGAATTAGTTGTGTGTTATTAATAGTTCTAAAAGTTCTCCAACCATTAGTCAGAAGTGTATGCCGTTAACAAGGATCTCCTCTCAATTCACGATGCTTGTCTACTGGTATCCCAGGTTTTTTAAAAATTCATACTGTGTGTGTAATTCAAACCAGTTTATGATTTGAACTGGCATAACATCCAGCACAATGCAGAATACATTTCATGACAAGTTCTGACCACTCTTCAGGGTTTAAAAAGCAAAAGCAGGTCTGCAAAGCTGTGAAGAAGTGTTAAAGCACAGATTTTCCTCACTCACTCCAGGAGCTTGAACAAGCCCCACTGGGATTTACAATGGAGTGGGCAAACTGAAAAGGCTAAACTGCACTTAGTGAGGCAAGCCAGTGGGGGAGGCCAGAACAGGGAGGAAAAAAAATATAGCTCTTTTTAGAGATTTAAGCTGGCACTTGGACACTACACTACTGTGTACCTTAATTGTGTGCCTGCTTTAGTGAAAAGAGCAAAACTTACAATCCTATATTCAGCATGGATTCAATTAATTACTTACTGGCAAGTGTGTACATTTCACTTGGCGTCGCTTTCCAAACATGTTAAATGAGATGGAGACGTATAGCTTGCATCTGTAAAGTTGGACTTATGGGACTTGTGATTGGTAAAACAATGAGCTGGTCAGTGGTCACCACATTTTCTCAGTTCACACTCTTAACCCACTGTGGTTAAAACATATCAAACATTCAAAACACCATACCATAAGGCAAAAAAGAAAGAATTACTGCAGTCTAACTGAACTACTTCAAAATAGACACAGGTGGAGACAGAATGTATCTGGATAGCAATACTATCATTCAAAAGTCAACAAGGTTTTTTTTTAGTTTTTTTAGTTTTTGAAAGAAGTCTCTCATCAAGCCTGCATTAATTTGATCCAAAGTACAGCAAAAACAGTAAAATTCTAAAATATTTTTACTATTTAAATAACTTCTCTATTTGAATATATTTTAAAATGCAATTTATTCCTGTGATCAAAGCTACATTTTTAGCATCATTACTCCAGTCTTCAGTGTCGCATGATTCCCCTGATTTGCTGTTTAAGAATTTTTTTATTATTATTATTATCAATATTTAAAACAGCTGAGTACATTTTTTTCAGGACTCTTTGATGAATAGAAAGATCCAAAGATCAGCATTTATATGAAATAAAAAGCTTTTCTTCTGAACAGTCTATTCATCAAAGAAACCTGAAAAAAATCTACTCAGGTGTTTTCAACATAATAATAATAATAATAATAATAATAATAATAATAATAATAATAATAACAACAATAACAATAATAATAATAAAAGTTTTCCTGAGCAGTAAATCAGAATATTAGAATGATTTCTGAAGGATCATGTGACTGGAGTAATGATGCTAAAAATTCAGCTTTGAAATCACAGGAATAAACTAAATTTAAAATATATATATATATATATATTCAAATAGAAAACCGTTATTTTACATAGTAAAAATATTTCAAATTTTTACTGTTTTTGCTGTACTTTGGATTAAATAAATGTAGGCTTGGTGAGCAGAAGAGACTTTAAAAAAAAAAAAAAAAAACACATTAAAAATCTTCAACGTTTAAAAACTTTCGACTGGTAGTGTATATTTTCAGCTGCCATTATTCCAGTCTTTAGAAATCATTCGTATCAATACTGAAGGCAGTGTTTAATTTTTTTAATTAATATGAAACAGTAATTGCTATAAAACTGCTTTAGTTTTTGTGCAAAACTACGCTTTATTTTTCTTTGATAAACAGAAAGTTCAAAATAGCAGCATTTATTTTTTGTAAGCATTAAGATTTTTTGTAACATCATTAAATGTCTTTACTCTCACTTTTTATGCATTCATTTTAAGCATACCTGCAAAATAATAATTAAAAAAAAGCTTTCTGACCCAAATACATGAAAAAAAAATCATATGAAGACTTCTATTCAAGTAAAAATCCTTTAAAGAAGACATTTCAAAAATATCCCTAACTACAAAGCAAAAGTCAATATGAACTTGAAGTCTCATCAAATTCTTCCAAAGTTAAACTATTTGAGCTCTGCTAAAATGACATGCTATAATTTTACAGCTCTGACCCACTGTTTGTCACCAATCATCTAATTTTATCTTTTATTCAGTTTCTTTCAAATAATTTTAGGTGAAACATCACAAAAGTGATACACAGACAAAACATAACTGAGATGTCTATTAACTCTCTCCAGCTATGAAAGTGCAATCTCAGAGCAATAACATTTTACTCTGAGACTATTACAAAGAAGTCTTTACAGCAACTGACAGCCTTGAAAGAGCAGAGAGCCTTTAGTTGTCTGCATTACTGCTGAAACTGAGCCTGTAAAAGAGATAATGGACTTTTCCACCATAAAAGAGGACAAACATCCTCAGCAGTGCTGTCACCCTAAAAAGACATCTTTGAAAGAGCCTTATGTCAAAGACAATGGAGGCAATGAGATAATGTTCAACACAATGAGTCCTCCAGACAAAGGGTTTGCTGTGCTTCACATACAGTCCCTCTGAGATGTTTATTCTAGAGGCTAAAGAAAAGGGATGCCAAGTTGAACATATGCTGTAGCAAGCTGACATGAAGTACTCCTGTCATACAAAACATTCTCGGCTTCAGTCTTGAGGTTGGAACAGCATTCAGCTGAAAGAGCCAACAGCAGACTTCTGTTTCCCAGTCTTGCCTCTTAAATAAAACTCACGCCAACTCTCTCACACCATACATAATATACTATACAACACCTAATATATGTCAGTTATCTGGCCTGCACTGATGCCAAATCCACTATTACGATATACCAGTCCAAACACTCTATAATTTAAAATACTTTCAGACATAATCATTGACCTGGAGCACAACCAACATGCCAAGTAAATAATATAATACACATGGGTTATTCTATAATTGTGGGTACATCTCATGTCCGTGAAGTATATTTTTTAGATATTTTCATCAATATAAAGCCCCAATGCTTAATTTTCTAGTACACAATTACATTTTTCCCAATCACAGTACTATATGTTGAAAAAGCCATATCTTTTGTTCAAAAATGATGTTCATATACAACCCTGGTATTCAGCTGTCCGATTTTGTAAAGTTGCTCATTCTGCATTTAAGCATGAAAATTACCTCAAATATAAATTAATTTCATAGTTTTGCCTTCAGTTAGATTAGGTTATCAAGACATTTGGGTGTGTGCTTCAAAAATAATAAGTGTTTATTGTTATATAACTTGTTTTTATTTGTGTCCGAAAAACCATTGTCAACTAGGTTACCCACTATAAACCCCACTGCAAAAAGGAATGGTTTGTCCCATTCTCACATAATTTGCACAGTATGATGATATTTCCTCTAGAAGCACATGGATGAAACACTAGAAGGTTAAACTATTGGTTATTGGTTAAACTAGCAAACCTGTGTCAAGAGAGGATTAATTGACTGTCAACAGTGTTACACAAGTATTATTGCTGCAAATTTTTTCAAGACAATTTAACTAAAACTTATGTTTTGTTTATGAAAATATATTTCTAAACATACCATATGCTCAGTATTTTTAGGCTTCCATGTTGAGTATAGGCCCAAAACACTAAAAATGTCAACTAAGTTACCTGTCAACTGTGTTACCCAGTAAAGGTAACATGGTGGACAGTAGCAAACATAGATGGTACTTTATGCACATATTCCTACAGATCACCTTTATTTATATAGCACTTTATACAATACAGTGTGTTTCAAAGCAGCAATGTAAGGTCATGTTTGGGTTTTTGGGAAACTGGATTTTTTTTTCTTCACATTGTAAAATTCTAAATGTACCACTAATTATAGAATGACTCATATGGGAATCTTAAAACAAATATTTTGTGTATATTTTGTGTATGTTTGCACTCACCACATTTCTTGTCCAGCAGAACCTGTCCGGTACCACAGTGGTCTGGTGGGTCAGCGGGTCGGACGAGTTTCTTAGCCAGCTCATACTCCGATCCAGCAAAGTGCAGGTGAAATTGCTCCCGGTTAATGGACTTCCGAAGAGTGCGGATAGTCTTCCTAAGCCGCTTCTCAGAGCGTCGCCGAACACACGCCAGGTCACAGCCCTCTGCTGAGAGAAACACTGGATACCATATTTCGTCCACAACAATATAATACACAAATAGACACCCATATCGTGCCCGCTGTCAACTACTGAATACAGAACCCACTCCCGTCTTAAACCAGGAGATACTTTCACCTGTTGGCTTGTTTTAGTGACAGCGACAGGAGCAGGAAGAGGGAGAGATGCAAGCAAGCAGTGAGAGGCCTAAGGTTTCTACTGAAACATACACATGCAGTGCACGAAACCAACCTGTTACCTCCTCCAGGTTCACATCCAGCTCAAACTGGGCAGTAATGGAGGACCCTTCCTCCTCGCCAGCCTTCCGCCCGTGGCGACTACGTTGCTGTCTGCTTGAAGAGGCACAGTGCAGGCTAACAAAGCTGAACTGGACATTCTCGGTGGCTCTTTTATCTGAGTAAACAGATATTAAAGACTTAATGGATTTAGAAGTCCCTTTTGCTTCTCAGTATGGATCACAGTGCAGAAAAAAAAAAAAAAAAAAAAAAATCAAACATGAGTGGAAAAGGGGAAAAATATTTAAACTTCTGGGCTGTGTTTCCCAAAAGCATCATAAACCCAAGTTAATCGTAGCTCCACTGTGGTTCTATGATCAATTTAGGCTTATGATGCTTTTGAAAAACGCAGTCCAGGTCTTTCACTGAAGAGTGTGGGACTCTCTGATACTAAGTCTGAACTGTTGTTGATTGCTTGGGTAGGACTCTTTTAAAAAAGCAAGACTAGATTGTAACTTGAACTTCCTCCTCACCAAATGACATTGGTCAGTATCAAATAATTTATGTGTAACTTGTGAAAATAAATAGTATTATTCTAAATATTTCTGTTTCTGGCTTGCTGCATTGCTCGCTTACTTTTTATTTCCATTGGGTCTGCTTGCATAGAGAGGAAATAAAAAGAAAGCTGGTGATTTCCATTTTGGTCTTCCATTTTGTCAGATGTAATAATGTCACAGTTTTATTAATGGGGTGGCTTTAGACTTTGACTTAAAGCCTGTGCAAACAAATTGCTGCTTCAGCAGTCAACTGCATATGTTTTCAGTGAGAAACGTGTTGCTATGAAGCCAGTACCTGACAGGGCGGTTTTGAAGCTCTGTGCAAGATTTTCCTGACTCCGCTTCAGATTGCACTTCCCCTGTCCAGATTTAAAAGTAGCAATGGTTTTGATTCCTGAACCTGTAACAGGAAGAAACACGGTGACCTTTACACTCACCACATTCATTATTTGGGGTCAGTGTTGATATTGTTAACTAAAATAAAAACAAAAACTTGTAAAAATCGTTTCAGTAATTAAAATAAAACTAAATTAAATTAAAATATTAGATGTGAAAATTTTAAATTCCCCTGGCAACTAACTGAATACTGAATAATATTACTAAAATATTATAACCAAAACCAAAAAAATAAAAATTAAAATAGAAATATGCTAAATAGAAATATTAAAACTTTATAAAAATCAAATTAAAATTTCAAATAAAATTATTAAATCATAAAAATTAATACAAACAACAAAATAACTTAAAACTACTAAAACTTGAAATAAAATTAAATTGAAAACTGAAAATATAAAAATGTAAACTAATTCAAAATATTAACAATTGCTACAATATTATAAAACACTAGTTTTCAAATATCACTGTTTGCGGTTTCAAAAAGATTACTAAAAATTCACATAATAATATTAGTCTATTAAAGGGATAGTTCACCTGAAAATTTTCATTCTGTCGTTTAAGGAGTAGTTCACTTACAGAACAAAAATTTACAGATAATTTACTCACCCCTTTGTTATTGTTCACGCAAAGAAATTATGTTTTTTAAGGAAAACATTTCAGGATTTTTCTCCGTATGGTAGACTTTTATGGTATCCGTGAGTTTGAACTTCCAAAATGTAGTTAAAAATGCAGCTTCAAAGGGCTCTAAATGATCCCAACCAAGAAAGAAGAGTTCTGTCTAGCGAAATATTTATTCTGTCTAGTCGGATATTTTTTATTAAAAATTACAATTTATATACTTTTTAACCTCAAATGCTCAACTTGTCTAGCTCTGCGTAAACTCTGTGTATTCCGGTTCAAGACAGGGTATATCAAAAAACTCCAATCTCATTTTCTTCTCCAACTTCAAAAAACAATTTACATCGCTGTCTTTGCACAATCATTTTGTAAACACTGGGTCGGTACTTCTGCAGTGATGTAGGATGATTTTGAAGTTGGAGAAGAAAATGAGATGGGAGTTTTTCGACCTACCCTAACTGTCTTGAACTGGAATACAGAGAGTTCACACAAAGCTAGACAAGACGAGCATTTGAGGTTAAAAAGCCATTTTTTTTTTTTTAGAAAATAACTGATCATTTCGCTTAGTAAGACCCTTTTTCTTGGGATCGTTTAGAGCCCTTTAAAGGTGCATTTAAACTGCATTTTGGAAGTTCGAACTCGCAGGCACCATAGAAGCCCACTATATGGAGAACATTCCTGAAATGTTTTCCTCAAAAAACAATTTCTTTACAACTGAAGAAAGAAAGACAACATCTTGGATGACAAGGGGGTGAGTAAATTATCCGTACATTTTTGTTCTGGAAGTGAACTTCTCCTTTAATTACTCACCCTAAAATCTTTCCAAACATAAGACATTCGTTCATCTTCGAAACACAAATTAAGATATTTTTTATGAAATCCAAAAGCTTTCTCACCCTGCATAGACAGCAACACAACTACCACGTTCAAGGCTCAGAAAGGTAGTAAGGACATTGTTAAAACAGTCCACGTGACATCAATGGTTCAACCATAATATTATGAAGTTACAAGAATTGTTTTTGTCCACAAAGAAAACAAAAATACTTTATTCATGTGGCATTGTACTGTTGTGAATGCATGGTGAAAACTGACACGGAAGAGAAGAAATTATTGAATAAAGTTGTTATTTCTGTTTTCTTTGCACACAAAAAGTATTCTCGTAGCTTCATAAAATTACAGTTGAAGTACTATTGTCACATGGACTATTTTAATGATGTCCTTACTACCTTTCTGGGCCTTGAATGTGTCAGTTGTGTTGCTGTCTATGCAGGGTCAGAAAGCTCTCAGATTTCATCAAAAATATCTTAATTTGTGTTCCGAAGATGAACGAAGGTCTTATGGGTTTAGAACAACATGAGGGCGAGTAATTAATGACAGAATTTTCATTTTTGTGTGAACTATCCCTTTGAGTGTAAATACTTCATTTTTTAAACAACAGCATAAGAATCAAGCTGAAGACAGTCTGGAACAGTTCAAACCCAGTACACATCCACATGGCTTTACCTGGGCAATATGACCCATTCCCTTTCCACTGTCCTCCTGCATTGCACGGCAAGGGCATGCCACAAGTCACGGTGTATGAATCTTCAGCTCCTACAGATGAAGGTCAAGGTATCAGAGAAGCTCCAAGCTCCAGCACGTAGGCAAAGAAAAATCTCTACATGTTGTAACACTCACCGCTGCTGATATGAACCTGCGACTGGCAGGTCAGGTAGCAGAGCTCACCCCCTCCCTGCTTATTGCAGTTAAGAGTGGGCCTGGCAGGTGGCGGCACTAGTGGAGAGTCCTCTGCTTCTAAATGTGAAAATCACAATGCTTAAATGTGAAGCTATGGTATACATGCTGGGTCGGAATGAGTTAGAAAGATAGATCAGAAAGCTCAACAATGCAGTGCGTTCAAGATGAGAATATGAACGTACATTGCGACATGTGAGATTTGAGTTAGACAGCACCTGGTATCTGTTCAGCAATAGGACAGACAGAGAGACCCAGATAGAGAAACTCAAAAGTATCTCCTGCTTTTAACTCCCAGGGATGAAGAACTGATTTCCATCTAAGCCGTCAACATCAGATACAGAAATCCAGCATTCAGAATCATTCAGGCTCATCTTACCGATACAGTCTTTCTTGTTCCAGTGCAGCTTGTAACCAGCATGACAGTGGCACTCAAAGCTTCCCATGGTGTTTTCACAGGTGTGCTCACATCCTCCATTGTTCAAACTACATTCGTTTATGTCTGAGAATGGAGGAATCCACAAATGCAAAGTAGTATTTCAGGTAAACAAGTCAAAAAAAAAACAATAAAACAGTATCATAGCTATAATAGCTGTTTGTATCCTTACCTCCACAATGGGCAAGCCCATAAAGAGTGTAGCCCTTGTTGCAAACACACTGGAAGCTCCCAGGTGAGTTTACACAAGTGTGGTCGCATGTCCTCTCAAAAAAGCACTCGTCGATATCTATAATCAAACCAAAATGAACTTCAGTGGAAAATTGCACAGCTTCTACATCAAACACATTCTCATTTCCTGTTCAAAGGCTCCGTATTCAGTTTGAAAGAAATCATTTAAGGCTTTTTTTATTAATAACAGGGAAAGGTACTTTCCTCAAGGAGAGGGGGTTGTCAGTGTGCTTAAATGAAATATATTCTTTTAGAGTTGAGAGTTACACTCTTAGTCTGTTAAGGATCTTCAAAGGAATCTTGCAAGTCGATACTGGCACCCTGTCTTATCTCCAAGCTTAGTTACAAACACAGATACTAACACCAACCCCCACGCTTCTTCTCTACATTGTGTTGGACCTGTAGCGGAAGAAGAGCATCCTACCCTGGCACGAACGCTCGTCCGTCAGCAATTTGAAGCCTTTTCGACAGTTACACTCGAAGCTGCCGATGGTGTTCCTGCAGTAGTGGTCACAGCCACCGTTATGGAGTTCACACTCATCAATGTCTGGGAGACAGAGAAGGACCAAATCACACTGTAGAACATAGATGGACTGATCAACTATAGGGTGAATCTCACGAAACTCGTCAAGTGTATTCTTTGCGACATTATCACCCGACCTTTCAAAAAAAATTATAATTTGCTTAAATATAATATACAGGGGTGGACATAAGTGGTGCGCAGATGCGCATTCGTGACCAACATAAAAAATGTGCTGTGTAAATAAGTTCAGACCCCTCATCTGTGTACCTACACTACCAATCAAACGTTTTTGACAGTAAGATTTTTAATGTTTTTTGTTTTTTATAAAAGAAGTCTCTTCTGCTCACCAAGCCTGTATTTATTTCATCCAAAGTACAGCAAAAACCGTAAAAGTTGGAAATATTTTTTGCTATTTAAAATAACTGTTTTAACTGTTTTCCATTTGAATACATTTTAAAATGTATTTTTTTCCTGTGATTTCAAAGCTGAATTTTAGCATCAATATTTCAGTCATATGATTCTTCAGAAATCATTATAAAATTCTGATTATTATTATTATTATTATTATGTTGAAAACAGCTGAGTAGAATTTTTCTTTGATGAATAAAAAGTTCAGAAGAACAACATTTATCTGAAATAGAAATCTTTTGTAACATTATAAATGTCTTTATCATCACTTTTAATCAATTTAAAGCATCCTTGCTAAAAAAAATAAAATAAATAATAATAATAATAATAAATTATAATTATGCTAACTCCAAGCTTTTGAATGGTGTAGTGTATAATGTTACAAACGCTTTTTATTTCAGATAAATGCTGATCTTTGGATCTTTCTATTCATCAAAGAATCCTGAAAAAATGTACTCAACTGTTTTACTGTTTTAAATATTGATAATAATAATAATAATAAACATGTTTCTTGAACAGCAAATCAGCATATTAGAATGATTTCTGAGAATCATGTGACACTGAAAACTGGAGTAATGATGCTGAAAATTTAGGTCTGATCACAGGAATCAATGACATTTTAAAAGAAATAGAAAAAATATTTTACAATATTACTGCCTTTGCTGTAAAACTTATGTGCACCCCTGATAATATAATATGATTAGTTTATATATTAAATATATTTATATATAATATAAATTATATGAATATAAATATGTACATGTAAATACTTCAATCGCAATTAATTATTTCACAGCACTAAATATAATATAATATAACATAATATAATATAATATAATAACTGTTCAAAATGGTCAGTAAGATTATTTTAATGATTATTATTTTGTAAAATATCTTTAACTGTCACTTTTGACCACTTTAATGCATCCTTGCTGAATAAAATATTAATTTGATAACCCCAAACTTGTGAATGGTAGTGTACAATTTTGCTTTTGATATTGGGTTGAAATTTGTCTTGGACATGTTTTTGTGAGATTTAGCCTAAAAGCAACTAAAATATGTGTGTAAAGAAATATCTTGAGAAATGCTGATTCAGACCTTTGCAGGATTTGCCATCAGGTTGGAGAGTAAATCCAACTGGGCAGCTGCAGCGAACACCTGTGGATGTGTCCTTACAGGTGCTGTCACAGCCTCCGTTATTCACCGCACACGTCTCTGAAGAGCATATGAAAAAAGACGCAACAAATTAGAAAGAGCGGGACTGAGAGAGAAAGCTTCAGGTTGTTTAATAATGTAAATCAGTCATTGCAAGATCAATCAGTTCATTCATATTTTAACAGCCTGTGCTAAGAAGTCTATACACAATATCATACTCCACAGAAAGTCTATAGACTATATATCATATTCCACAGATGTAGAAGGCCAAGGACAGAGAGGCCATATGCAGCACGCTGTGTAAATATGAGTTGGCAGAGACAAATACAACACTCAGCGCTGTACGATAAACATCCCCAGTCCCTGTCTCTCTCAGCATGAGAGAAAAACATGTGAAATGTACCACTCTATCACCAGGACATATTTTACAAGAGAGAAATCAGAGGTGGTGAAGTGTGGGTCTCCAGTCATTTCACAGTTTACCTAAAAGACTGTGGAATGCTTAGCCTGGCCGGGCTATACGCCTCTAAATATATGCACTATAGTTTAACACAATACTTCTTGGTTTTCTCTATAAGCACTGATATATTTAACCCTATTTCTCTGGATGCAACTGCATTATTTCAATTGAGTTAATTATGTATGGATTGTTATTGGTAGGATTTTACCCATAAGCAGTCGACGCTTAACTCGTTTGTCTACCTCTGCCAAGGACGTGGCATTGTGATCAGGGGTGGTGGGGGCAGTTTCATCCCTTTCTAAAAAAGACAGACAACAGAATATGAGAACAATATAGATCTTGTCTATACACTGTTAAAAAGTTACATTGCCAGGTAACCTAAAAAAATACTTTTGTTGAATTGTCAAAATAATTTAATATGATGCATTCAGTCTAATTACTTTAATTTACACTAATGTATAAAAAGTTATTTTTAAATGTCAGATCAGGAAGATTTTTTTTAATGATTTTTTTAACAAATTCATAATACTACCTGCATATAATCAATATTTTACACATATTATAGCATAAATGATGTTATGAACAATTTAGTACAAACAAAATACAAAATAAATACAAATAGACCATAAAAAAATGATTCCACGTAAGAACTGAGCTCTTCGTTTACATGTAGTAATATAACTGTTATAATCTGACAGACATTTAAATTGTTAAAAAAAAAATCAATTTCAAATAAATGCTGTACCTGTAATAATATTTCACAAATGTATGTACTTCTGATTAAATATATGCATCCTTTGTAAGCATAAGACTTTCAGATTTTGTAAAAATAAAAAAATACAAAATTAAAAATCTGTTGAAAATGTATGTATATAGCAGCTCAGAAGTTTGGGATCACAAAGATTTTTAATGTTTTTTCAAAGAATTCTCTTATGCTCATGAAGGCTGCATTTACTTGATCAAAAACACAGAAAAAAAACAGTAATATTGTTAAAGATTTTTACAGTTTAATAAAATGGTTTTCTTTTTTTTCTGTTTTAAAATATAATTTATTCCTGTGATGCAATGCTGAATTTTCATCAGCCATTACTCTAGTCTTCAGTGTCACATGATCCTTCAGAAATGGTTCTAATATGCTGATTTATTACTTTTAATATCAATGTTGGAAACAGTTGCGCTGCTTAATATTATTTTGGAACCTGTGACACTTTGAATAATTCTTTGAATAATACAAAAATTAAAAAGAACAGGACTTATTCAAAATAGAAATCTAACAATATAAGTCTTAGCTATCACTTTTTATCAATTTAACACATCCTTGGTGAATAAAAGTATTAATTAATTTTAAAAAACAGAAAGAATAAAAATGTACTCACCACAAACTTTTAAATGGTAGTTCATATGGTTAAAAAAGATTTCTATTTTAAATAAATGCTGTTCTATTTAACTTTTTATTTATTAAAGAATCCTGAAAAAAATATCACAGGTTCCAAAAAAATATTAAGCAGCACAACTGTTTTCAACATTGATAATAAATCAGCATATCAGAATGATTTTTGAAGGATCACGTGACACTGAAGACTGGAGTGATGACCCTGAAAATTCACCTTTGCATTACAGGAATAAATTACACTTTAAAATATATTCACATAGAAACCATTTATTTTACACAGAAATAATATTTCACAATATTACAGTTTTTTCTGGATTTTTGATCAAATAAATGCAGCCTTGATGAGCATAAGAAACGTCTTTAAAAAAATATTAAAAATCGTACTGATCCCAAACAGCTTTGTATACAGTAATTATTACATAAATAAATGTATGCATACTATAAATATTGCTGGCTTATTTGAAAGTTAGTTTGAATGATTGCGCCTGCTAAATGAATTAAATTAAAAAGTACAGTAAACGACACTGTAAAAGACGCAGGAACAGTTATCAATTGCATCTAAAGCACAACAGACTGTTTATCACATTTTGCTGCAATGTTTTTTACTCTGGCATCACACAGCCATCTAGTGCAATCTAACCTAAATAGCAACCACACCAATAAATACACCTTTTCATAAACAAAAAACATCTACAACAACAACAACCAATCCCAGGCAAAGAGACCTCCCTGACTGCTTGACTCGGCACTAACCACTCTGGCATTGTGTCGTAGTATTCGCAGATAAATAAAGATCGTCATGTTCTCTGCTTCAGGACAATCAAGAAGAGCAGAAGCAAAATCCTGGACAATGCCGGCAGAACGCAGAGAGACAGAGCGATAAATGCAGACCCCACACACACAGCCTGCAGGCTCCAGCTGTACTTACTCACTATCAGATAAAGCATGTGTTTGTGTCTGAATGAGAGATCTCTATCACCACCTTTGCACATAAGTAGATAAAATATAGATCACCTTAAAATACTTGCCAAGAGATAATCGCAATCACTAGCTGGAGAAGTGCGCTGGGACAAAAGCTTTGAAAGTAGTGAAGCAGCCTTACCTACACAGGTCCTGCCATCTGCGTGCAGCGTGTACCTGACGTGACACCTGCAGATGGGCCCCTGCTCGGTGTCCTCACAGATGTGCTGACAGCCCCCGTTGCCATGGTTACAGGTCACTATGCAACAGAACACAAACAGCATCACATCAACAGCTTCAGTCAGTCTTCCTGTGGTATTTCTCAGTTTAACGGTGGGTCTGAAATGCCATTCACACGTACGGATGCAGCCCCGCTGGTTCTTGGCCAGCTCGAAACCCGGTCGGCACTCACAGGCGACGCCACCTTTGGGTGTTTCCTTACAGATGTGAGCACAGCCGTGTTCTTTATTCATGCAGCTCAGGCCTTCTGTGAAGAAGAGATACAATCAGAAAGCACTTCTTTTTGGTATTACATAAACCTATTGATATTTAATGAAATATTCTGGGATAAATACAAATTAAGCACTGTCTACAGCATCTGTGACATGCTGATGATTACCACAGAAAATAATTTAGTCAGTTTGCATTTAACTGAAAATTCCTTTAATAACATAATAAAAGGATAGCTCTCCCAAAAAATGAATATTCTGTCATTATTTACTCACCATCATGTCAGTCCAAACTTTTATGACTTTCTTTCTTCTGTGGAACACAAAAGAAGATATTTTGAAGAATGCTGGTAACCAAACAGTTTTGGTGACCATTGACAGTTTAAAAAAAAAAAAAAAAAAAAAAAAGACATTTCTCAAAATATCTTCTTTTATGAAAGAATGTCATACATTTTTGGAATGACATGAGGGTAAGCATTTTCAGTTTTTATTTTTGCATGAACTATCCCTTTAACATAAATCTGTGTCCTATTTGCTTTATAGGTTATATGTAATAAAATAATTACTAGTGTTGTCAAACGATTAATCACGATTAATCGCATCAAAAATAAAAGTTTTTTGTTCACATTATAAATGTGTTGTACTTTGTATATTTATTATGTATATTTAAATACACACATACATGTATATATTTAGGAAAAATATGTAATCTTCATATATTAAATATATTTATATATAATATAAATTACATAAACATAAATATATACATGGAAATACATGGAAATATTTTCAAAATATATACTGTATGTGTGTGTATTTACATAATAATTATACACAGCACGCACACATATATTATGTAAACAAAAACTTTTATTTTGGATGCGATTAATCGCGATTAATCGTTTGACAGCACTGATTTTGCCAACTGCAAAACCAACCAAAACTCACTGTAAGAAAATAAATATGTGACCCTGGACCACAAAACCATTTTTTTAAATGATTTCAGAAAAAAAATAATAAAGAAGCTTTCCATTGACATATGGTTTGTTAGGATAGGACAATATTTGAAAATCTGAGGGTGCAAAAATCTAAATATTGAGAAAATGGTCTTTAAAGTTGTCCAAATTAAGTTCTTAGCAATGCATATTACTAATCAAAAATAAAGTTTTGATACATTTTCGGTAGAAAATTTACAAAATATTTTCATGGAACATGATCTTTACTTAATATCCTAATGATTTTTGGCATAAAAGAAAAATTGATAATTTTGACCCATACAATGTATTGTTAGCTATTGCTACTTAAGACTGGTTTTGTGGTCCAGGGTCACATATAATAATGAAAGGAAAATAAATTGATTTGATCAACATTCACTGCCAATTAAGACATAAACCTTGTGTAGCCTTAATAATAAGTTTTTCAGTTACATAATGGACTTTACATTCCTAATAAAGTTAATGGCTACATTAGTTAATCTTTACATTACCAGTCAGCTTTAGGGAAAAAAAAAAAAAAATCACTAATCAGAGGGGAAAAAATATCCAAACCCTTGGGGTACCGGTTGTTGCAATTCTTTTCAAATTCAACGCCGTTTAATTCCACACAACCTGACCTGACATCAATAGCGGGTCTATGGGTCAGTGTAGAGGGCCGGTTTCCTCCCATTCACTCTGCGGCTCAGTGGATGTGCTGATAGGATTTAGCAAGTTTACCCAGAGAAAGCAAATGGGGTGGAAAGCCTTGCAAACCTTAGCTCAATTTACCGAGGAGAAAACAATACTCGCAGCTGAGAAGCTACAGACACATAAAAAGGTTTTTTATTCTCATCTATGACACAGCCCACAAAGCCCTGAGTGTTGCAGTTATTAACTTGTTTTGTTCCTCTGAACATGGGGCTCCCTTTCCCACAGCATGGGCCTTTTGGAACTGAACGGGCTATAGATAATGCCCCGGAGAGGGAACCCAACTTAAAAGCTGTCATTCGCCATTGTGCCGTCAATCATGATCTTATGTGAGAACATTTAGAAATTAAGTTGGCTTTCCTTCGCACTTACCCCTGACTTAGCACACTGACACCTCCGCAAATACACAACACAAGCCATTCTTGATGCACTGTTGACATCCAAGTTCAGAAAAATGTTACGACTGAGATTTAGACTTTTTTACCATTTATGAATTATGGAGAAACCTGACAAATTCACTCCAGTGTATTAGGGTATCCATACATTGTCTTTTTCCCTAAATGTCTGGGTTTTGGCTCTGTTTTTCTATTGACATGTTCTCTACAATCCCCATACATTACATCTACACACATTTGCATACTTCTTACCTTCTGCAGGTATGAAAACAAAGCCAAAATCCAGACATTTTAGGCAATTTAGAAATCCAGGGTGGGAAAAACAGGACATATGGTGACCCTATTATATATTCATTGTTCAAAATGATGGTGAACATGGTAGACAGAGCCATTAAAGGTTTGTTAAAGACAGTAGCTCACCCACGGAGCGATGGATGCATGTGTGTTGATTGTCACTCAGGAAAAAGCCTTCCTTGCAGCGGCACTCATAGCTTCCCATGGTGTTGACACATACATGCTGACAGCCACTATTGTTGAAGACACATTCATCCACATCTAGAGACAGAGTGTGTTAAAGAACTGATAATGACATCACGAAACAGCACATTTCCATATACCACAATAACTTTGTCAAGGAGATGTGATCAGATCTGGTTATGTGGTTGTTTGCTAGTACAAATATACTGAGTGGAAAAGATGAAAAACACTTGTAGCATGTAGTGGGAGTAACTCATCCCATACGATCATTAACTTTCACCTCACACATGTATACGTGATTTCTTCATGAATTTGTACTTACCGAGACAGTTGTGTCCATCATGTGCCAAATGAAACCCATCAAGGCAAGTACAGCGGTAATTGCCGGGTATGTTATTACATTCGTGTACACAGCCACCATTGTATTCCAGATCACATTCATCAATGTCTAGGAAATGGAACAGAAATCAAGGCTGACAAATGTTTGCAATTTCTGCATTATAGGGGTATTGCACTTCCAATACAACAGCAAATCACTTGAATTGTTGAAGACCAATTTGAAAGAAAGTAAACATGAACAAAAAACTTCTAAAAACAAACACTCTATGCATAGTGTGTGTACAGTGCTTGTATACAATAAGTAAAAAGTGAGGTTTTCCAGATTACACTCTGTTTAACTGAAGTGAAAAGGAGCTGTTACCTTCACAATGTTTCCCGTCTCCTTTAAAGCCTGTTTTACAAGTGCACTTGTATGAAGTTGGGGTATTTTGACAAATAGCATCAATGTGACAGGCATCGCTTCCGTCTGCACACTGATCTGAATCTGTGTACCACAAATACAGCACGAGACTTTACTGTAAACACTGCTGACTTTATAGTGCAGTGTACTAATGAACTGCAAAACGCATAATTGTTGGTGGAGTTGCTTGTAAATAACCTTCACTATTGTTGTGGCTGTAGTAATTACTGTAGAGTGCCTAATGTTTGTAAAATACTCGAAAAGTCAGAAAAGATGAAATGTCAGTAAAAATATTAACACACATTTTGATATATCTGCGTAGTTCTGAGGGAAAAAGTAACAAATATGGTATCAAAAACAAAGGGAGGTAAACAAGTCGCAAAAACGTGCCAATTGAAATAGCGTGTGTAGAGCATCGCGCGTAACAAAGTGAAGACTCTTACCAGTGTTGTGAGGAAGTGCGGCGCTTTGGCGAGTATTTAACAAGAGCAAAAACAAACAGAGGAGCCATGCAGTCCAAACAGCTCCCATGGTGATCGGTTCAGAGTTTAGGGTCGAGCTCAAAAACACGCGTTTACTCTAACACGGGTGTCCCACTCATTTTCATCCGCACTTTGTCAGTGGATTCGCGCTTGTGAGCGCTTCAACAGAAGATGTGTGCAATAGAGCGAGTGCGCGCGCGTGTGAGCGTGTGTGTGTGTGTGTGTGCGTGAAAGAGAGCCTTTTCTGTCTCTCTCCATGATTGTGTGTGTGTGTGTGTGTGTGTGTGTGTGTGTGTGTGTCGGGGGATGGGGTGTGAGCGCATTCACACAGAAGTGTTCCTTTTATTGATCTCCAAGAGCCCGTGTAGACCGGACTGAATCGATTTTAATGTCACAGAATAAAATAGGACCAAGAAAAAGTGGGATATAATAGATTTACAAACTCAAGATTAGGCTAAACATAACACGTTCCCTTGTAGTGCATTAATTTGTAGTATAACAGTTTACACTGTAAACGTTTGTGTGGTCTACCTTTAAAACTATACTATTTCATATACTGTATGGTTGATGATTCTTCGATTAAAACTTGGCTACTTCTTCAAAGTACACTACCAGTCAAACGTTTTCGAAAAGTAAGATTTGAAATGATTTTTAAACCTATTCTGCTCTTTTTAGCATCGTTGCTACACTCTTCAGTGTCACTTGATCCTTCAGAAATCACTCTAATATGCTGATTTGCTGTTCAAACTGTAAAACATTTATTATTATTATTATTATTATTATTATTATTATTATTATTATTATTATCAGTATTTAAAACAGCTAAGTACAGATCCAAAAATCAGCATTTATCTGAAATTTAAAAAAAAAAAAAAAAAAAAAAAAACATTATACACTATATCATTCAAAAGCTTGGACTATACATTTTTATTTCTTTCTTTATTTATTTTTTGGGAAAGAAATTATAGAAATGAATACTTTTATTTAGCAAGGATGCTTTACATTAATCAAAAGTGATGATGAAGGCATTTATAATGTTAAAAAAGATTTCTATTTCACATAAATTATGTTCTTCTGAACTGTCTATTCATCAAAGAAACCTGAAAAAAATTCTACTCAGCTGTTTTCAAAATAATAATAATAATAATAAATATTTTTGAGCAGCGAATCAGAATTTTAGAATGTTTTATGAAGGATCATGTGACTGGAGTAATGATGCTAAAAATTCAGTTTTAAAATCACAGGAATAAATTACATTTTAAAATATATTCAAATAGAAATAGTAAAAAACATTTCAAAATTACCGTTTTTGCTGTACTTTGGATCAAATAAATGCAGGCTGAGCGAGCAGAAGACTCCTTCCTATAAACTATAAAATTTACAGTCATAAAGATTTGGTTTTGGCTTCAATCAGTCAAGTGAATTCTAATATGATATCTTATAGCGTTTATTGTTTGTTTGCTTGTTTGTTTTACATTGTGTGTTAATTTTTTTTCTAAAAAAGGTTAGCTACCAGTCGGTTAATTTTGATTTTATAAATCAAATAGGAAGCATATCATGAGATAAAAATCTTTAAAAATCTGTCGTTATGAAAGGACGTTATTAAAATGTTTAAATCTATTACAATATAGGCATACACTTTAAAACTATATGAGATTTTAATTAAAGCATGTCCTAAAAGGAACAGAAAAGAACTTAAGAGAAAATATTGTGTGATTTTCATAAGTTGTTTTAAAAAATCCATGTTCCATAATAAACCAAAACAGTAGCTTATCCTAGGATTTCAAGTGGCCTCTTTTCGCCAATCTTTAATTAAACCCAATTAAACCGCGACCTCTGCAGGCGGTTAATTGCAACAATATGGGGACGTTTAAGAAACTCCACGCCGCAGCGTGGCGCTACTGTTCCATAATGTGATGGTCACTGAAGACAAAATCGCCAAAGGAGAAAAAACGAGTGAAAAGGAAGAAAGAAAGGCTACAGCGCAGGTTGTTGTTGTCATTAGTAGGCTCGTGTACTGGTTTTGTTTGTCATCTGAAATCGCTCTTTGGTGACACAGCACACGTGTCTTTACCGAAATGGACCCGAGCACGACCATTCTGCGGGTGAAGAGGAAGAGAGGTACTGATCCGGCGGACGCGCTGCTGCTGGCCTGTAAGCGGATCCGTCCGGAGGCCACAGCAGCTCAGCCCAGTGATGAGAGTGAACCAGAACCACAGGAGCCTAAGATAGAGAACTCCGTGTTCAAACTAGTGGCCACCGTGGTGTCACAGGTAATGTATGAGCGGCGTCTGCTGTGCCGTCAACTGTCGGGAGAAACGAGCTCTGTGAGATTGTATTGTTTTCGGTGGTCATTGATGATGCGTAATGACGTCATGACTTGTGAGCGCACATGTCAATATACTTGTCAGAAATGTCTTATTTGTTAGATATGAATTTTTGTGCAAATGCTCTTTAATGCAGTGTTTCTACTGTATCACTTGTTTCTCTTCTGTCCTGGTAAAAATTACCCACTTGATGTTACCCATTGCAGGGCATAGATTTATGTACTAACGGATGAATGGGTATATAGAATATGGAAATAATTACACTTCTGATCAAAATAACTCAAATTCACAATTGCTATGAATGTATATGACCATGTTTTATTGTCATTGGCCATTAGAGTCTAAAATGTATCAATTTTCCATACAGGATGCTCCGGTACAGCCACACGTCCGTGAGGCTCTGGCTCGCCCACGTCTGGCCCATCATGCCTTGCGGCCATCCCAAGGAAGCGCTCAGAGGATCATCGGTGATCTGCGCAGTGTCAAATGGAGCACCAGGCGAGAGGAACGGTACCGGATCTTGTCCAGCCACCGGGCCGGACTACCAACAGAACCTGCTCCTGCAAGAGGAGGAGAGGAAAACAACAGCCAAACAGAAAGCAGTGACAGCCTGTCTTTGGGAGAAGTACAAGTGTTTGATATTGTGCATGAGGAGGAGGATGTCAAGATGCCTGGCAAGGTAAGGACAAAAAATGTTTTCTCGCTCAACTTCATGCAGCAACCATCTTGAACACTTTTTAAAAGATATGTTTCAGCTGCTTTTTCCTTTACCAAATACTCCAACTAATTTAAGAAGTTTTGGCAGTTTTTTGCAAGAAATATGTATGCAAAATTTACATCTGTCTTCAAAAGCATTAAAGGGAATGAAAATCCTGTCATTAATTACTTAACCTGTAAGACCTTCTTTCTTCTTCTGACAACAAATTAAGATATTTTAATGAAATCCATAGCTTTCTGTTCTGAAGATGAAGGTCTTGTGGGTTTACAATGACATGAGGGTAATTAATGACAGAATTTTCATTTTTGGGTGAACTAACCCTGTGTGACTTTTTAAAACCCTTATTAAATTGACTTATAATATAATTGTTGTTTTTCCCCAGACTATGTCTGACCCAGAGACAATCCTGTGTAACTCTGTGAAGATGATTCGTGAAAAGCTGAGCGTGTCAGGAGATGGGCTCGGTACTGAACATCGAGAGAAAGAGGATGATTACGTGTATGACTTGTACTACCAGGAGACGGCCACACCTGGCTGGATCCAAGACATCTTGTCTGTCAGACCCTACACACAAGAGGGAGAGCTGGTTAGTTTCAATGTTATTGTAGCATTTATAAACTGTTATTGTTTTATGAATTATTTTTATATTTTCAATTTTAGTTGAATTTCTAGTAAGTTGCTTTTTTTTTATGATTTAACTAATTTATTTCTTAGTTTTAGTTAACATTTTAGTTTTTTATTTCCAGTTGATTTTAGTGCTTCAAATTAAAGTTCAGTTAGTTGGCAAGCAACGTAACTCATTTTTATTTAGTTTGTTTTTCATCTAATAAAGTTGAAGTCAAAAGTTTACATACATCTTGCAGAATCTGCAAAATGTTAATTATTTTACCAAAATAAGAGAGATCATACAAAATGCATGTTATTTTATTTAGTACTGACCTGAATAAGATATTTCACATAAAAGATGTTTACATATAGTCCATAAGACAAAATAATAGTTGCATTTATAAAAATGTGCCTGTTTAAAAGTTTACATAGTCTTGTTTCTTAATACTGCATTAAAACGCTCACTGATGCTCCAGAAGGAAAAACAATGCATTAAGAGCCAGGGGTGTAAACATTCGAACAGAATGAAGATGCATACATTTTCCTTATTTTGCCTAAAAATCATATTTTTATTTAGTACTGCCCTTCAAAAGCTACAGAAGATACTTGCATGTTTCCCAGAAGACAAAATAAGTTAAATTTTCCCTGATCTGCAATGCATCGCTCTTAATGCATTGTTTCCTGACACGCATCAGTGAGTGTTTGAACCTTCTGTAATAGTTGCATATGAGTACTTTAGTTGTCCTCAGTGTGAAAAGATGGATCTCAAAATCATACAGTCATTGTTGGAAAGGGTTTAAATACACAAAAATGCTAAAAAACCAATAAAGAACAGGCAGTTTAACTGTTCAGGACAAACAAAAGACTCATGAACAACTATCACTAAACAAAACAAAACAAACCAAAAAAAAAAAAAACAGCTGTGGATCATTCAGGTAACAACAGAGTATTAAGTATTAATATCGTATTAAAATTGTATGTAAAATACAGGGTCATTTTTGTAAATTCAACTATTATTTTTGTGGACTGTATGTAAACGTCTTTTATGTGAAATATCTTGTTCAGGTTAGTAAAAAAAATAAATAAATAACATGCGTTTTGTATGATTCCTCTTATTTTAGTAAAATAATTGGATTTAGATTCTGCAAAGGTGTATGTAAACTTTTGACCTCAACTGTATGTATATTGTTGTATTTCAGCATTATTTCAATTAACAAGTGCCTTTCTGTAGTGTTAGTTTGAATAACTGTTAATAACAACCCTGATTAGTAGAAAATCTTTTTCTGACCCATTTTTATTTGAATTTCATCTGTCTATTTTCCTCTTTTCAAATATACAGGTCCCCGATGAAGTGGCCTGGGAGGAAGAGGTGTATGAAGATGAGGATGATGAGAATGCTGAAACCAACTGGAGAAATGACTACCCAGATGAGAGCAGTGAGGGTGACAGTGATGCAGAGGAGCGTTTTGGAGGTCATACATCTAAGCTGTTATATTTAATTTTGCTCTAGATTTATTTTATAGAAAAAAAAATCAAGAAACAAGCCAAATAGCTTCTTGTTAAAGAATATAGTTTGCAATTGATTCGGCTTATAGCGTATAACGTCCAATATTATGTCTTGATCTGTAAAAGAGCATATCATTATGATTTAAAGTAAAACATCTGCTTCAACTGTTTATTTGTTTTGTTTGTTTTTTTTAAATCAAATGAGATATCATATGTGACCCTTGACCACAAAACCAGCCATAAGGGTCAGTTTTTTGAAATTGAGATTTATACATCTTCTGAAAGCTGAATAAATAAGCTTTCTGTTGATGTATGGTTTGTTAGGACATTATTTGGGCAAGATACAACTATTTGAAAATCTGAATCTGAGGGTGCAAAAAAATCTAAATATTGATAAAATCACCTTTAAAGTTGTCCAATTGAGGTTCTTCGCAATGCATATTACAATCAGAAATTAAGTTTTGATATATTTACGGTAGGAAATTTACAAAATGTCTTCATGGAACATGATCGATACTTAATATCCTAATGATTTTTGGCATAAAAGAAAAATTGATCATTTTGACCCATACAATGTATTGTTGGCTATTGCTACAAATATACCCGTGCTACTCAAGACCAAGTCCAGGGTCACGTATATCAAATGTATTTCTGTCTCCAGGTTGCTGGAGTGAAGAGCATTCGTACAGCAGGAGGAGCTGGGAACGCTACCGGCGGGACATGGTGGAGGAGTTGGAGAATGACAAAGATGAGGATGAAGACAAGGAGGAACGAGAGTATAATGATTCTGACTGAGAGCCTCTGTGTGTGGTTATGAGCATGAGAGAGGCCATTTTTACTGACGTGTGTTGAGTGAAGCCGTATGTTCTTTTGTCACAAGTGAATGTATGTGGTAGCCCATGTGTGTGTACTTGTGTGGGTTGCTTTGACTTGCGCGTTAGTGAGGAGAGTGATTTACTATTTGCGATATTTTGCGGTTGTTTGATGTGAAGATAGTATGGAGAGAAAATGGTGATATTTTGAGTTTGTGTAAGTGTGGGGTGCTTTGTGTTGTCAGTTATGTGTGTAGTGTTTGTACGTTCCCCATATCTAAGGGGTGAAAAACAAAATACCTGTAAATATGTAGATGTGTATAAAAAAAAAAATAAAGACTTCAGAATTAAACTGAAAATCTCAAACAGTTCTTGTCTGGTAGGAAAAAGTTTTATTGATATTCTTTAAAATAAATTAATAGAAACACTTGTACACAAAGGCATAACAATAGTTTGAAAGCTGTTCAGTGTGTTTCATGCTACAAAGTAAACTTTTATCAGAGTGACCTGTTTTAAAATCACATCTGGACTTAGATCCTGAGATTACTGGTAACAATGTATTGCTTCAATGGCCAATGGACATTTAAAACTGAATTTATGGAAACTAAATGATTCAAGAGCAACTTTCATGACACTTGGTTTTGTAACATGAATTCATTTGGACAGTAGTTTTTTTTTTCTTTCAGTAAAATATCTTAAATTGAAGTTAACTGAATTCAAGAACACCTAATAGAGGTCCATACCAAGAACATTTGATGTAGCTTCCTAGACTTGGTAGACAAATGTTTCCAGCACATTTGATGTACTTGTCATCTTTATTCTTTCCTAACCTCTCACACAAGTGAACATGTGATGCTTCACTACATGTAAAGAAGCATAGCAGCAAATCTGAATGTTTAAAAGCATCACCTTCCCTCTAAAAACCAGCTAAGGCATGTTGGCAATTATACAGGACCGACCTCTAACCAAGACAGAAACAGTTGTGCAAATGTTAATGATAGTAAGGAAGATGGGAAAATAAAATCAAACCTCTTTCACTTAAAAAGTGGACAAATAAATTGTCATTTTAAAAACTAGAATCTAAAATAAAACAAAGTTAGATTAAAAAAAAAAAGGGGGGAAATGTTACATAAACACAATCTTTTTCTTTCCCATGTTCTTCATAATGACACACACAAACCGCTGCATCCTGTTCATGTCCTCATTTCTCTGAGAAGAATACAGACGATGTTTGCATCATGAGCGCTCCAGTACCATTATAAACCAGAGCTTTGAAATGGCTTTCATTTTCAAGGCGTATGGTTCCTAAGGTCATATTTCTAATACTGCAGTGCACCGTGACCTTAACAGAACCCTTTTATAATGAAGAAATGAATGTAGTGACATTAAGAGTGCATCTGTGTCTTTAAAAAAGTGTGGAAGATCGTTTTCCCATTTCTTCTCCCCGAACTAGTGGAGTTTGTGGGTCAAAGGGATGCAAGTGTTCTAATCAGCAGTGTCCAATTCGGTGAGCACACAGAAGCAGGTGAACTGGGTGAAACGGGTGATGGCACCTGTTTAAGGGAGAGAAACGTTAAAAAAAAAGAATGTCATTTTGGCTGTAAATTAAAGGACAAATTAAAGTTTCACTGCTAAAGG
Organism: Cirrhinus mrigala; assembly: GCA_036247105.1. NCBI lineage: Eukaryota > Metazoa > Chordata > Actinopteri > Cypriniformes > Cyprinidae > Cirrhinus > Cirrhinus mrigala. Next base: position 34,954,105 of record CM070013.1, on the reverse strand, counting down.
CTGTGGTACTTACATAATAGTTTAGTGATGATGGGTGGGCGCTTGGACTCTGGAAGATGGACACCCAAGAAGTAAACAGGCACTCCAGAGAGGGCAATAGCAATTCCAATGAGTGAGTTGAGTGTGTCAGAATAAAGTGGCACGGCCACCAGAAACACAACACACAAGCAGAAGGTGATGGGATACACCAGACTCAACTGTATACATGCAAGACATGGAGAAGGAGAGAGGAAAGTAGCATTAATTCACAAAACTGCACCTGATATTATGTTGGAAACTCATGACTAAATCTGTCATTTGTTTGTGATGCTTATGGATACATTTTTCCATGGCTTCTTTGATTATAAAGTTGGTTCAAAATAACAGCATTTATTTGACACATAAATTTTTTGTAATATTATAAATGTTTTTATGGCAGGGTCGGAAATGAACGAGGGCTTGTGGCAAACATGCCAACAAAATGAACAAAAATGCCCCATAAATTCAAGACAAAGGGGCAAAAAAATGTCCCTGCGCAATTAAACAATGTATTACGGCTTTCGCGATTTAAATGAAATGTGAAAATGAATGAAAAGTGTCAATTCGCGGAATTACATTTAGATCTGCTCACGTTGCATCAGCTTTTCCACGCTGTTTTGTGCAGCGTTGAGCCTTATAGCCAATCAAACGCCTTTCTGTTGAATTTAAGAATGCACTGGCCAATCAGAAGCGCTTGGATTAGCCAGCGGTAAAAACGGCTGCGCTGTTGTTGAGTGCGCAAGCTTACGAATTCCCTCATCATGAACAACAGTGTAAATACGATGTAAATAAAAGTTTCATTTCGTAGCTTCAGTGATTATAACGGGAGTTTTTGCATAACTTGTGCTAGACCTGGCTAACATCATGAACCGACATGTTTGTCTGTGAAGTCAAAATGTGACGTGGCCAAAAAGAAACAAAAATGTTTTATATTGTTTTCTATATTGATATAATAATAATTGTTACAATATAAAGAGCAATTATCTACAATAATGATTTTGTTATAATATTGCAGCCCTATGAGCTCCTGTTTTTTACTATATAATTTAGATACAATTTTAAACAGTCTATTGTTATTGACAACAGGTTAAAATATTGATTAAATAGGGTAAATGTAAGTGTTTGACATTAAAGACAGCATAGTGTTTTTTATAATAATAAGGTGATTATAAAAATTGACCTCACAAATGTAAAAATGTAAATGTAAAAATATTGCTCCTTAATGGAAAAGTTCATTTCTGGCCCTGCTTTATGACAATATCTTACTGTCCTAAGTAAAATATTTTACATAAGATTTTTACATATAGTCCACAAGACAAATAAATAAATAAATAAATAGCTGAAATTATTAAAATAACCTTCAAAAGTTTGGGAACCCTTGGTTCTTAATACTGTGTGTTATTACCTGGATGATGTGTGACTGTTTTTTTTGTTTTGTGATGGTTGTTCATGAGTCCCTAGTTTGTTCTGAACAGTAAATTGAGCACTTTTCTTCAGAAAAATCCTCCAGGTCCTGCAGACTCTTAAGTTTTCCAGCATCTTTTGCAAATTTGAACCCTTTCCAGCAGCGACTGTATGATTTTGAGATCCATCTTTTCACACTGAAGACAATTGAGGGACTCAAACACAACTATTAAAAAAGGTTCAAACATTCACTGATGCTCCAGAAGGAAACACAATGCATTAAGAGCCGGGGGGTGTGAAAACCTTTGAACAGGATGAGGATGTCCAAATGTTTCTTATTTTGTTGAAATATCATTTTTTTCCATTTAGTAATGCTTTTCAGAAGCAACAGAAGATACTTGCATGTTTCCTGGAAGGCAAATTAAGTACAATTTACCTTGATCTTCAAAAGTTTTCACCTCCCGGCTTTTAATGCATTGTGTTTCCTTCTGGACCATCAGTGAATGTTTCAACCTTTTTTAATAGTTGTGTTTGAGTCCCTCAGTTGTCCTCAGTGCGAAAAGATGGACCTCAAAATCATACAGTCACTGCTGGAAAGGGTTCAAATATGCAAAAGATGCTGGAAAACTTAAGAATCTGCAGGACCTGGAGGATTTTTCTGAAGAACAACGGGCAGTTCAACTGTTCAGAACAAACAAGACACTCATGAACAACCATCACAAAAAAAAAAAAAAAATTCTTAGATCTTCCAAGTAACCACACACAGTATTAAAAACCAAGGGTTCCCAAACTTTTGAAGGGGGTTATTTTAATAATTTCAGCTATTTTTGTCTTGTGGACTGTATGTAAACATCTTTTATGTAAAATACCTTACTCAGGACAGTGCTAAATTAAAAAAATAATAAAAATTATTTTGTTAAAATTATTCACATTTTCACAGATTCTCCAAGGGGTTCCCAAACATTTGCATACCACTGTATATAACAGCATAGCTGTTTGTAATGGGTTAATGTGTTCAAATACACAGTGATGAATCATACATTTGCAAGTAATTATTTAAAATTATGCAAACATTTTTATTTTATCTGTACCGTCTTTACTGCCTCACCTTCAAAGGTCGGGGCCGGTCTGGCTCCTTCCAGCGAAGGTAGATCTGCCCAGCAATAGACAGGCCGACGAAAAACCAGTAACTGAAGCTGTAATAGTTAATCAGCTGGAAAACATCCTCGACTGTAAGGTAGATCAGAGCCATGGCACACTGCAGACAGAAAACATAACCTAAGTGACTCAGGCCACTAGATGGAGACAGAAAACCTCAAATGTCCCAGAATCAGACTTTACAATTATATTTGTAGAGCTAATATTATATAACAACTTTACTAAACTTACATAAATTTATTTTTCTTTCAAATAAATAAAAATACTAAGAAAAACATCAGAGGATATCACTCTGTTATGCATTAGGCATTAAGTGTAATTGAAATATACTTGCATTAAACAGCAGAGCAGGAACTGGTGTGAATCTCTCCACGTGAATCATAGACAAAGCATCTGGAAGATGACCTTCTCGAGCTCCCACAAAAAACAACCTGCAGCAGCAGCAAAATAACTCACTGTTTATTCAAATATCTCAAATTGTACCTAATAAGGGTTAGGGTTAAGTAAAAAAAAAAAACTACAGAAAAAAAAAAAAAAAATGACAAACATGCAAAAAAGTACTAAAACTGGAAATGTACTATTGGAATAGAAATGGAAAAATAAAATAAAAATGTATTTAAAATAGTAATTTAAAAAAATGATACTAAAACAACACTGAACTTTATCAGTACTGAGAAATCAAACCAATTAAGCAAACTAGAGGCATAATTACACACACACACACACAAACTTAAGGCAAAATATACTAAACATTAAGACTGTATGAAAATGACCTGAGTTTTCATATGCTTGCACATTACTGGCCTAAAAACAAAATCAATCGTATTTGAATAGCTCATATATGAAATACATGAACAAACAAGTGCTATAATTATGGACAGGAATTTAAGTTCTCAGTGCATCTGAATTCCCATTATCACTGCATGTATGTTTTCTCAACACTCCCAAAAATCCTCAGTACTCCACATTATCTGACACATGGAATAGTGGCGTGAACCCCCACGCGGTCATTACCACAAAGCAGCTCCAGATGGTGTGAGCAATTGAGTAGCTCCCTATAAAAACCACAGGTGCTGAACTAAGCTTTGTTCCTCCTCCTGGAGGTTAACACCAGTCATTAAGAATAAACTTGAGGAACAAAGCAGAGGCAGAAGTGGAGTAATAAAACCATAAAGCTAGTGCAATTGTACAGGGCCATTTTCGAAACGCGTAACACCAACACATCTCCCAATTGGTCTTTTTAGATGTTCTATGATGCTGTGTAGAAATCAAGCTTCAGACTGACCTGGATGCAGCAATGATGGAAGCATTAAGACCTCCGTAACAGGATAAAGCAACCGCAATTGGGATGGTCCAACTCATCACTCCCAAAGTGTGGTCTGCAAACGTCTGTGGGACGATTGGGAAACATTAGCTAGGAATCTACAGACATTATGACAACACAGAAGTCTATGAACTCACCACAGCGACAGCATCGCTGGCAAGGATGGCACTCATGTCCAGCACTGCATAGTAGGCCACGTTTGTGAGGATGTAGATAATCGTAACAATCGGCATGGAGATTGCAATGGAGAGAGGAAGGTTCCTGGGACATGCACGGACAGATGCGTTAGCTATCTTATCAGCATCTATTTTTACATACTGTATCTACACAACAGGAACAGGAACTGAGGGTCAAGTTTGTCTCAAAGTGGTACCTTTCAGGGTTCTTAATCTCTTCTGTGACAAAGTTAAGCGTGTCCCAGCCTGAGTATGAGAAAAGAGCAGAGTACAACGCCAAAGCGATATCTCCTGGGTCACGAGATGAGCCTTGGAAAGCATTCTCAAAGTTCATTGTGAAACCTGTGTGAGAAACATTACAAAAGTACCCTAGTGAAAAATAAATATACTAAAATACATTTATTTCATACTAAGCATACTACAAATACATTTACATATTATTTAGTTAATAAAAATACCCTGCAATTGTACTTTTAGTATACTAAACTGGCATATTTAAAGTTTGCTAAATTGGAACAACTAATTTTGTACTTAATCCACTTTAATTGTGCGGAAGTAGTGCTGAAGTCCAACTAAAGTATATTTGATTGTGCTAAAGTGAAACTATTGCATGTATACTTTAGGTACAGTTTTAAGTATTTTGCATTTAAAGATATTATTTATCATCTTCATCAATAGTGACATTAAAACATTTTTTAGGCTTAATATTAAGAAATGTGCATTGTGCACAAGTTGTACTTCAAATAAAGTTTAATTACAATTTTTATATCAGTAAATCTCAAGCGATATGTCAGTAAATGTATTAATAGACCTGAACTACAGTAGTCAGCATTTGAAGTGGATCAAAAAAGTTCAAAGTTGCCCTAAGACAAGAACGGGTATTGTTTTTGGTTTTAGGACAACTTTGAATAAATGTTTTAATCCACTTCAAATGCTGACTGCTGTATACGTGGTATAAAAATAAATACATTATAAAGCTATTACTTTTTTACTAGGGTAAGATCATAGATATGTGAATGCATGTTGTACTGTGGTTTTCCTCTTATTGTGTTTTACATATTTGGCATACTGTGCATACCTTACGTTTGTACATTCCTTTAAAGGGATAATTCACCAAAAATGTGAACCAAAAATTCTGCCAAAAATCATTATGCAACTTTCTTTCGTCCACAGAATACAAGAGATATTTTGAAGAATGCTGGTAATCACATGGTTACTATTGTATGAATACAAAAAAAAAAAATCAAAATAATAAATAAATAAATAAAAATCAGTCAAAGATTTGGAGCAACATTAGGGTGAATAAATGCCAGAATTTTCATTTTTGAGTGGACTATCCCTTTGAACTGATTCAGAACTCATGAGAGAGCAACATTTGTCCTGTACACAAACAAGCAAACACTCATGCAAATGCAATCATGGAAAAACATTCTTAAAAAGATGTAGCTGATTGTGTAGACTCAAGTGCATTCTTTTTTACCATAGCATAGTTTCACTATCCCCGTGATGATAATGACGATAAGGGCCAGCACTTTGGCGTAAGTGAAGACATCCTGCACTCTGGTACCCCACTTGACATAAGCAGCATTAATAAAGGTCAGCAGGCCTGCAATATCATGAACAGTAAGCATGTTAGCATAAGAACACACATGTTGACAAATACTTTGACAAGTTAAAAGGATAGTTCACCAAAAATGAAAATTCTCCCTCATGTCATTCCAAACTAATAACTACCACGTTCAAGGCCCAGAAAGGTTGTAATAACTTAATTAAAATAGTCCATGTGACATCAGTGGTTTAACCTTAATGTTATGAAGCTACGAGAATACTTTTTGTGCACAAAGAAAACAAAAATAACAACTAAATAACAACAATTTTTTTCTATTTCGTGTCAGTCTTCGACGCGCGCAAGAGTACCACGACATGCGTGTTGAAACGTTGTGGTACTCTCATGAAAGCATATTATTATTTTTCTGTTTTCTTTGCGCACAAAAAGTATTCTTGTAGCTTTATAACATTATGTTCAAACCACTGATGCAGTGTTGTCAAGTCTGCGGTTTTCCCACGGAACTGGGTTTCTTTAACACTGTTGCAGCGTGTTGTTTTTCATGTCCACAGGTTGAAGTGACCCCAAAAAACGTGTATTTTACCCCCAGGAATGAGATTTTACCGGGTGACCCCCTCGAAACGCGAATGGGCTAGTTTTGGGCTAGTTAGAGTAGCAGTTGGGCAGGTTTTGTTGTGAAAACCTGGCAACCCTGCACTGATGTCAAATGGACTATTTTATCGATGTCCTTACTACTTCACTGGGCCTTAAACGCGGTAGTTGCCTTGCTGTCTATGCAGGGTCAGAAAGCTCTCGGATTTCATCAAAAATATCTTAATTTGTGTTTGGAAGATGAACGAAGGTACAAGGTTATTACAGTTTTCTATTTTTAAAATTTGTTTTATTTTAATATCGTTTTCAAATTTGCAATAAAATTTAGTTTCGTTTTTATTAGTTTCATTAATAATTTTGTTAGTTTTAGTTTAGTTTTTATTTTGTGAACACATTTCTATTTAGTTTTTATATAGTTTAGTTTCAGTTTTAGCAGAATTAACAGATCACTTCCAGAGCGCAGGCCAAAGAAAGATTTCTTAGTGATGCAAATGACAAAATTAAAGCATGCTGAGATTGATTAGATGGTAAAAGTATACAAATAAAAGCAAAAAATGAAGCAGTCATGCCTTTTTACTCCATAAATTTACACAAGTTGTGCTTGCATTATATTTAAAAGCACTAGACTGAATAATTAATGTGTTGTGATATTTAATTTGAAAATAAATATAATTTGTTTATATTAGGCCTGGATGTCTTTTATCTTATTTCATCATAATCTTGATACTATAGCTGTCGTGTTTCGCTCACTTTCCCGCGAACATACGCACATAAATCATAACCTGGACTAAAGAAATTCAATAATAATGGCGGAGCCTCAACACTCGATTAGCAGCGTTGCACATTATAGCTATTCCCGCTGCAGCTGAAGTGAATGACCGCTTAGGGAGTGCTTCTTGCTCGCTTTCTGTAGCCTAGCTATATATTTCATAAGTTTTATTTTTAATGCTTTTATAAAGTACCAATGACCACGTACACTGCAGAGTTCAAGAAGAGACAATGGCATTTAACAGTAAATGGCATGTTTTAATATGTTCTTTTCATTTATGAAGAATTATAAGCGTGTATTTTATGCATATTTCTTCAGACTGCTCACAAGATGTAGGCAAAAGTTTCTGGATGAGGTTGAGCGTTCTCTTCTTTTTCTATTGCGCTGCTTGTCTATTTTTTCTTCAAAGCTTCAATTTAGATGGCCTATTTTGCTTTGATTGCTTGTGTTACGTGAGAAAATAAATTATGTTAACTGATGCAGTAGCCTAGTTTTAGTGCGGGTGCGGTTCAGGTCGCGGTCTTTACGTCAAACGGGTCGGGTACAGAATTAATGCTGCTGTCGGATAACGGGTCGGGTGTTCTGTTAAAAGAGAATCCACTTCCAAAACAAAGATTTACATATAATGTACTCACCCCCTTGTCATCCAAAATGTTCATGTCTTTCTTTGTTCAGACGTATAGAAATTATGTTTTTTGAGGAAAGTATTTCAGCATTTTTCTCTATATAGTAGACTGCTATGGTGCCCCGATTTTGAACTTCCAAAATGCAGCTTAAATGCGGCTTCAAACGATCCCAAATGCGGTTGTAAATGATCCCAGTCAGAAAGAAGGGTCTTTTCTAGTGTAACGATCAGTTATTTTAATTAAAATAATAAAATTTATATACTTTTTAATGTCAAATGCTCATCTTGTCTTACTCTGCTTGGGCTGTTTTTGTTCCAGTTCATGACAGTTAGGGTATGTCGAAAAACTCCCATCTCATGTTCTCCCTCAACTTCGAAATCGTCCTATAACGCTGTTTTACCTTTTTTGTTAAGGGTGTTTGATCTTCTGTGCATGTTCACTTTGCAAAGGCTGGGTCGGTACTTCTGCACCGATGTAGGGTGATTTTGAAATGATTTTTTAAGTTGAGGGAGAAAACACAATTGAAGTTTTTCAACATACCCTAACTGTCTTGAGTCAGAATACACAGAGTTCAGGGAGAGAAAGGCAAGAGGAGCATTTGAGATTAAAAAGTGTTTAAATTGTATTTTTTTAATGAAAATAACCAATCGTTTCGCTAGATAAGACCCTTCTTCCTCGCCTGGGATTGTTTACAACCGCATTTGGGATCGTTTGAAGCCACATTTAAATTGCCTTTTGGAAGTTCAAAATCGGGGCACCATACCAGTCCATTATATGGAGAAAAATGCAGAAATGTTTTCCTCAAAAAACATAATTTCTTTAAGACTGAAGAAAAAAAGACATGAACATCTTGGATGACAAGGGGGTGAGTACATTATATGTAAATCTTTGTTTTGGAAGTGGACTTTCCTTTAAACAGACTATTACCAATGCTGGATTACCAAACGGGACCCGTGGAGGACTCTGCTTTCCGTCTCTCGGTCAGATAACCTCACGTGCATGATGCGCCATTTACAGGTATTTCCCTAAACCGGCCGCCACACAGCTAATATATTTTTCCGCCACAGGGTGAGAATAATTAAGAAAATGATTATTTATTTTTGATAATGATTATTTTATTTCAGTTCGTTTTTCAATAACTGTTGCTAGTTTCGTTTCGTTTCAGTTTTTCATTTATTTTGACCTTTTTATTTTATTTCGGTTTACGAAAATGTTTTTTCATTAATCATTTTCATCTTAGTTTTAGATTTCGTTTACGAAAATAACCTTGCGAAGATCTTACGGGTTTGGAACGACATGAGGGTGAGTAATCAATGACAGAATTTTCATTTTTAGGTGAACTATCCCCTTAAGACTGGAATACTGCACAGCTTTTACACAGATTTTTGCCCTGATTTGCAGTCTGGACAAATCAACGCTAGTTACTGAAATTCTGTCAGTCTGCAGATTTTAGGCATTAACAGACTGACAAATTTCACAGAAAATCAAATGGTGAGTATGGTGAGCAGAGATCTAGTCAGAGGAGATCAAACAACATAACTTGTTTTGTTTTGTTGTGCATCTCCTAGCAAGTTTCTGTGTTAATTTGGTCATTTTCTGGAACTACAAATTCTAGTAATGTGTGACCCTCAGGCTTTTAGCGTATAATTCTCAGTTTTTCTCTGTAACCATTTACAAACTCAACAAGTGTAGGAAGCCTAGTGTTTTAAAAATGCTACCACTGGAAAAGTTATGCAGTTTATTCCAGACCTCCAGTGAGTGACAACAATGGAATGCTGACTGTTTTTTTGACAACAACAAAACATCAGTTACTCCCTTAAGACAGCAATTAAAAAAACTATTTATATTTCACAAATTAATGGGGAGTAATAGAAGTTTGGTTGCAGTCATGGCAACAGTAGTGTTTTTCTCTCTTCAGAGTAGCATGTCTAATGAGGCAGCTGAAGGTATCCAAGTGAAACAGGTATACGAGGAGAGGCACCACAGAACCAGAAGAACGGGCTCCCTGAACTCAAAAACAAGTTACACATTAACTACTCCATGACATTTTTAAAGTCAGGCCTTATGGGTCTCAATAGCTTATCAGCAGAAAAGGAAACACAGCAAGAAAGTTAAAGGATGTGAAAAACAGCAAAAGCATGCACACATTACTCACAAATACAGGCTGCGGCAATGAGCCGAGAAGCAGAATACGGAGGCTCGCAGGTGGGGAAGAGCGGCTGAACCAAGTAGTTTGCAAAAGTTATGGCAATTACGGCCTGGCTTGTCGGTTCAATGATAAGTAGTGATGTCCACAGACGTATAAATGCTATGAAGCCTCCGAACGACTCTAGGATGTAGGCGTAGCTAGCACCAGACTTAGTGATTGTCGTGCCCAGCTCGGCGTAGCAGAGAGCACCCACTACTGAAAAGATGCCACCGATGACCCAGATAACTAGAGACAGTCCATAGGAGGCGCTGTAGATCAGAACGCCCTTTGGCGACACAAATATGCCCGAGCCAATCATGTTCCCCACGATGAGGCTGACGCCGTTCAGGAGAGTGATTTCCTTTTTGAGCTGCATGCTCTCTTTGGGATTTGAATGGGCTGTGGGATCCTCAGGCTGGCCGTTCAGCTTTCTGGACTCAGTGTCGTTCTCCATCCTGTCGACAGGTGTTAGTGTTGCCACTCAGAGACAGAAATTGCCCTCGTAGGCCTTATCCAACCTGAGAGAGAGCAGAAAAATAAAGTTATGTTAGGAACAACAGCTGTTGCTTAAAAAGATATTTCACCTCAAAATGAATACTCACCTCGATGTCGAACCAAACCGATAGAATTTTCTTTCTTTAGACTAACACAAAAGAAGATATATTGAAAAATGTCTAAGTGTTTTTTTTGGCCTAAGCATTGAAATCAATGGGATTAATTAACTATCCAAAACTAAAACCAAAAAATAAATATAATTTATTAAATTTAAATTAAGTATAAATAATAAAATAAATAAATAATAAATAAAAACAAAATGTAAATATATAAACTGTAAATAATATAATATAAAATAATATAAAATGTAAATATTATATAAAATACATTAAAATATTAAAGAAATCTAAATAAACACTAATTTGTTTAATTAACTATCCAAAAATTAAAACTAAAAAAAATTAAAACTTAAAAATAAAATAAATTGTAACTTAAATTAAGCATAAATAATGTATGAATAAATTAAGTATAAACAATAAACATAAATAAATAGTAAATAAAAACAAATAGATAATAGAATAAAATTTGAATAATAAATAACAGACAATGTTAATTTGGCAACTAACTGAACTAAAAAAGTTTAAGTATTAAAATGACTAAAACTAAAACTGGAATAGAAGAACTAAAACTAAATAGAAATATTAAAAATAATAATAATAAAAATGACAAAAATACAAAAATTTAAACTATGTAAAATGTAAATAATATATAAAATATATTCAAATATTAAATAAATATAAACAAACACTAATTTGTTTAACTATCCAAAACTAAAACTAAAAAAAAAAACATTTTTTTTAATTTAAATTAAGTATAAATAAAGTATAAATAAATTAAGTATAAATAATAAACATAAATAAATAAAAACAAATAAATAATAGAATAAAAAATGAATAATAAACAAAAGACGTGAAAAATGTTGCTTTGGCAACTAACTGAACTAAAAATGTTTAAGTATTAAAATGACTATAACTAAAACTTGAATAAGAGAACTAAAACTAAATAGAAATATAAAATAATAATAATAATAATAATAATGACAAAATAACTAAAATTCAAACTATATAAAATATAAATAATATATAAAATATATTAAAATATTAAATAAATATAAATAAACACTAATTTGTTTAATTAAACTAAAAAGAAATATTAAATAATAATAATAATAATAATAATAATAATAATAATAATAATAAAAATGAAAAAATTACTAGAAGTTAAACTATATAAAATTGAAATAATATAACAAATATATTAAAATATACATAAACACTAATACATAAAATATATATAAACACTAATTCAAAATATTCTGAATGTATAGACAAAACAGTTATTCTAAGAAACATTTTTCGAAATATCTTCTTTTGTGCTCCACTGAAGAAAGAAAGTCATACAAGTATGCAATTACCCTCACATAATTAAAAAGTCACATCCGGTCTCCAATGTCTAATTCTGGTGTGAAGACAGTATAGGTCAGTGTGACAAGTATATTACATACGTGCAAAATGTGCTGTTGCTAATTGATGAAGGCTAGTGTGAAGATTGCATCATTGGGATTACGTAAACCAGACAGCATTTCTTCGGTAAAACATTTCATAACCCATCTTCTATTCGAAACTTTAAAAAAACAAAAAAAAATAAAAAATTCCGAAATGATGTCTTGAGTGAGTTCAGTCAGTCTGTATGAGTTTCTAAATGAGGGAAATCACACATTCACACTGACCTGCTGTATGTTGACCCTCTATAAATGATTAAGCACGACGTGTCCACTGCTGCCACCTCTCTTATTGTGGAGAGCTGATAACACATTCCTCTGATTATTTGACTTGAACCACTCACTTTAACATTTATCCTTGTAAATAGCTCATTACACTTCTGTGTCTGAAAACGGGTCCCCCTCTGCTTGTCTTTCAAACTAAGGGTACGTTATTTTGAATTAATACATAATATAGCGTGCAATTGCTAAACAAGCACTAATTCAATTGTTCCCAAATTCTCCCCAGAGAGCTTTCCTTCCCTAAGGCTTGTTTCCCATCCTAGAAGATGTTTCCCAGAACTGGAACATTCACAAAAACATCTGCACTCATGACACATCAGTATACAGTGGTAAAGGGCAGTCCACTATCGTTGCCTTGGAAACTTGATGACATCATTTTAGTTTTGACTTTGAATGAGCTGAGCGACTTTTTTGTGGGAACCCATCTAGCTTGTGTGCGCTTATCGAACTGATACTGACTGATAAAAGTGAAAGATAATACAGTTAATCCAGACAGATAAATGTTTAAATGGAAGTGCAAACAATGTAGTGTGTGTTTGAATGTGTGTTGTAGACGGGATCTGTCTGAAAGAGAAAAAATGTTTTTTGGAAAGATGCATTTTCCATGTTGCATCAGCTGAGTGATCAACACCAAGTGAACTGGCTCTTCTGTTTGTCTGTCCTTCCTCATTGTCATTTGTGGCCAATTAAATATGGTGAATAAGGTCCATGGCAATGACTGGTTTCATACACACCCTTTTAATATTGTATGCTTGTTATAAGTATATAGCACACATCATTTTTTTTTTTTCATCTTGCACTATTCTCAAACAATTGTTCATTGTGTCAACACATAAAGTTCGCTATCAAAAGATAATCTCATGTATTAGAAACTCTTTTTAAAAGCTGCTTATTAACTATAAACTAAAGGCGTCTAATAAACAAAGTAAAAACGAAAGCTGATCACTTTAAAATCACTTAAAAACAACCACGACAACTTGGCACCGCGCGATCAAAACAAGTTTATATTTGGCAACCCTCTTTGTTACGACAAGACGCTCATCAGTCGCGTTTAAGTAAAGAAAAGAAAGGTCGGGCTTTATACAAAATAAGACATTACATGTAATCGCCTGACGCAAAAATAAACAAAGAAATAAATAAAACAGCACAAGTGTCTGAAAATATATTACGACGTATTACGAGACTTTAACGCTGAGGTTGTCCCCTGAAGCCTATCAGCTGTTCAACAAAACAACCCCATCAGCGCGTTTTTAAACGCGTTGTCATGTTAGCCTGTACTGTGGGTAAAATTTTGGAGTGATGCATTAATGAATATAGCTCTTATAAATCCACTGTTCATAAAGTATATGTGGCATAGTGAATGAGTGGAATAAACGTAAAGCATTTTATAATCGATGGGATGATGAGAAGCGACATCCTGTTTTTCTAACGTAGAGCGCAGCAGAATATGAGACACGATCAATGCGTCATTTTAACGGAGATGTTCCCACTCCGGTTTGCACACATTCAGTTAATGCATTTTTTAGGAAAAAAAAAACTAAAATGGAATTAAAACAGCATAGCTGTTCTCGCTGATTTATCGCAGCCAGCCCAGTCCTTCTTATTATTCTTCTTTACGTAACATTAAAGACAGAAACATGTCCTTACCTTGTTGTGTCCTTTGTTTATCGTCTTTGTCTAAGTGGTGACATTAGCAGATCCTGTCAGCATCTTTAACTACAGCAAGAACCCTGAAGCACGGAGGGCAAGCAGCCAGAAAGTCACGTGACACCGGTAAAAACGATGTCACGTGGGTTTACTTGCAAATCAGACAGACTAAACCCGGTTTGTCATCAAACCCATTCAGGTGTTGCCCTACAGCCAAAAGCGACCCATTTAAAAGTAATGTTTTTCTGTGTATGTGTTTAAGTGGTTTGATTAACGCTGCTTCACACGTGATATGTTCAAAGTCAAGTCAAGCGGTTAGCTTTAAAGTGAGGAAGAAGATTTTGCTACAGAAGACGGGATAAAAAAGCCTAATGAAAATTAAATGAAAATGTATGTATATTTGTATGTATGTGTGATGTATGCACACGAAAATTGACTATGGTTTTATTGTGGTAATATTGTATTGTGTGTGTGTGTGTGTGTGTGTGTGTGTGTATGTGTATATATATATATATATATATATATATATATATATATATATATATATATATATATATATATATATATATATATATATATATATGAAGAGTTCAGATGCAAAACCAGCTGAAAGCCATCTCGGTCAAAAATTAGATAATGATACTGAGTGAATGCTCCTGACACATAGTATACGTCTATCAAATACTTTTACTTCAAACTCGCAAAATTCCAGCTTCAGCTCAATCAGAATTACCAGTGCTTTCGTGAACCTATGCAAAGTAGCCAGAAAGAAATGCTAATTTTAAAGAAATACGTCAGATGGATTTAGAGGCTTTTGCATCTGAACTCTTCATATATATATATAGTAACCATGTTTTTATAGTAACATATATATGGGTATACCGTTCAAATGTCTGTAAGATGTTTTTTAATTAGAAAAAAAAGTTCTTATGCTCACCAAGGCTGCATTTATTTGATCAAAAATACTGTAAAAGCTAATCTTGTAAAATATTATTAGCTTATTATTAATTTTATTTATTCCTGTAATGACAAAACTTAATTTTCACCAGCCATTATTCCTGTCTACAGTGTCACATGACCCTTCAGAAATCCTTCTAATATGCCGATTTGGTGTTTTAGAATAATTTCTTATTATTATCCACCTTTTTCTTTAATGTGGAAGTAAGCCTATGGGTGAGACTTCCGGTTCATTATCCGCTATAGGGAAATAATGAGGAGAATACGTGCTGTAGACAGAAAAACTGTTTGCACTTCAAACCATTGTGCTCATAATTAAGATAATACTTTAAAATAATATGGTAAGACACACCAATATGCAATATCAAGCAGCAAAAGGAGCTGTTTTGTACAGAGAAAAATAGCTGTTAAAAAATAGGTTTTTGCTAAAATTTTCTTTCAGGATAGAACATATAAAAGAACAGTATTTATTTTAAATAAAAATCTTTAAACATTATAAAAGACTTCTGTCACTTTTGATCAATTTAATTAATACAGCTATTATTCTTTTTAAAATACATTTTAACTTGATATTTTATGTCCTGACATTTTAAAATAACATTTTCACCTTTACTAGTTCATTTCAAATGGTTCTGCATTGTGACAAAATAACGGTGTAATAAAAAATACAAATCAAATTTTTTTTTCTTTTTGAGCTTGTTCCATTAATTATAACAATTCTGTCATATAATAATTATATATTAATTGCTTTAATTATAATGATATCTATAATAATAAAAACTGAAAAAGTTCTCTACAATATATAAAGCATAACGTCACATCCCAGGACACTGCTGAAGCAACTAGAAATTTCCCATCAAAGGCATTTCAACTCTCACATTGCAATGTGAGTAAAGGCCCTATAGCAAAGACCATTCATGCCCTTTGAAAATAACCAGTGTAACGATCACCCATGCAATTAGACAGTCTGTGAGGAGGTATGTGGCATGGTATTGACCTGAGTAATACCAAGTAATAGCTGTTCTCCAAGAAACCGATCTTACGTAAGAGCTCAGGTCAAATGCTGAAGGGACACATACCGTTAAACAGTGGTAAAGACACCACTGTATAGATTACATAACATTACCAATGTAAACATTTAATGACATTTCTTATACCATGTTTGTTTTGTCCATACATGAATGTTTTATTTTTTTTTTATTTTCTGGTTTATACATGTCATGCTACCAACTGTACATAGGGAATAAAAAATAATATCTTGTTGCAAGATACACTATAATCAGAAACTACTGAGTCTGTTGTGCAACATGCACAATTACAAGTCTAAAATAAATGTAATGTAAAGTAAATGCATCCCCGGAAATGTGTAGTACACACAAGATAAATGTGGTTAGAAATGTAAAAAGTTTCAGTATTAACAGCAATTGAGAGTGAAAGCTGACTAGGAAACATTTTTAAGGGAAACAGCCCTACCTTTCACAAAGGGTTGAAATAACCTGATTTTGTGCTGTTGTTTTTTTATCTCCACAAACAAAGCAATGTAATCAAACCAGTAATTGCCTATTCATCAGAACATCATATTCAAAGGCATTTGACTAATCACTTCAGTTTGAGAACCAGAAAAACAATGACATCGTCAGTACCCTTTATAATGGGTGTTAATTTGATGAGATTTATATATCCAAGACTAAAACTGCATAGCAGCATACCCTTCCAGAGAGACTGACCTCTCTTCATTTGTTACACAGCTGTCTAAACAAGAACACACTAACATATTAATGACACATTATAGTGCCATACAAATCTTATATCAATCTGATATCAATTATTTCATGTGCAGTTTGCCTTTGCTAACTTAACCAGCCTGCCACCTATGGGTGGTCTGAGTATTTTCAGTGGACACTAAACCTAATGTTGTGGCCACCAAGATAGCAACATTTTCACCAAGGCAGGCACAGATATCGAGCAAACAGCGCGCGCGTGCGGTCAAGGTCAGGGCCGCAGTGATGATCTCGTACGTCTCTCGGGTCACAGCCTGTCTGGCCCGCAACACGTCAAGCAGGTTGTTGAGTCGCCCCTCAGTCATGCAGCGAACAATGGCCTCCCGTCTTTCTTGCAGAAGTCGGCAACAGCTCCTTCCCGCAGACAGTTGACATTTAACTAGAGAAAGAGGAAGGATTAGAGCATATGATGACAGTGTAACCACAGAGCCAAAAACTAACACAAAGATACTATTTATACAGAATTGTTATGTTGTTCTATTATTATACGTGTTAGCAAAGGAAATCTGATCAATCTAGCTCCGCTCCGCTCACGGAAACAAATGACATTTTAAAATAGATTGAAATAGAAACCAGTTATTTTAGTATTTCAAGTTATTGCTGTATTCTGATGAAATGCAGCTGAAGTCAAAAGCTTACATACGCCTTGCAGAGTCCAAAGTGTTAATTATTTTACCAAAATAAGAGGGATCATACAAAATGCATGTTATTTTTTATTTAGTACTGACCTGAATAAGATATTTCACCTAAAAGATGTTTACATATAGTTCACAGGAGAATATAATAGTTGAATTTATAAAAATGAACCTGTTTAAGTTTACATACACTTGATTCTTAACACTGTTTTGTTACCTGAATGATCAACGGCCATGTTTTTTGTTTAGTGATAGTTATTTATGAGTCTCTTGATTGTCCTGAACAGTTAAACTGGCTGCTGTACTTCAGAAAAATCCTTCAGGTCCCACAAATTCTTTGTTTTTTCACCGTCTTTGTGTGTTTGAACCCTTTCCAACAATGACTGTACGATTTTGAGATCCATCTTTTCACACTGAGGACAACTTAGAGAACTATTACCAGCTATTACAGAAGGCTCAAATGCTCACTGATGCTTCAGAAGGAAACACGATGCCAGGGGGTGAAAACTTTTTGAATTCGAAGATCAGGGTAAATTTAACTTACTTTGTAAGTATCTTCTAAATGAAAAAATATGATATTTAGGCAAAATAAGAAAAATGTACACATCTTCATTCTGTTCAAAGGTTTTTTACCCTCCGGCTCTTAATGCATCGTGTTTCCTTCTGAAGCATCAGTGAGCGTTTTGAACCTTCTGTAATAGTTGCATATGAGTCCCTCAGTTTTGAGATGGATCTCAAAATCATACAGTCATTATTGGAAAGAGTTCAAATACATAAAAATGCTGAAAAACCAAAGAATTTGTGGGACCTGAAGGATTTTTCTGAAGAACAGTGGACAGTTTAACTGCTTAGGACAAACAAGGGACTCATGAACAACTATCACTGAACAAAACAAAACAAAAACACAGCTGTGGATCATTCAGGTAACAACACAGTATTAAGAATCAAGTGTATGTAAACTTTTGAACAGGGTCATTTTTTATAAATTCAGCTATTATTTTCTCTTGTGGACAATATGTAAACATCTTTTGTGTGAAATATCTTATCAGGTCAGTACTAAATAAAAAATAATATGCATTTTCTATGTTCCCCCTTATTTTGGTAAAAAATCTGCAAGGTGTATGTAAACTTTTGACTTCAACTGTAAATGCAATCTTAATGAGCAGAGAAGATGCGCTTTTTTTTTTTTCAAGAACATTTAAAATCATACTAACCCTAAACATTTGAACCATAGTGTATTTTTAAAAAATTGCCTTCCCTCTTAGCCAGTTACTTCACTGGGACAAAACCTTCTACTCTACTTGCATTTAAATGAACAAAACAAGACTAATTCTGAGAAAAACAAAAACCCTCTTGGGAGGAAACACACTGGACACAGATAAGGCATGAGTGGGGCAGTCATTCAGGAAGCGAGTGAGCACAGTCCCACAGAACTGCTTACTGCGCACATGTAAAGGCCCAACACAAAGAACTGATGCATTTGCTGTGTCCAGGTAGTTATGCCAACAGTATGTACACAATATGTACACAAAGCTCCTCTAGATTTATTTAGCTAAAATACATCAGCCAATTGAGACTGACAGAGAGCAGAGCTCTTCCAGATGGATTGAAGTGCGCAACAATGGCATGTTTATGTTCTTGGTCCAAACTCATATGTTGAAAACGTGCGGGACAGAAATGGAGCGAGTTAGAGGGATTCAAAAACGTATACTGTTAGGACATTTTGGAGACAGAACTAATTTCTTACCCCGGTTGCCAGCGTTGTGTTGTGGGTTACTCTGAAATATCGTTGTAGGGGAAACACATGGGGACCTTAAAGTTGTAGAGCTCTGTCTCTGGGGAACTCCGGGACGTCCATTAATCTGAGTGAAACCATGGTCACTGCAGGAGTTATTGGATTGGACTGAACTTTTGCCAGTGTCTATAAAAGACATGAGCAGGGAAAATTAAATTATAAGACGATTTATATTAATAAAGTGGTTACATGTATACGAAACACTATTAAATGAGAGCTCACTAACCCCTACAGCATCCAATCTGAGGACAACCTCTTGTTACCATTGGCAGAGGGGCCTTTCCTTTTGCATTTACTGGCAGAGTTTCATTTTGTGGAATCACTTTGGAAGTCCAATTTTTTGTGGTACCTTTGCAGCTATTGTCCTGTTGGTGGTAAAAGACAGTCAGTTGTCAGAATCCAAAAACTTTAAGATTAAGGTTATATTTGAATGTTATTTATTATGCACACACACAATACAAAATACAGCACTGGCTGAGTTCCTGCTTAATAATACTAACATTATGATATAAAAATTTCAACACCAAATTAAGTCAAAGTAAAATCAAGTAAAACCATGCTCAAATTAAATGCATCAGTTGTCTTACCTCTAGGTTCTGTAGCTCAATAGGCAACTCCCAGGATGAGCGCATTTTACAGCTCAGTAGCCTCCTCTCCTGGTAAAACAGACAAACACACACATACACAATTAGTCCACAGTTAAAATTCTTCATATCTGTATTAAAATGAACTGAAATACAGGAAAAAAATCAATATAATGTGGAGTCAACAATCACTTGTGAAAATGCTTTTAGTTTGAATTTTTATAATTTTGCATTATACATTATATTATCAGCATAAAATTGAGAAGTTTATTTGAAACTTTGTGGCCAGAAAATCTTAAATATTTATTTTTCTTCTTGGGTATTAAGACTTGTATGGCTTAATGTAATGTAAATGATGTCTTTTACTGAAATATGTAGTAGAAAACCCATAAAAGATTTACGTTATATATAAAATCCGCATTGTTTTGCATAATGGCATCCCCCACAGTCCAAAATATGTATAGAACGATGTGTATCTTTCATGGGTTTTTTACTACTTTCGGTAAGAGACATCATTTACATTATATTAAGCCTTACAAGTCTTAATACCCAGGGTTCTCTTTAACTTTTACTTTGTTTTAAATGTTCTATCTAGATTTTAATGAAAGAAATACTAAATTTGTAGAGTAGACTTTGGACCCCACTTAATAAATTAGCCAATACAACTTTTATTCAGCTCATTAATCATTTGACAAGTACCTTGCATGTTTTCAGATGAAGAAAAGCTTCAGTGAAAGTCTGTGGATCAAACACTGCCAAAGTTGTCCTTAGAACCACTGCACACTCTATATGAGTAAAACATAATTAGTGATTAAGTACAATAGATAACATCTCTAAGATCCATACAAAATTGATTTTCTTTTTAACTAACCCTCAGCTGATGGTCGTTTTTGAGGATCACTGTTCAAGCATTTAATGATGAGCTGGGTGAGGGCGTGGCTTTGAGGTGTCATTGGTGGCAGAAGGTCAGCCTCCAAACCAAGCTCCAATTTGGTCTGAACCTGATCAATACCTGTAAGAAAATAAATGTCTTAAGGCAGAATGAAGAATGAAAAATCCTTCTAGGTTACACAGATACATTTAAGAGATGGCGACATACCTTCACATGGACGCTTTCTATTCAACGTTTCCCACATAAGAACTCCAAAACTGTAAAATCATTAAAAAACTCAAATGAATTCAACAGTTCCAGTTGAAACACTCTAAAATTATGAGGTAATGTAATGCACCTCACCTATATATGTCAGCTTGCACAGAAGGAACAGCACCTTGTATGACTTCAGGCGACACATAAGCCAGATCTCTGTAACATGGCCCACGGCCATTAGAGACGCGCACGTGCATGTCTATCTCTTGACCCCAGTCACACAACTAAAATGCAACACACATTTTAAAAGTAAGAAAAAAAGGCACAATATAAATGTTTCTGTTTCAAGGGAATTTTTGAGGCTATACCTTGGCACGGTACTGTTGGTCAAGAAGAACATTGGTGGCTTTCAGGGCTCCATGAGGCAGCGGAATGGCATGGAGATGAGCTAAACCTTTAGAAACATCCAAGAGGATCCGAAGACAAAGAGCCATTGAAAGCTCTGGCAACACGTCTGTCTAATGAAAGCAATAAATATATGTCACTTTCAGCTGTAGCCTCCTATGAAATGCACAGACAGACATTTCCTAAAAGTAAGAGCTATATTACTAAAATGCCAATGCATGTACTAGAATGCTATTCATTCACTGGTACTATTTTTAGTGCCAAGGGGATTTCCACTTTCTCCTTGTCAGAAAAGTCATCGCCTTCATCTTCTAAAAGCAATCACACTTCCTATTTTAGATAACAGACTCATCAGGTGTGTTAACACACCTGTCTTTGACTCATTAAATCATCTTTTTAAATAAAGTGTTTTATTTAAGTAAGTTGTGTACTCTTTAACTAAGTTACCTCATGCAGTAGTGAATCTAGAGATCCTTCAGTCATCCAGTCCCACACCAGCCCAACCAGCGAGTGAGTTGTGTACACACCCAATGGGACTAGAACTTGCTCAGAACACGCCTTGCCCAACATTCCTTCTTTCTTTAATCTGTCAATCCATTTACTGATACCACACACACACACAAGGAACTTAGGTTTTGTTTTCCATTGTTTGCTTTGGAAATACCCTATTGGGTATACATTGCATAATCTTTGTACATGCATTTTACTCCACAAAACACTGCAATATTTAATTTGATTGTTTATTAATATTAACATTAACTATTACTATTCATTAATATTTTATAGGCTTCATAAGTATAGATTGTTAATTTGCTACTAATTAATCCATATTACTTATTACATATTCATTGTGTTAGACTTATATACGAATATTTATTATGCAAACCGCAACAAATAAACGTGTGAAAATGATTAGTCACATATATGATTAAGTGAAAATGCAGTTTACCTTTCCTTGATTAACTTGACAGCCACTTTGTGTCCTGTCCTCCCGAAAAGTCCTCGCAAACACGCACCTACACTAGTTCGGACTAAAACTACATCGCGCAAGTCTTTCTCATCAATCACCTGCAGATGACTGGCCTGAGCCATTCCTCTGTATCGAGTCGGTTTCTGCCCTGTTGCGATGCTAAGAGACTACTCAACAAGAATCATTTGCTGTCAAGAATTGAAAATGAAAGGAATCAGGAGCCCGGCCCTGGATCGCGTGCTCCTGACACGTCGCTTGTTTACGTCGCATCCTATTGGCTGTTGGGGTCACAGAAATCCCCGGCTATTTTTAACAAAGGTCACGTAGTCTTAAGTAACAATTGCAGTTTAACTAATAATTGATTCTGAGCATGACAAAAGGCAGTATGTTAAGTTTAAGACTGGAAGACCGATTAAAGTGTGATATGCATAAAAAAGTAATAGCTTTTTTTCCATACACTTAAAGGAGACAAAACGGACAATATAAAATTTTAAATAAATGCTAAATATATAAAGAGTGAAGCTAAATAAAAAAATATTTTTGAAATTGGAGATACATTTAGTTTCAACCTGCATATATCAAAATACACTACCAGCCAAAAGTTTTTGAACAGTAAGATTTTTGATGTTTTTTTTAAAGAAGTTGTTTTTGCTCACAAAGCCTGCATTTATTTGACCCAAAGTACAGCAAAAACAGTAAAATTCTGAAATGTGTTTACTATTTAAAATAACTGGTTTCTATTTGAATATATTTTAAAATGTAATTTATTCCTGTGACCAAAGCTAAATTTTCAGCATCATTATTCCAGTCTTCAGTGTCACATGATCCCTCAGAAATCTGATTTGCTGTTCAAGAAACATTTATTATTATTATTATTATTATTATCAATATTTAAAACAGCTGAGTAATTTTTTTCCCAGGATTCTTTGATGTAAAAAACGATCCAAAGATCAGCATTTATCTAAAATGAAAAGCTTGAAAATTAAAGAGGGTGTCATACCCTGTGGACTGTTTTTGTTGGTTTCTCCCAACATTTCTTATAGAAATGAATACTTTTTATTTAGCAAACATGCTTTAAATTGATCAAAAGTGAAGTCATTTATAATGTTACAAAAGATTTTAAAAGATAAATGCTTTTAACAAACTTTTTATTCATCAAAGAAACCTAAAAAAATTCTACTCAGCTGTTTGCAACATAATAATTTTTTATTTTATTTTATTTTTATTTATTTTTTTTAATCAGAATATTAGCATGATTTCTAAAGGATCATGTGATTGGAGTAATGATGCTAAGAATTCAGCATTGATATCAGAGGAATAAGTTACATTTTAAAATATATTAAAAAAGAAACCAGTTATTTTAAATAGTAATAATATTTCAAAATTGTACTGATTTTGTTGTACTTTGGATCAAATAAATGAAGCCTTAGAAAGCAAAAGAGGCTTCTTTAAAAAAACATTAAAAATTATTTTTAAATGGAACATTTTGTTTTTTCTTTAAATGTTTATTTTATGTTTATTTAATGAATGAATGAATTAATTTCTTTTATTATTTATTTATTTATTGAAATATATGGAGGGCAAAATTTATATCTCGGGAACATATCGATTATTGGATAAACAGAATGGAGAAAATTTGTGTTGTGTCACCCACTAAATCAAGGTCATCTAATAGTAAAGCGTCATTGGTTTGGTTTATTAAGTCATTTTATGAACACTAACATCTTCACAATGAAGACTTTCACTTCTTTTTGAGTAATCTTCACTTCTTTTTTTCTCTTGGCCCATTTCTATGAAAAATAATTACCGCATTATTAACATCATGGTCGATTACCTATACAAAACAGCTATAAAAAGAAAGACAACAAAGCAGGGGTGTGAAAATACATTGGCTACAGTCATTAATTATTAACCACTTAGCACTCATTTATTGCCATTTTGAGTAGCTTATACATTGTTCATGTCTAAATTGCCTCTAGTCATAACAGTATCACATGGCTAACATATGCTGCTTCAACAACTATGGAGTATGTGAGCTCATCAGTGCTCACTCCATCTTTCTCAATAAATAAAAAGCAATTTCCTCTTTTTCTCAGATGTCTGCCGAAATTGCAAAAGTAGGTGTCTCCCGCACACTTGGGGGTTTTCTTTGTAAGGCTAAAGTTTATAATAATGTCTTACACCATTTGCTGATCTGTGTTCAACGTGACAAGTGAATGGGAAGTGATATTTCTGTCTTACAGAAAAGGGGATGTCCAAAATGACAGAATTTACATTGAGTCATTTATTGGTTTATCACTTTCACACTGTGTAAAAAAAAAAAAAAAGAGATAATTTACTATTATCTTATTACATTGTTTAACTGTTTTATTGTATAGGTTATACATTATTGTACATAAGTAAACATTTAAAAAGAGGTATTAAGAATTTATAGTGATAAATTATATTAAGACAACAGAGGTAAACAGACACTCACAATGATAAATGTTAAGCTATCATAACTTATCTAATAAAACTTTTTTATCCAGATGATTCAAATTTATCATTACCTGAACAATACATCTCATTTGAAAGTTTTCTGAAAAATAAAAAAATGAAAGAGATTAAACTGATTACAGATGCAATCCATGTTAACATTTTCATGCTATTTGATGGAAAATTTCTAGTCTTGTTCCTTTGATGTCTTGTCATCAACCCTCACTTATTACATTGAACAAATAACTCAATTAATATTAATATGTTATATAGTTTTATATATATTATAAAAGAACTGCATATATTCTGTGTGACATCACACATCTAGAATCTAGAGTAAGTGCGCACTTCTTATTATTCATCCAGTGCAAATGGAAATAAGTGATTACTCCAGAGTCAGTAAAACCCCTTTTATGTTTAATTCCACAGAGGAGCTGCAACACATGCAAGGATTGCAGATTCCTTAGTAAATGCAACTTATTCGTCCAGTAAAATGGATTCCGACTGATAAATTGTGGTGGTGGTGGCATTGTGCTTTGAAGATATTTTATCTGTTAAGATGACTGGAAAACTCATGAAAATAAATACTAATGGATGGATACAAAAAGAATCTGGTGGAAATATGCTTACGTTCACAAGAGCACTGGTATTTGGATGATGGTTCATCTTCCAAACCAACAATGACCTGAAACATTTATCAAATACCACAACAAAGCCCAGACTCAAATCCCAGTGATATCTGTGAAATTAATAAAAAACATTGCTTTCACATAGAGTCCCTATCCGATTAAAACTTGAATATTTTTGCGTAGAAGAACAGGCAAAATTCCAGAAGCAAGATTGATAGAGACTCACAGTTGTTTCCTCCAAACGTAATCCTCCTGAGACTGCACCTTCAAACAACTACCACCAGAGGTCGCCTCTCTCAACACAATGATAATTTTTAAAGGGATAGTTCACCCAAAAATGAAACTTCTGTCGTTAATTACTCACCCTCACGTCGTTCCAAACCCGTAAGACATTTGTTCATCTTCGGAACACAAGTTCCGAATTATCACACTGCTTTTTTCTCCACACGTGTGAATGTGTAAGAATAACTTTTTATATTAACTTTTTTAAAAACATGTTGATCATGTCTATATGTATCGGTTTGTGTGTGCTTGCAGGATAGAGGAAGTAGTAATGAAATTCAATGAAATGGACCAGCTGGATCTACCTTGCGCTCAGAGCACAATCATTGAGATGAAAGAGGATTTTACAGGACTCAATTTCACTCTATTAGTAAATATCACTTGACCTTTTAGAAGCAGAAATTTCAAATAACCTTTAAGTCACAGGGAGGTCTCTTTCTAGCATATGAATAAATGTATATATGTTGCATTTCAGGCCTCTAAAACTAAAGAATCAAACAAGATACCCTCCGTCTATCTTCCATCCTGTCTGAAACCTAAATCAAGTAGCACATCCAAAGTGGTGCGTACTTACTTCAAAGACAAAGCATTATTTAAGGTAGGATAATATTTGTCAAGCAGAGGTATATCATGTGGATTATTTAGATATTTCTGATGACATACGAGAGCTTTCTGACTCTGCAGTAACAGCAAAGCAACTGAAACGATAAAATAGTCCATCTGCCATCAGTGGTTCAACTGTAATGTTATGAAGCTACGAGAATACTTTTTGTACGAAAAGAAAACAAAAATAACGACTTCATTTAATGATTTCTTCTCTCCCGTTATTCAGGAGTATCAGGACGCAAGTGTATGAAGCAGCAAATAACATACTCGAAAAGATGTTTCTAAACAGTAAAAGATAAACCCCTTTTGGTGCTAAAGTGCTATATTGAACTTTAATGATCATATAAAGAACATTTTTAATAGTTTTTTAATATATTTATTATTTTTATAATAATAATAATAATATTTTTTATTAATATTATGTTGGGGTTTTACCTCCTTTCTCCCAGGTTGTATAAAATATGCCCAATGTAACATGTTTAAATAGATGAAGGAAAAAAAAATAAAAGAAAATATAAAAGAAAATCACCAAACACCAATAATATTGGTTTTATATATTCTGTATTATAATATTCCATCAGAAATACACATACAAAGTCACAAATACTTAAAACAAAAACTACAAAGTTTGTGCTTAACTCTATTTCATTACAGAACTCTGAAGAACAAACAAAAGTGCAACTTGCGTCTGATGGAACTAATACAGAGTTTGCTTAGCTCATTTACCTTGATCCTGAAAATACATGAGGAATGCGCTTTTTTGGCAGTTTAAACTTAAAAGCCTTAATTAATTTCACATCTCGACTCAACTTTTTGACCACAAAATGAAATGATTTTCTTATTCATTACTAAAAGTGAATTGCTAGAGCTCCTATTTACATTCACAATGAATACAGCAGTTTTACACAGTAGTAAAAAAAGCTAAAGTGCAAGGCTGAAACAAACTATCATACTCGTACTAAAAATATGAACACAGAAATACAGCTTATGACAGGTGAAGCATTTATGCTCATTTACCCAACGCTATATGATATCAGTGCAATGTCATCTGAGGAACATTTAACACCCTGACCAGCAGAATGAGAAAGGATCTATGCCCTTTGTGGATAATCTTTCACGTTTAACAACTCTGAAAGAAGTATAATTTGGCAATTTCAGAAAGACACTGTTTGAGCGTCACCAGACTTTTAACTCTTTTCATGAGTCTGTAACATATGCTGTTTTGAAGATCCAGAACTGCTCCCATCCGAAAAGGAACGATCTTTCTTTTTCATCCGTTCGAGAGCATAGTATCGTAGCATGAGGAAAAATCCTGTTGGGAATACAAGGAAATGGAATATCAAGACCATTTTATACAACAGAATGGAAGCTAATGAGTTAAATTCAAGATTTCTGAAGCAAACATAACGATAAGAAAAGGAAACAAGTTTCAGGGCAGCTTTATTTTTATATCCCGCTACAGGAACTCGGCTTACACTGACACAATAGCCTAGCCATGATTTGACCTTGTGTATTTTGTGATAGTGCATTCAAGAAAAACTTTACCTTGTAAGGAATTGATAATACAGAAGAAGAAGAGAATGGCCTCTGACATTGGGCCAAAATTTAGGAAACCCAGGCCCCATGTTGTGCCAAACAGACAGGTGAGACCCCAGATACTGAGAAAAGCCACATGAATCTTTTTCCAATCAGGTCGGTTGCGGATCTCACGCACCACAAGGAAAAGCATGACTGCACCAGAGCTCACCACAACGACCAGTAAGCCAATATTAATGATGTAATGAGCTAATTGGCTCTTTTCTTCCTTCAACATCCAGCACCTGGATGAGCAGAACAATGTTTGTTTTAATTTTTGTATACTGCATACACGATTATCTAATAGTAAGTACTGTAGGTATGTCTACTTACATACGAAAAGAATTGTTCACATCATTGTTCACATCACTTGGTGCAATCCTCCTTTCACCATAAATATCCCCTATTAAGAGCAGCACACTGACTGGTAAAACCGGGAGACCTGTAATTGAAAAGAAAAACAAATAGTAAAAGAATGTTAAAGTTCTTAATTATAATGTTTATATTCATGGGAATACTCTTTAAAAATCTGATCTTTTTTCACCTTTACAAATATTTAAATAAATATGTGATCATGTTTTCACTTACCAAAGCCTACCAAGTAAAATATCCATGTCGGGAGAGTTGAGTCGAACACCTTGCGGATCAACAAAAATGTGTGAAACACTTCCATGGCCATCCAGCAGAGGGTGCTAAGAAGCGCATAATGCAGAAGGGATGCTGTTATCTTACAAAGGACATCGTTTTTCAAATTGGCCATTGTACCGGTGAGAATGAAGAACAAGCACAAAAGAAATATCGCCACCACTAGTCCACGGTGCACCAGTGTGATCTGGGTTTTCTTCCCTCTTTTAGAATACAAGAGACAAAGCAGAAACAGAACAAGACAAGAAAACAAGGTAAGATTCACAATAGAATTTTCACTGAACAAGAATTTTTTGTGATATTGTTATGAATTCCAAACCAATGATGTCACAGTTACCTGCGTTTACAGAGCCAATAGAAGAGGACCAAACAGCTAGCTAAAGACACGGCACAACCCACAGCGGTAATGTATGTCAGAGCCTTTAGATGGCGAACTGTAGCCTTCGGTTCCAATTCCTAAAGCAATGAAGAAAAAGAGACAAGGTATGTATCATCAAAACTGCTTTAAGGAAAGCCTCAATAGAGCATAACTCTGGAGACCAGAGGCCATATTTAATGGATGGCAATGGAGTACAGGTTTCATTATAATAAATAAACTGCTTTTGAGGGAAAACAGCTTATATCATTTAATGAACTGACAGCCTTTTGTGTAATCTTCAGTGTGTTTGCCATTAGACATTACTTTGGATTTCTTTGTTTTATAAAAGCAGTCAGACTATTTTGCAACAGGTAGGATTTAGTTTACAGCAGTTTCCTGTTCATTTCTATGGTATCTGCAAACAGGTACTGACTGTTGCACAACTCATAACAGAAATTCTATAATGTAAAGGCTGTGATGTGAGCAGTTATCAAGCCACACTTGATCCAAGTGCCCATTGTGCCTTTTCCGATGGTAGAGCGTTGAAACTAAACTTGCTTGGTATCTCCCAATAATAAGACCATCTCTGGTATCATTTCATTTGATGTTTTTTGCCTTTATTAATATATGACAGGACGAGAGAAGGGGCGGGATTAGGAGAGGTCCTCGAGCTGGGATTCAAACTCTGGACGCCCATAGCACAACAGCACTATACAGTGTTTTCACAACACGTCATCAATCAGCCATATTGGCAGCACAGAACATAAACAATGCCACTGAACCTAATGAAACATATTCACATATTTCGCTGATTATTGCTGCTGAAAATAGTCAATTATTGTCATGATTTGGGCTGTACTAATCAGTTGGACCAGGAAAAAACATTTTAGACTGCCAAAAGTTATAACAAATCAAGGAGAAGAGTGCAAAAAACTATCTGAAGAAAGAAGGCATTTGTGTTTGGCCAAACTGAATCAGGATTTCCAGGGCAAGAATCTTGACAACGTTAGTATTTGTTCTTATCATTTCCGGGAAGGTAGGTAAAATATTAGGCTAATATCTTAATTAATACTGCTCGTACATATCTTTACCACCTATTTAAACTACCTAACTTTAGTTTGTCAAAATATTGCACCCTTTCCTGCTTAATAAGTCCTTCACTATAAGATTTAGAGGCTTCCACACATTTTTCCATGGTTTAGACAGCATAAATTGGCAGAATAAGATATTCAGTAGTACGTTAAGCATGCAATCCATGCTGTTGTTTATATCCAAGTATTGCCAATATGGCCGTGGTAACTGACCAAATCGTGACGTAAGTGCAAACCCTGTATATGTCAGTGTACTGCCCACAAAGCTATTAGCATTAACATAATTTAATTTCTGGCATGATTTGTTACCAACTCTGTTCTACTGTTTATGCATATAGTGAAGGATGAGAGAAATGTGTTTTATTCATAAAAGTGACGTGACGTGTAGCCAAATATAGTGTGCCATACTTGGAATTTGTGCTCTGCATTTATCCCTCCAAGTGCACACCCAGTGATTAGTGAACACACACACCCTGTGAACACACACCCGCAGCAGTGGGCAGCCATTATTGCCATGGTGGCCGTGAAGCAGTTGGGGGTTCAGTGTCTTGCTCAAGGGTCTCACCTCAGTTGTGGTATTGAGGGTGGCAAGTGACAAGTTTGGCTTTCAGTGAAATATTACCAGCGACGACTAAACTTATTTTGTTTGCTACTCACCACAAGAATAGCGAAGTATGTCAGGTGATTACAGTGACATTCTGTCTCAGTGTCAAGGATTTGAACAGTTTCACAGCCGTCATATCTCCAGTTTTCTTCACGATCTGCAGAGACACATCAACAGAACAGTCAGTAATTGGGCTTCAGCCAGCATTGAAACATTTGCTTGATGTCTAATGCTGAGTGTTGATGTGTCTATGAACATGAAAACCTGAGCGCACCTAGTTTTGCGTCCCATGAAACACATCTTCTAGAATAGTTAGCCTGTGAAATGAAAAAGAGGAGGTCAGGAAGAAATGCATCCATAGTCAGAGCAGCTAAAAGAGAGTGGTTTGGCACAGCACTCTTGTGATTCAAATGCTGAAAACAACATTATCAATTTTATCAGGCTTCACCTCACCAGCCTAGTCATGTGGTTTTCAGTGTTAAGGAAATGGCAGACGTTTAGTCTACTCGTTAGAAAAGGATGTGAGGTATAGTTGTTGCTAAGCTTATAAATAGCCTTTCAGACATCACAACTAATTATGGTATACCTTGAGAAAGTATTAAAAAAACGTGAACATGCACAAAAAGACTTACTGGGAGAGCAGAGTGATGAAACCTGATTTTGACAGGTTCTGGGAGGTCTTTGATGATCTCATTCTCCACAGAGAGTCCAACTATGTCATCCAGAATAGTTGATTTAAGTGCTCTCTACACAACACAAATACTGTTATGTCATACTGTACATTGCTGTATATGTTGGTAAGCTAATGAAAGCTAAATAATCCACATGATATACCTCTGCTTGACAAATATTGTCCTACCTTAAATAATGTTTTGTCTTTGTAGTAAGTACACACCACTTTGGATGTGCTCCTTGATTTAGATTTCAGACAGGATGGAAGATATACAGAGGGTATCTTGTTTGATGCTTTAGTTTTAGAGGCCTGGAATGCAACATATATATTTATTCATATGCTAGAAAGAGACCTCCCTGTGACTTAAAGGTTATGCTTCTAAAAGGTCAAATGATATTTACTGATAGAGTGAGTCCTGTAAAATCCTCTTTTATCTCAATGATTGTGCTCTGAGCGCAAGGTAGATCCAGCTGGTCTGTTTTGTTGGATTTCATTACTACTTCCTCTATCCTGCAAGCACACACAAACAGATACATATAGACATGATCAACATGTTTTTAAAAAAGTCATTATAAAAAGTTATTCTTACACATTCACACGTGTGGAGAAAAAGCAGTGTGATATTTTTTTTTTTTTAAAGTATAAGGCATCCTTTCTCTCCACTTCAGAAATGAGTAAGTGTCAGATTCATAAAGCTACGCTGCACCGATGCCACATTCCACTACCTTTTTCATTCAAAGAGAACATTTCATTTATAGTATTTTGGAGGGCTGTGGAGGGTGTTTACGTACGTGTTATGGTTACAATAAAAACCCACAGTAAACACTTTTTGTAACCACACAATATGTACACACCTATTTCTGCATTAAATAGATTATGCATAAAACGATACTAAAACATTTTATTAAGATGTCTTAAAATATCGACTGAACATGCACAATAAACAAGGGGTATACACAATAAATAAGATATTGAAGATGTGTTTGATGTATTGAAAATCCAACAATACACTTGGCAGTCCATGCATAAAAAGTGAGCAGAAGTTAGAAAGCCTCATTGGTTCAGTTTCCTGTTTGCGGCTCAACCTCTGTTTTTCACTCATAAGCATGTTTTGATTGCGCTCTTATGAACATGCACAACATCACCTCTTGCTCTCTGCATGATAGACCACATCAGTTCATAACACTGTAAAGTAATAAGGAAACCAAAAAACTGAAACAAAATGATGATTTCCTTACATGTTTGCTCCACCGGGCTTCTGACTAGCCTCATCACAGAATTTCTCCTCTGTAAGTGGGGAAAACAGAAGAAATATATTGAAAGTAAAATTAGTTACATGCCCGGTATGATCTGTAATTCAAAAATTATATTAAAAAAAAAATTAAGACAACAAAATGTAACATTAAATTAAAGTTTCTTACTACAGTTGATTGAATCTCCTCGAAATATATATTTTTCAGTAACATCATATCTGATCACATCGCCGTGGATGCTGCCATTCACAATACCATGCAGAGAACCATTTTCTTGTTTATCATGTGAGAGGTCAGTGCAGCAGTTTCCTTGAAGTCCATGTGATTCACACAGAGTGTGACTGTTTCCATTCACCTCCACTATCAGCCGGTCCAGCAGTGGCTCCCAGAACACACAGAAATTACTTTGTTTTTTAAGAGGGTTTGATTTTAGAGGGATGGATGAAGATTGTGTGCACTTGGCTGTGATACTGCCCTGAATAGAGAGCGTACTCTCATTGGCTGAAATCTCAATTTCCTTACAGCCTGTTTTCAAATCATACTTCAGATTTTGGGATGCACTGCCATGGCGCCATGTTCCACACATCTTAAAGTCTCTGTCATTATCCATTGCTAAATAAAATATAGTAAAATAAATAAATAGTAAATAAATATATACATTTTAAGCTGCAAAAAATAGTAAATAAATAAATACATTTTAAGCTGCAAACTTTAATAATTGAAGAATTCTAAAGATATTTATAAACTATCACATTTTTGCAGTTATCAAGTATGCATTTTCATTATAAAAATAGATAAGTTAAGATACTAAACAACAATGTGCAGCTAGTACAATTTTTTTTTTTACTTCCTCAGTAATCACCTGTACCTACCTTGACCCAAAATGAACAAAAGGCAGGTGATTATCCACATTCTTACAGTCTTTGAATACTGCTCCATTGTAGCTCATAGATGTTGCCTGAAAAGCAACAGAGAACACTGTTAAAGAGAAATGAAAAAACACACAATAGAGATTTGCATTAGCATCCCATATGAATAGGAAATCGTGTTATCAATATCAGTTCCTTCCTCTTACCACCTCATTTTACTAAAAAAAAAACACGTCTGCTTTATCTGTAAAACAAAAACCTTCCTTTCCTCTCACAAACTCACTATTCTTGAGATAAAGTGGCAGCCATCTAGTAACACATCTATTCCTGGGCTCTTATCAATGAGAACACATACATGCAAGGGTAAAAATACATTCTGATGCACGCAAGGCTGCAACTGCCATCTCTTATCGATGATAACAGACAGACTTTCTTTCGTGACAAAGGGACTATAGAGATGATATTGCAAATGCACACATTCCATGCAACACACAGATGTGATGCCATCTTTATGTCACAATCTGTGTAGTCCTCATGCTCAAAACTAAAAGCGTGGCTCATTTCTACGAAAAAATGAATCATAATACACTGTCAGTACCAGTGTGCTAAAATACACAGTGACAGTGGATGAGTCAGACACTGAATGTCATGTTTTCTGACCTGACTCAGCACAGGTCACTGAGGCACACCACAGGTCCACAAGTCATTTCTGCAAATCTGACTGTTAAAAGCTCATGTTTCTTTCTCACGTTGGTGAGACACCTTAAAACTGTGACATGCATCTTAGAAATTAGAAATGTGACGAGATCCGATGTGTCTCGCAAGACTAGTCGGATCTCGTGACGATATCCTTGCAAAACATTTTGCAGTGTTTACATTAGAGCTGCACGATTAATCCTTTAAATGTCGAGATCTCGATTTAAACACCGACGCGATCTTATTTCTGAACGACAACGATTTAGCTATGTCTATTATGACTGTTTCACATCGCGAGTGTCAGTGGATCGTGAGAAGCACGTTTTGTCGCTGCCCATGTTAATGAATCAGAGGGTCGGGGTAAATGTGAACGCAGAAAGAGCAACACAAACAGTCTTTTCAACCACATTATAATCATTATTTCTGTGTTACATAAATTTAAATAATAGAAGTACTGGGATAAAAGTTTATAGTTTGGGTATAAACACTTATTGTCTACAGTAGCGATCAAAACGAAAGTGTCTTAAAACTCGTATGTATTGTATCGCTTATCCTCTTCCGCCAGGAGGTGGCGACAACTGCCCGTTTAAAAAAAAAAGTATGTCATTGAATCATTCATTCAGGAGATTTCAATAGTCAAACAAGTCTTAATGAAGTGAGACACCGCCTCCTTCATTGAATGCTTTTTTTTATTATTATTATTTTGTTTAAATGAATATATGTTTTTAAAAGACTTAAGCAATGAACAGTTTGTCAGAACCACTAGTAAATTACGTTATTTTGTTTAGTTTTCTAATCTTTTTTTCTCCAGAATCATTGCCTCCAATTTATTAAAAACAACTGGGATTTTCAGTTTATCCAGAATCGTGAAGCTCTTGCTTAAATGTTGTTTATTACTGCATGTAATTCATTAAAATGGAAGATCTTGGATGGCCAAGCAAATTTTCATTTCTTTAAACAGCAAAGTACGTGATTTAACAAATAAGGTCTTCCATCCTGTGGGTAACAGCCACGGGGTCAGTGATACTTGCTTCGACACTTTAATTAGTTCTCACCTATGTAGCGCAGATCTGCTGTTTCGCTTTCCTGCATGTTGACCTTTAAGTCTTTTTAGAGTTATGAGCCAAACTAGTTGAAATGAAACTGTAGGAGAATATAGCACACTGTAAAGATCAGACACCACTGTGGCTTTCCTGCATTTACCAACTTCAAGCACAAACATGCGTCAACCTGTTGTGGCAGGCATTATGCAAAACACAACACCTGCAGCTACTCGATCTGGTCTGACGATGAAACTACTTGATGTGCTTTCCCACTGCTGCTACTATTATGAGATGTGTTCTAGAACTACTAAACTACTATGAAACTGCATGCATGCATAAACAAAGAGAATGAGAGCAAGCAAGATAAAAGAGGTACTGATATCAAATGACTGCTAACTGTGTAGAGAGAGCAATGCGAAAATATCTAAACAACAAATGTGCACAAATAAATCTACTTGTTTATCTACTTCCTTCCACCAGACTGACTTGACAAAATTCTGCAACATATTTAATGATTATTGATTATTACAAGTGTCAGAAATATGCGTAAGAGATTTCTAGAAGTGTTTGTACACAAAGGTAGCTTATACTAACACTGTAGCAACAAATATTCTTGGGTTTAAGGGAAGCTGCCTATTTTTAAAGGATATATTAACATTTTGGACATATTGGACACTATGCCCTGTATTGAGAGCCTTTTTGAAAAGGAATAATTTTCAAAATGAAAAAAATATAGCTAAATATTGCTGCAAGCAGTGATTATCGGGGTTCAAGCTTTTTAAGACATTTAAGCACATAAGAAAAAAGACATTACTTATTTATTATTATTATTTAGCAAACCTAAGACCACCTAAATCAATGATTAAAAAAGCTTTTTTGGCAAATCCAGGTATTTTTAAAGGGGTCATCGGATGCCCATTTTCCACAAGTTGATATGATTCTTTAGGGTCTTAATGAAAAGTCTCTAATATACTTTGATTAAAAATTCTCAATGGTTTTGTAAAACAACACCCTTTTTACCTTGCCAAAATCAGCTCTGCAAAACTCATCTCATTCTAAGGGGTTGTTCCTTTAAAAGCAAATGAGCTCTGCTCGCCCCGCCCCTCTCTTCTCTATGTGGAAAGACGGTCTTGTTTACATTAGCCGCATTTAGCCGCTAAACTTCTTAACTACCACGTTATACGGAACGGCAATCGCAAAGATTCATAAAAAAACGCTTATACTCACTTCTGCTGTAAGTGAAGCTGGATCACGAATGATTCGCGTGAACATAGACGGATATATGTAGACCGGAGAGGCGCATTCCCTTCACAAACAAACGTAATCTACTGCATCTTCAGCAGCTCAGATGTCGGGAGTAAATGATGACCACTATGTTCATTATTACATCCAGCAACACAACACCTAAATCGCTCAATCGGAGATATTCTTGTCTAACTTACATCCCTGCTCTGGCATCAAAACATGGAAAGTTACTGGACTGTGACAGCTGGTTTAAGGTAAGAGCTCATGTCAGTCAACTATCGTGGGAGCGGCCTCTGTCGGTGTGACGGCACAACGACAGGCATCTGAGAACGGCTCGATTTGAAAAAGGGGATATTGTTTTTACAGATTAATTAAAAACCACTGCATGGATTTTTATCATTATAGGGTAGATTTGTACATACACTGCCAACACACATTAATGTTCAAACAACATGAAAAAGTGAACTTAGCATCCGATGACCCCTTTAACGTTTATGAATATTATAGCGCCACCCGTGGTCCGATCTCCATAAAATATATATATTTTTTATATATTGGGTATATTTGGACACGGCTCTTTTTTAAACAACCCCCTTATAGCTACCCAAAGGGTAAAGTTAAATTTTTTTTTGGATAATTATTGATCTAGACCAGGGGTGGCGAACGTTGGTCCTGGAGAGCCGCAGCCCTGCATAGTTTTGCTTCAACCCTAATCAAATGCACCTGAACAAGCTAATCAAGCTCTGAAGGGTTACTAGAAAGCTACAGACAGGTGAGTTTTCATTAGGGTTGGAGCTAAACTCCACAGGGCTACGGCTCTCCAGGACCAGAGTTCGCCACCCCTGATCTAGACAGTCCAATGAATTGTGCTGCAGTGCTTACATTGAGGTTAAGCAAAAACCTAGGTATAATTCACAAAAGTAGTTATATAATCGAAAATAATGAACGATTTGATTGACAGCAGTGGTTCATGAGGCAAAGTGGCTCAGTATAAGGAGATCTATCAAATTCTATAAATATTATGGGGATGTGCTAACCTTGTCCAATAGATGCTCAAAATTCACTGGCTGATGGCGGCTATGTTTTTTTTTTAAATACGTGAATGTCCTCATAGACAGTTGTGGCACTTTGGACAAAGACACTGCATACCAATTTTCAAGTCAATCAGACTAACGGGTGTATAGTTATAGCCGTTTTTATGTTTTTTTTCCCACTATTATTGCGTCACCAAGTGGCCAAACTCCGCGTTTTTTTTTTTTTTTTTTTTTGTTTTGTTTTTTAACAGAGATGGGAAGTAACTGAGGACAAATACTTTGTTACTGTACTTAAGTAGATTTTTCTGGTATCAGTACTTTATTTTTCTGACTACTTTGTACTTTTACTCCTTACATTTTTACACAAATATCTGTACTTTCTACTTCTTACATTTTCAAAACAGGCTCGTTGCTTTAGTTGTTATCTGCATTTGGTGGATCACCATTCAATTACAAATCTCTAAATCATGAATCGGTTAATCTGTTCTGGCAACGCGATTCGGCTCGCGTGCGCTCCGTGTCCCCGCCAAACGGTTTCTATTAGATTAATCAATGTGAGAGACTCGAGAATGGAGGGGATCTGAGAGGAAAAACTATTAACCAGGAC
Source organism: Cirrhinus mrigala (assembly GCA_036247105.1). Taxonomy (NCBI): domain Eukaryota; kingdom Metazoa; phylum Chordata; class Actinopteri; order Cypriniformes; family Cyprinidae; genus Cirrhinus; species Cirrhinus mrigala. Next base: position 34,916,400 of record CM070013.1, on the reverse strand, counting down.
ATCAAGTGCAGGTCAGTTTCATCTGTAAATAGGCTACTGTAGTTTGTCTTTTAGTTAAGTGCTAACATCTCTTAGCAGTAGCAGCCAGAGAATTAATAATACTGCAAACTAAACTAAACTTAATTACAATTACTCAAAATACTGTATGTAAAAAGGACATCATCAGAAGGAGCTAGAGCAAAAAATCCTGGTTACTATAGTTAAACCATGGTAACCACAAATTAACCATGGTCTTGCTACACTAACCATAGTCTAACCATGAAATTTGTAGTAAAACTATGGCTGGAATCAAAACACGCTGTAACACATTCGCCAAAAAACATATTTAACAACAACATTAATTTTAATAAAATAAAAATATGATTCATGATAAAGCAATAACATGTTTAGAATAAAAATTTTTATGTAAAGATATTGTCATAATGTAATTATTATTGTGCTATTTTTGACATTTAGCCAATTTAGAAAATATAATTTTACTAAATCTATAGTATTTAAGTAATTTTACGATAAAACAACACATGGTCATAATGTAATACTTTAAATTTAACTAAAATAAAGTTATGTTATTGCAAACAGAATACAATGAGGTATTTGTTTTGCAACAAGGTGGAGAAAGTTCTGTTCATAACAGTAGATAGTTGATGGGAAAAGGGACAGGAACAAGAAAATTAGTAGAAAAAAGTAAACACACACTAAGTGAGATGCAGAGAGATATCATGGATAATAAAGAGACTGAAAAGGAAAATGGAAATGAAGGTGCAGTTCAAGAGAGAACCTTTAATTATTTTGTTTAATTATTAGGTTTATTCGGTTTTAAAACTTTAAATGTGATGGCCATACAAAAAATAGGTGGTTTCAGAATTTGTTGAGGGTGTATGGGATGGCCTGGATGTGTGTGAAATTTCACCAGCCTCAAATTTTGTCCCAGTCCAGCCCTGTTCTACATGGTGGTTGTTCGGCCTTCATACATTCATGAGCTAACAAAATTTTAAATGTAAATTATTTTGTATTTTGTGTAAATATGACTTGAGGTCCAGTTGCCAGCGTGACACTAAAACAGGCAGTACTAATGGGTACTTTTTACTTACGTACATTTCTGAGCCCATACTTCTTCACTTTAACTTGAGTAAAAAAGTGCAGTCAGTACTTCTACTTTTACCAGAGTATTTTTAAACACGAGAATCTGTACTTCTACTTGAATGAATTATGTGTGTACTTTTGCCCTTACAAACGTTCCGCTGCCCCGTATCAATGGTGAATCAAAAGTTCAACATTTTTTTTTGATAATTATTGATATTCACTCTTCAGAGAGTCTTTCAGTCGGTTGAAAAACTTAGGACTAGTTTCAAAAAATCCAAAATACCCCATAACTCAGTAGGTGACGATTGAATCCGATGTGACTTGTTCGTTGTGAACCAGGGATTCCAATGATATAAGACATTTGAGCCTTCAGGAGTTATAAACGATTTTGCGTTTTTGATCGCTGTAGCTCCAACGTCAGGCGGACTGGGGGTGAACCTTGGTGCATTGTAGACGGTGGGAGTACTACCATCCCTCCAAGTTTCAAGTCTTTATGACTTACAATTTCATCTGTAAGATTTATGATTTCATCAACTATTGTGGTTCAGACCGGAAAACCAACATTAACTACTAGATAGGACGAGAATGGAATCTTCTCTTATTCTAATTCAGATTACTTTTAGGTGGAGAATGCTGATCCTTGGTCGTTCTAACGATTATAATAGGGTTTCAGTGCTACATGCTTGAATCCCTAAAAGAAAATCAAAACAAACTGAAACCTTATTGTAATGAAAACAACCTACACAACAGCAGTAGCCATCTTTTCTATATTGTGGTTAGTTATTTTCATTTCATAGTTTTTCCACCCACATATTGCCACCAGGTACTAACAACAACGTGTCCTTACAATGCAGATGAGCAAACTACTTGGATGCAAACTAATATTCAGTTATACGTTTTTACTGTATATAGCACCTTTCAAACATATCCAATCCAATTCAAAGTGCTTTACAAGCATAAACCAAAAATTGACATGAAATATAAGCAATGAAAATAATACAAATAACAAAATGTTAGAATGGAAAATCTCAAATGTACAAAACTGATAAGAAAGAAGAAAAATGAAAAGAAACAATGAAAAAACATCAAATGTGAGCTGCTAAACAGAGAATTTGGGGAATGACAATTTACATTTTCTCCACTGTAAATTATAAGATGACACACTTGAAATACAGGAATTGTATCTTTGTCCAAACATGCTAACAATGCATGTATAAAAATGGCTATATTGGGTTTTAACAGAGCAGACTAGTCACTACCACTGAGAGTACCCAGTTCCTCTCTGCTGTGTTTGAGAAGGGTGCGTCTATGCCTCCGCCCTTTCATACCCTCTCTCCCTCTGCCATTGTTCCAGCTATGTGGACCTCACAGCAGTCAAAGAATGTCGCTTTTCTCTCCAAGCACCATTGAAAGGAAGCTGTGAAGTCTATTTATTCAAACGGGGCATGTTGGCAAATAAAGGAATTTTTGCCCAAATTCATAAAATTTTTTCAGCCTACTATGTTATTTCCCACTCAATAGCCATTTAAAAAACAAACCTCCAACAATATAACACTTCCTCTTTTAATCTTAATGACCGTGTGGAAAATTGAGTTGCGAACTCATGAGCCTCTGCTCCAGCCACCTAATTTTTTCTTGTGCTGATAATATCTCCTGAAACAATTCAACATGTTTTAGTCATGAAACACAAACCACAGAAAATTTGCATTTCAACTGCATTTCCATGACTGGTGTTGTGTCTAGCTAACAACCTGTGCAGAACAAGAATGTGAACTTTGAGATGAACTAGGTCAATCTTTTGTACTTTTCCTTTGTGACATCACTGCCAGACAAAAAAGCGAGAGGCCTCTCAGCTCGCGTCATTCCGAGCTGAACTGACAAGTAGCAGGGGCTGAGGGCAAAGGCCTTTCAACCATTTAGCGCCGACCACGTTGAAGCTAAGTTGCATTACACCAAAAAAGTTGTTGACGTTTAGCTACGCACATCAACCATCGTGGTTCAGACAGGAAAACCAACATTCAATACTAGATATAACGAGAATGGAATCTTCTCTTATTCTAATTTAATGAGCACTAAAACACTCATTTGTGTTGTAATTGGTGGTTGTACGCTTAATAGACGCCAGTTCTTCAAAAAAATGTCTTATGAATCTAAATTCAGTTCACATTTGCATTGTGCCTTCCAATATGCAGAAATAAAGAAAGCATATGTCTGTAGTAGGCATAGGCTCAGTCTTCTCAGTCAGTTATATAGAAGGCAGATAAAGGAAGCATTCCTTTCTATTGAGACGGACTAACTGGGGGGGGGGTACAGCATTGTTGAGGGTTTCACTACAGCACACAGTCTCAGTGTGTCTTTGATTTGTTCATAGCCTCGGAGTAAATATGCGGCTGCTGCTCCTCCACCTGCGCTCCAATTTCCCCAAGGAGCTTCTTGTCTCATATATTACACCAGCGAGTGTAAAATGTTAAAAACAATGTGAAAATAGAGAGAAATGCATGAAGAAAACAGAAAAGTGGCACATTTATCTTATAAAGGTTGAGGTGCGTGTTGTTCAAATCTAATCCTATTAAAGGTTATTGCATGTCGTGTGTTAAATTGATACTTGAAGCTCATTAATATGGATTATTCGACATCAATTTATCATATTTTAGCCATTTGACAGTTTCCGTTGCTAGAAACTGTCAAAACCTGTGGAAAAATACAAAAACCAAGCCCTTTTATGTGAATACAAAAGAACGACAGGAGAACGGGGCTAGTTGTCACAAGAGCTATATAGGTTTTGATAAAACAAGTGTGACCCTGGGACACAAAACCAGTATGGGTATATTTCTAGCAATAGCCAACAATACATTGTGTGGGTCAAAATTATTAAATTATTATGCCCAAAATCATGAGGATATTAAGTAAAAATTATGTTTCATGAAAATATTTAGTACATTTCCTACCATAAATATATCAAAACTTAATTTTTGGTTAATAATATGCATTACTAAGAACTTAATTTGGATAATTTAAAGGTGATTTTCTCAGTATTTTGAATTTTTTTTTTTTTTTTTTTTTTGCATCCTCAGATTCCATATTTTCAGTTGTATCTCGGCCAAATATTGTCCTATCCTAACAAACCATACATCAAAGGAAAGTTTATTTTTAAAAATTTACTCTTACGACTGGTTTTGTGGTCCAGGGTCACAAATGTTCAGTGGATTCATACTGTATACTGCTTTAATTTTGTGAAATTAATCCTTCAAAATAAAATTTCTATATCAAATAATTTTGCTATGGCTCTAAACAAGTGACTACAATGAAACCACACTAGCATCCACTGAAAAGGAAAAGATAGAAAATGACGTTTTTCATAAATATCACACAAATGCAAGTTGTCACAGTTTGTCTGTCAAGAAGATGTTACTGACTCAAATTACCCCATATAAAGTGTGTAAGAGCTTTGAGGGATTATGGAACAACATACATTGAGAATTAGACTCGGTTAATGTGTTAAATTTTAAACAGTTCACATGCAAAACAAAACAAAAAAAAAAAAAAACGGGGGAAAAACCAACATAAAACATCTTTAAATTCTATCAAAATTCTATTTACGCGGACATTTTGCTACCTGTATCAGATATTTCAGATTTCAAAATATATGAAAACATAAAATTCACAATCTAACACCTTTCTCAAAGACCGGGGGATCTGAAATCATATCATGTAACATATTCGCAAACATTGCGAAACAAGAAATTGGCTTACCGTTTATAGACAAACGCAGAACACTTGCTATCTGCCCCTCGTACACAAACACTCGCGTGGCTGTCGAAAACGGTCGCTGTTTATTTTGCGGTAATGTTCCAGACGAGACAGTACATGTCAAAACACGCGTAATATAAAACGAGCTGAAGAGCGATAAACGCAAGTGACTTTCTCACTCACAGACCCCGCGCCTACAGTGATTCAGTCCCTCAGAGCGTGTGAACGCTGAACAGAGGCACTCGTGTCAAATCATGTAGTCATGCGGAAAGCGGAGGTAGACACTACTACGAGCTCGCTCTCACAACGGTTTCATAGAAACACTCCACCAGAGACAATTACATGGCAGCATGAAAAACCGTAGTAAAAAAAAAGGTTGTCAAAACTGTTGTAACTTTAAATAAATAACAGGGCTGTATCATAAAAACTTCCGGCTAGATGCAGTATAGGTATAGAGAGAGGGAGGAGCAATGCCTGTGAACACTGGCTATAGTTTGCATAGTCGGTTTATTTTTTAAATAGAAAACAGAAAAGATACAAAACAAGTCTTTTCTCAGTATGGCAACATGTTCTTTTCAAGGGCAAGCTCTGTTGTCTCGGAATTTGTTACAAATTAAACCCTACAATAAAGCCATAACGTCCATGATACTGATAAGATTGCATTGCTAGGTAGGTAGGTAGGAGTGCCTCTGTGTGTGTGTGTGTGTGTGTGTGTGCTGTCTGTTGATCAGTTAGAGCACCTGGCTTCCTGTGCGTCTCAGCTGCTATTTCAACAGCGTTTATAAAGGCCAAGGTCTGACAAAGGCTTTTCTGTTTCTCCAGGAGACTCATTTTGAAAGACCATAAAAAAAGAGTCAGATATTTACACTGACGGCATGCTTGATTTTGTTTGATACGTGTCTTATTACTGCGGTTAGAAGTGAGTTATATACAGCAGAAATTACATGTATATTTATTTAAGTATATATTTTATGTATTTTTTTAAATCAAAGGTCGGTAAGATTTTTAATATTTTAAAGTCTGTTATGCTCACCAAGGTTGCATTTATTTGATCAAAACTACAGTAAAACAATAATATTGAGAAATATTAATACAAAACAAGTGTTTTCTATTTCAATATATTTAAAAATGTAATATAATCCTATGATGATAAATCTTTTTTCTGAAAAAAGACATTATTCCAATCTTCAGTGTCACGATCCTTCAGAAATCATTCTAATATGCTGATCTGATGCTTAAGAAACATTTCTGCACTTTTTAAAGAAAAGTTTAAAAACAAAAGGACAAAAAAGATAAGTAATCTGTCCTACGATCTGTCATAGCTGTTAGACATAGACATCTTGATAAAGCATTAACCCAGCAAAATACGCAAAAATAAAAAAAAAATTCCGATGTTGACCCGTATTAGTCATAGACTAGAGTTTAATTTCAAATTATGTTTTTATACATGACTAAAAGCTGTAAACTGGTCACCACATCCTGAAAAGAAATAAGAAATTCCCTTTCGCTATTTAACATGCATGGTTAAGCTATAGACAATGTGTAACTTGTTCCCCAAGAGGACATTAACCCCTTTCAGCAAGGTTTCAAATTGCTACTACGGGGTTTATGTCTAAACTTGTACACTGGGTGAAAAAAAAGAGACTTTTCAGCTCCAGTCTAGCTGTTAAGCATCTCACTATGCATTTTGTTTTCAAAGTTGTCAGTTTTATTACAGTTTAAGCTCACAACAGCACCAATGCTGAACAGACAACTGCTTTACAACAATGTATTCACAGCATTTTTCACACTGTGGCTTTGCCTCTGTGCAATACAGTGCGTGCATAGCTAGATAGATATTCTACTGCTCACGCACACTCACAGACAAACAGTTTTGGTACATCAGGCCATTTTAGAATGTTAAAGTATATTTTAACCTAGTCTAAAACAACACTGAACAGACGGCAACTAGTGCAGATGGTATATAGTGCAACGGCAACTAGCCAACAAAGACAGTGGCTCTGCTTTTTTGTTGCCTCTCTCAGCCTTTGTGAAGTAGCGCTGACTCCCACTGTGTAAATCCATGGTGATCTCACAAGCCAGGGGAACTCCAAATGATGTTTATAAAGTGAGATTAAGGCTACCAGCATGAAAGATAAACACCAACGCAAAAATACAAAACCTGCAGGTTCATACACACCCAAAAATGCTTTTTCACTGAATAATGGAAATAACCTTGAGGTGTTGGGACAAGACACAATTTACTTGTCCTACACCTACTAGTTGTTCTATGTGGACTTTGAAACATTAAACATCTGTGTTGCTGTTCTGAACATGAGGCTGTTTTGCTTAACAAACACAAACATGCTTTAATATTCTACTTTTCTTTTTAGAATGTGTTTGAGTAGACTGGAATATATTCCAATATGTGTATAAATACGAGTGTGAACCAGCTGAAGCATCATAAATAAAAAAGCATTTTTGTATTAAATAATTATTTTATGTATAAAACAATAACAACAACAACAAAAACCAATAACATTTTAATGATAAAAATATTCATACATACGTACGTACTGTACATACGATAATATAATCCAAAACTATATTCACTCCCTGCTATTGACACACAACACTAATGACACTGTAGCTGCTATATCTCGTTCTATGTATTTTTCCCCATTTCTACTTCTCTTTTTACCTATTCTAGCTTTCTGTTTCTTTTTGCCATCCCTCATCCTGCTGTGGTAAGTCAGGAGGTTTTTGTATGTCATTGTGGTGTCTGCTTAGCTGCAGCAATCGCATGATGTCTGCAACAATACAGTCTATGGTCAGCAGTCGGTTAGTCTGTCATCTGACATATGGATTTACCAACAACCTCCCCCAAACAGATGGATACCCCCACCCCTGCATTATTAAAATTCATTCAAAGACTGAATCAGCTGCTCTCGTCTCGTGATTGGATCTGGGAATTGGTCATTCTGCTGTCACCATGGTTATTTGATTGACTAGTGACTCGCTGTTTAAAGCTGGTCCCATGGGGTCTATGGTCAATTCTGGGGCTGCCAGCGCTGTAAGTGGTGAATTATTCTGGTTTATTAATAGCTTAGAGTGAGAGGTTGCCAGGGTTGGCTTAATCTGATTTTATGACTGCAAGTCCACTGCATCAAAGAAAAGAAAAAGGACCTTTGATTGCATACATATTCAGCAAATTTACATTGTCAACACAGAAATTAAGTTGAGCTCACAAATGGAGTTGTGTTCTGAAGCCCTTGAAGACACGGACTGGGTGAAATGTTCTACAGCTTTAAGGATTATGTAACTACTATCAAATGTCTAGTTCTATCCCACCCATGCATTGAAACTGTGTTTACTGAAGCAGCTTGAATGCTTAACAGGAAGGAAGGAAACGCAACTGGAGAGATAGTTAGTGAAATTAGTGAAAATGCGATTTCGGTAAACATTACATGAAAACATTCCAGTCCCCCTCCCTTGAGCACGCAGAGAGAGACATAATATCCTGACAGGACAGTGTAGTTTGGATTTTACAACCACTAGAGGTCACCAATACCAGTCTGAAAAATATTATTTCAGCCTGATCTCAATTTTCATTTATTCATTCATTTACTGATTTAACTTATAACATTTTTCATGTGTCGCTATGTGTCGCTTAATTTCCAGCAATATCATAGACTTCCCAGATAGCACACATACGTCTGCAAGATGTCTGTTAAAGATCTCTTGATCTGGAAAGCATCTGCTGTGTCCGTTTTACATGCATTCTAAATCATAAACATCTTAAAGACATCTAATATACGTCTATATGACATCTGATGGGAAACGTCCAATAGACGTATTGCAAACACTAAAAACTCCGTCTTGCAGATGTAAATGCAGATGTCAAATAGACGTGTCTGTGATGTATGTGTGCTATCAGGGTTGACTGCACAGATTTTAGGCTATTTGAACTGAACTGAGCTGGACGATGACATCACTGACTCAAAGATGAACTGACTTTAACATGAGTTAAACTGAGTGTTTACTATTGTCCTATTGTCCTGCTGTGTTGCATTATCGACACAGTATTTTCCTGTTAAATCCTGTAAAGCTGCTTTGACACAATCTGTGTTGTAAAAAGCACTATATAAATAAATTGACTTGACTTGAGATGTGTCAAATAATGTACATGCACCCTCTCACTGATATAAATGTCTTCATTTTGTGTGTGTTTGTGGAAACAATTTTAAACATTTTTAAAAGTGTGCTAGTCTTACTGTAAAATTACTGTTTTGGATCTTTGGCTTAGCTATCCTTGCAGTCTGTATTCATGTTACGTAAGCAATAACACAGTACTAGTCAAAACAACAGTACGATTGCAAGTTTTATGGAACTATTCTGCAATAGGTCCATAAAAACAAGAAGTTGATATAACTTACAACAATCTCTAACAAAGCAAAAGCAGATCTATTGCTCATCTTAGTAGTGGTGTTTCCTACCTGAATTAATCAGTTTGAATCAGAAAGAATCAATTGATTGAATGAATGATTTTTTTGAATGAATTAATGAATGTATGAATGAATGATTCGTATACAAAAAAAAAAAAAAAAGGTCAACACCTTGTGTAAATAATATTAATAATTTTTAACACTGCCAAGAATTGTAAACAGAGAAGTTTTTGCAATAAATGTATTTTTGAACAGGACATTTAGGACAGCCCATGTTTTCTACAAAGTAAAACCAGAAAATCGAGGATGTATGACGTCATTGGCAAGGACACAATTCATTTCACTAGTTAAAATTGCTTATTTCTCTGTTTTTAAACTTTCTTCGAAACATTTTGGATAATGTCACAGGTTAGCAAAATATACAACATTGTTTTAGTGGTTTTTGGATATTTCAATAAAAAAATCTTACATGTTGTGCCTTTAATAATAGTTTAATGTTTTCACACACACAAAAATAAAATATGTGTAAAATTCATATGCATATTTGTACAATTCAACAGAATTGAAATATAGGCCTACACAGGACACAGTCATAAAGACTATATTATAAAAATATAATTTATATAATTTATTATTTAAAAAAAAAAAAAAACCTGTAAACTCCAAAGACTTGTGTCGACATACATACAGGTGCTGGTTATTTAATTAAAATATCTTCAAAAAGTTGATTTATTTCACTAATTCCATTCAAGAAGAGAAACTTGTATAGTGCATACCTTCATTCCACAGGACCTTCAGGACGTTTTAGAGCACTTCATGCTTCCTGCTGCTGACCAACTTTATGGAGATGCAGATTTCATTTTCCAACAGGACTTGGCACCTGCACACAGTGCCAAAGTTACCAGTACCTGGTTTAAGGACCATGGTATCCCTGTTCCTAATTGGCCAGCAAACTCACCTGACCTTAACCCCATAGAAAATCTATGGGGTATTGTGAAGAGGAAGATGCGATTATGCCAGACCCAACAATGCAGAAGAGCTGAAGGCCACTATTAGAGCAACCTTGGCTCTCGTAACACCTGAGCAGTGCCACAGACTGATCGACTCCATGCCACGCCGCATTGCTGCAGTAATTCAGGCAAAAGGAGCCCCAACTAAGTATTGAGTGCCGTACATGCTCATACTTTTCATGTTCATACTTTTCAGTTGGCCAAGATTTCTAAAAATCCTTTCTTTGTATTGGTCTTAAGTAATATTCTAATTTTCTGAGATACTGAATTTGGGGTTTTCATTAGCTGTCAGTTTTAATCATCAAAATTAAAAGAAATAAACACTTGAAATATATCAGTCTGTGTGGAATGAATGTATACATTATACAAGTTTCACTTCTTGAATGGAATTAGTGAAATAAATCAACTTTTTGATGATATTCTAATTATATGACCAGCACCTGTATATATATATATATATATATATATATATATATATATATATATATATATATATATATATATATAAACTTGTTTATAAACTTATATAAAAGTGCTCTTATTATGCCTTTTCAAATATTACCTTTCATGCAGTGTGTCATGTAGCTGCAAAGTTGTGAAGCCGACAGTGCACGATAAATAAAGTTATTGTCTATCAAAAAAAAGAGTCGGCTCACCGTCGCCTGAAAGAGTCGTCAGGAATTTGAATCTTTTTCTGTTAAGGCCATATACGTCACGAAGTAACACATTTGCATAATGTCCGCCCATGTTCTATGTTGCGAACCACCTGCCCGCCCACGAACAGTAAAATTTACATGTGGTTTACCTGATGTCGAGAAGATGCTGTATCCTAAGCTGTGAGTAAATTTGTTTTACATTAACTACCAAAAGATGAATCCACAAAGATTGTATTTTCTAGCAATCATTCAAAATGCGTAGTTGTGTATGTTATTGTGTAACAACCCTGCACATGTCTTGCTAACTGGCTAACTCACGGTTCTGTAGTTCTGTTGTTCAGCTGTGGACCCACTGTAGTCTAAAAAATTTGTGATTGATGCAGCTTGACTGTCTGTCTGTCTCATTAGCTGGAGTAATGATAAAGGATGGCGCACAATGCAGCTTTCACACCGAATGCAGCAAGCGCTGCGCTATGAAACCCGCTCATTTCAATTGCTTGGGCAACGTGAGAACGGCTTGTTTCTGTGTCGACCAAAGCGCACGCGCAGCGGAGCGCACTGCTGGCATGCACGCCGTGCTCAAAGTTCAAATTAGTTGAACTTTTGCGCTCTGAAGGGCTGCAATGAGCCCAGCGGCCAGTGCAGCGCTTTCTGTGCTCGGTAGGCCTGGGAATCGATTCCAAAAAGAATTGATTCCTCGATTCCGAGGCGTTGGAAAGGTTGGAATCGATTCGGTCGACTCCCCATTCAGAGCCGTTTTTCGTTCAAACAAAGGTTATATGGGCGCCTCTCAAACGAACGGCCGCATCATACAAAGGCTGCATATCTTGGCTGCTGTCATCAAACATCGCTGAACGTCGATTCACGAAAATAAACCGAATGAAAGGAGTCGGTACTGAGCATATCTGAGTTTGAAGATGCAGCTTTGCTCGCTAATAGTGATTAGAAGTCTGATTCGTTACTTTCTAAGACTTTTATATCCTACAGTGATGGCGAAATTAGGTTCCTCCAATCTAAAAAAACAAGAATCGAAGAAGAATCGAAAACAACAGTGAGGAATCGATTCTTGGAATCGAATCCCATCGATTCCAGAACCAGGAATCGGAATCGGACTCGATTCCAAAATTTTCGGAATCGAACAGCCCTAGTGCTCGGTGTGAAAGCTCCAGTGCTGTCATTCAGTTATGGCAAGGGGCATTTAGTTTTCCGACACACGCTGTACGCCATAGACCAATCATAAAGAACTGTATGGGATCAAATTCCCGCCAAATGTATTGCAGTCACTAATAAAAAAATAACAAGCGTGAAAACAAAATTTAAAAACACAAGTAAAAATATATTGCACAAAATTTAAAAATGAAAGCAACGTTTTCAGAATAGCAAACAATGGTCACGGGTCAAAACATAATAAGCGTAGATCAAAAATTCAGTAACACAATTTAAAAAATAATAAGCACTTCATGTTTTCCTTTCTTATATTTCTCTTTTTTTCTGCTTTCATACATTTTCTGCTCATATTTTTATTTATTTACTATTATTTATTATATGTGTCTGTCTGCCAGTGCTGTACGCTTGCTTGGCGATCCGTCAACGTTGAATGAGAAAACTGGTAGATTAATTATGAATGAATGTCATGTTTTTGCATTGACTAGGCTAGATTTGACTACTGATCAATGAAAACAATAGTATTACAGAGGAGACAGTTACAGAGGCTAGGTGGATTTGATACAATGATTTATTTGCATATTGTGTTTATTTAAATAGATGACAAAAAAAGCAAAATACTGCCTACAGACAATTGACAGTTACAAGCAATATACAGCGAACTAAACAGTTGTAACTGGCATATATTACTCTTATTCATATTTTCCTCTCCTAACAGTAACAACCTTAAGACTTATCATCAGTCAGGTATGGGCGAGGCAGGCACATATAAGAGTCATTTCTCCAAGCTGGTGAATAGTGGCTGCTCTCTTTCGCGATGTGACTGTAGGCGAATAAATACAGGTGAATATAACCGCGACGGGTCGCTAGGATGGCTTATTTAACGTTAACGGATCGCGAGGCAGGTGTACAGCACTGATAGACAGACACATAACGGTGTCCTGTATAGAAAGATGTTGCACCAGCCGTCAGTTATCCATTTTCACCTGTACAAGTGTGAACAGAAGACTGAGCATTCCGCAGCTAATGCGGCGCATTGGCGTGACGTCAACGCCCCTCTACGACTGATTGGCTAGAGGAGAAACTGTCAATCAAGAACTAGTGGACCAATGATGACGCTTAAACCCTCCCTGATTTACATGAAACTCTATTATTTTTTAAATTGCGTTACTGAATTTTTGAATTACGCTTATTATTTTTCAATCCGTGACTATTGTTTGCTATTCTGAAAACGTTGCTTTCATTTTTAAATTTTGTGCAATATATTTGTATTTGCGTTTTTAAATTTTGTTTTCACGCTTCTTATTCTTTTTTTCCGTGACTGCAATACATTTGGCGGGAATTTGATCCCATAGGACTGCGCCATCTGATCAATCACAGCAGTGAGGGCTCACGGAAAGGAGGGGTTTAGAGAGACTGATTCTTCGAACTGCGTTTATGAATCATTTAGAAATGAGGTAAAATTAAATCTATTTTTGGAAAAATCTAAAGTGTTTTTTGACCTTGCATACACGTAAACCTGTTTTAGGAGTCTCATAAAACAATATTAGCAACATTTAAAAATGGCATAATAGAGCACTTTAAGGATTGCATACAGCAGATTTACATAGAAATATCGCTGAAAGACAAGGCTTGCTTTATAATGTTAAACTATTACATTCATACAAAGAATAAGATTAAAGAGATGCAGCACATAGCGTGAAGCATATGTATGATTCTGAAACAAAATGTCATTTACTTTTAATAAAAACACTCACTTATTAAACACTTCTTAATCATCTCTGCACTGTAACATAACAGATCCTCTACTCTCCCCATCCAAACTCAGTTCACATCTCTTTTTCATCCGTTCAAGAGCATAGTATCGTAGCATATAAAAAAATCCTGTTTGGATACAGAAATATTGATTATTAGTAGATTATAATCAATAACTGAGAATTATCCCTCTATATGACTTCTTAGAGATCAAAATGACTTTAACTTGTATGCATGCATTCATTTTCTATAACTGACTGGAACCTAATGAGTTGCATACAGGTAACACAGCTTACTGTTAGATTAAATTATGTAAAATTGACACAAAGCATTATCAAGGCCTTCCATAACTTTCTTGACTAAATAACAATAATATATTTATTACAAAAGTCTCACCATGACAGGAAATCACAATGCAGAAGAGGAAGAGGGTGACCTAAGAGTAAGGAAAAAAACTGCAGACACCCAGACCCCACGTTATGATAAACAGACAAGTAAGACCCCAGATACTGAAAAAAGCCATGCGGTTCGTCCTCCACACAGGCTGGTTATGTATCTTTGTAGCCACAAAGACAAGCATAACTATACCAGAGCTCACCACAACTGCTAGTAGGCCAATAATAATAATGAAATGAACCAATCTGCCCTTGTCAGAATCCAACATCCAGCACCTAAGTGAGAAAAAAAGGAAGTTTTTCTTTCTTTCTTTCTTTTTCTTTTCATTTTTTATTGCATGCAGTAGTTACATCTTATAAAAAAAAGTCTACCTACATAAAATATAGAATGGAAACATCCTCATTTGGCACCATCTTTAAGCCATAAATATCACCTATAGTAAGCAATCTACAAACAAATACAGCTGGGACACCTTAAAAAATAACAACAAAAACATTTAAAATTTAAAAATGTAAAATTTAGAAAATATAGCTATTTTAATGGGTTCTTGAATGTGTTAACCAACTCACCAAAGCCTGACGAGTAAAAGACCCATGGAGGAAGAGTTGAGCTTGATACACAGTAGATTAAAAAGAATGTGTGAAACATTTCCACAGTCATCCAGCAGAGGGTGCTGAGCATAGAATAGTACAAAAAAGTTCCTGTTATCTTACAAATGGTTTCATTTCCAGTATTTGCAAGTATACTGGTAAGGCTGAAGCACAGGTAAAAAAAAAAATGTTGCCACCACCAGAGCACGATGCACCAGTATGGACTTGTCTTTCTCACCACTGGAGTACAGAAAAAGCAATAGAGACAAAACCAGAAATAGAAATAAAAAAGGGGGCAGATTCACAACAGAAATAAAAGAATAAGCATTTATTGATGTTAGCCACTCAATTCTATTACCTTCGTTTACCGAGCCAATAGAAGAGAATCAAGCAGCTATCTAATGACATGGCACAACCCGCAGCGGTCATGAACGTCAGATCCTGTAGATAGGAAACTGTAGCCTTCTGTTCCACTTGCTAACGCGTTGAAGAAAAATAGACAAGGTATGAAACTTACAGTATCATTACATTTATGTGGTGTAATCTGTTAACACACTGTCCCAATGGCTATGCATATTCCAAAAGATGAGAGAAATAGCCTACTTTTTATTCATAAATTCAAGAAATGTATTCATTTATTCAAGTCTGTCTCTCAGTGAGAAATTACCAGCACTGAGTAAAAAAACACTTAATTAATTTCATTTTCTTGGTAAAGCTGCTACTCACCACTAGAATAGTAAAGTATGCTAGGTGATTACAGTGGCATTCTGTCTCTGTATCGTGGATTTTAACAGTCTCACAGCCGTCATATCTCCAGTTCACTTCATTATCTGCAGAAACACATAAACAAAACAGTCAGTAATTGTGCTTCAGCCAGCACTGAAACATTTGCTTGATGTCTACTGAGTGTTGATGTGTCTATGAAGACTTGAGCGCACTTCGTCTTGTGTCCCATGAAACACATCTTCTAGAATAGTTAACCTGTTACATGAAATAGGAGAGGTCAGGAAGATAATGCATCCGTAAACATACAGTATAGTGACTCATCATAGCTATTGCACAGTTAAACTCTTAAATTCTGTATGGGTAAATGAGGCTTTTGTGATTTAAATGCTGATAACAACATCAGCATGTTTATCAGGTTTCATCTCATGTGGTTTTCAGTGTTAAGGAAATGACAGACATTTAGTCTACTCATTAGAAAATAATGTAAGCTATAAGTTGTGGCTAAGCTTATAAATAGCCTTTCAACATCACAACAAATTATGGTATAACTTGAGAAAGTATTTTTAAAAAAGTGAACATGCTCAGAAAGACCTACTGGGAGAGCAGAGTGATGAAACCTGATTTTGACAGGTTCTGGGAGGTCTTTGATGATCTCATTCTCCACAGAGAGTCCAACTATGCCATCCAGAATAGCTGAATTAGATGCTCTCTACACAACACAAATACTGTTATGTCATACTGTACTTTGCTGTATATATTGGTAAGCTAATGAAAGCTAAATAATCCACATGATATACCTCTGCTTGACAAATATTGTCCTTCCTTAAATAATGCTTTGTCTTTGAAGTAAGTACACACCACTTTGGATGTGCTACTTGATTTAGATTTCAGACAGGATGGAAGATAGACGGAGGGTATCTTGTTTGATGCTTTAGTTTTAGAGGCCTGGAATGCAACATATATATTTATTCATATGCTAGAAAGAGACCTTCCTGTGACTTAAAGGTTATTTGAACTTTCTGCTTCTAAAAGGTAAAGTGATATTTACTGATAGAGTGAAATTGAGTCCTGTAAAATCCTCTTTTATCTCAGTGATTGTGCTCTGAGCGCAAGGTAGATCCAGCTGGTCCATTTCATTGGATTTCATTACTACTTCCTCTATCCTGCAAGCACACACAAACAGATACATATAGACATGATCAACAGATATATAAGTATTATAAGTTATTTTACATATTCACATGCAAATGGAGAAAAACAGCATGATTATGAAAACATATAAGTGCAAGTTTTGAAGTGGTTATTAATGCATCAGTAATCCAACAATGCCCGTGGAGGTTCATGCATTAAAAGTGAACATATAAGTTTGAAAGCCATTCTATTCATGGGTTCAACTTCCTGTTTTTCACTCATACTAATTTTGTTATGATTGTGCTCATATAAACGTGCACAATATCACCCTTTGCTATCTGCATGATAGCTCACATCAGTTCATAACACTAAAGTAATAGAGAAACTATCATTTAAAGGAAAATAATGATTGTCTCACATGTTTGGTCCTCTGGACTTCTGACTTGCCTTATCACAGAAGTTCTCCTCTGTAAGTGGGAAATTAAACATGCTCAGAAAGACTGAATTAACAAGTGAGCTCAGTCAGCGTAACTTTTTGATATCTATAATTTTCAAATTCTAAATTTCTTACTGCAGTTGACTGTATCTCCTCGAAATGTATATATTTTCATGACATCATAACTGATGATATCGCCATGGATGCTGCCATTCACAATACCATACAGAGAACCATTTTCTTGTTGCTCTAGTGAGAGGTCAGTGCAGCAGTTTCCTTGAAGTCCATGTGATTCACACAGAGTGTGATTCCTTTCATTCACTTGCACTATCAGCAGGTCCAGCAGTGGCTCCCAGAACACACAGAAATTACATTGTTTTTTAAGAGGGTTTGAATCTAGATGAATGGATGAAGATCGTGTGCAATTGGCTGTGATACTGCCTTTAATAGAGAGCGTACTCTCATTGGCTGAAATCTCAAGTTCATTACAGCCTGTTTTCAAATCATACTTCAGATTTCGAGATGTATTGCCATGGTGCCATGTTCCACACATCTTAAAGTCTCTGTCATTCTCCATTGCTGAACAAAATATAGTAATAAAGGAAATGTGTGTTAAGCTGCAAACTTTGTTTTAAAAATTCTGAAGATATTTATGACAAACTATCACATTTTGTTGCTACTACATGGACAAGCCCAAAATATGGAAAAACAGAATTAATTCCCCTTCTCTATTATCTGGATAGTGTAGTTAGAGTAATTCTCTGTAAGTTGGTCTTTATTTCTTATTTTCTCTTTTTGTTTGTAATGTGGAATCATAAGAACATTTCATTACCTCATTCTGCTATCCTTACATTATTTTTAATTCTATCTATATTTTCTTACCTAGAACCAAAGTGAACAAAAGACAGGTGATCATCCACATTCTCACAGTCTTTGGATTCTGCTCCATAAATGGTGCGTGAAAAGCAACAGAGAATTCAGTTCTGAAGAGATGAAAACGTACTCAATGACATGTCTTAACAGTCAGACATGGGTTTCCTATATAAATATAATACCACTTGAAATGTCATAAAATCTCTAATGGCTCTGCTCTGTCACAAACTCAGAATTCTTGAAAAATAGTATCACAGTCTCAGTCACAGGCCACATCAAGTAACATATTCCCGCAGTTTTATGAATGAGAACACATACAGTATATTCATGCATTGTTAAAAATGCATCAGTTTGTCAGATAAATATGACATCTACTAATACTTGCTTCAGTTATCTATAAGTTAATGGTGGAACAGTATCTTTTGCCATGTATGCATAACATAAAGTCTTCATGTTATAATAATACAAACACCTTTATATACAGTGTCTTGCGAAATTATTCATACCCCTTCATTTTTTTCATGTTTTGTTATATTGCTGCCTTATGTTAAACTGTTTTAAATTAGCCTACTTTTTTCCACATCAGTGTACACTCCTTGCACCATAATGACAAAGCAAAAACAGAATTGTCACAACTTCATAAATTTATTAAAAATTAAAAACTACAATAAGTACTCAGTACTTAGCTGAATCACCTTTGCAGCCTCACGTCTTTTTGGTGTGAAGCGACAAGCTTTGCACATCAGCATTTGCCAATTTTTCTCCCATTGTTCTACTCACCTATTCACCTCTCAAGCTCTGTCAGCTTGGATGGGGGCAGATTAGGGTTGTGCCGATAGACGATAGTATCGTGTATCGACGATAGTCAGAGATATCGCCTGTTGCTGATGCCTTTGACGATAGGAAGACGATTATCATTATTATCCGTCAACAAGGCACCTAACTTTAGCGATGCAGCGCAGAGAGTCGGTTCTAGGATGCTTCAGAAATGTGCGGCCGTATAATCACAAGCATAGAGAGGCCAGGTCGCCTTAACGCGCCGCAGACGTGTGCAGTGAAAATGGGTAAGAGATTTTCATCATACAGTACGGTGTAGATAGATTAACTGATTCTAACGGGAGTGTTATATTATATTAGCATTGCACACTCATTAGGACAACAGAGATAGTAAAACGTGGTTCAGTCTGAATTAATTACGATATATCAGAATCGGTCTGTATATAGTAAACAAACATTCACCTCAGTAACATCTATACGCGTTAATTAGAATTACGATGCGATCAAATGGCGCTAAACATATGCACGTGAATTACACGGGCATCACTTCTCCACATTCTATATTAACTGAACTACAACATCAACTGATGACAACGATCAGACATACAGCGGTAACATTATCGCAATATGACGGGTAAAGAAAGATACATTCATTTTCATTCATGCACGCACATTTACCACTCACTGAAGATAGCAATGAAACCGAAAGTAAACTTGAACCTCTCCGGCAGAACTACAGTCAGCGCTTTGTACAAGCACAATGTAGTCACATGCCCAATAGCAAGTCTACCTTTACAAAACGAATAAGGAATTTAGTACATAGGTAATTAAATAAATTAGCACGATAGTATCGTGTATCGGCGATCTCTCAGGCTGACGATAGGACGATATGAAAATTGAGCATATCGCCCAACACTAGGGCAGATGCACACTTTTTTTTTTTTTTTTAGGTTTCTCCAGAAATATTTGATTGCATTCAAGCCCAGGCTCTGGCTGGGCCACTCAAGGACATTCACAGAGTTGTCTATAAGCCACTTGGAATTGTGATGCTTGTGATGCATGATGCTTGTAATTGAGGTTCATCACACCAGAGAATCTTGTTTCTCACAGTCTGAGGGTCCTTCAGTTGCTTTGTTTTGCAAATTCCAAGTGTGTTTTCATGTGTCTTCACTGAGGAGAGGATTGAGATCGGTGGAGTGTTACAGTGACCTTCTGTAAGTTTCTCCCATCTGCATATATGATTATGGAGCTCAACTAGAGTGACCATCAGGTTCTTGGTCACCACTCTAGCCAAGGCCCTTCTCCATCAATTGCTCAGTTTGACCAGGAGGTCAGCTCTAGGAAGAGTCGTGGTTGTTTCAAACTTCTTCCATTAAAGGTAATGGAGACTACATACTTCTGTGAATCCTCAGTGCAGCAGATTTGTTTCTGAACTCTTCCCAGCTGTTAATTTTTTAAGACGTGTGTGCCTTTCCAAATCATACCCATTCAATTAAATTTGCCACAGGTTAACTTCACTCAAAGTGTAGTAACATCTACAAGCAATATGAATGCTCCTGAGCTAAATTGTCCCAGATAAGGGTATGAATACTTATGCAATGGAATCATTTAGGTTTTTAATTTGTAATAAATTTGCAAAGATGCTAAAAACCTGTTTTTTGCTTTGCCTTTATGGTGTATGGAGTATAGATTGATGTGGAAAAAAGGTAATTTAAAGCAGTTTAACATAAGAATGAAGGGGTATGAATACTTTTGCAAGGCACTGTAGGTATAGCAAAGTATACAAGGAAGACTATGTATGTCTGGATTTGAAGATCACAACTCAACCAAATGTGTGCACACTGAAAAATACAGTAAGTTCTTTGACTAAAAACTCGATGGACACAGCGAGAGATCTACTCACTTGATGTACATCTCTTGATTTGTATCTCACTGATGTCTCGTCTCAATCTTCTGTTAAATCCCAAGGTGAGCCAACAACGACAGAGACAAACACAAGGATAGTTGCTTGCAATTAAACATGCTATTAATAAAATAAAGCAGATTAGAGATAATTACATATTCTATAACCTGTATATAGAGGACATGTAACACTTCCCTCTTCATCGATCGTGAGAAACAGATGTTTTAAAGACTTCAAACCAACTCTCTCAGGATGTGCCGTTATCCCACTAACCCCACTGTCAGACCACAGTTAAATCACCTATTAATAGCCCAGTAACAGTCAAACAAGACACATAAAAACTAACCCAAATCTGTCTCCTTAGAAGCCCATACTGTGGATGGAAACCAAACAGAATAGATAAGTATTAAAGTAAGACTGGGTGACCAAAACTTCAAAGCCTTCCTGACATCCAAAAAAGCAACCATAGTTCACATTTAGACATGAATGGTGTCCAACATTATAATTATTGTTTGCAGGATGAAAATAATAAAATGATTGACTTTCTTAACAGGGTAGCCTACTGTTTTCATGTGGTGATATGTAAACACAATTAGAAATAACCTCAAAGCTATGAGAACTGGCCTGCTCTGGCCTGCTTTCTCTCACTGTGGCCGTTCTGTCATGGTTTGGTTAGAGTCACAGTGAAGTAAAATTTCCTGGCTGTGAGAATGAACACATCTTGTGTTCCATTAATATAATGTAACATTAATCTTCTTTGGAAGGAAAGAGGAGCGTGTGAAACTTGTGTATTCTAGGACACAGTTGCTGGGTGGAGTACAGGTGTAATATATTTCTTATGTGTCCCTGCTTTATAATATTTTCAGCCTGAAGAGCACATAAGAAAAAATAAGGTCATTTATTTCCAGCTGTGGGAGGTGGTCCATGTTGTGTAAAGGGATGGGTGTGTTCTGATGAACCATTTACAGGAAAAAAAACATTATGTAATCCCAGAAGGACAGACTTAATAATATGCAAGTACTCACTAATAAATATGTCATTCTGCTATGACTAAGGAATTGGCTCCCCCTAGAGGACTTTTACATCACTGTCAGAAACGTTTTTTTTTCCCCCTTCAGCATACTAGTTACTTTTGTCAGTTTACATATTGATACCCAACAGGTACCCATAGAGCATAATAACAGCTACCTCTTTGTATTAATGTGTTCTGACTCTTGAATCAATGCTTTAATTTGCCTTAGATTCTGATCTTTCTAGAAAGCTGTAATTTATGTTCCACCCATTGTCTAATGACTCGCTCTAAATGAATCCAGTCTCACTGACAAACCCTCCCTCTGCTACCAATTACAATGCTCTTTACACCCCTTCTCTTTTGCACTATTTCCAGTAGGGGGTGATTTTCAAAATAGAAACGGGCCCCTCCTGACGATGATAGGATAGACACAAGATGCAGCTGCTGTGGCAAGAGGCCTTATCTGCTGCTTGCAGTTTGTTTATGGGAAATCCACATTGCCGCAATCAATCAGATCAAACCTTTAACTTCGGAAGTAATGCTGATGTTTGTGGTGCAGAAACTAAATAGATTCATAAACTGGTTTTTGGTTGGAGGATGAGGTCAGAAAAAAAATGTCAGGGCTAGTGTTGTTTTTGGCGGCCTGTTTTAATTTTAGTTTTAGTCTAGTCTTTGTGTGAAGCTGTCATTTTAGTTTTTATTAGTTTTAGTCACGTTCATACTCTTTTTAGTCTAGTCAAGTTTTAGTCGACTAAAAGTCTGAGCATTTTAGTTTTATTTTAGTCAGAATTATCCATGACTATTTTCGTCTAGTTTTAGTCGACGAAAACTGCTGACATTTTAGTCTAGTTTTAGTCAACAGAAACTGATGACATTTAGTCTAGTTTTAGTCAATAAAAATTCTATTTTAGTCTGACAAAACTAGCTACAGTATTTGGCCAACAAGGGATGCTTAGCAGTGTTAGGCAAGTTACTTCCAAAATCTAATGCATTATATATTACTAGTTACGGTCTCTGAACTGTAATGCGTTACACTACTTTTGAGTTACTTTCACCAAAATATCCACAGAAGTATGACTAGGCATTATAAAATACCAAAATGTAATTTATTGCAATTCATTATGCATCCAGTGGAGGGTAATGAGATAGGTCTATATAGCATCAAATTATAAAATCATATTTAGATAGGCTACCAGTATGTAGGTCTAAATTAACGTTATAGTTTAGGTTAAACACAGCTAAGCACAAAATTATTTTATAAATAATGCCGGTAAATAAAGCGAAATATTATAATGTACAAACAATAAACACAATACCTAGCCTATAGACTATTTTGAACGGTTTTCGGAACAAAACAAGAATAAAATATGTAAGTTGCTAAACAAGCCAAAACAAATTAGGCTAATTTAAAGCGAAACTGAAAGCAAACGCGTTCGCAGCCTACCTCTCTCATTTGGCATGAACCCGATTAAATGTGTCCCTATTCGCGATGTATTTAAATGCTAAACTATTATTTATTAGTAAATCAAGCTTTGTACTTAACGCGCGTAAAAACATCCTCACATGAGCAAATATGTGTTTGGCCCGACCTCAGGCTGAACGACACGGACTGTACTACGCAGTACGCAATATTTTAATTAATCAGTGTATATGTTTATTGACTGTATTTTATTCTGATAATGAACAGGCTGCAACGTTTGCTGTATGTATGTGCGTGAGGCGCCGGCGCGATCGAACAGCAGAAACAAACAACAACAAAAAAAATACTCAGATATTTTTGGTCATAGAGATCATTCGAAATTGCAGCGTGTTTACTTTTATTTCTGTCATCTCGTTTTTCTTTCCGTGAACTCTCGACGAGCGCCGCACCACACAAACCAAATTTAGCAGCATGTCTTTTCCTTTCGTTTTGTTAATCTGTTAATTAGACTATTTAAGTTAAATATATTTCGCGTATTCATTCATTTTATATATAGACTATGATTTGATAAAAAAACAGATTTTGTTATTTTTAGTTTAACTTATTTTTTGTTGCTTGTCTACGCTCGAACGCCGCATTCTTTCTCTTCACCGACCCCAAAGCGCTCTCTCCCCGTTAGCTTAGTGTCAGTGGCACCAATCCAAGTGTTTCCATGAGTTATTCGCTCAATTTCTCCTTGTTGAGCGTTTGGTGTCGCACATAGATTACACCTGATTATGCATTCTTCTTATTTTCCCTGATGAAATGAATAAAACGGGAGTGTATCCATCTCACACATGTAGAATCCGTCTCGGCAGTCATCTTATCCATCGAATTCCAGCAACAGGAAATCAGTCAGTCAGGTTACTTAACTTGTTTGATGTCGTCTTCTAAATAATGCCGCGAGTGGGGCTTGAGGAAGTGACGTCGCCTGCGTCTGCGCAGTACGACCTGATGCAGCCCACTTCAGAAATACTGCGAAATAATAATAACGCGACTAAACAAACGAAGTAACGTTATAACATTTCGTTTCGTCTCGTTTTGTTCAACAAAAATGAAGAGACATTTTAGCATAGTTTTTATTTTGTAAACCACATTTAGTCTCGTTTTTATTCGTCAACAATATTGCATTATACATTTAATTATAGTCATCGTCACATGACCAGCATTTACGTTGCGTCTCGTCTCGTTTTCGTCACGTGATAAAGGTTCGTTGACGACGGTATTTAGTCATAATTGTCGTTGACGAAAGCAACACTAGTGTGGGCTTTTTCTCTCTGTTACATTTTTTTGGATTGTAGTGAATGAATGGACAAAATGTATACCTTGAATAAAATGAAGTGTCAGCCAAATAGGCATACATAAAACAATATAATACAAACAACACTATCTGCATTACTTCTGTCTACATGTACACAATCTTACTGTGCATACTTTATAACACAAGGTTAATTGGGGTTTTATATAGGCCCATAGGCCTATATACAGGCATATAATCATCCTACAATGACATTATTGGAAGATGCAGAGTGGCAACTGATATTTATATGCATTTAATGTAAATAGTTTGCTTTACTGTAAAAAAAAATCTCTTTGAACAGATGTCTTTTGGTCTCTGTTTTTCCCCGTGAGCTCCATTTTCTCATATAAACCTTATAAGCAAACTTTTTTTCTATCAATAAAAGATTTAATTTAAAAAATTAGATTTTTCTTACTATCATTTCAGTACGTCAGGCTTTGCAGGGTTAATTATATTAATTTGTTGCAGTTTTTGTAAAATTAACTGTAGTAAACTTAAAAATAAAGGTTCCAAAGGGTGTTTTTGCAGTGATGCCATAGAAGAACCAATTTTGGTTCTCCAAAGAACCTTTCAGTGAACAGTTCTTAAAAGAACTATTTTGAAGAACATTTTAAAAATCTAAAGAACCCTTTTCGACTATAAAGAACCTTTTCTTGATTTAAAAGGTTCCATGCCGTTCAAGGTTCTTCATAGAACCACTGATGCCAATAAAGAACCATTATTTTTAAGTGAGTAACTATGGTACTTTAACATAAACTATATTATATTTCTTTAAGGCACTGTCAGATATCTCGCATATTTTGGCAAAATACAGTCTATTGCATAGTGGTGTTGACAAAAAGCTTCCAGGCTGGAAGTTTGGTGACGGTAAAGGCGCCGCCTCCGTTCTGTCCTGTTATCCCTCCCCTTCCATCCTTTGCTCACATTGCTTTTCCCTTCGGTGGGAAAATTCCTGCTGGAACATCAACGGTGGATTTGAACTCGGGAATTGTATTGGAAAAGCAGAAATCTGCAACACACGCTGGAGGGATTTTTTTTCCATGTTCTTTCTTATATTGTTCAGGTATGTGCATGTGCTAATGGATCACGGCATGGTTACAGATGTATTGTTGTGAATTATCCGAACAGCGGTGTCGAGTGACATTCAACACGACACAAATGTGGACGCAGACGTCGTTTTAGACACGCTGAACTTCCCAAATATGCCGTTTACCCGTGAATTGCTACGCTGTTTACCTTGAAGCTGATGTGTTGCTGTTACAAATGGTATCTTGTTACGTTGAGTCAAGTCGCTGGAAATGTAGTTACTAGATCCTGTGTGAACTGTTATGGAGGTTGGAAAGGAAAAGTTTATGGAGGCTTCATTGTTGTTAGCTTTTCTATTATTGCTTTGTGTCAGGCTTTATATTAGCATTGTTTATACGGTGTTGAAGTAAACAAGTGAGCGAGACAAAAGGTTAAAATTGACTCGAATACAAGTTTACAGTTGCACTTTTTGGAACAAAGTCCACTTCCTTTGGAAGCCAGAGTCATTCATTCATGTTGTATGGCATGTTACAGACTTAAATGTAACTCAGAGCAGTTCAAATTTAGACTTTCGAGGAGTGGTGGTTCTAACTATTCTTTTCTGAAAGAATACAGAGTTTGTTTAGTTCCTAAAAATCTGTGATGCAATCCTCTCTCTCTGCCCAGCTTACAGTACATATGTTTGTGTCACTGACTGGCTAATGACAGTAGAAAAACAGGGCTTTTAAGACCATGGCATCTGTTTTCCTCCGGCTGGGTTGTCCCCTTTAA
The DNA here is from genome assembly GCA_036247105.1 of Cirrhinus mrigala. Lineage (NCBI taxonomy): Eukaryota > Metazoa > Chordata > Actinopteri > Cypriniformes > Cyprinidae > Cirrhinus > Cirrhinus mrigala. The sequence goes on along the minus strand of CM070013.1, from coordinate 34,890,158 downwards.
TGCCCAGTTGTAAAACAGGTAAAAAAAAAAAAAGGGGGCTTCCTTTACAGTAAAACAGTGTTAATTGGAGGTCACACAAGTTCCATAAAGCCACAGCCAGGCTCACTTTTTCCACACTCGAAATAGCAAATCCGTGACCACAGAGAAATACATTTTGGTAATATATCCCCTAATAGCTGTCAGAGGAGGGTTATCCGACAAATTTATAGTTGTCCAGGATTGATTCACATCCTAAAAACACACGCATGCACCCGAAAGGGTGATTTGTAATTACATGAGGAAAGACTTGGAGAAATAAGGCATTTATTGTACATTTGGGACTGGAGTTTCACATTTATTGTTTTTGTCTCTTGTGTCTGTCTTCATGTTTTTTGAAAAAAATTTTTTTAAAGGAATGTTCTAGAATCCCACATCTGGAGCACTCTGGTCGCCCACAGATGTAGTGCTTTCTTCTTCTTCATCACTGCATGAAAAGAGGAACAGTCAAGGCCACACTGAGCCTGGCCCTGTAGCCGCCCTAACCACGACCATCCCAACTGCAATTGCAATGACTAGTTATGTTGTCAGGACCAGATTGAGTTTGAATATAGCTTGTCAGTTCCAAGGACGTTGGCTTGGTGCATAAAATGTCCCTCTGTCTTCCTGTGTCTTCAGAAGAAAAGTTCACACAAAATTGAACATTCTGTATTGTGTCATTTCAAATCTGTGTTACTGTATTCTGTGAGACAAAAAAATGGATATTTTACAGAATTTTTTTGCAGCTCATTTCCATACAATAAAAGCTCATAGTGGCCACAACTGTTAAGCTCCAAGAAATGACACAAAAAGCAGCACAAAAGTAGTCTATGTGACTCATATTTTCCAATATTACAAGTCTTTTAAGCACATATGATAGCTTTGTGTAAGGAAAAGATGGAAATTTGTCATTATTTGCTGACAGTGTTCCCTTCCAGTGAGTTGATTATGAATCATTTATTGCGTCAGACTTAAGTCATCGAATCTAAATTGTGATTTAAATTTCAATCTTCTAAAACTAATGTGAGGCTTTAGATTTAAAAAAAATTTAGAGCACAAGTTTGTTGTGGACTATCTTATGGTGTTTGGTTGGGTTTTTTCAGATGTCGTCCCTATGAATTGCCATTGTATGGAAAAGAGCCGCATGAAGATGTTTCAAAAATGGCTAATATGACATTTATTTTATTTTAATTAAACAATGAACAAAACTAAAAGCAAAAAAGTGACTTTAAGCATCAGAATATGTGATCCTGGACCACAAAACCAGTCATAAGTCTCTTTTTTTTTTTTTTTTTTGATATTGAGATTTATACATCATCTGATCCACTGATGTATGTTGTGAGGAATTTGACAATATTTGGCTGAGATACAAGTATTTGAAAATCTGTAATCTGAGGGTGCAAAAAAATCAAAGTATTGGGAAATTTGCCTTTAAAGTTGTCCAAATGAAGTTCTTAGCTTTGCATATTACTAATCAAAAAGTTTTTATATATTTACAGTAGGAAATGTACAAAATATCTTCATGGAACATGATCTTTACTTAATATCCTAATGATTTTTGGCATAAAAGAAAAATAGATAATTTTGACTGGTTTTGTGGTACAGGGTCACATATTACAATGTACAGTATAAATTAATATTGGTTTTAAGTGTTATAAAAATGAACTAAGTGAGCATTAGATGATGGCAAAGGTAATCTAAATGTAAAAAACAGGGCGGACTGTGAGCACCATTAAATATCTAAATGTAGCAATTAAATATCCATTATCTGCATTAACTGTTATGCTACCAGTATACATTAATGTGCATCCCTGTTTGCACATGACTTTGTGATCTTGGTCCAGCAGTGCTGTTGTAATGGAGACCTTTCTGTATTCAGGTGCGTCGACAGCCTTCATCAGCTTGATTTAATTACACGTCTTGTTTTGGTCTGGAGGTCAGACCTGCCATACTCCCCCCTCCATTTCAACTGTCAACCTGGCAGTGGTCAGCAGATGGTGGATTGCTTTGTGAAATACCTCCGTAAGCCACGGAGCCTCCCTCCTTCTCAAGGAATTCGCTTCACTGATGGTAGCGCATCGAGCATGGAGGCAGCTAGCCAGACAGATGGAAGGTGAAAAAGCACTATTGCCCCTGCGTTTCACTGAAAAGAGAACAACTCGTGTGAGTGGTTGCTATGGCGACCACACATTTTCAGACGACTCGGACCCATCTGCTTGCAGGCTGCACGTAGACTGAGAACGAGAGCGGTGGTGCTTTTCATATAGGGTTTTGTGTACGTGCTCCTGTATGGTTTTTGATTGTGAGAAACTCTTTGCATATGAAACCCACATCCTTGTTTTCGCTTCATGAGCGGTTCTTTTTCAAGTAGTGCAGCTTGATCAAACTGTTCATGGTTTCTATGCTAATTTATTATTATTTTATGCAGGTTTTCTGTGTCTGAGGTGCTTTGCACTTTTCTCAGAAATGCAGCTTCTCTAGCTTGCATGCTGAATTGACAGTATAGCCTGTTAAAAGCATTCTGGTGGTCTACACCCATCCCCGAACCTCACCTTTAAAATCTCCTCGCTCTCTTTTCTGGTTCCCTGTCTCCTCTTCCCGATTACATGGGCTGTAATCAGTTGTGATAGTTTTGGAACGCAGGCTCTGGCTGAAGTGTTTCTGTTTCACACAGCTCAGGCATGTGCAGACAGAATTAAATGGCTACAGGAGATCTGTTTCTCTTAAATGATTGATTTATCTCTGAATGTGAAATATAAACTCTTTGATAGCAGATCAGCAGAAAACCGAAATTCGGTTGTTGAACTAGAGCCTGTTGTCCTATGATCTGACAGCCCTCTTGAGGTACCTCACACCCCCACCGTGATAATTACGGCCAACTCTGAGTCTGAGGTCTGCGTGACCGCAGAACTGTTAGGCCGCCTCTTGACAATCCTTAGCATCAGATACAGTTTCACATTCTCTGGCTGATTTGTGAAGTTACGTTAAGGGTCAGGATTTATCTGTGAAAGCCCCTAATTGGAAGTGGCAGCTAAGCTCATGATTAGCATTTCTGTGATGTGATATGTGATGGTGTGATTGGTTCAAGTGTGCTGTTGGAGCCTCAAGTTTTCGAAAGTCATGGGGTTTTTTTTTTTTTTTTTACTCCACAGCTGCACTTTAATGTCTGTGTTGTATTTGATTTAAATTAAAACACAGTCTACCTGCAGAGACACAACAATGCATGATTAGCACTTTTGAAAGTTTATTGGTTGGAAAACATCTGCTCAGTTTTAAATTGCACCATGGTGTGCTTGCCTTTGGTCTAATGGCATGATAAAGGAAATAATTACTAGTATTTATTTTTTTCAAAAAAGTTTTAAATATACTTTATTGTAAGGTTGTGACGATAGATGTTAGTCAGAGATAGTGATCGACCGATATTGATTTTTTTATAACTGATACCGATACCGATTATTTGCATGATTATGTGCCTGATAACCGTTATGCAGAACAGATATTTATTTACTGTTATAAAGTAAATCAGTGACTGAGTAAAGTAAGTCCATACGTCACTTTGGTTTTTCCTCCTTTTAGTCATCTCAAAAAGTGTTGAAAATTAGCAGTCTTTCGAGTTAAATTTAATCTTCATATTACAACAATAAAAACATTTTATTTATAAAACGCATCAGCTGCAACACTAATAAGCAAAATAAATGTAGAATATAGAATGTTTTCAAATATAGAATGTTTTCAAAAGGAGAAAATAAATAAAGGACAGGAATCAATCAACTTTGTTTTAAACTACAGTTTATAAGCTGTTTAATAGCCTAAAGAGTGAAGAATTCACTGGATAATGTTAATTCACTGAATAATATTCTCTGGAATATTGGAATATAACAAACAAAGCATCGTATTTTATTGTATTTCTCAACTGGTATGTTATATCAGAATTACTAATATTGTTTTCGTCGTTCTATTCTGAAACGCCTGCTGACCCTTATACCTCTACCGGGATTGTTTAGAGCCCTTTGAAGCTGCAGTGAAACTGCATTTTGGACGTTCATGCTCACGGGCACCATTGAAGTCCTCTATATATGGAAATAATTTCTGAAATGTTTTCCTCAAAAAACATAATTTCTTTACGCCTGAAGAAAGAAAGGCATGAACATCTTGGATGACAAGGGGCTGAGTACATTATCTGTAAATTTTTGTTCTGGAATTGAACAGTAAATCTAACAATTGGTTAGCTCATATCACGTCAAACCTTGCAAATTATTATTAAGCAAATTTATGTTCTTTAGAACTTATAATTGCAATTTATTTGCTCTGTTTTATTTTGTGAAACCTTACTACGTATATGGAATAACCATTTTATAAAAGCAATAAGTCCCACAAAGCCATGGTTTATAGCTTCGTGTCGTGCCTAACAATGCCACTTAGCTGTCATAAATTTACTATAAACCACGGCTTCTTGGGGCTTATTGCTTTAATTAGCTAACTGTTGTGAATCAGGCTAAAGGCGTTAGTTTTGAACACTGGCTGATTATGTGCTTGATCAAAAATCGATTTTGTACAATTTTTTTAACCAAAAAAAGTTACTGACTGCAGCTTTAAATAAATTAGCATAATAATATCATGTGATCTCACAGGCTGAGGATAGGATGATATGAGCATGGAGCATATCGCCTAACACAACTTCATTGCACTTTGTTTTGTATTTTTGGATATTCAAAGGTAAAATATATATATTTTTTCTAAGAAGGATGTTTTCTTAAGTTTTTTTTTTCAATATTGTTTTAACAAGACTTTTTTTTTTTCATTGAGATATCAGCATTCTGGATGTGGTAAAATTGTACACCATATTTTTGTATGGGATTTTCCAGCACTAGATTTATTCATTGTCTGCAGTGTAATTCAGTTATAATAAACATTCAGCCAAAATCATCTATGAATGATTTGTCTCCTCCATTTTCAATATTATGTATTTCAAGAGCTTGAATCTCTTCCAGAGCTTGATTTTATTCTTCTTAAAAATAACACAAAAAATATGGATGTATTAAAGGAAACAGCCTTAGAATTCTTAGTTCAGACTGGGCTTTCATCCTCCATGGAAATGGAGGATAAGGTCTGTCAACTCTGAATTTGATGCATGGGATTTGGATTAGGATCTGCGATAAGAAACACTGTGTTCTCACATATTGTCACCAGATACCTTGACTTTTTATTTTTCTTTCTCTTTTTCCATTGTAATTTATGTGTGTGGGATTGGAGGATAAATGTTCTATTAAGAATGGCCTTATTCATGCATGAAGAGTGTTGTGTCCTGTTATGAACCGTCACTCGTGTTAATAATTGCGCCAATATTCTTCCCTCATTACAGCTTTACGCCCCATATCACTGCTGACGTTTTGACATATTGCAATACTTACAGATTCCACATCGGCCTGCAAAATATTCAGATAAGCACTGGGCAAGCATACTGTGTTTGCACACAGTTAATGTTTTGTCAGCCTTTGAGGCCTTTTTTTAAAAGTTCCTGTTCGTTTGTCACTTCTCCAGCTGTGTATCTGTGCTGTATATTATGGTGGTGACCTCAGTGCTAAAGTTAAGCCTGGTCAAGACCACACTAGCTGTTCAGAAAGACATGTGGGAAAAGCAGTTGTTTGCTAAAGTGGAAACTTCATAGTTTGACACGCAGCTCCTTGCACATTCATTTGTTGCAAGTTCTCAATGAAACTGTAAATTCATGTTTAATGGGGCAAAAAACCTCTAAAAGCTGATAGTGTATTTCTGATTGCTGTTGTTTACCTGGACCTGTGTGTTGTATTGCAGGCGGTCTGGATAAGGATCTTTGGCATTTTGAAGTTGGAGCTGCAGGAAGGAAGTCTGATAGAATGGGGGTTAGAGTCAAAAGGATGTTGTCTCAGGGGCCCATGATGACCCCCCCCCCCCCCCCCCCCCTTACTGTAGAAACAACTGTTCATGCCGGCTTCAGAGTGCTTATAAGTCACCTTTTGGCCCTGCAGCAGGGGCCAGTCCAGCTGGGAATAAATGCACTACATCATTGGATATTCTGTGCCTTCCTGTGGCCAATTAGCTTGCACCCCAGGCCCGTAAGCAGTCTGCCAGATGCACCATAGCAGTGGTCTGCGGCTTTGAGAGGGAAGGGCTGTGGCATATAGCCTGTGAATGGTTATTAGAGAGGCCCCTCTCTGAGTCCACACAAGCCTAGAGATTTGCCGCTTGACCTTCATTTAGACTGCAACCGGAATTGGGCCTCTCAAAGCCTGTAACGTTCAAGAATTTGGATGTGTCTCGATAAAATATTGTCCAAAACTTTCAGACCACTTCAAGTGGTTTAATAGTATAATTGACCAATTCACTCAAAAATTCTCTGACTGGCGAACACAAAAGAATCTATTTTGAAGAACTGTTGACCATTTCGAAAAAAATGTCCATGCAGTGGAAGTAAAACTTTTTTTCAGTGTCATAAAACGAAATGTCCTTCAAAAAAATAATCTTTTGTGTTCCACAGTAGACAGAAAGTCATACAGGTTTGGAGCGACAAAATTCCCTTTGTTTTTTGGTTGAATCTTTCCTTAAAGTTCAAGTCAGAATCCAAACCTGCAGACATTCTTTAATATTTTGCCAGAAATTGAGTATGATTATCGTATTTTAAGAGGGTTTTGAAGGCTTCGGCCTTGACTGGATGATATCTGGCACGGGACTGGCAGATATTGTGCGCGTCCGTAAACGTTAGAACACTTTTGTATTGTTCCGTTGTACTGCTGAGCAGATGAGAAAACCATGACAAGGCTTTATTTTGTGCTGGCGTCAGCCCTATGTTTAATAGTTGTATTAGAAGGGGCTGTTTCTTTAGATACAATCATCTCAAAGTCCCGGAGGTGTCTTCGGATTTCTTTTCACTTGCTTTGTGGTTGACTGGGTTAAGGCCAGCTGTCCGTTGAGATCACCGCTGCGTTTGCTTGGCAGGAAGGCGTTTCGATTGTGATTCCCACTGAACCGGACCTCACGGAAGATGATTTATGTTAACTATCATGTGAGATTCAAAAAGACAAAGTCGCTCTGTCTCTTCATTGCCCGATGGAATGAGGCTTTTTCAAAAGCTTGGCAACTTGGTGATAAAACTTTTCCTCTTAGGAGCGCACATCCCACTCTCTGGTCTTGTAGTTTCTACTCTGTTAGGCCGTTAGCTGACATATTTATAGTGTTTTTATTGTTAGTCACAGATGCAGTGCAGTCTGTGTTGATTAGTCATGTCGGCACACGAGTCTGTAGACGTTTTAGGTTGACCGAGAGACAGTGTATGCATGCCTAATAGTTTATTGCACATATTATGTTTAATTAATAAAGTTTCTGTCCTACATTCTGAACATTTTTCTAGACTAAGACCCAAGACAGCTTCTTTTAAGGGAACAGTTTGCCCCAAAATGGATAGTCTGTCATCATTTACTTACCCTCATTCCAAATGCATTAGACTTTTGTTCTTCTAAACACAAATTAAGATATTTTTATTAAAACCTGAAAGAAAATGAGAAAATGTTAATAAAGAGATCACAAAATAAATCCATATGAATTAAGCAGTTTATTTGAAATTATTGCTTTATATCATAAACATATTTAATTTTCTAATTTACATGAGGTTAACTGTACTTGCTTGGTGTGTAAGAAGAAACCTTAGCTGGTTCCCTGTACATCAAGCAAGCACATTAGTTCATTCCTGAATTATATTTTGTCTTGATAAATTACTCATCACTATGTCATCCAAGACCTGTTCATATCTTTCTTTTTTCAGTCAAAAAGAAAAAGGTTTTTGAGGAAAACATTCCAGTTTTTTTTTTCCATACACTTAAAAATAAAAAGGTTACAAAAAGGTGTTTTTGCAGTGATGCCATAGAAGAACCATTTTTGGTTCCACAAAGAACCTTTCAGTGAACAGTTCTTAAAAAAAAAAAAACATTTTGAAGAATCTTTTAAAAATATAAAGAACCTTTTTTTTTTTTTTTTTTTTTTTGACTATAAAGAACCTTTTCTGGATTTGAAAGGTTTCATGAATATTCAAGGTTGTTCATGGAACCATTGATGCCAATTAAGAACCTTTATTTTTAAGAGTGTAGTGGACTTCAATGGGGATCAGCAAGTTAAAGGTCCAAATTGCAGTTTCAATGCAGATCCCAGCTGAGGAATATATATATATATATATATATATATATATATATATATATATATATATATATATATATATATATTAGAGCTGCACGATTAATCGTTAAAAGATCGCAATCTCGATTCAAACACCCACGCGATCTAATTTTAAAATGACAACGATTCTCTGTCTATTAAACTTTTAAAAAAAATCTTACTAGAACATTAAAATCTGTGACAGAGAGCTGACAGTTACCAAGTTTAAGTAGGAAACACCTTCACAAACAGTCTTTTCAACTACACAGTATTTTTTCTCTCTTATAGTCATTCATATAATCACAGAAATACTGGGATGAAAGTTTATAGTTCGGATATAAACACTGATGTCTATGGTAGCGATCAAAATAGCACGTGATCTTTTGAAAGTAATTGGCGCTTCAAATACCGTTTGTGTCGATTGCATTGTTTGCATACAACCTAGTAACTGACAAAAACGTATTTCTCATTGAATCATTCGTTAAAGAGATAATATTTAATATTTTGTCACACATTATTTTGTTTAGTTCGGAATTGTGGGAGAATCGTGATCTCTGTTTGAGACAAAAAAATCGTGATTCTCAATTTATCCGGAATCGTGCAGCTATAATATATATATATAATATATATATACACACACACACACACTTTTTAACTGCATTGAGGATTTCACGCATAACATAGTCATGTTTGAAAGGTCATGCGTGATGTAGACGGAGGTACCGACCTGGTGCTTACAAAGTGAACGTGCAAAGAAAGTCAAACGGCCTTTACAAAAAAATGATAAAACAACGATATTGGATGATCGTTACGCTAGATAAGACCTTTTTTCCTCAGCTGGGATTGTGTGGAGCCCATTGAAGCTGCGTTGAAACTGCGATTTGGACCTTCAACCCGTTGGGCCCCATTGATATCCACTATATCAGGGGTGGTGAACGTCGGTCCTGGAGAGCCTCAGACCTGCACAATTTTGCTTCAACCCTAATCAAATGCACCTGAACTAGCTACAGGCAGGTGAGTTTTAATTAGGGTTGGAGCTGAACTCTGCAGGGCTGCGGCTCTCCAGGACCGGAGTTCGCCACCCCTGCACTATATGGAAAAATCCTGGAATGTTTCCTTCAAAACGTAATATCTTTTTGAAAGAAGAAAGAAACATGAGGTAGAGTAAATTATCAGGAAATTTTAATTCAGGAGTAGACTAATCCTTTAAACTGAGGGACCGAAATCTCCCAGGTTTCATTAAAAAACATCTTCATTTGTTTTTCATAGATAATTGAAAGTCATAAGGCTTTAAAACAACATGACACTAAGTAAATGACAGAATGTTCATTTTTTTAAAGTAAGGAAAAATCATTGTTAGTTTGTCTCCTCGGTGAGGGGTTTTTCCCTGGATGTGTTGTCAGAGGATGATGGACTTTGCTTATGTGCTCAAGTTTTGTGTCTGTTTTGACGGTTTTGCCCCCTTAAACTTTCCATAGCAAATTGTGATGTGACCTCCAACCTGTTGCTCTGTCTGAACAATCAATCTGATTGGTCGGTTAAACAGTCTGCCTTATGTTTTATCATTTTCCACTTTGTGTATTTAAACAGCACAGCGGCTAAAAACAATGTGTTCCTTCTGTCTAAAATTAACATACGTTATGGCTGTGTTTATAGCGCTCTGTCCTTTAATCAAAGGAAAGTATGTGAGAGAAATGGGGGTGTTTGTTTTCTTTCTGGCGGATGGGTTCTCCTGATGGCTTTTGTGTTCTCTGGCTGAACCACAGAATGATTTAGATGATTTAGTCTCTTTTTTTTTTTTTGTTGTTTTTTTTTTTCTCTCCATTCATAATCAAAGCTCACTTCAAATGCTGGATGATTATTAAGAACGTGTAGGTTAATATAGCTCTGCATTATCCTTATTTAAATCACCTTGAATAACTTAATTGTCTCAATATGTCTGCAGTTGAAATACATTTCATTGTAGCTTTACAATATTTATATAGTTCATGCAATATTTTGAAGGTATTATTTAGATCTTTACCTCCCACAGGCATCAAGTGTGGAGGTCTTTTTTTGTTGTGCGTGTGTGTGGGTGTGCTGTTGTGGTGTATCATGTTCCTCATCTGATCCTCATTAGCGGCGGGGAACATGAGGAGTCTGTCTGCGGGACTGTAGACGGTCTCATCCTCTCTGCATTTGTCTTAGCCTTATGTTGCACTGTACCAACAAAGAATGAGTGGGACTCGAGCAGATGGCCTTTATAATCCCTCTGTGTTGCTTTGAGTGTCAATTGTTAGTCACTTTGTTTCATGAGTCTGAAACAGTAAGAGAGGTCAAAAAACTTCTTTTGTGTCTAAACTCTGCTCTTTGTAATCCAGACTGTTTGACTCAGCATGAGGGGTCGTGAAGGTTGGCAGATCTGCCTCAGACCAGGATGTTGTAGGATGAAACATCTGTTATGTGTTGCTTCAAAAATTGGTACATAATATAGCTCTGTTACTATTCACCTTGAAATCATACCCTCGAAGCACAAATACATTCTTCTGAATCTGTACATAAACACATTACTAAAACGAATATTTGTTCCTAAATATTGTTTTGCTGAAAACTTTATTATGAGATAAACTGCTCAGAGTTAAAAGGGATAGTTCAGGTAAAAATTAAAATTATGTTGTCATTTACTCACTCTCATGTTGTTCCGAACCTGTTTGATGTTTTTCTGTGAAACGCAAAAAGACAACCTTTGACTTCTATACACTGTGACTTTACACGAAATATCTTAAAGGGATAGTTCACCCAAAAATGAAAATTCTGTCGTCAATTACTCATCCTCATGTCGTTCCAAACTCATAAGACCTTCGTTCATCTTTGGAACACAAATTAAGATATTTTCGATGAAATCCGAGAGCTTTCTGACCCTGTATAGATAGCTACGGTACTCCCACGTTCAAGGCCTGGAAAGATAGGAAGGACTTCGTTAAAATATTCCATGTGACATCAGTGGTTCAACTGTGATGTTATGAAACTACAAGAATACTTTTTATGTGCAAAGACATGCATGCGTCGTGGTACTCTTGTGAATGCGTAGGGCCCTATAAAATCCGTTTTTATTTTTTCCCGAATTCCATTAAATTTTTTTCAAATTCCATTTTTTCGGTTTTAATTTTTCTAGATTCCGTTTTTTCACGTTTTAATTTTTCTCAACTCCTTTTTATGGGTTAAATTAAATTTTATTAATCAAAGAGCATGTCTAATTAATTAAAATCATGAAACTTATACAATTTCACATTTAGGGCCCTATGAAATGTTTTATTTTTTCTCACCATATGTTTTATTGTTATCAAATTCTGTGTTTTAGTCTGTTTATTTGAATGCATACTTAATTTATTCAAATTTATTCTTGAAATAGCCTTATGAAAGGTTTTTTATCCTCAGAAATTCTGTGTTGTGTATTTAAAATGTTCTGGTTATCAAATGAAGGCATAAAACATTAATTTCATTTATCTTTTATTTTTTTAAAATTAAGCAAACTTTTTTTTTTTTTTTTTTGGCAGACCAAGGGGAAATTACTATTAAAATGAAAACATGGAAGAAATGTTGTGTGATTGTACCCTAAAAAATGTTTTCCTGTTCATGTATTTATGTCTTCATTTAGTGAGACGACAGACGCTGAAATCACTGCGAGCATCACGTGCGCTTCAGTGTGTGTAGTAAACAAAACCGCTCGTCTGCACCATTCATTAAAACAGAGACACGCGGAACATGCAGGATTCACATTTAAATGGTATTTTTGCGGCGTATTATTTACAGATACTAGTTCATATTGTGGTTTGATTTAAGTGTAATGAGCTACTTGTGATTAATTCATTCAAACTTTGACAAATTCCATAACATTCCGCGTTATTCAGTAAATTCTGTGTTTATGACTGGATTCGCAATTCCATCCGCGTTTTCCGCATCGCGGAAATCATAGGGCCCTAAATGCGCATCGAATACTGACACGTAGAAGAAATTGTTGTTGAATAAAGTTATTTTCGTTTTCTTTGTGCACAAAAATTATCCTCATAGCTTCATAAAATTAAGCTTGAACCACTGATGTCACATGGACTATTTTAACAATGTCCTTACTACCTTTCTTGGCCTTGATCATGGTAGTTGCGTTGCTGTCTATGCAGGGTCAGAAAGCTCTTGGATTTCTTCAAAAACATCTTAATTTGTGTTCTGATGATGAATGAAGGTCTTACGAGTTTGGAATGACATGAGAATGAGTCCTCATTAATGTCAGAATTTTCATTTTTTGGTGAACTATACTTTTAATTCAGGTTTGGAACAACATGAGGATGATTAAATGATGACAGAATGTTCAGTTTGGTTGAACTATTCCTTTAAGAAGCACCTTGTCTTCTTTGAATATGGATTTTAGACAGTTGCAGAGATCTCAGCACTTTTGTTGCTAGAGTAAGCAGCTCAGTGATATCATCTCTCTCTCAGGCCCTCATTCTGAGGCAGATCTATCCTTTTGAATAAGTAATGGCCATCTGACACTAGTGCAGATTGCCAGACAGCCACCAGCTTTGCAACTTGACTTCATCCTGTGTTAAAGGAATTCTGTCTTTTACTCACCCTCATGTGATTCCCAAATCTGCGTGCATTAATTTCTTCTGTGGAATCTTGGTATCTTGGCTATTTGACATGCTGAAGTAAAGAATTTGGTTTATGTATGGCTAATACACCATATATAATCCAAAGGCCATTTCCAAGCAGCAGCAGTCAGACGTATAGTCACTCAGATCTGTAGTAGGGAGTGACTGATGGCTCAAAATCGATAGCCAGCTTACTGTGTCGAATGTAAATCACTCGTCAGTTGAGTTAACTGTCAGCTGAGTGTAATTATGGTGTTCTCTGTGTCCATCACATCAGCTTCAGCACTTACTCTGCAGGAATGTAATTTAGCCCAAGGACAGGATCAGGATTTTGTGTGTTAATTAGTCTAGATGCTCAGTGTCCTCATCAGTCTGCATTTAGAACTGTGGCAAAGCAGCAAGGGCACTTTATAAACCTTATCAGTCTAGCTCATGAATATTAATTAGATGGAATTCTGGGTGCTAGCCAAATTAGGACTACTGCTTACCGATTATGCATTTGTTAACTCATTGCCAATACAACACATTGGCAAAAGCTTGTCATTGGTCTTAAAGGGGTAGTTCATCCAAATATGAAAATCCTGTCATTAATTATTCACTCTCATGTCATTCCAAACCCATAAGGGTTTTTGCACAGTCTGACGCTTCTGACTCACAGCCTGTAAGTACGTTTTCGTATTTAAAGAATTTGCTACTGACAATTCAAACATGAGTTTTGAGCACTGAATAGTAGTACTGGTTGTTTGTCATTTCTACGATCACAAATGCAGACACGGTTTTATGCTTGCGTGACGCAACGCAACAAGTAAAAAGACAGCACAAGTCATTGTTATCAGTAATTATGTCCCCACTGGATGCAACAAATGGCTCATTTATAATGGATTTGATTGTTTTTGTCTCGTTGTGCCGGGACACGGCATAACAACATGTAGAGGGGCGTAACATTTCCGTCACACGCTTGAGGTATTTGGCCAATCACAATGCACTGTATAGCGGGCTAATCAGGAGCTTTGTAACAATTGACGTGTTTCAAAAAGGTGGGGCAGAGAGGAGCAACAATAATGTACAGTATGTGAAAAATAATGTGTTTTTTGAACCTTAAACTGCGTAAATGCATTGCATTACACCAAATACATAAAATAATGTTCTTTATCATATGTACTGTAATTTTATGAAGCTACGAGAATACTTTTTAACTAAAATAACGACTTTATTCAACAGTTTCTTCTTTTCCGTGTCAGTTTCCGCTGTCCCTCCAATGTCCTTCCTACCGTACTGGGCTTTGAATATGTCAGTTGGGTTGCTGTCTATGCAGGGTCTGAAAGCTCTCGAATTTCTCGAATTTGTGTTCTGAAGATGAACAAAGGTCTTACGGGTTTTGAACAACATGAGGATGAGTAATTAATGACAGAATTTTCAATTTTTAGGTGAACTATCCCTTTAAAGCTGTCGTTTTATTAGGCGCACTAATTTATATTTCTGGCCACTCACCAGGGAAAACAAAGTGCTTAAAATATAATAGTTATTGCTAGGGCTGGGTTAAAAAATATTGATTTTTCATTTTTTCCCCATTTACATGAACTGATGTTGATTTCTAAACCCCAAGAATTAATCTTTTAGCCTGTGTTGTTTTTAGTTGATGAGTGAACAAAACTTATATAATCATAGTTTGTAGTGCATCCAAAAATCACATTAAGTTTTGTGCTTTCTTACTTTTGATATGAAACAAGGTCTTAGCCTTCAAATTCTGCCAGTGCTGTTACGAAATTCAATATACCTGTTTTGGGTCATTTATTTTGGAAATTTGCAGACCACCATGGTCCCAATTTTTTTTTTTTTTTTAGAGAGATCACCAGAAGATATGAGTAAGAAGTTGCATGATTGCATAAGCAAAAACGGCTGCGTTTTTGACTTCTGCTGCAAATTGGGTTAGGTTATATTACAAGACATTATCTCAGATTAATGCAATCTGCACACAATCTTTCTGATGTACCGTGATTTTACATTTTAATTCCCTCAAGATTCAATAAGTACATGTGCAATTCGCGACAGTCTTCTGCTCACCAGACACATTCCTTTGACTATGTTTTGACTTTTTTAATTGGGGCCTTTCAGCTCTCAGACGGGACTCAGCTGAGATTTCACTGCAGTTTTTGCCTCACAGGCTCCATAGCGTTTGATTCCCCCAAACCAGTCTCGCACTTTTTATACGTTCAGTCATGGTGATGACAAATGTGTTTGTAGTCTGAGGAATCCAACTCATTACTTTGATTGTCTTTGATGGTTTCATTAAGGTAGCTGATTTTCTGTCTGGAGTGAGGAATTTCTTCTGACTCATGTGGAGTAGTTTGATCTCCTCTTATTGGCCTTGAGAAGAGATTCTCAAACTCCATAATACTGTACTCTGCCTGAAGCTGCCTTGAAAAAGATGAGCCCGGGGTGTTTTTGGAATTGCATTTTTGGCTTCACTTTTAATTCAGTATTTTGAAAACTGTAGCGAACACGAGGATCTGCTTTGCTGTTACACCCACTGATTAGTGTGGTCATGTAGGAGCTGGGTGTTTTCTTTGGTGTGTTGTAGGTACTCCAGTATGTGTGTGTGGGGGGGGATTGAGAGCTGCGTATATATGCATTTGTCATTGAGTCATTGTTCAGGAATGCACCGTGTGACCAAGGCTATACTGATACCTGAAACGTAGAGTCTGAAGACACTTCGCAATTTCCTGTTGACACTGAGGAGCCGATATATGATGGGATTAATTATTGTGGACAGGGTTGATGAGCGAGAACTAATGGTCCCATAATGATGTCTTTTTATGAGATGACTTTGGAAAGAAATATCACAGTTGAACTGGGAACTTGTCTTAAGTGTTCCAACCGTAGTGCGCACAAGGCCCGCACAGTTGAATAGGAAGTGGTTTCCTACTGGCCTCTGATATTGTCTCATTGGTCACAGGCACTCAAGTCAAGCAGAGCCATAGTAAAAATATATTTGTCGGGTGGGGCCGTATGGAGTTATTTTACACTTACTCTGCAGTTTCCCTTCACGTTTATTAGTAAAAGGCAGGCACAGGAGAATAACTGATCTTTGTTGTGACAACTTGATTATTTCTTGGCGGTAACTGCTGAGAAGACCAGTCTGCTGAATTTCCAGGCTAGTTTATGTTGTTTATGTTTATGTAGTTTATTATATTGTAGACTATATTTTTATTTTATTTAGTTTAATAAATTAAATTAAAATGCAATATTTTTTGCTGATTGAGAATACATTAAAATGTAATCAGTTTCAGAGATTCTGCTTGTTTCCACACCTTTTCTGTTCTGTTTTAATACTGTGTTGTAATACTCCTGATGGCACTTTTAATCTAAATTTGCCCATCTTGCTATGACAGTATTGTACACTAGACTCTGAAATGATGATTTTGGCTTCTTTTAAGTGCAAACCACCAGTGAGATTTATCACTTAAATTTGCTTGTGTTGCTGATTCTGATCTCTAGTGTCTCTGTGGTGGTTAGGACTCACTTAAAGACTTGTTTGTGTGTTTGCATTGTGACCAAGCTCTGTAAACACTGCAGAACATCAGGGGCATTTTGTTTAATTCTTCAAGAAGAGTTTTGGTCTACATTTTATTCAGGGGTTGCATGCAAAGCTTTGTTTACAGCTTGTTTTGGTCCTGAAAATGCGAGCTAAAGTATGATTGAGTTATTCTGTTTGAAGTTTATAGATTTTTTTTTTTGCTGGCTTATTTTCAAAGCTGAGTTTTAAATTAAATCATATGTCATATGTAGATGAGAGAGAAATCAAAATCGAAAACCAGAGCATGTGCAATGAAATGAAACTGTAAAAAACTGTTTCTTCTGTAGCGTTACGACTCCCTTCTCAATTTTTTTCAACCCACCTGCTTTCTTCAGCAACTTATTTGCATGTTTATGTAAACCCAACTTCATCATGTTGGGTGCAGCAATAATAATTGGTGTGGAAATGGTTTGGATTGTACAGCTCTGGTCTACATTCTCTCTCTTGCTGGAAAACACAACAGTCTTCAAATGGGAGCAGTTCACATCCAGACCCTTGAGAGCTGTCCAGATCTCTGCCTTGTTTCACAATCACATGAATTATGAGGAAATTTGCTATTAAGAGCACGGCTGCGTCTGTGCCAGCCACATCCATACACACTGTGACAGTCAATAGTCTTTTTGTTCAGAGCAAATTGATGAACTGGCAGCCAGTTCAGAGGAATTTGTACTCACAATCTGTCCACCCCTGATATTTATTAATGACACGCAAAACTGACTGGCCATATTTTGGAGGCACTCTCATAATGAGAAAGGGCATTTAATAGCTCGATGGGGGCTATGCTGGCTTTTAGCTGTTGCCTGGATTCCAAGTAATGGAATTCCAAGACATGTTTGGATGAGTGATGGAGAGAAAAGGGAAAGGATGAAGCTTTTTGGATTGTCAGAATGCAGTTCTCAGTGTTGTAGGGGTGCTTTAGCAGGCATTAGCATAAACAAGTTAGCAATTTAAACTATCAACATGGATATATCTAGCCATCTGACCGGCTTAATGGTGTGGATATTAGTAGTCTAGCGCCCCTTTGAGTTAGACATTTGACTTAGGTTTTTTATGCGTACTTAAAGGAGTAGTTCACTTCCAGAACAAAAATGTACATATAATGTACTTACCCTGTTGTCATACAATATGTTCATGTCTTTCCTTCTTCAGTTGTAAAGAAATTGTGTTTTCTGAGGAAAACATTTCAGGATTTCTCTCCATATAGTGGACTTTTATGGTGCCTATGAGTTTGAACTTCCAAAATGCAATTTCATTGCAGCTTCAAAGGGCTCTAAATGAGCCCAGCCAAAGAAGAAGGGTCTTATCTAGTGAAACAATGCTCATCTTGTCTAGCTCTGCCATGCGCATGCGTACTCGTTCAGGACAGTTAGGGTATATTGAAAAATTCCCATCTCATTTTCTCCTCCAACTTCAAAATTATCCTACATTGCTGTTTTACCTTTTTTGTCTTTGCACGTTCACTTTGTAAACACTAGGTTGGTACTTCTGCAGCTAACTGTATTGAACCGGAATGCACAGAGTATATGCAGAGCTAGACAAGACGAGCATTTGAGGTTAAAAAGTATATAAATGTTAATTTTTTTTAGAAAATTTTTTAGAAGATTGTTTCGCTAGTTAAGACCATATTCCTCAGCTGGGATCGTTTAGAGCCCTTTGAAGCTGCATTGAAACTGCATGTTGGAAGTTCAAACTAGTGTGCACCATAGAAGTTCACTATATGGAAAAAATTTCTGAAACGTTTTCCTCAAAAAACATAATTTCTTTACTACTGAAGAAGGCATAAACATCTTGGATGACAACGGGGTGAGTACATTATCTGTAAATTTTTGTTCTGAAAGTAAACTACTCTAAATAGAAAATTTTTCAAACCTTATGAGGGGCTTTCACACCAGAGGAACCATTTCATAGTTTGTAGAACTAAATACGTTCCTAGTTCCTGCAGTGTGAACACGCAAAAAGTGGGAATTTCCGCCAATAGTTCTGGGAACAATGAAAAGGTATAGGTCTCTGCAGGAAAGTAGGGGAGTTACCAGATTGGTGGGTGAGGCCAAAACAGAGGGGAGTTTTTGACCACTTTACCTGATTGGCTCACGTCATTATGATGGGAATGTTTAGGGGTGGGGTCAAATATGGGAGGTCATTTTCATTGCATGACTTAGAAACACCCACCAGTTTTTAACCTACAAAATCAGAAATGCCCACTTTTGCTCTGCAGAGGCCTCATTCCCAGAAAGCCCTCAAAATGGTTCTATAGGAAGGTTGTGCAGGAATGTGGCATTTTGAATATTGTGTTATTACTATGGTGAATGATGTCAAGTTGACCATTACAATATGGTGGGCGGCTTACATATAGCGGCCCATAGAAACGGTCACTAATGAGGCATCTATATCTATCTATCTATCTATCTATCTATCTATCTATCTATATAAACCATATATAGGTTATACCATATATAAGGTTCCTCTGGTATATATATGTTAGGAACTACTAGTGACATAAGTGTACACTGATTGGCCAAACACATCCATTTATATTATTTACTCCACGAACATGGAAAACAGTGATAACAGCGTTTGGTAACCTGTTGTCTGCAGTGTTGTATTCTTTTCTCAGCCTCGATAATATGTAACGCTGCAAGTTGTCATGGGAGATTTAGTCAGATTTTCATGCTCTTTCAATCGCGTAAATTGTGTGTTTGCATTCCATCTGTGTTATCACGAAACTCACAACATGCAACAAAAACTTTCCCATCACAGCACTGACGTTTGCAGATGTTACCAGTAAAAAACGGCTCTAGAGGGAAATTGGTTCTCTAGGAGCCACCATACTGGCTAGTTTCTAGAACGGAGTTCCTAGAACTACGTGGTGCGAAAGCCCCTATGGTTTATGATGTAGCTCTGTGTTATCTGTTTGAATCTGTGAAGTTTTGAAGCAGTCAGCAGCGGGGTGGGTGTGGGTGGCGGTACTTTTTATTCTGTACTGTACTCTCTGTGTAATAACGAAAACATTTATTTCAGTGAAAAGAGAAGTCCCAAAATTCTCAATTTTTCAACATTTTAAACAACAGGACCCTACAATCTTTTTCTTTTTTCCCCTGAAATTCTTGTGTGTTTTAACTTTTCTGATAATCAAATGAAAATTAAACCCTTTTATTTTTTTGCCAAACAAACAGAGGTTTACTGTTAAAACATGGAAGAAAAATTGTGTGAAAATTAAGTTTAAAAAGTTTTAATAATAATTGTAGTATTTTTTTCAGACAGACTGGATGATGGTCAGATCAGATCTCAGCGTGGAGCACTGGCTGTTGTCAGACTCCTTGTGCAAACAAAAATCTCACTGGATTATTACAATTAATGGCAAAATGAATGTTTAGAAATGTAAACTGATATTTCCTACTGACACACTACAGCAAAAGATAGAAATAAGTACTGTACTGTGTATATATATATATATATATATATATATATATATATATATATATATATATATATATATATATATATATATGTGTATATGTAAAGACCTACTTTTACTGTACAAAAGTAATACAAGACATATATTTCAGTTACATGTTAAACTGTACTTTCATTTTGACGGGTTGCCGTTTAGTTTCTGTGTGTATACAGTGTGATATGATGCTAGGTTTTTTATATATATATTTATATATATACTTGTTTATAATATATATATATATATATATTTGTTTAAAGTAAGTTGGAAAAAAAAACATTAAATTGTCTGTCTCAAGTGTATTGTGGGCTAACAACTGAAGGGTAGAGAAAAGTTAGCAAATATATATACCAGATAGTGTGAATGCTGTTTAGGCAGAGCATATGGATAATTAGACTATATGATTAACATACTGGCCCACAGCCAATTGAAATTAAGCCAAGAATTAAAATGAAAATGTCACCTCTAAATGACTTTGCGGTGAGATCTGAAAATGAATACTTCATCAGTTTATTAAACCATGAAACTGGCTTTTATGGGCATAATGTGGGAAGTGACACAGATAAAATAAAGAAGTAGAGATGAGGTCAAAGAGAGGCTATTTGGCAATGATGATGAGGACTGGAAGATTTATAGTGAGAAATTTGACTAGAGATGGATTGAAGAGCGTGTTGATCTATGAACCGGCCTACTGAAAGACAGATTGTCTCTCCAAAGGTTCTGAAGAAAACTGTTTTGTGTTTTTTTTTTCCTTGCATTTTATGAAACAGCAGAGAGATCATTTGGTTGAATCAGCAAGTGTTTGAGGTTTTGTAGTGCTGATGAGATTAATGCACTCTTGAACTCTGTCAAGGATGAGTGTGATGCGATATGAATAACGGGTGATAAACAGAAAATTGTGGTTTTGTCACCTTCAGTGATACCAAAAAAATGCTTTCTGACAGGAAACGGATGGTTGATATGACATGTTTTTTTACCAAGGTGTTATGTAAATAGTACATTTTCCAAAATAAGATAAGATGCTTTTCCTAATCAAATCGTCCATCAGTAGGGTAAACGGAAGGTTAAATTTGTTTTTGACAAAAGGTTTTAGAAAGTTAGTTTAGCATGCTATGCACTGTTTTGCATTACTATTACAATACAAGGAACAGGAAATATTGCAGAAATGGTTTTGTTTCCATGAAACATTTATATCATAATTGTAGAAACTTTGTAGAACATAATGATCAGGCACATCATAAGACATTTCATCAGGGTTCAGTCTATAATTTGACAAACTCTACTTATGCGTTTTTATATAGAACAACTTGTCAACTATATGATTTTCATGTCTCGTTCGCAAAGGTTTTAACTTTTCATGCTTTGTAAACGTCAAACCTTCCAAACATGTTTCTTCTTGCTCTGAAGCCACAATGCATAGCATCCAACTGAACTTTCTGTCCGGGATCAGCAGTTTCGCAATGAACTGTGATCAATAGTTAGAGCATTTTAATTAAGTTATAGATCCATTCAGTTGTAAAATTGCTTTATTTAAAAGTTCATCCTGTTCCTCTGTATTCCCTCTAATTGTATTAGTGCTTCTAAACTGAGTATTTCTATAATGGAAGCATGCTTTGGTACATCTTTATTTCTGGTGGGTTTTGGCCTTAATATTTCAGATTGCTCTCTCTCGCCTCTCTTTCAACTTTTAGTCTGTAGCTATTTCATGGATCATATGGTTGCAGAAATGTAGCATTTCCTTCCTCACTGTGAAGAAAGACCAGTCTGCTTGTGGAAAACCGCCTTAGTGGAGCACACCAAAGTCACATGGTCAAACTGGAGGAAGCGTTTCGTCACGGGCCTGCGATCGCCACAGCGAAACTTGAACACACAACAGGCGTTGAACTGCTACAGCCATTTGTTTTAGTTTGCTTGTTTGTGACCTGGTTGTGATCGACTAGCTCCCCTAGAGAGTCAGCCGGTTTAATGCAATTAATTTGTCACACATTTCATAATATGTTACAAATTAACGTCCACTTTTTATGTTATTTATTTACACAACTGCATTTCCCTGTCCCAACGCACATGTAGCTGACTTTTCTCAGCATGACTGTCTCTCACCATGTTTTGACCTTTTATTCTTGCTTCCACAGGATGTTTGTAAATCAAGCATCCTGTCTTTTAACCCTGTGCGCTCTGGACAAGCAAGAGACCTTAAAAGACATGGACGAAGAGAACAGACAAACCAGCTCGCTCAGCTGTAAATAAGTGTGGTATATTTCATCGGTGGCAGGAGGAATCCCATTCAGTAGAGAAACGTCCTCTGCCATCTGCCTCGTCCACAAAGACTTTCTCCCTTTTTCTCCTCCTCCAGCTGTCTTTTCCTCCTGTGTCTCTGTCCCATTTCCTCTCTGTCTTCCTCAACTCTTTGCCCTCTGCCACAGCTTCTTTTCATACCTTTCCTCCCTTTCTTTGGCTGTCTGCATTATTCAGTCTGGCTTGGATTATTCCAGTCCATTTCCATTTTACATTCTCCAGAATCCTTATCACGCACATGAATCTGTCAGCCTTTAACATCTGATTCTTATTAAACTGCATCAACGTACACACTCCATATTATCGGCGCTATAAGACTGAGCAGCATTAGCTGTGGTGAGAAGAATGCGCTGGGCTTTGTATCATATGCCCTGTTTTCATCTTGAACCCACCAAGCATGTGTGTGTGGACTGTTGGGTGTCATTAGTTTGTCAACGGATATAGGCTACATTACACAAGCACATGCACCTATACATTGTAGTCTCCTGATAACTTTTTTTTTTAAAGCGAGACCATATGTTGGCCAAGCTGGGACACAGAAAGAGCGGTGTTTGTCTGTCCCGTCATGTTGGTGAATGTTCAGAATGATGGATTAGGTTTAATGATGGACGTTGCAATCCAAGGACAAACTGCATCATGTGAGGTTCAGACAGATTGCTCCGTTTCAGAAAGGCAAAATAATTTTACGCTTTATTGTATAGTATACTGGGTCAGTGACAAATTAGTGTGTCCATGATAAAGAACAGGAAAAATCCAAGTCTAATTTAAAACACACCTGCCATGTGTAATTTTCTTCAACTTCATGTTGTTTACATGTGGTTTTGAAAAACTTTTATATCAATTTTCAAGATGTTTTCTTAATGATCTTTATTGTTATTTTAAAAAATATTTTTAAAGGGAACCCCGGGTATTAACATTTGGCTTAATATGACGTAAATGATGTCTCTTACTGAAATATGTAGTAGAAAATCCATGAAAGATTTACGTTATTTAATAAAATATCCACGTTGTTTTAGACATATTTTGGACTATGGAGGGCGGCATTATTTCGATGACATGAAATGGTTGCACTCGGTGAGCTATTGCTGCTACCTGTTGCTATTTTTACCACAACACAACTTAGAAAATAAAATACTGATGCTATATTCCTAAATATGAATAAAACAATATGGATTTTTAAAATAATCCAAAACTTTCATGGAATTTACTACTACATATTTCAGTCAGAGACTGTATCAGCCATACAAGTCTTAATACCTGGGGTTCCCTTTAAATGTTAAAATGTAAAGTTTATTTATTTATTTTATTTGACAAATACCATACATTATTTTTTCAGAAATAAACAACAGAATAAGATATCACTTTTTTAACTAATTATCCAAATAATGCATAGTCCTACAAAGCTATTATTATCAGAGCATGTGAGCAGAGCATAGCGGGAGCTGATGAGTGGATGAGAGGGTAGCATCATTTTACCAGTGTTGCCCAGTACTTCAGCATATAGGGCCCTATGAAAGCCGTTTTATTTTTTTCCAAATTCCGTTTTATTTAAGTTTTTTCCCGTTTTAATTTTTCTCAACTCCTTTTTAATGGTTAAATTAAATTTTATTAATCAAAGAGCATGTCTAAATAATTAAAATCATGAAACTTATACAATTTCACTTCAATTTAATAAAGGTTTAACAAAAATGACATGTTTAGGGCCCTATGAAATGTTTTATATTTTCTCACCATGTTTTATTGTTATCAAATTCTGTGTTTTAGCATGTCTAATTATTTGAACGCATACTTAATTTACTCACATTTACGACGGATGCTAAAAATCACCGCGAGCGTCACGCGTTCTTCAGTGTGTGTAGTAAACAAAACTGCTCGTTTGCTTCATTCATTAAAACAGAGACACGCATAACATGCAGGATTTACATTTAAATGGTATTTTTGCTTTGTAATATTTACAGATACTAGTCCATATTGCGGTTTGATTTAAGTGTAATGAGCTACTTGTGATTAATTCATTCAAACTTTGACAAATTCCGTGACATTCCATGTTATTCAGTAAATTACGTTTTTTTGACTGGATTCCGCGATTCTGTCCGCGTTTTCTGCATCGTGGAAATCATAGGGCCCTAAGCATAGCACAGTAGCACTACTGAAAACAGGAACAAGTGTAATATTTGGCTCATATGGCTCATATTTTCGGCCATTTTTGTCTTTCGGACGAAAAATCGGTGCATCTCTAGCTGAAATTCCTCAATGGTTGTGTAAAACAACACCCTTTTTACCTTGTCAAAAACAGCTCTATTCACAGCAACCAGTTTTGGTGCTTGTCTCTTTAAAGGATAATGACCTACTGCTTACTCCACCCCTCTCTTCCATTTTTCGTGTATTTGATGGCACATTACCATTGAAAACAAAACTAATCCACTGTATCCTCAGTGGCTCTGATGTCGGGAGAAAATGAAGACTCTTATGTTCACTTTTACATCCAACTACAAAACTCTTTCATTGCTTACTAGACATTGTCGTTACAGCTGCTCGAGCGCAGAGAAAATGATGGACAGGGTACAACTGGCTGAGCGCTGAATATGTTAATACGGGACAGTCCGTCAGTGGTCTTGGGCGGGGCCTGAGCAGTATGACATCATACTGCTCCAAAAAACTAAACGGCTTGATAATTGAGACTGTAGGTTTGTTGGGGATTAAAAAAGAGTGAATGCTAAGACAGTCTATATGTAAACACCATGTAAAAGTGAATATTGCATCCTTTGACACTCAGTCAAGAGGGTCTTTGGGGGTCTTATATATGCTAACAGGGCATCAGGACAGTTGTATCACACTGACATGTTTTACTTTGTCCTCCTGATAAATATCAAAATTATTTTTAATTCAGAAACTGAAAACATGCTCCTCAGAGAAGATATTTTGAAGTCTAATTTCACTTTCAATGTATTTTTTGATAAATTACCAGTCCAAAACGAGGAGCACTGTATCATTTGACCCTACTGTGTACTGTCTAATATTGCTTAATGAACCCTCAAGTAATGCTATGGGCAAACCAAGACAAAGTGCAAACAGAGTGCAAAAGAGTTAAGCCTTGTTAGTTCATATCTACTTAAATGACAACAGATATTGAAGTAATCTGTCATCTTAATTGTGAGTACCTCTCTGCCTTTATATGCTAATCTTGCGGAGTGCTTTATTTCAGACATTGATTCCTCCCCAGGGTGCGTAAGTGGCATAACATAAGAGATTTAGTCATGTTAAATATTCTTTTATTATTATGCATTACTCTAAATCTTGATCCTCACATCGCCCCCTGCTGTAAGGATGAAGAACAGCCGCTGTTCAATAGCTGCAAGATCACGTGCTGGTTGGAGAATTTCAGTCAGTTTTGTGCCTTTGGCAAAGACTACATCTCCCTTCATTAAACCTGCTTCAGTGGATGACTGACTGTCATACATTGTGTCAGTTTTCCTAGACACCCCCAGGGCATTTTGCATCGTGATTGGTTCCTTTTCCAATTAAGTGAAAGGCAGAGGTCTGATAAATTAGAAAATGGAGATGCGATTATGTACAGAAAAGTGACTGCATTTTATAGTTTGCTGTGCTTAATACATACAAGATAAATTGGCGTTATAGTGATGCATATGTATCATGATGCATGTGTCATTTTTGTGCTCCGTATGCCGCCTCAGCATATGTCATCATACTGTGAAATCACAAGTTTAGGCACAATCCTGTCTTGTCTCGTCCATATTTCCTCCCTTTCTGCGTGGTGTTGCAGCTTCTCCTTCGACTTTTCATCACCTTCTTTGTCCTACTTTTGCTTCCTGTTTTCCCTCCCTCATTTCAATGTCTTACTTTTCAAAGGGCTTTTTTCAAAGTCTGTTTGTGCCTAAAAGCAAAAAAAATATAAAAAGTTAATTGAGAGAGAAAGTTTAACAAGAAAAATCATGTTATGAAACAAAATTACAGTATGGGAGTTAAAGTGACAGTTGGGAGATACAAATTTACAATTGCCTTCATACTCTGAAGCAGAAATAGGCCTCCTTAACCTTTTTCCCAGTAGCTCTATTCAGCTCAAGTTGTTCAGTGTTTTGCATGACTGAAATCTGGTTTTGCTTGATACATGGTTGCAGGTCTGACCTTGACTTCCTAAGCTGCTCATGTGGGATTTTGAGTGTTTATTATTGTCATTTCATGCCTTGTTGAATGAGTTGATGAAGAGATTAACGTCTTAATGCTTAACACCCTCAAATGAGCATTTCCCTCTGACATATCACCAGTCCTTGCTTTCTCTCTCTCTCTCTTTGGCTGTTTTAACTTCATCATTCCCTCTGTTACATGCTCCTCTGAATGTAAGACCTTCTGACACCCTGATCCATTAAATTCCTCTTGGGATCCTGGCTTTGATCAAGTTACAAGTGATTATTTTCACAAGAGGCCTGTGTAAGTGTGTGACAGGCTTGGCTGACCCCTTGATGACCCTTTTCCTGATGTCCCACTCAGACATCTGTCCCTCTTATTCTAGATTTTCTTATGAATACCAAGGCTGCTTTTATTGGTATTTTGCATGTTGGTGCATTAGAGATTTTAATTTTTTATTATTATTATTATTATTATTTGTCAGTCATGTCAGTCAATGTATCCAAAGACATGTATTTAATTTTAAAGTAAGACCTTCGTTCATCTTTGGAACACAAATGAAGATATTTTGGATGAAATCCAAGAGCTTTCTCCCCCTCCATAGACAAAATGTTTTCTTTGCGCACAGAAAGTATT
The DNA here is from genome assembly GCA_036247105.1 of Cirrhinus mrigala. Classification (NCBI taxonomy): domain Eukaryota; kingdom Metazoa; phylum Chordata; class Actinopteri; order Cypriniformes; family Cyprinidae; genus Cirrhinus; species Cirrhinus mrigala. Next base: position 34,863,229 of record CM070013.1, on the reverse strand, counting down.
CTTGTAGCTTCATAAAATTAAGGTTGAACCACTGACGTCACATGGACTATTTTAACAATGTCCTTACAGTCATTCCGGGCCTTGGATGGGGTAGTTGCGTTGCTGTCTATGCAGAGTCAAAAAGCTCTCAGATTTCATCAAAAATATCTTAAAGGAGAAGTCCATTTCCAGCAACAATTCACAAATAATTTACTCACCCTCTTGTCATCCAAGATGTTCATGTCTTTCTGTCTTCAGTCATGAAGAAATTATGGTTTTTGAGGAAAGCATTTCAGGATTTTTCTCAATATAATGGACTTTATTGGTGCCCCGATTTTGAACTTCCAAAATGTAGTTTAAATGCAGCTTCAAAGGGCACTAAATGATCCCAGCCGAGGAAGAAGGGTCTTATCTAGCGAAACGATCAGTCATTTTTTACGGAAAAATTAAAATTTGTATACTTTTTAAGCATAAAAGCTCATGTAGCACAGGCTCTGGGATGCACGTTCATGACACTACGTACTGTTGAATCACGTCGAAAGTAGTGCTGCACGATTAATCGTATCGCAATTGCAATCGCGATGTCAGCCTGTGCGATTATATGACGGCAAAATGTTGCGATTTATATTAAATAAATAAGTGCGTGGACTTGAGAACATGTACTTTCTGAGAACAGTTTGCTGATTTTCTGTGCCGCTAACAAAACAAAACAAAACAAAAAAAAAAAAGATCAAAAAAAGTTTAGACTCAGTATAGACAGTGCACGTGTGCATGCATGTTCACTTGCGTGCGCAGCGCAGAGAGACTAGAACGAAGATGGATGCAGAGGAGATCAACACTGATCTGGTAGCCAAAAAAAAAAAAGAACTACCTTTGTTATATGGCGATATTTTGGATTTGAGATTACTGACACTAAGCAGAGAGAGGTACTGTGCAAGATTTGCAAAATTAAAGGCCCTGTTTACACCTGGCATTAACAAGCGTTTTCGTCGATCTCATCACAAGTGGACAATGCTAAGTACAGGTGTAAACGGGGTGTAAAACGTTTTGAGCTTGTCCACTTTCGACCACATCCAGAGGTGGTCTTCTCTCCACCTACCTAATACAGTATTAGTAATACTCTCCATTGCGAGATTCGCAAGGACACACGATTATCAGATGGGATTTAAACTTTGTCGGGACGAAACGAAACAAAACAAAAAAGCGGCTGCTCTCTGCATTTTCTCTTTTGTCTAATTTTGCGAACGTGTGAAATTTGTCTGAGCTCATGTCTTCCATTGTTCTGAAATATCTGAAAAGCCCATACATATACATGAACAAAACTTTGTGCCGCGTGTTTCCTATAACACTAGCAGCTGTAAGTACAAGTGCGCGATGACTTTACCCCTCCCGCTCCTGTTTTGACGCCGACAGAGGGATCCGTTCATTTATCCTCCTCTTGATGCACTGTAATCAGCACCACGGGGGGTAATGTGGTCAGAAGTGGTCAAAAGTGGACAGAAGAGGCGGATTAAAAGGCCAGGTGTAAATGGCTCTCTCCATTGTCCACTTGTGATCCAATCGACCAAAAACATAACCGGTTTCCTTTTCAAAAGAGTTTACACAGAGTATATGTTACATTCTGCATAAATGTCTGTTTGTTTGGACAAAATGTTTAAAATATCTTATTTTTGTTAGAATGTGTATGTTTTTATTTATTGTTTTATTTAATTAATCTATACTTTTGAGAAAATAAGTTTACATTAATGCAAAAGCTATTTCATATTGTAAAAAGAATTTATTTTGAAACCATTTCTAGTTTTACAAATACACATTTCAGCATTATCACTAATCTGTGTGTGCATTTTCCTTAAAAACCCATCAAGTTGACTCGCAATACCATTTATTATAACCGCAATCGCATATCGCAATATTGACCTCGATAATCGCAATATGAAAATTTTCCCAAATCGTGCAGCCCTAGTCGAAAGGTCATGCGGAACGTAGGCGGAACTACAGACCCAGTGTCCAAGACTAAGAAAGTGCAAGTAAGTCAAATGCTGTTTATAAACAAAAAGGTACAACGATGTCGGACGATTCTGAAGTCGTAGGAGAAAATAAGATGGAGTTTTTCACTGTTCTCTACCTTTTTGAGCCGGAGTACACAGACGATGAACTTAGATGTGATTCGTAGTAGTGATGGGAAGTTCGGATCATTTTACCAACTCTTTACTGCATCATTTTGTTCATTTTTGAAAATATAATTAAAATGTTACGTGTTACTTCCCTAACACATCTACTGCTTAGACAAACGTTGATCACACTACAAACAAGACAAAACTATAATGCTATAAGAAACAGAAAAGATTAATTCATTGTTTACCTGGGTCTTTAGTCTATGATTAGCTCAACTCACCTCTTATCTGACAAGTTTTCAGGTTTGAGTAATTCGTTCATCACGTGACAGACCCATGCAGTGTGAGCCGAAAAAAGAATTGATTAGCTCATCTCTCGAGTCTTCAGGTTCGAGTCATTCGTTCATCACGTGACAGCCCCATAAGATGAACAAATGACTCGAAAAACCCGAAGACTTGAAACAGGTGAATTAATTCCAGTACAGAACCTAATAGAATGTTGCGCATGCGTGACTGAACGAATCATTGCCCGAGACGACTCGTTCTTCCCGAGTCATATTAAAGATTCGTTCAAGAATGACCCATCACTAATTCGTAGCATCGTGGATGCGCATCCCAGAGCCTGTGCTACACTAGCTTTTGTGCTTAAAAAGTATACAAATTTGTATTTTTCAAAAAAAATAAAAAAAAATAAAATAAATAAATAAAATTGACTGATCGTTTCACTAGATAAGACCCTTCTTCCTCGGCTGGGATCATTTTGAGCCCTTTGAAGCTGCATTTAAACTACATTTTGGATGTTCAAAATCGGGGCACCAATGAAGTCCATTATAAGGAGAAAAATCCTGAAATGCTTTCCTCAAAAACCATAATTTCTTCACGACTGAAGACAGAAAGACATGAACATCTTGGATGACAAGGGAGTGAGTAAATTATTTGTAAATTGTTGTTCTGGAAGTGAACTTCTCTTTTAAATTGTGTTCTGAAGATGAACAAAAGTCATACGGGTTTGGGACGACATGAGTAATTAATAACAGAATTTTCATTTTTGGGTGAACTATCCGTTTAATTGTGCATTGTACTTGATCTGTAGCAGATCTCAAAACATACCTCTTTCACTCATAATATTGTGATGGTTAAATTTACTTTTTTAGATATAGTGTTTGCCATAACATAGGAATAATCAGCTTATTGCTATCAGCAGGAAAACTACAAAAACAAGAAAAAACTCAATGTTCACCTGTTGATGCCCTTTGAGATGTTATCTGTTCATGAGTGAAATTCGCTTCGCCATAAAGGTGTCCAAATAATTTTCCGTTCCATACTTTAAATACGGACACACCATATGTTACCCATTTCTCAGACAAAATGTATTAACCACAGCTGACCCCAGTATTATGCATGACCTGCCGATTTCATGCGGATAGTAGTGTGTGTATTTAGTGTTGCTACAAAACATATGTTCACATTTCAAACTTCGGCCATGATTTATTTTCATTTTTCTTGGTTTTAGTGCCATGTAAACAGAAACCTGCATCCGCAAGAGTCACACCATATGAGCATTTGAATGTTCATTTCAAGATTGCGTAGAAATGATTAAACGCTGATGGAAATTCCATTATACTGTTTTATTAGCAGTATAAACATATTTTATGACATTTTAATGGTTTTGATTAATGTGCGACATGCAGGCCCAGTCAGTCACTCATGTCACACTGCTGTTTCTTTGCATAGGTTAAGCAGATGCCCTTCTGAGATGCTGAAATCAGTCTCGACGGCAAACGTGCCTGGAGGGTCTGTAGTTGTTTTTATAATGTGACATTTTTGGCTTGTCTGCCCCGTTTCTGGTGTGTGAATCATTCAGATTTAATCAGCCTTGCCACAGTGTGAGGTAACGAATTTCCTTTAAAAAAGGAAAGCTGAACCTGTTTACACTTGCTCTCATTTCTCTGTAAACCTTTGTAGAGAAAATCATGTATTTCTTTTGAATTTACATTTTGTTCTGTCTAAATGAATCGCTAACTGTTCAAGTAAAACTTGCAGAACAGAGAAAATCGTGTTGCAGTCGATGCCTCTTTTCTTTTTTTAGCAAGTATTATGCTTGCGGTATGGGCTGCGTCCAGTGGTTTGGTGATTAAAGTTAAACGGCAGCCCCGGCTGGCTGACTATTCGGTCTCAAGTTAGCATCTTTTATTAAACCAGAATATTTAAAGCGTACCAAGACTTGTGACAGATATATTAACATAACATTTATAATTCAGATGCCCTCGAGAATAAGTTTGGCATTCCCTCTTAGAATATCTTTCAGTGAATCAAAGCAAAACACAGAGTATCCTTCTATCCTGTCTTTGCTTGTTCTCTGCTGTCTATAAGGTACATTGCATCTGCTCACCGTCTGTTTAAAATATCAGGACAGTTTGGTTTCCTGTGACTTTTCAGCAAGTTTACTTAGCCGTAGAGATAAGCAGTTTTTAAGACTTGCTTATTTACACTTGGCAGAAATGCTTTCATCCAAGACAGCGAAAGATCTTTTATCAAGATCATCTGCTCTAATGTGGAACGTAAAATGATTTTTGTCACTTTCACAGTCTGCGGTTTGAGACCACATGCACTACAAGCAGACAAACTTCCTCTTCTTTTTGGGGCAAATTCTTTTGAAAACCACAAGGATCACAGGTTACAGCCAAGGTGTGCTTTCACTATCAGATCACTAAAATTTACGTTAACGGATGCTGGGCTCAAAATACTCCTGCTCTTGGATATTTAAATTACTGTCATTTTTTTTTTTTTTCCAGTGTGCATCGACCTCAAATAGGCTATGGCTTATCATTAAGACATAGCAACTTTACACGGCCCTCATATCACCCTAGATAAACGTGTGTTATTAGGTGCATTTCCAAGTATTTGTGTGGAGCGTGAAAGCTGTTAGCATACATACTATATGGAGGCATGACATGGAGACACTGGTGTTATGGTTTTATTGGTGACCAACTTCCAGTTTCTGGTCCTGCTCCAGATGTACTGGAATGACCGCAGCAGCAGTGTGTTCACTTGCATTTTTGCCTGATAACAGTGCAAACGAAATACGCTGTAATTTTTGCTCATACAGATAAGAGTAATATCATTCGGAACTGTCAGGGGCCTACTTTTATTTGTATACATTCACAATATCAGACGTTGTGCTTTTGTAAAATAAAGAAAACAAACAGGACGTGCATTCTGTCATCACCGCCTCTGTGTAATGGAGTGACAAACCTCAAAGCACGGCGTATAGGCTGCTTGCCTCAAAGACATGAGAAATCCATCTAAAAAAAGCTTGAAATATCTACTTTAAAATAAACCACTTCAAATTGAAAGCAAATACTCTCTATGTAATTCGTATGAAAGGTGTATTTCTCCCCAAAGGTGCGTCCATTGTAATCGTCTTAATCTTTGCCGCCGACACACTGACTGAAAAAAGTTTATTAATAAATAATTAACATACTGTATCCCCTTGCTCTTTTTCCTAGCACATAGTCATTACTTTTGCTGGTGCTTTGTGGCAAGCTTCATATGTGCGCTTGAGCACGCAATAGGCTATATATTAAAGTCTCATTATGGTTTAGTTTCCCACCCCCAGTATATGTTTAATTAACTTGATATAAATCTTTAGTCGAGGGCAGCCCTACTCCCTGCTGAGTTTCACTGACTCTTAACACACTTTTTCCTTATGGAAGATTTCTCCTGAAGCTATACTTTAACAGATGAACCAGCGAACAAAGGAAATGTACTCCTGGCTTAATGTCAGGAGGTGACAATAGGGCCTCTGAAGTAAAATGGGCTGCAGCCATCAGATCGGTTTTCACTTTCACTGGCTCCTGTGAGTGACACTGTATCTCAGTTTGCCCTTTGAGTTACTCAGTCTCCTGCAGAGCCACTAGGAAAAACAGAAATGCATTTTACATAAGGGCTTTATTTATATCCTGTGTTGAAGAACTCTTCAGATTTGTAATTCATTGCTTGCTGAGTTTGGAGAGATGAGATTGCTCAGTGCTCCGTGGTGTGTGGTCTCAGTTGTTTGAAATGTTCTTGTAACTTTCCTGTGATGTAATAGCAATGACAGTTCTGGGGCCTCGTGTATAAAACTGTGCGTAGATTTCATTTTAGAAGTATGCATACCCACAAACTGCAATTTGTTTGTTTGCATGCACAAGGGTTCACATTTATTAACCTGTACGTACGCCAGAGCCTGCTTAATGTTATAAATCACAGATAGTATATGCACAAGTTTCTTTCTTCTCCAAAATTACCTTACATGAAGCTTAACAACACTGATTTTATTGTGGATAACTTCCTCTGCATAGAGTTTGCATACTCTATTGCCAGGCATACATACACATTATTTATTTATATATATATATATATATATATATATATATATATATATATATATATATATATATATATATATATATATATATATATATATATATATATATATATATATATATTATTAAATAAATACTGATGTGTATATATGGGAAAAGGCATGCATGCTTTTCAATTTCCATTATGTGCTTGCAACTTTTAAACATGCACCTGGTCTTGCAGATTTAACATTTGATCAACTAAAAGAAGAAAACATTTTTGCTCTTTTTGCTAAAGAACAACTGCATATTGTTTTAACCATATGCCAAGCATAATAGGGCTGTTTTCTTTGGCTTCTCCCTCATTTTTCGTGCTTTCAGGTAACATTTGGTGTTCTCTCACAAAGATCTTCTTTTGTCTTTTGCCTCTGTTTCATGTATTTTGTCTTGGCAAAGATTCTAATCGATTTCTTCGTGCTTAAGCTGAACTAGCCTTGGTATACACTCCATTATGCCTGTTAGCCTTGGTCTGTTTTGGTAAAGGGTACTGTGAGCATCCAGATGTTTCCTTGGCAGTGAAATATGACCTGAAATGGATGAGTCAGCTTGGTTCAATGGTGAATCAAACTGATGGCAGCAAATTTGTGGCTTTAAGATTTCCTGTGTTGAGGGTATAAACTATAGGAGCAGTGTTTGGGAACACAGTTGTGGCAGGATGGAAACCATTCAATCCCTTATGCAGTTCATAATTAACCTCTGACTTTGTAGTTTTGTATTAAATATGATCTGTTCTTATGTTCGGCAAGTGTTTCTCAATTTAGCCAAGTGCTTGAGTGTTTGAATTCTGAACAGCGTGTTCAATAAAGCAGAATGACCTTTATGTCATGGACTTAGACATTTACTACTTCATTAAAGAGCAGGGTGTGTTTTTTTTTAAAGTGTCAGGTTTAAATCCATCTAAGGTCAGAAAGCATTGTAATTTTCCCAGGATATACACGTATACATAGTCATTTGTCCATGATTTCGAAATGATTTGTTCAAGCAGTTCTGAGTGAAATGTCTGTAAACTCCTCCCCTTCATAGCCTTCTCTGCTCTGATTGGTCAGCTGGCCAAGCCTGTCGAGATTGGCACAGAGAGGAGTGCTTGAGCAAGTTAGCGAGTGCTACCATCTGTGTTGCTAAGTCTGCAGTTGTTTTTAATGTCGCGGGTTGAATTGACCCCAATAATGTCATATTTAGCCCCTGGAATGCAAATTGTACCGGGGGAACCCCGACGAAAAGCGTGTATTTTACACCCCGGGACAGAAGTCCCCCCTCGAAATGCAGCTGGGCTAGTTTTGAGTAGCAATTGTGTGGGTTTTGTTGTAACAACCTGGCAACCCTAGCATCTTTAAATAAAACAATATAGTGCTCCAATCCATTCTTTAAATAATGACATACAAACATTGTGTTTAACACAAAACCAAAATATGTGTACTATAATGTCTGAAGAACGACAGACAAAATTAACTTTTCATCAGAACAGCTGTATCACAGGCGCACCAGCTAACTTGCTCGTCTCTCTCCCGGGTCTTTTACTCCTCGCATTGACCCTAAAACTGGTGCAGCAAAATAGCAATTTCAAAATGATTATAAAGTCTTTGCGCTACACTACATTCTGTATTATTAAACAAAGTTATCACAACAACGACAGTCTACATTAATTGACACATTCTTAGGACATAGTGAATTCACAGCGAATTATCATAACCATTTCAGTAAGACAGTAATATCGTGCTTTACCTGGAAACTGAAAGCTACACAGGGTTTACATCACATATTAGCACAAAAAATAGATATTTTGTGCACTCAGTTGAGAATATATACATAATGTATTAATCGTACTTAAAGGTTGTGGTTCGGAGACATTTGTTGGTCCAAATAAAAAAGATTAGAAGCCAAATAAGACAAAAGCCAAGATTAGAGAAGCAGTCCTCGGTAAAATGACGAGCACAACAAAAAATTTGTATTGTATTGTTGTGGTATCGTGGTATCGTCTTCTCGACATGATGTAAACACACTCACTAGCCAAAGTGTTTGTGGCAGGTCAGACGGTTCGTATTTTACGGGCAGGGATTAATGTGGGCAAATGTGTTACCCAGTGACATAGATCGGTAACAGGCAGAAGATTCGAAAATATAATGACTCGTTAAGGCAATTCTGAGTCGACTCTTTCTTTTGAGAGACAATATCTTTATGTAAAATGCACTTTTCTGATTAACAACTGTAACTGTAGCTATATTACAAACTGCAAAAGAGATATTTTTTGAAAACCAATGTGACCTGCTTTTTAAAGCTCACTTGCATATGTTGCAGTTTGAAGTCCTTAGCATGTGAAGCTTGACTAGCAAGACAAACCTCTGTCAACCAGCTTAAAGGGTTAGTTCACCCAAAAATGAAAATTAGCCCATAATTTACTCACACTCCAGGCATCCTAGGTGTATATGACTTCCTTCTTTCAGACAAATCAAATCGGAGTTATATTAAAAATTTGACTTGTTTTGGACTGATGAAGTGAAACACCGCCTATGCCATTCTAAAGCTTGGAAAAACCAGGAAAATTTATAATATAGCTCAGATTGGATTCGTCTGAAAGAAGGAAGTCATAGTAAATTGTTGGCTAATTTTCATTTTTTGGTGAACTAACCCTTTAATTAGCTGTGTTTTGGTGGACCAGCATCAAACAAGTCTGGAAACCCATGCTGGTCTAGCTGCTCTGTTGAGAGATTGAATCCTCTGTTAATGTTTAAGGTTTTTGTTGAACTTACAAGAGTGCATGTGTATATATTAAAGGAACACTACACTTTTTTGAAAATAGGCTCATTTTCCAACTCTCCTAGAGTTAAACAGTTGAGTTTTACTGTTTTCGAATCCATTTAGCCAATCTCCGGGTCTGGCGGTAGCACTTTTAGCATAGCTTAGCATAGATCATTGCATCAGATTAGACCATTAGCATCTTGCTCTAAAATGACCAAAGAGTTTCAATATTTTTCCTATTTAAAAGTTGACTCTTCTGTAGTTACATCATGTACTGTAAAATAATCTCCCTGTGCAAGCAGGTGGTCACGTTGGTTATGTTGACTGAAGTTGGCCTATTTTCAGGCGCTGCATATTATCATTGCGCCTGCTGCATCCATAGTACGGCAGCAAAGTTCCTTGATTATTACACTGGAATGAGAGTATAGTTCCTAGCCATATCAGCCTAGAAAATCGCAATGTAAAAACAGTAAAACTCAACTGTTCAAAGGGGTCATCAGATGCCCATTTTCCACAAGTTGATATGATTCTTTAGGGTCTTAATGAAAAGTCTATAATATGCTTTGGTTAAAAATTCTCAGTGGTAGTGTAAAAAAACACCCTTTTTACCTTGACAAAATCAGCTCTGCAAAAATCATCTTATTCTGGTCGAGGCTGCTTTAAATGCAAATGAGCTCTGCTTGCCCTGCCCCTCTCTTCCCTCTGTGGATTGACGAGCCTGTTTACTTTAGCCGCGTTTAGCCGCTAAACTTGCATTTAGCGGCTACATTCCTACATTATTAGGAAAGGTGATCGCAAAGATTCATAAGAAAACCCTTATACTCACTTCTGCTTTAAGTGAAGCTGGATCACGAATGATTCGTGCGAACATAGACAGATATATGTAGATCAGGAGGCGCATTCCCTTCACAAATGTAATCCACTGCATCTTCAGCGGCTCAGATGTTGCGAGTAAATGACGACCACTACGTTCATTATTACATCCACAGCACCTCAATTGCTCAATCTGTGATATTCTTGTCTAACTTACATCCCTGCTTCGGCATTGAAACAAAGAGGGCGGACTGTGACTGCTGGTCTGTGGTAAGACGCTCATGTCAGTCAACTATCGTGGGAGCGGCCTCTGTCGGTGTGATGCCACAACGACAGGCATCTGAGGATGGCTCGATTTGAAAAAGGGAATATTATTTTTACAGATTAATTAAAAACCACTGCATGGATTTTTATCATGAAAGGGTAGATTTGTACATACACTGCCCACACACATTAATGTTCCAACAACATGAAAAAGTGAACTTAGCATCCGATGACCCCTTTAACTCTAGGGGAGTTGGAAAATGAGCCTATTTTCCAAAAAAAAGTGGAGTGTTCCTTTAAAAGCATGTTTTGCTTTCCCTATTCTGAAAGATGTATTCATAAAATCCCCCAAGGATAGAATAAGCTTACTTCTTTGCTTTAGACAAAAGGCAACCCTGAACCTTCAACCAAATCTGCCACTTTTCAGCAAGTCTTTGCTCTTCTTTTGAAATCAGTCGCTTTTTCTTCTAGCTGTCAGCGGTATTGCAGTGGTTCCAGTTACACATTTTCCCCTCTCACTCATTCTTCACGTCTTTCTCTTTCTCATCGACTTGTCTCTCTATGCTGCTCATGTTTCTACTGGAGATGCTGCTCAGATTGCATCATTAAGGTTAATCAGGATCTCCTGTGAAAGCCTCTGGAGCTAATTAAAATTTTCTGCCTCTTTCTCCCGTTTTTCTCACTTCTGATCTTTTGCTGTGTCACATCCTTGCAGGAGCTCATTGGCATGACAACTGCTTTGCCTCCAACATGTCAGCTGTAGCTCACAAAAGAGACACCCAGTGACATGTGACCATGGACCACAAAACCAGTCATAAGGATCAATTTTTTAAAATTGAGATTTATACATAATCTGAAAGCTGCGTAAATAAACTTTCCATTGATGTATGGATAGGACAATATTTGGCTGAGATACAACTATTTGAATATCTGGAATCTGAGGGTGCAAAAAAATCTAAATATTGAGAAAATCACCTTGAAAGTTGTCCAAATGAAGTTCTTAATGAATATTAAAAATCAAAAATGAAGTTTTGATATATTTACGGTAGGAAATTTACAAAAAATCTTCATGGAACATGATCTTTACTTAATTTCCTAATGATTTTTGGCATAAAAGAAAAATCAGTAATTTTGACCCATACAATGTATTTTTGGCTATTGCTACAAACATACCCCAGTGACTTAAGACTGGTTTTGTGGTCCAGCGTCACATATAGACTAAACCATGTAGCTTGGGCTGATATGTTGATCCTGGATACTGATTTATTGTCCCGCTGACCCACAGTGGCAGCAGTAGCTGTTGTTTGCCACCAACAACCCTTTTGCACCCGCCTTGCTTGCAGCAAACCTAATAGTCTCAACTTTTTTTTTTCCCAGCTGAGCTAATAAAATGGAGGCTTTTGTATGAGTAGTGTTTTATGAGGAGCCTATGCCTCTGTTTCTTTCCCCACTATGTTCTAATGCACAAGTCGGCGGTTCCCAAAGCCACAGGCCCCACCCGTAAACCTCCTTTGGGTTTAAATAGTGACGTATTTGTGTTTGCTAAGTGCCACAGTTTACTGCATTGCTCTTATAAGGGAAACCAACGGAGGAAGACTAGAATAAATGTTTAAATAAGTGTAGGTGCAAGACCTAAAAGAATAGTCGTACCAAACCCGTAAAACTTTGTTCATCTTCGGAACATAAATTAAGATATTTTTGATGGAATCCGAGAGCTTTCTGACCCTGCAATGCAACTGACACGTTCAAGGCCCAGAAAGGTAGTAAGGACATTGTTAAAATACTCCATGTAACCTCAGTGGTTCAACCGTAATGTTATGAAGCTGCTAGAATAATTTTTGTGCACAAAGAAAACAAAAATGGCAACTTTAACAATTTCTTGTCAGTCATTGATGCATGTTCATGAGAGTACCACAACGTGCTGTGTAGACTGACATGGAAGAAATTGTTGAATAAAGTCATTGTTTTCTTTAATTTCTTTAATTCTGGAATAAACTACTTAAGATAAATGATTACTATTTATGTCTGCTTGTAATAGTACATGGACCTATATTGAAAAAGCACATTTTGTCTGTCAGATGATGTTTTCCTAGAGACATTTTTTTGGCTCAGACAGATTACATGCTCTGTTGTCTTACAGGTCACATAGAGGGCTGTTTTCAAAAAATATAATGCATCTAATCCTTGTTCACCAGAGCCAGCACTATGTGTAAAACAGCCTCACACTTTTTACATACATAAACACAAGGTCCAACTCCCATAAGCTATAGGGCTGTAACTCTTTCCTCACGGCCGATGGGCGATGCTGGCTGCTCTGACTGAAGGCTTTTGACCTGGAACCTCCTTCTTTGTCGCCCTGCACTCTTTTAAGTAAATACAGCCTGTGTGGGAGTGTGAGAAAGGGAGAGCACTTGTAAATCAAAGCTGCACTGAGTTGTCATGGTGTGGTTTGGATTGTTCAACAATGTCAGTGTTATTGGCCATGTTGCACTGACATGTTGACAGAAAAAGTTCTTGTTCTCTTGTTTGCTCTCACTTCTCCTGTATGTCTTTGTCACCTCCTGAATTTATATGTGTTCTGGTTTTCAGATCCATTCTTGGCTCATTTTTTGCCCTATCTGTTATTTTATTCAAAGTTTCCCCATAAAATAAAAAATGGCAGGACTATACTGATAGTAAAGAAGAACATTCTTAAAAAAAGAAAACCATAAGTGGTTTAACTCTTCATAAACCTCCTGAAATTTGTTTTAAAAATACTTTGCACATAGGAATACATAATTTTATTTAGATTTCAAACATCTTTGGACAGCAAGATTTTTAATGTTTTTTTTTTTGTTTTTTTTTTTAAGAAGTCTCTTCTGCTCACCAAGTCTGCATTTATTTGATCCAAAGTACAAAAAAACAATTCAATTTTGTTTTCTATTTGAGTATATTTTAAAATGTAATTTATTTCTGCAATCAAAGCTACATTTTCAGCTTCATTACTTCACTCATTACATCTTAAAATATATTCAAATAGAAAGCAGTTATTTTTAAATAGTAAAAATATATGTACAACATTACTGCTTTTGCTGTATTTTGGATCAAATAAACGCAGGCTTGGTGAGCAGAAGAGAATTCTTTAAAAAGCATTAAAAATCTTACTGTTCAAAAACTTTTGACTGGTAGTGTATATTAGTTCATTGTTGCTTGACATTTTTCGAGTCACTAAGATTTAAACTTTTCTTGAAATTGTTGAATGAAGTTGAATGAAGTGTTTTTCAAAACCATATGACTAATAGATTTAATTTCAAACAGGCGCTCTTACTGTCATTAATCCTTGTGTTTTGTGACAATTCAAGGCTCTTGAAGTTGTCTAAATGCAGCTTTTTCTCGTTTCACAGAAAACCATCATGTTGATGTGGATCATGGCTTCCTGATCAGATCCTCCTGACCACCATCTTCTCTTTCCCTGGACTCATCATTGGCTCAGTGATGAACCACACACCCAGCCCCCACATGACAGAGGCCGCCAAGTCCGGGGCGGGCTTGTTGTGCGGCCTGGGCTTGGGCCCGGATCGGGTGCGTTCCCCGGACAGCCTGACCCACACGCCCAGCCCGTCAGGGGGAACGCCCAGCTCCAGCCCTCCTCTGCTGCTGTCTCCAGGGCTGGGGTGTGATGGCGGCGGGGACTGGGAGAGCCGCGAGGAGCTGCGTCTGCGTGAGTTGGAGGAGGCTCGGGCGCGGGCGGCTCAGATGGAGAAGACAATGCGCTGGTGGTCGGACTGCACGGCCAACTGGAGAGAGAAGTGGAGTAAAGTGCGAGCCGAACGCAACAGGGCGCGGGATGAGGTCAGGCAGTTGAGACAACGCCTGGACGCCCTTACCAAAGAGCTGACGGGGGCGCGACGAGAGCGCCAAGAGCTGGCGGCGGAAAATGAACAACTGCGCCTGGAGGCCCAAAGAGTTCGAGCTGAACAGAACTCCCCAGCGAATGCTTCCACCGCACCAGCATCCAACTCCTCAACCGCCTCCACACACTCCAACCAGCCAAGGGAAGCGGACATCAAGCAGGACAGCCAGGATGAGGAGAATGTGAGAGATGGGCCAGGCTCTCCAGAGCAGGAACCTGTGAGAGATGTAGACACTGACAAACCAGACAAGCAGAAGGTGAGTGTAAAACTACACATTTTCAAAAAAGACTAGTTGGGGAGTTCCCTGGTACTTCACCTGACATCATTTAGACACTTAAACACAGCTGCATGGAGCGAAATGCAACGGTAAGCAGGAGCATTTTGTCAGAGTAGCAATGGAGTCAAAAAAATAACAATTATTTTAGTTTATTTTAATTATTTTGCTTGTGCACAAAGATTTTAACACTAACCATAACCAAAATAGGGCCCTATGATTTCTGTGATGTGGAAAATGCGGACGGAATAGTGGAATCAGATCATAAAAATGGAATTTATGGAACTTGGAATGTTTTGGATGAATACATCAAAAGTAGGTCAGTACACTTAAATCAAAACGCGATATGGACTAGTGTCTGTGAATAGTAAGCCGCAAAAATACTATTTGAATATGAATCCCACAAGTTCTGCGCGTGTGTGAATGAATGACGCAGATGATCTGTTTCGTTTATTACACACAAACTGAACTGCATGTATACTCGCTGCGTTTTCAGCCTCTGTCACCTCAGTATATGGGTACATGAACATAATCTCTAGAACTGGTCTGAGAGTCACATCATGAGCATTTTACTGTTTTTTGTGACAAAAATTATCATATCATACAAACAGAAACTCAAAGGTCTTCACAGCAACCTGTTAAAATAAACTTTGGTTTAACTGTGACAGAAATATATTACTGAATGTAATGATAATAATAATAACATATATACCACTACTGCTACTACTACTATTACTAATACATTCGTTTTTTTAATAAAATCTATTATTTAGAGATGCTTTTCATTAGGGCTTGCTTTGACTAAAGATTTTTCTGGTCGACTAGTAGTCGTTCATTTTAAGTATTAGTCGATTATTAGTCGCACGTTTATTAATAAACCATATAAATCATAATAATGAGCCTTTAATTGCCTACATAGCTCAATGAGCACTCAAGTACACGCAAAAAAAGCTTGCCACAGCGCACCGCCAGAAGTAATGATTGTGAATGTGTCAGGGAAAAACAGTAAGGAGAGTGCATTAATGTTTTAATAATTTATTGATAAACTAGTGCTTTCTTTGATTTCGGCTTACTAGATGAAGTCGGCAACACTGACTCATCATCTCTTCAGTAGTGATGCGCATATGCATGTTTCATACAGATTACATAATCTGAGAATATTTGTTTTCTTTTTTAATTGGTTCATTTAAAAGTAGACATTTCTCTCTCTATAGATATACACTGTGTGCATAATTATTAGGCACGTTGATATTCTGGTCATATTTTTTAACCAAGCACATTTTACCAATTCCAAACCACATCAATCTTAATAACTACTATTAATTTTGTATTTAATCATTTATACATGATATATATTTGTCCATGAAGGCTGGAAGTGAAAAACTCCTTTTATTCAGGTGTGCATAATTATTAGGCACGTTTTCTTTTACATATAAATAAGCCAAAAAATATCTTTTCATATCTGTAAGGCAAGTACACAAAAGAGTTTCGAAGTTACACGCTCAAGTTCACAGAGACAGATACATCCAGAAAACGCATCTTGGTTGCTTTATTTTACAAAAGAGCTTTGTTTCATTGCTATTCTGAGTGCACACAAATATACGTAGAGTCTTACAGATTCAAAAGATGTATTACACTTATCTGTATGTCCAAAAATGACGGAGTATTTTAAGAGCAAGTGACCGCACCGGCACCTCCATCTATCATGCAGGGAGTGCGCTACTATTCAGCTTTCACACTCCGCACAGACACTTGAATAGCGCACATTTTTCTGGGTTAATATTAGATTGAACATTTGGATGTCCTACCCGATATACTATATTACCACTTTCTGTGGATTTTTTTTTTCTGCGTCTAATAAAATTTTGGTCGACCAAACCTCTTCTTGTCGACCAACGGTTAGTTGACTATTTGGGGGCAGCCCTACTTTTGAATATTAAAATTTAATGAAACCATTGAAATGGAATCCAGAAAACTAATGTAAAACAGATTTTGTTAAAAATGAAACTGAATTTGAGGAAAAAAAAAATCATAGGGCCTTAAAAATGTCATTTTTGTTAAACTTTTAATAAATTGCTGTTTAATAAAATGCTTTTTGATTGATTAATAAAATTTAATTTAACCATGAAAAAATTAAAAGTTAAAATGGAAAAAATGGAATGCAGACATTTTTAAATGGAATTTGGAAAAAACTAAAATGAAATTTGTGAAAAAATAAAACGGATTTCATAGGGCCCTACCAAAAACAAGAAATCTGAGCCTAGCATTGTGTCCTAACTAGGAGCAATACAATAAAATGTTACAAAAACATCATATCGAGGCATTTTGTCAAACATGACGTATGTGACCCTGGACCACAAAACCAGTCAAGTAGCACAACCAAAAATACACTGTATGTGTCAAAATGATCAATTTTTCTTTTAAGCCAAAAATCATTAGGATATTAAGTAAAGATCATGTTCCATGAAGATATTTTGTAAATTTCCTGTTTCCTATTTTCTGTAAATATAACAAAACTTAATTTTTGATTAGTAATATGCATTGTTAAAGGCGATTTTTCTCGAAATTTTTATTTATTTTTTTTTTTTGCAACCTCAGATTCCAGATAATATTTTCAAATAGTTGTATCATTGATCTATAAATTCCAATTTCAAAAAATTGACACTTATGACTGGTTTTGTGGTCCAGGATAACATATCTGCAATCTGCAATCTATAATTGTATTTTCAGCATCAAATTTGTTGTTGCCTTAAGTATTGTCATTTTTTCATTATTGACAAAAAAAGTTTTCACACTTGGTTTAAATGACTGGTCCAAACCAGAGTTTGACTGCTGAGCGCGTGTGTCATGTGTTAAGGGTTTTCCTGTGTGGTTTCGGAAACTTACAGAAGTGTTGATATGCGCTACGTGTCATGTGATGCTCAAGTGCAAATGTTTCCAAGATTTGCGAATGAACCCGCACCTTAACTGGAATTGGCATTTCAAATGTGATAAGACTTTTCAGTTTAATAGACTTTGCCACTTTGCTTTAGTCACTGTCACTACAGTTTAAGGTGATAGTCACAAATAGAATATGGCTTGACTTCATTTACTCATTCAAACAGAGAGCGTTCAAGGCACTATTGTAAGCAGTTCACTTGTGCAACTGAGTATGATTGTGAACACAGCAGCAGCAAATCATTCTCAGGAACTGTACCCTAGACCTTTTTTTTTTTTTTTTTTTTAATGGTTTACCATCATCTAAACAAACCTAGGTCTGATGTCAAATGAACCTGAGTGTGCACCAGAAAACAGAAAACGTGGCACGTGTCAGGCCGATGCTCAAACCACGCACACCACCAGGCTGTTCACTCTGGACACAGGTAGACAGTTGTAAATAGGTCAGCCACGGACCTGGTTTAGTGCATCTCCCTGTGATTTCATTTCCTGACTCTGTGCTTTTTGCTTGTGTGCTGGTTTCTTTTTTTATATCCTATTATTAGAACCGCCCCTCTCCCAGCACAATTCCCCCCCCCCCCCCCCCTCCCCCCCCCCCCCATGTGTTTTACCCATGGGACCACAGCCAGGGGCACCGCAGCAGCTCCCAATACCCAGAAACCCCCTTCTTCATTCCTAGACTCGCTTAAGCATGTCTGTTATTTCCTTAATGTGTTTTTAACTAATCTTTCAAGAGAATTACCCTTCACACAAATGTGGTTTAGTCTGCTGTGTGCATTAGCATGCATCTCTTTTTAGTTGGCAAATAGATGCGAAGGCGGCGCACCAGCAGAGAGAGCAAAGGAAGAATTAATGTCAGTGTCAGACTTGACCTTCAGAGTCTAGAGGATGATGGATGTATATTTCGGCACAGATATCAACAGGGGGTAGCCTAGATAGCTAAAGAAACTCTGACTCGTGTGAACAGTGATGGTTGCCTGCTGAAAGCAAAAGTGGTGTTGGCTTTTTTATTATTTAGCATAGAAACATCCACCTTCTCAGTAGTTATGTGGCGTCCTCTTTCAATTGTAGCTAAGTAAACAAATAATAGTTAGCGTAGTCTGACTCTCACTGGATTGTTTGATACAGTTCCATTTCCTGATCTGTTTCCATACACAGGCATGCAGAGTGCTTCCACATGTAGAACTCCATTTGTATTCGTATGTGTTTGGTTCCCCCTGGTGGTAGGGGGGTGTTAGTGCGGTTTTATCTCAGTTACTCAACTGTGGCTGTTCTGGGATCGTAGCAAGTTGGCAGCATGTTTAGTGTCTCATGTCTGTCTCCGGAGGCCCATGTCTTTGATATGTAATCCCTACTGTGTGTAGGAAGGAAAGAGGAAGGATGGTGCATTGAACTGTAAAGCCGTTTTTTATTACTCCTCCAAAGAGCTTGTGAATTTCATTCATGCACACAGGAAATAATGGAAAGGTGCAATGTGATATTTGTTATGTGGATGGCAGAGAAAATGCCTCTTCTGTGGTTTGGTTTAATAAGGAGAAAAAGAAAACACGAAAGTCTTAGCTTTTTTTTTTGTCGTTTCATGTTTTTCATTTGTTTTCATTGTCTTGGAACATTGACTATGGCAGCGGTTCTCAGCTGGTTTTGTTTCACAACCTAAGTTTTACATTGAACGTCGACTGGGAGGTCAACACAGTATGAGGATTGTTTATCGAACAGAAGTAAACAAAAATGTTCCTTTAAATCTTATTATAATTTTAAGTTACAATATTAGGTTCTCCTTGTTTGTAAGTGAACTCCCTGTATGTTTTAGTCTGGGTTTAGTTTTCTTTATGTAATTGTACTCATGTTTTTTGTGGATAAAGACATCGCACGCAACCTCCATGTTGACCAGATGAATTTGCTACGAACAAACAGTACAAAAAAAGTATTGATTGAATAAGCTTCAATTTAGTCAATTACACCCTGCCAGAATGGCATCTAGAGTTTCTTGTCTCTGCCGTAAAATTAGCAACAGGTAGCGCCAGCTTACCGAGTGCAACCATTTGATGTATTTGAAATAATGGTGCCCTCCATAGACAAAAATATGTATAAAACCATTATTGATTAAGCTTCAATTACAGTTTAAAGGAGAAGTTCATTTCCAGAAAAAAAATGTACAGATAATTTACTTACCCCCTTGTCATGTCTTTCTTTCTTCAGTCGTAAAGAAATTATGTTTTTTGAGGAAAACATTTCAGGATTTCTCTCCATATAGTCGACTTCTATGGTGCCCCTGAGTTTGAACTTCCAAAATGCAGTTTAAATGCAGCTTCAAAGGGCTTCGAAGGATCATATCTAGCGAAATGATTGTTTATTTTCTAAAATTATTATTTTTTTACAATTCATGTACTTTTTAACCTCAAATGCTCGTCTTGTCTAGCTCTGCGTGAACTCTGTGTATTCCGGTTCAAGACAGTTAGGGTATGTCGAAAAACTCCCATCTCATCTTCTCCTCCAACTTCAAAATCGCCTTACATCCCTGCAGAAGTACTGACCCAGTGTTTACAAAGTGACCGTGCAAAGAAGATCAAATTGCCTTTACAAAAAAAGGTAAAACAGTGATGTAGGATGATTTTGAAGTTTGAGAAGAAAAAGATATGGGAGTTTTTCGACATACCCTAACTGTCATGAACCGGAATACACAGAGTTCACACAGAGCTAGACAAGACGAGCATTTGAGGTTAAAAAGTATATAAACTTTTTATTATTATTTTTTTTTTTTTTTTTTTTTTTTCATTCGAAAATAACCATTTAACCATTTAAATCATTTCACTAGATAAAAAATGTTTTCCTCAAAAACCATAATTTCTTTACGACTGAAGAAAGACATGAACATCTTGGATGACACGGGGGTGAGTAAATTATCTGTAAATTTTTGTTCTGGGAGTGAACAACTCCCTTAAGAAGAGAAACTCATTTTCAGTTCTTTTATTTAGAAAAGTATAAGAGTGTCAAACATTTAAAAGAAACTTAGAAACTCAGATTTCGTATTTCAATCTAAGTTTTATAACTTTTATTCTCCCCTGTATTTTTTAACTGTTTGCGTCTATTTTATTTAGCTTTATTTGTTTTTAATTTATAACCCTGTCTGAACAAACTCATTTTTTGTTCTACGGCCCTCCAGTTTAGAAGTATTTTAACTGTGATGTTCAAAATTCTGTCTTTCTTTCTTTCTTTCTTTGTGTCAGGAGTTGGAGTTATTGGAGGCTCTTCTCAGGGCAAAGTCAGAGGCATCAGACTCTTGGGACATTCGCAGTGCCAGTAGCTTGCGCTCAGTTCTCAGTCGGCAGGACCGGAGCAGACTGCTGTGGGAGGATCTGGCTGCCCTAGAGGAGGACTCTAGCAAGCTCAACGCTCTCCAGCTACGCCTGGATGAATCCCAGAAAGTCCTGCTGAAAGAAAGAGAGTAAGAGATCATTATTCAGGTGGAAACAATACACGCATTAAACAAAGCAGAAGTCAGCAAATGAAATCAAAGGCCATCTCATAAAAATGTCTCCTTCACAACCTATGATATACTGTGAAATATCTATGCTTACTTTGTAGAAATCACCCACTGGAGGCATCTCAGTTGTCCAGATCTTTTGAGAACAATCTGTTTGGACTTAATGATGATGATCTGTGTCAGGGGTGGCGAACTCCGGTCCTGGAGAGCCGTGGCCCTGCACAGTTCAGCTCCAACCCTAATCAAAACGCACCTGTCTGTAGCTTTCTAGTAACCCTTCAGACCTTGATTAACTTGTTCAGGTGTGTTTGATTAGGGTTGAAGCAAAACTCTGCAGGGCTGCGGCTCTCCAGGACCAAGGTTCGCCACCCCTGATCTATGTTGTGCGTGTCCAACGTGTTGTGTCTCTGTCAGGGATAAGCACACGCTTATTAAGAACATTGAGAAGCTGGAGGCAGAGCTGAGCCAATGGAAACTGAAATATGAGGAACTGAACAAGAGCAAACAAGAGGCCCTAAAACAGGTGAGGAAGCTTATTCTTTAGACTTTTACAAAAACAAAGACATTAGGCAACACAGAATTGTCTCAGATTAGAGCAGCATAACCATGTTTTTCCCTGGCAGACTCTGTCTTAAAGTGGTGTGCCTATTAGTGATGAATGATATAAAATATTTCTCATATATTTGCAATGATTTTGCTGGTAATGTAAAATCAAGCAACATTATAATCTTATGTTCATTTAGTGACAAATGGTGTGGAAAACTTCTCTTGGTTACTTTTAAATGCCTAATTCTTTCATGAAACTCTAGATGGCACAGGCTGATGGGTGTTAATGTAACTGATAATATTCACAGCCTTACACGACTTGGCACAAGCTGATTGGTTCATGTCGCATACACAGCCAATGAGTTTGCACCTTTACCTTTAAATGGCTGGTTGGCGTTCACTCGAGCCTTTCTCAGCAGCACGCTTTGAGTTCCTCTGAAACACTCCACCTTCCCCAGCTCCACCTGTGCAGATCTGCTATGGGTTATTTTATATGCTGTTTTGCAGCAGCAGTATGTGTTAAATACTCACAGCATTGTATCGAAATATGCTTTGGCAGCAGCAAGTTCCTGTACTTGCTTGCAGCAGCAGCAATAATCTACAACTACAGCAATAACCAACAGCAGCAGCAATTCAGCAGCAGCGTAGCAGATCTATTCTGCCAAGACCAAATACATTAACACTATCATGTCCATTACCATGCTAAAATCTTCCGAGAGTTGTCATGGAAGAACTAGATTTATAATATGCATTAAACATCGTGAATCTACTGAGCAACAATGACTGTTAGATTGAAATTACAATTCTCCTGATTGCAAAAAATCACTCTTTTGGTTCATTTCAACAGTCGTAAATAGTTATAAATATTGAGATACATTGTCAAAAGGTTGTAAAAACACTTTTCAGAATTTTTTTCTAATGGATATAGTGTATCATGATGACAGTTCTTCAGGAACCAGCAATAGATCCAACTCAAAGCCAAACAGCTTTGTAGCAGCTGTGGAAGATTTAGCTTACTGGCTTCATTTATTGAATTATGGTATTTTAAGCAGTTTGCTTTTTGCTTTTGGGCATCATATCAAGACACCAATTGCTGAGCTTTAATTGTCAACATTAGTATTCTGGCTTCAACACTGTGTTTGTTATTTGTGGATCGTGTTTGATTTACAAATAACAGATAAATTGCTGAAGCCTGGAACACTAACACATGAGGAACATATTCTCATGAGGAACTGATCTCCAGCACTTCCATGTTAAAAGAGCATTAAAACCTTGGCCTTTTTTCCAATTTCCTCTGGGCAATTTATAGTCAGGGCTTTAATCAGTAGGAAGAATGCATGGTGAGTGCACTGGGTTGAGTGCTCTGGTGGCCTGTTCATCAAAACCCAGTACTTCACCTTTACTTCCAGATGTCAAATTCTTGCTTCACATGATCCTCCGAATGCAGTCATACCTGCTTCAGAGACATAACAACAGGTAGAAAGTTGGACACCTAATCTTTCTGGGAAAATAATTACAATATTAATCAAAACTATGAAATTTCATTCTCTTTCTTTCTTTTTCTTTCTTTCTTTCTTTCTTTCTTTCTTTCTTTCTTTCTTTCTTAATGTGCCATTACTGTATTAATTTCTTAAAAAAATAAATAAAATAAAACTAAACAAAAAACTGTCTGGCCCCAAACCTTCAAATGTGGATGGTAGTGTATTTTTCAGTTTTTATTAATTTCATATGCAGGAAGCTGTATATTTTGTATAATCGTTGCCTTTTCTACTTGGAAAAAAATTAAAAATAAAATAAGTTCAATCAACATTTTTTAAATATCCATAAAATGAAGACACCTTAAAATGACAAGAAATTGTATTGTGCCATCTCGGAATATGTAATTTATTATTTAATTTAATTAGAACTCATATGCCACTGAACGATATAGCCATTAGCTTACTAATATACAGAGGGTGACCTTTAAAATGTTTGAATTTTACACAGTCCTAAAAATGGGATCAAACCTAATCAATGCCCTATTACCCACATGTCAAAACCTGTTACTATAAAAAGTAATAAGTTTTACAGCAACAGGTTTGACGATTTCAAACAAATTTGCTAGTTACTAGCTAATGGTCAGGTTCACAAAAAGCACACATTGTACACTTTGATGTGTTGAAGAGTTGAATATTTCTTAAGGATGCCAAAGGCATCGATTTCGTGGAATGACCCATAAATTCTTTCAAGGATATCATTTTCTGACTGACGGTATACAAAAATGAACAAAAATGTTTGTATTATATATATATATATATATATATATATATATATATATATATATATATATATATATGTTTATTATGTATTTTATATGATGATGTATGTTTGTTTATTTTTAAAACACATTTCAAGTATTTAATAGGGGAACCCCAGGTATTAAAACTTGTATGTCTTAATATAACGTAAATGATGTCTCTTACTGAAATATGTAGTAAAAAACCCATGAAAGATTTACGTCCACAAAAGATTAACATCTTTTTTACAGATTTTTTGCACTATGGGGGCGCCATTGTTTCAATGAGGTCAAATGGTTGCATTTGGTGAACTACTGACCTGTTGCTATTTTTTACCACAACACAACTCAGAATACACAACTCTGAATAAATTAAATACTAATACGATGACCTTAGTGGTAATAAAAGCCTCAGAGGCATCAGGGCAAAAGTGGAGAGAACAAAGACGTGGGTCTTCAGAAAGTTTTGTTCGTCCACAGGCATCTTCCCATTCTTTTTTCCTCTTCTTATCGCTAGAAAAGCAGTGAAGACTTACAACGCTTCTCTTGTTGCTCTTCAACTGGAAATTACAACCAAAAGCTGCACACTGTGGCATCGTGTCAGTATTTTATTTTCCGAGTTGTGTTGCAATAAAAATAGCAACAGGTAGCACCAGTAGCTCACAGAGTGCAACTGTTTGAAGTCAACAAAATAATAGCGCCAGTAGTCCAAAATACGTATAAAATGATGTGGATGTTTTAACCTCCTGAGACCTGGGAAACGAATTTAGTTAAAAATTAGTATTTAGTATGTTTCATGTCATTACATTGTTTAGAGCATTAATAAAATGTAAAAAAAAAAAAAAGAAAAAAAAATTGTAAACGATATTTCATTCATAAGTTAAGCTATGTCCTCGATAGAGGACATCGGGGCTCCATTTTTTGCCAAAAATAAAAAGACATGAATGAACCTGCATAGACAAAAACAACTGATTTTTTTTTTTTTTTTTTTTTAAATCACCAATACATTTTTAGTTTTCAGGATTTTTTATAAAATCTAAAACTTTGTATAAAGATGAGTCTCAACTATGTTAACAGAATGATTTTATATACCATTTTTTTAAATGCAAAATGTGTGTAAAATGGCCATAAATGGGTTTACTTGTTATATACAATGTATCTATAAACTAAATGTAATTCACATATTAATGTGTTTTTGGGCAACATGTAATGAAAAAAGAAGTGTAATAATGGGAGTGATAATTGACAAGATTTTCATAATAATATATATTATTTCATAGGAATATTGAAATATAATTTCTTTCCCTATTCATTTGTTGGGTCTCCCAAAATGCGTAATAAACATGCTTTTAGTCCCAGTGTGCTCATATGAGGACATGTATAAAATCAACATCCTGTTTCATAACAGAAAGTCGTATTTTGATTTGAAACCCCATGGTATTTTCATGAGATGTTGATTTATGACACAGTTTAAAAATTAGTCGGATTTAAATGATAATTACAAAATATTATCATATTTCCTTAGGAGTGTCACTAAATTAATATTAGACATTTTTGAAGACCGAGGAGAGGGAGTGGTCATGGTGAAACACCCAAACATTTAGTATCTCTGAAAAGCCCTGAATGTGCTCTGTACAGGACATCCATGCCAAAACTGTGGCATGTACAGTCTCAGAAAAATTCACTGAAATATAATGTCCTCATATGAGGACGCAGGGTTTTAAGAGGTCTCAGTAACATAAATCTTTCATGGGTTTTCTACTATACATTTCAGTAAGAGACATCATTTATGTTATATTAAGCTAAACAAGTCTGAATACCACAGGGTTTCCATTAAAAACTGACATTTAAAATTATCGAAAGGATTCATTCAGTTAAATATATCTGAACTAAATACAATAAATATAAAAATTGTGCTGTAAAGGATGCATCTCTGATAGAGCACCACCAGGGGGCAGTTGTAACCTATGAACAAGGCAGTCTGGCATTGTTCATGAATGATTAGACTTTGCTTCTCAGGATTTCTTTCAGCCAGGCAATTTGATGAAAGACAGGCACACTGATTAGGCCCAGGGAAACTTTCACTCTCAATACAAGCCTGCCATGGAGAGAATAAGGTACTGATTCACCATCATACACCTAGACCTCGTCACAGAAATATAGTAGAGAGATGATGACTAGGAAGAGATGTGCTTCTCTTTTTAATAACCTCAACCCATAAGGATGTGCATGAATACCATGAGATGATGAGTAGGAAGAGAGTGTGCGCCACACTCTGTAGTTTAATAGATGAGCTGCCTGTCCCCAGCCCAGCTGTGTGAGCTCACGACCTGCAGCGAATGTTAATCACTGCGTTTGAGTCACAGTACGCCGAGTGTGAGACGCTGTGGAGAGATCAGACTTTGACCGTAGTGCCCCTCTCCCTTAATGGCAAATGTGCTAGACCGTATTGCCGCAGATGTCGGTACAAGTCGTATTAAATGAGCGCAGTTTCACAGAGTTTCATCAACTGTGAAATGAGTTTAAAAACCAGACTCGTTCACAATCAGAACGTTAAATCTGCTTGAATACCAGTGGCATCTTGAGAGTATTGCATAGTTTGGCTTAGTCAGACCGAGTAGTTTATTTGAATACCATAGATATTCTCCAAAAAAGAAAAGAGAGGAAAGTTTTACTGAAGATCAGAAGTTCAGAGATAAAAGGATGACTTTCTCTGTCTTTTTCAATCTCTCACGCAGCTGAACTTGTTGAAAGAGGTGCATCAGGATGAGCTGGGCCGCATGTCTGAAGATCTAGAGGACGAGTTGGGAGCTCGCACCAGCATGGACAAAAAACTGGCAGAGCTCCGTACAGAGGTGAAAAGCATGTACATTTTCTTTATCCTACACATACTGCACTGTTTTGCATGGTACAGTATCACCCCAGGACTCACTGTGATCTACATCAAAGCTAAACCCCTTCAGGGCTTTAAACATCCATCCGCTGTCTCCCTGCATTTCGACTAGCACAACACCAGGCGCCGTGTCCCTCTGTTAGTCAAGCTGGCGTAATGACAGAACGCTGCTCTAACACATTCCCAGCATGCCGTGTTAGCAGCGGGGTGTTGCTGAGATGAACCTGGCAGGAGAGAGTGACATTATGCACTTTGATGCACTCCTTAAAGAGCACTGCCACTCCCGTGTGTCGGCTCAGATCCGCTGCATCCCCTCATCTCCAAAACCCCACAGTGACCTCCCTTCATCTCTGCCCTTAGGAATCGATGCGTTTCACAGGCCCTGCCTCATGTCAGCAGTCAAATGGCATTATAGAAATATTAATGACTAGTTGGTCTGGAGAGAGTTTGGGGTATGCCAGGAAAGTCAGCCGGCACTTAAGGTGAATCTACAAGAGATGGTTTCCCATTAAACTGCTTTTAGCAGCAGGTTAGAACTGGGAAATCATGGAGGGCCCTTCACTTAGTTCAACATCATTCTGGGCTAATAGGTGTCCTGTGTGCTTATGCAGCATTAGTCCTTCCTGATCATGGGAGTGCGCAAGGGATATGCTGTCTCTTCATGTTTGATGTATTTCAAGTTCTGCACACATTAGCAGTTTTCAGAAATTATAAAAAAAATGTTGTGGGTTTCAAAGTGAAAAAAGTAACATGACAGAAATGAACTGCAAAACGTCATCCAAGATGTTCATGTCTTTCTTTTTTCAATCAAAAAAAAAAAAGGTTTTTGAGGAAAACATTCTAGGATTTTTCTCTATATAGTGAACTTGAATGGGGATCACTGGGTTGAAGGTCCAAATTGCTGTTTCATTGCAGCTTTAAAGGGCTCACCACAATCCCAGCTGAGGAAAAAGGGTCCTATCTAGTGAAATGTTCGATCATTTTCTAAAAAAAAAAATAAAATAAAAATTATATACTTTTTATGAACAAATCCAGCTCTGTGATGCCCATCAACCTCACACATTACATAATCATGTTGGAAAGGTCATGCGTGGTTAGTTCTGTGTACTCTGGTTCAAAATGGTAGGTAGGGCAAAAAACGGTCTCATTTTCTCCTTTTTTGTAAAAGGCATTTGACTTTCTTTGCACGTTCCCTTTGTAAACACTGGGTCGGTGTTTCCGCCTGCATCCTGCATGACCTTTCTGACATGATTATGTAGTGCTAATGCAAGATGAGCATTTGTGGTTAAAAAGTATATACATTTATTTATTTTTTTTTTTTTTATTTATTTTTTTTTTAAATGAGCAATCGTTTCGCTCGATAAGACCCTATTCCTCAGCTGAGATCGGCAACAGATTAAAACTATGATATGTAAAAGTATGATATGCAAAAACAAGATTAATTAATATGTAATAAGATATAATAATATAGTAATATTAGGAATGCTAAATTAGAAAGTTAATCGTATTTTTATATATATATATTTTTATATTTAAAAAAATATATTTTATAATAAATATTTTATATATTAAAAAAAAAATTTTACTGACCCCAAACGGTAGTGTACAGACATGGTTAAATAAATGAATACTATCCATCTACACTCCATAAAAAAAAAAATTGACCATTGTAGGGCTGCCCCCTTATAGTAGACTAACTGTTGGTCGACGAGAAGAGGCTTGGGCGAACAAAATTGTATTAGTCACTTAGTTGCAGAAAAAAAAAATCCACAGGAACGTGGCAAAGTCATGCAGTCCGTGACGGACAGATCATTAACGGCTGGTCTGTGTGGTAATAAAGTAGGACACCCGTACACTCACCTGTCATTCATCGACCTCAAATATGGCTTTTCATCTGAAAGATGTATGTAGTAGCAACTTTATATGGGTGCTCAATCTCACTTGCTTTTAAAATACTCATTTTTGGTCATACAGATAAGAGTAACACATCTTTTGAATCTGTTTATTTGTGTGCACTCACAATAACAACGAAACGTTGCACTTTTGTAAAATAATTATAGCAAACTTGATGTGCTTTCTGCCGTCTTGCTCGCTGTGAACTTGAGTGCGAAACTTCAAAACTCTGTGTATATTTACCTTTACAGACATGAAAAAATATATCTATAGAGAGTGAAATGTCCACTTTTAAATTAACCAAATTGAATAAAAAACAAATATTCTCCGATTATCTAATCTGTATGAATCATGCGTGTACAGGCGCATCACTACTGCGTCAGTGTCGCCAACTTCATCTCTTAAGCCGAAAACAAACAAAGCACTAGTTTCCAATAAATTATTAAAACGTTAATGCAGTCTCCTTGCTGTTCATTTCTGACACATTCATAATTATTATATCCACCGGTGCGTGTGTGCTTGAGCACTTATTAGGGTATGTAGGCAATTAAAGGCTCATTATTATGATTTAAATGGTTTATTAATAAACATGTGATTAGTCAACTAATGCTTAAAATGAATGTCGACCAGAAAAATCTTTAGTCGAGGGCAGCCCTAGACCATTGTGAACATTTACATTCAATGTGAAAGGTTACGTAGTGATCCATCTTTTGTTTTTTAATTTTATTATGCTAAAATGTTCTGCTAAGAGTTTATACATTACCTTGGCCTTTACATTTAAAATGACTTTATTATTGTCCTCATTAACTTTTTGTTTTGTAATGTGTTCTCACGTCCCTCTTTCTGTCCTCACTATTGTACTGAATGTGTGTGTGAATGTGCAGATGGAGCGTCTGCAGGTGGAGAACGCAGCAGAGTGGGGTCGTCGGGAGCGTCTGGAGACGGAAAAGCTGGCTCTGGAGAGGGAAAACAAAAAGCTGCGCGCCCAGATGGAAGACCTGGAGGAGCAGCTGGCACGTAAACGCAGGCAGGCCGCCAGCGCCCTGGACACCGACCTCAAGACCATCCAGTGTGAGCTCTTTGAGAGGAACAAGGTGAGAGGAGGAGAGCACCGTCCACACGCTAACCTCAGACAAATAATGAAACCTATCAGTAAGCATTTCTCAGCAACAGCTCAGATTCAAACTGTACAGCAGTTGAGAGATGGATGAAGTGTGGCGGCAGTTTGCAAAGAATCTGAGCCTCTTCTTTCAATAAATCCAAGGAGTGTCACTGAGGTAAAGAGGCCATATCCATCAGATCCTGTGCTGCAAGTCGGTGGATGTGCGTAATAGCTGCCACGTAGTTTGATTTTTGATCTCGTGTCATAGATTGGCTGCGCTGAGAAAGCTGTTCAGTGTGTATGTGTGTGTTTGTAAGATGCTATTGAGGCTCTATTAAAGTAGTGTGTCAGGAAATCCAGACACTTATGGCCAGAGCCCTTATGAGCGGCCATTAGAGCAGCCAGAGATTTATGAAGTGTTCCAAAGCTCCCTTCATATAGACGCTGTAAATCACTCGCTCACCTGCTTTCTCACTCCTGCCTTGAAAGTAGGAGAGATTTAAAGAGAGTGGTGAAGCAGGAGAGATGAATATGAGCAGAGAGAATTGTTTTAGAGGTGAGAGGTATCCCGAAGGGAAAGAAATGGAGAGAACATAGGTAGGAGTGAGTTTAGCATGTCAATTAAACCAGTAACAAGGGAAAAAGGATATGGTGCCAGGAAACGGACATGTAATCCCTGCATGCGAGGCTCAGTGTGTTGGCTTATTTGTTAAATGCACAACATATGGCCATCTGAGAAGTGTGTTGCTTTTTTTGGTTTGAGTGTGAGTGTGTGTGTCCGTGTGTCCGCATGCTGTTGCACATTCCCACACAAGTGATGTCCTGATAGTGGCCGGCGGCCTGCAGTCTGGGAGAGAAACACGGAGAGATTGATGAGCTTGCTCAGGAGCTGTTGAAGCAAATGGATCGATGAGGACAGGAGCGGAGAAACAGGCCACGGCGCACTGAGGACGATGCACCATCACTGACAAAAAGAACAAAGTGTGATTGATACCGAAATCATACCCCGCTCCAGTCGCTTTCTCACTTTCTACCACGTTTCCTTCGGCTCCCACCCGTAGATTGATGTATACTGTCACATTTGCTGTTAAACCCAGCATGTGTAGAAGACTGGGAATGGGGCTCAATGGCTACTTCCTGTGCGTGTGTGTGTGTGTGTGTGTGTGTGTGTGTGTGTGTGTGTGTGTGTGTGTGTGTGTGTGGCATCCCTACGAGAAATGAAATATTGATTTGATTGCGTGGATAAACCTCGGTCACTCATTAGTAGTGTCTTTGTGCTCAAGACACAAAGTCATGGAAAACTTTGAAATGTCAGGCAATTTTAAAATTGAGATATTTGTAGGTCTGGGTAAGTTATGGAAGTTAATAAAATGTTTATATGTATAAACAAACTAAACATTACATATATATATTAAAAGTGACAGATAAGACTTTTACATATACAGTTCAAGTCAAACGTTTACATACACATTGCAGAATCTGCAAAAAAAAAAGAAAAATAAGAGGGATTATACAAAATGCATGTTATTTTTTTACTTAGTACTGACCTGAATAAGATATTTCACATAAAAGATAGTCCACAAGAGAAAATAATGGTTGAATTCATAATAATGTACCTGTTTAAAAGTTTACATACACTTGATTCTTAATACTGTGTTGTTACCTGAAAGATCCACAGCTGCGTTTTTTTTTTCATTTAGTGATTAACAGTTAAACTGCCCGCTGTTCTTCAAAAAAGTCCTTCAGGTCTCACACATTCATTAGTTTTTCAGCATTTTTGTGTATTTGAACTCTTTCCAACAATGACTGTATGATTTTGAGATCCATCATTTCACACTGAGGACAACTGAGGGACTCATATGCAACTATTGCTGAAGGTTCAAATTCTCACTGATGCTTCCGAAGGAAAAATTATGCATTAGGAGCCGGGGGGAAAACTTTTGAACAGAATGAAGATGTGTACATTTTTCTTATTTTGCCTAAATATCATAATTTTTTCATTTATTACTGCACTTCAGAAGCTACAGAAGATACTTACGTTTCCCAGAAGATAAAATAAGTTACATTTACCCTGATCTTCAAATTCAAAACATTTTCACCAACAGGCTCTTGATACACGTTTTTCCTTCTGGAGCATCAGTTAATGTTTGAACCTTCTGTAATAGTTGCATATGAGTCCCTCAGTTGTCCTAAGTGTAAAAAGATGGATCTCGAAATCATACAGTCGTTGTTGGAAAGGGTTCAAATACACAAAAATGCTGAAAAACCAAAGAATTTGTTCTTTTCTGAAGAACAGTAGGCAGTTCAACTGGACTCATGAACAATTATCCCTAAACAAAAAAACACAGCTGTGGATCATTCAGGTAACAACACAGTATTAAGAATCAAGTGTATATAAACTTTTGAACTGGGCCATTTTTATAAATTCAACTATTATTTTCTCTTCTGGAAAATGGCAGGTCGTTTTGCTAGATAAGACCCTTATTCTTTTTATGGGATTGTGTAGAGCCCCTTGAAGCTGCATTGAAACCCACTGGTCCCCACTGAAGTCTGCTATATGGAGAAAAATTCTGAAAAATTCCTCAAAAACCGTAATTTCTTTTCGACTGAAGAAGGACATGGAAATGTTGGATGACATGGGGGTGAGAGTACATTATCAAGAAACTTTTGTTCTGGAAGTGAACTAATCCTTTAAGAAGTGAATTTAAAGATTGTACGTTTAATTGAATATCCCTGCTTTAAGGCCTGGATCGTAGCCCATTCTAACATAGTGACTGGTGCCCATCTGGAAGGCTACATGTTGAATCGAAAGGGATTCATCAGGTTGGCCGAGGCTCAATCAGAGCTCTCATTCTGACTGTGGCAACAGCGCGTGCACAAACGCAGCTGCAGGTCGGCACATCACACACACGCACATCAAAAAGGCTCCAGGTGAATCGTGCAGGTGGAAGTTGTGCTATTGGTTCTGCTGCTGTCTCTCTATGTGTTTTGATCAGGGACTCCTGGTTTTGTTTGGGCCCGTGACCTCTTACAAACTTCAAAGCTTGTTTGTGTGGGGCTAATACATGATGACGCTTGTGTTTCAACAAACAAGAATAAAATGAGTAGGCCTCCATCCAGATGGAGGAACGTTAGTAAAACAGGCTGTACTTTTTTCCTTTTTTTTTTTTTTTTTTTTTTTAATTCCTAAAGGGTTTGTTGAGTCTAGAGTAGGCAAGCTTTGAACTGGAGTTAAAGTCTGTCTCTTGCTCTGGGATCAAAGAGAAGTTTGTCTTTCTGAAGGTCAGTTTAATATCATACTTTTTTTTTTTTTTTTTTAATCTATCTAGCTCTCAATACTTTCTCAATACTGCATTACCCTCTCAACAGATCATTCACGCTATTAGTCAGTTGTTTGACAAACAATATATTATTATTATTGTCAAATGTATAATATAATAATAACAATAATGAAGTCATACTCACTATGTATATATATATTTTTTATTTTATTAGCGTTTTTATAATCTGATCTGTGAAGCTCTTCGAGCTGCATTGTATGAAAAAAATTATTATTATTATTATTATTATTATTATTATTATTATTATTATGAGTCAATAACACAAGTGGAAGTATGGGAGGTGTGTAGTGAAGTAATTTTAAAAAAATCTAATCGTAAAGCAGTAACATTATTATATTATATAAAAATATGTAGGCACAATTTACATATATATAAACGTATTATATATTTATTTTAACTGCTCTTTTTATTTTGTTAAAATGTTTTTATCCTGGTCTGTGAATCAGATTATTTGAATCATTCGAGTTGTATTGCATGCATGAAAAGTGCAATTTAAATAATTTTAATATTTATAATTATTCATTATTATTTTTATAAAAACTGTGGGATAACAAATGGAAGTATAGGAATTGTGTAGTAAAACAATAAATACCAGTTAATTAAATTGTAAGTTAATTTAAGTTTTGTGCAGTCTTATATAATTATACAAATATGTAGGCACAATTTATCAAATTTATAAAATGTCTACTAAATTTATTTAAGAATTTACGCAAAATACTTCCGATCAAAAGGTTTTGAAGATCATGGAAAAACAAGTCTTGTCATCCGTCATGTGTCTGGTTCTCTGTCCATATACAGATGTGCTCTTCACGTTCTGTTCAACATCTCTCCTTAAACTCCTTCAACATCTGGCCAGCCACTTGCTCCTCCACACAGGTGTTTATCCCTCCTGCTCTGATGGCGTAGAGACAGAGTTCATTCACCAATCACAATGATTAATGAGTCTATATTGGCTGCTCATCTGCTGCTGTTGCTCCCACTTTCTGATGGAAATGCGGAAAACAGTATTGACAGCCAGTGTGGGAGCCCATGTGCTCTATTTTGCCTCTGTGGGTTTGGAAGCAGCATATGAATCAGTGTGTGTGCGTGTGTGTAAATCAGCTCTTCTAGTGTGCTACATCTGGAGTAAGCCAGTGTGAAATGAATTGTCTTGCCTTTCAGGTTCTGGGCTGCTTCTCCAGAGGTTTTCCATTTGGGCCTGCTGTGTTTTTCTCAAAGGGGTCGCCCTTTACTGATTGAGGTGTCTCACGCGCATTTTTGTCTCCTTTTTTAGTTTTCATCCATCAGTGTTTGCCAGCTCTTATTCCGCAAACTTTGTCGCCTAAATTGTTTATGATTATTCAATTTTTATGCAATGCAAGAGCTTAAAGGTGAAGTGTGTCATTTCTGCACCACTAGCAACAACAAAAATGGATTTGGAAAAATAACTTTCCTTCTTCAAACTTCTTCAAAGCCATTGGCTCAGGCAGAAATTGATATGTCAAACTGCACAACTAAACAGAAAAAATGTATTTTATCTGTGTTTCAGTTGAAGGAGAAGTTCACTTCCAAAACAAAAATGTACAGATAATTGACAAGGACAAGGGGGTCCTTGTCATCAAAGATGTTCATGTCTTTCTTTCTTCAGTCATAAAGAAATTGTTTTTTGAGGGAAAAAAACTCTCCATATAGTGGACTTCTATTGTGCCAGCAAGTTTGAACTTCCAAAATGCAGTTTAAATGCAGCTTCAAAGGGCTCTAAACTATCCCATCCGAGGAAGAAGGGTTTTATCTAGCAAAACAATTTTTTGACAATTTACATATGTTTTAACCTCAAATGCTCATCTTGTCTAGCTCTGAGTGTTTTCTTTAGGTTAGGTTAGGGTAAGTTGAAAAACTCCCATCTCATTTTATCCTCCAACTTCAAAATCATCCTACATCACTGTAGAAGTACAGACCCAGTGTTTACACAGTGAATGTGCAAAGAAGGTCAAACACCCTTCACAAAAAAAAGGTAAATCAGCAATGTAGAATGATTTTGAAGAAATGAGATGGGAGTTTTTCAACCTACCCAAATTGTCTTGAACCGGAATACACAGAGTTCACGCAGAGCTAGACAAGACAAGCATTTGAGTTTAAAAAGTATATAAATTGTCATTTTTTAAAAAAGAAAATAACCAATCGTTTCACTAAATAAAACCCTTCTTCCTCGGCTGGGATCATTTAGAGCCCTTTGAAGCTGCATTTAAACTGCATTTTGGAAGTGCAAACTCGCGGGCACAATAGAAGTCCATGGAGATAATTCCTGAAAAGTTTTCTTTAAAAAACATCATTTCTTTACGACTGAAGATAGAAAGACATGAACATCTTGGATGACAAGGCGGTGAGTAAATTATCCGTAAATTTTTGTTCTGAAAGTGAACTTCTCCTTTAATGAAAATATTTTTGGTTTTATTTAGTTTCCCCAAAGAGTTAACTTGAACTGTATGGAACCAATTTTTTTTTTTTTTTTTTTAATTAATGAAAATTAATGGGTTCCAGCATTGTTTTGGACACCACTGACTTTTATTATATAGACAAAATATATTGAACCATTCTTCAAATATCTTCTTTTGTTTTCCACATAAGTGTCATATAGGTTTAGAACAACATGAAGGTCTAAAAATAATGACAATTTTCACTTTAGGAGTTCCCTTGTCTCCTTAAAGGATTAGTTCTCTTCCATAATAACATTTCCAAGATTTTCATGTCTGTCTTTCTTCAGTTGAAAAGAAATTAAGGTTTTTGAGGAAAACATTCCAGAATTTTTCTCCATATAATGGACTTTAGTGGTGGCGAATGGGTTGAAGGTCCGAATTGCAGTTTCAATGCAGCTTCAAAGGGCTCTACACGATCCCAGCTGAGGAATAATGGTCTTATCTAGCGAAGTGATTTGTCACTTTCTAAAAAGAAAATATTTAAATTTTCTATACTTTTTAACCACAAATGTTCATCTTGCACTAGCTTGACTTCACTAATTACGTAATCACGCATGCCTGATGTAGACGGAAGTACCGACCCAGTGTTTACAAAGCAAACGTGCAAAGAAAGTCAAACGCCGTCTAGAAAAAAGGTAAAACAACACTGTCAGACAATTTTGAAGTTGGAGGAGAAAATGAGATGAGAAATTTTCACCCTACCCCACCCGGAGTACACAGACTAAGAACTAACGTGATGTATGAAGACGCACATGTTCTTCGCAGAGCTAGTGCAAGATGAGCATTTGTGGTTAAAAAGTATCTAAATGTTTTTTTTGTTTTTTTTTTTTTGTTTTTTTTTAGAAAACGACCAATTGTTTCGATAGATTAGACTCTTATTCTTTAGCTGGGATCTTATAGAGCCCTTTAAAGCTGCATTGAAACTGCAATTTGGACGTTCAACTCATTGGGCACAATTGAAGTTCACTATATGGAGAAAAATTCTGGAATGTTTTCCTCAAAAAAAACTTAATTTCCTTTCAACTGAAGAAAGACATGAATATATTGGATGACATGGGGGTGAGTAAAAGATTAGCTCACTTCCAGAATTAAAATTCCCTGATAATTTAATGTTATGCCGTTGTCAGTACACTGAGTTAGTAGAGTTCGTATGTGTTGGGACCATGACAGTGTGTCCACACATTAGTCAGTTGTCCCGTGATTCCACGCCAGTCAGCGGAGGCCTATTAGCGCAGGTCTGAGTTTAAATGAACCCATTAGCACCTACTGCTATGGCTTATTTATGAGCCACAGAGGCTGATGTCCTAGTTAGCCAGCACTGACAACATGCCATTATCGCTGATTTACAGCCCACTGTCTAACCCAAAGGGACAAACGACAAGTATGTATGTGTGGAATGTGCTGTAGAAAAAGTGTGGAATGCATAACCAAAATGATCCAAGTTTTTTTTTTCCTCCTATATTTCTCATTGACAAATCAGTTGAGGATCTGAGCTCAAGGGAAATCATCTTCCAGATTTGCATATTTGTAGATTGAGAACATTTTAAATTAAGATGTATAAGCCTAGACATTGATATGTAAGGGTTGAGCAGCTCTGATACCGATGTCTGGGTCCAGGGCTTTTTTTTTTTTTTTTTATCGAGAGAACTCTCGGTCAGCAAAAAAGCCTTCTCTCAGGACCAATAGGAGAGAAAAGTATGGGAGGTGAAATGAAGGTTAAACAGAGGCACTCTGCAAAAAAAGAGGGAGAGAGACTGATGAGGATGACGATATAAGGATAATGTGCCGAAAGAGAGTGCAGTGTTCATCTCACTTACAATGGAGAGATTGTGAAAAGGGGGGAAGAAATGGACGGATGGACAATACAATCACAGAGGACAATGGATCCGCACTGTGAAATTGCATGGAGGTAATGAAGGTGAGACATAGAGGTTGAATGGAAGAGGTGACAGGAGAGTGAGAAATAGAGAAGGGAAGCAAAGGAAAAAGTAATTGGAGCCTCAGGATTGAATGAGGAAAGTAAGAGGGGCTAGAGCAGGTGAAATAGTCTCACTTTAAATCCGATGTCGGGGTTAAAGGTCATGTGACGTTTCAAGGGGTGCTATGTAGTCAGAATGAGGCCTTTCTTGCATGCTGCAATTTAATGCTTCAAGAATCCCTTACAGCAGTGCACCAACATTAGCAGCTCAGCTCTCCAGACCAAGGCCAGCAGAAGGTCACGGTTGGTTTTGTCTGCGCGTCTGTCTTGTGGCATTTCAGTGAAGCTTTGTTTAACCTACTTCAAATACTGTGCGCAAATGCTATTTTAAATTCATCACTTTAATCAGTCTGATACGCAAGAGACTCTTTCAATGCGGTGATGTCACTGACCCATGAACATTTCCTGATTGTTGTCAAACTATTTTAAAAGTTTTTTATTATGGATAGATGTACTTTATTGGATTGTTTTGGACTGTTGACACCCGTCCATTGCCATTATAAGGCTTGGAAGAGCCAGAACAATATTTAAAATAACTCTGATTGGATTCGTCTGAAAGAAGGAATTCATATGCACCTAGGATGGCTTGAGGGTGAGTAAATCATGGGCTAATTTTCATTTTTGGGTAAACTATCCCTTTAAATCTGCATAATTGTGGCAAACAGGACAGGTCAGCGAGTTACTCATAGGATTATGTGGCAGTGCCTAATGAAGTGATTAGCTAAGTGGTGGATACCTTGCATTTGGTTTTTACTTGATTTAGCATGTGTTAATTTTGGACCCTGCTTGTAAGGTTGCTTGTTAAAGCCACCAATATGCCGGTAGACTCCAATTTGGATTGAGGCAGTGTAGATTGCTCACAAAGCACCATTCATTTGTGAGGCACAGCAAATTCTATTTGTAGACGGCACATTCATTTTCCTGGCCCGTTAGACTGCATATTCCCTGTTCTCAGGTCAGGGCCACTAAAAGCCACAGACACTATTTTATCATAGCTCTTGGCCCACTGTTTTTGCCCACTGTGAAGCTGGAGTGAGTGAATCATCCTCTCAGTCTGTCATGAGAAATAGTGTTAGGAAGGCACAAACTGGCAGAGAAACCATTATGGCTCCAGCGGCTCCTACATCGCCCCCATTTTCCCATCGACTGAGGCGTCCCGCCCCCAGATCACGCTCTCTCTCGGCTGCCTTATTAGACTTGATCTAATCCTCAGCTGTGATGATCGCTGTAAGGCAGGGTCAGGGGGTTGTGCTGTATTTTAGCTGCACTTGTTGATGTTCAATAAAATGTATCAGTGATGTAGTGTTTGTGTTCATTAGAAGATGCTTACCTATGTAAAGCAAACTAACGTAGGCTTTTCCCTGGAGCAGGAGTCCATAGTAATAGTGACTCTCCAGATTACAACCTTATTTTACCAGTCAAGATCTTTAGCCACTAAGCTACCGCAAAATCCCTTGGCAGCTATATTCATAACACCCCCCGCAGCTATTTCCAGCCGTACAAATACAGCTCCTATTTATTTAAATAGGGAAAGACTTAAATGTATGCAAATGTTTGCATAATATTAATAATAACAATTAATAATAATATAATTAATAGGGCTGCGTAGAAAATACAGATTTCTTTATTTTAATCGGTTCTCAACAGTATTTATTCCTAAAACCAAAGAATCGATTAGTCTAGCCTCTTTTTAGTTCATAATGGAATATTGTAGCGCACCTCCCATACAATAATTTGTAAAACACTTTGTGCTTTACTTTTGATATGAAACAAAGTCTTAGATTTCAAATTCTGTTTATTACAGTATTTAAACAACAAATGCCGTTTTGGCGCTGCTTTATGTGGAGTGAGAGATCGCTTTAGTGCCTCAATTCAAGAGAAACTGCAGCACAAAGCGCAAATGAACGGATCATTTCCTTCGCTTTAATGCAAGTTTTGGCACGACAAGTATGTAATTGCTAAATCAGTTTTAACCGCAGAAAGATACCAATAAAACAGCTTGTAAACAGTGTCTCACATAACATCACATTTACCTCTGAAAAACATATTTGGTGGCCAAAAACTCGTTAGTCAGCTATAAAAATGAACTCTAGAGAAGAGCATTTTTCTAAATATATGTACCATATAACATATTCATTATAATTTTTACTGTTTTTCAATGTTTAATTTATGTTTGAAAAAAATCTGTTAAGTTTTTATGACAGCCACCATTTAAATGTTCATATTTCAAAAAAACGTCACTTTTGATCAATTTAATGCGTTCTTGCTCAGAAGTATTAATTATAATTTATATTAGGACTGTCAGTTTAACGCGTTAACTTAATTAGTTATGAAAAAATAACATGATTAAAACATTTTAATGCAGTTATCGCATTGGCCCTGCACCCAGACCTGTACGTCATCTTATATTTCATACAGTTGACTGTTGACAAATATGATGCAGGCCATCAACTCCACAAATGCAGTTATGCCCTAAAATTATATTGCCCTAAAAAATATTGGTGCAAAAAATGCCCCTGTATGTGTTTTGTCTCATATTTATATATAACATATCACACGGGCAGCAAGAGCAATATGACACTGCTGTGATTTTGTCACGATCTATCACAAGCTTAAATGTGATTTTATACAACAGTTCAGTAAATAAGAAGTTGATATTCTGTTATATTTTAAACATTATATTATGTGTTTTGCTCAATTTTGTAGAGAACATATTACCTTTGAAGCCATAGCAGAATTGTTGCACGTCTCCGAGCAACACAGCAGTGTTTAGTTGCTTAATGAATCTGCATTTTGAACAAATCGTGTGAACCAACGATTCAAAAGCTTATTCATAAAGACAGCCAATTACTTAATTCCTGAATGAATCAGCCGTTTGAACGAATTGAAAGAATAAATCAATGACTCATAAAGACTGCCAAAGACTGTTACTGCCACCTGCTGGCAGATTTAGTTCCTTATTTAGAGTATCATTTCATTAAAAAAATATACAAATAAGTATAAAGCATTAAAGGGATTGTTCACCAAAAAAAATTTATTCTGTCATCATTTACTCACCCTCATGTCAGTTCAAACCTTTCTTTTGTGGAACATGAAAGAAGGTATTTTGAAGACTGTTGATAACAAAGCTGTTTTGGTTACTATGACATTCATCGTATGAATAAAAAATACTTAGATGTTTCTCAAATTATCATCTTTTATGTTCCATAGTTTATGTTGCAGCCTAAATGTTGAATCAAATAAAATATTTCTTTCTAAAGCTACAATTTGTAATGTCTACTTGAAACTTTCTCATTTAACAGAAAAATAGCTTTAGATAATTTTTTGTGGGTATTTTCATAGGCAAATTTATTTTGCGATTAAGTAGATTAATTAATCGAAACATCATGTAATTAATTAGATTAAAATTTTGAATCAGCTATCATTATATAATTATTAGGGATGCACTATATTATTGAACCGATATCGGAATCGGCCGATAATGGTTTTAAATGTAAATATCGGCATCAGCCCAATATGAAAAATTATGCCGATATGTCTTGCCGATAAGAGGAACAACTCACATATGCCCAGGGTGTGCTAGCGATTAGTTCACATCAGCAGTGTGGCTTATTCTTAAAGCAAAGTTTTGCCTGAATGATGATTAGATTCACTGTTTTGGATCACTGCATTTAATCTGAGAATGCACATACAGAATGACACGTTAGTTGTGTGATAGAGTAAACAGTAATAGCACGTGCAGTTGGCCTACTTCTAAAAAAATTAAATTTAAAATACACAAATAACATTTAGACTATGTTTCTGATTAAATAAAGCAGTAATTAATGTCATAAAAATCATGAGTATGTTTTGATTTAAAGGTCAGAAGCTATAGCTTACATGAATTAAAAAAAAATCACAAACATTGTAAATTAACTCATTTTATATTTACTGATTTATTTATTGTGTAATACGTTACATTTTTTTAAAACAAATTATAGGCTCTAAAAGATTTTCAGAATTTTTACAACTCTTTTGCTTTAGACCATCTACAAATGTTAAATCTTAAAGGATAACTCCACTTTCAGAACAACAATTTACAAATACAATTTACAAAGTGTTTCTTTCTTCCGTCGTAAAGAAATATTTTTTTGAGGAAAACATTTCAGCATTTTTCTCCATATAATGGACTGATATGGTGCCCCGATTTGGAACTTTCAAAAATGCAGTTTAAATGCAGCTTCAAACGATCCCAAATGTGGTTGTAAACGATCCCAGCCGAGAAAGAAGGGTCTTATCTAGCGTAACGATCTGTTATTTTAATTTAAAAAAATACAATTTATATACTTTTTAATGCCAAATGCTTGTCTTGTCTTACTCTGCCTGGACTGTATTTGTTCATGACAGTTAGGGTATGTCGAAAAACTCTCATCTCATGTTCTCCTTCAACTTGGAAATCGTCCTATATCGCTGTTTTACCTTTTTTGTTAAGGGTGTTTGATCTTCTTTGCATGTTCACTTTGCAAAGACTGGGTCAGTACTTCTGTAGCGATGTAGAATGATTTTGAAATGATTTTTAAAGTTGAGGGAGAAAATTCAATTGGAGTTTTTCGACATACCCTAACTGTCTTGAGCCAAAATATACACAGGGTTCAGGCAGAGAAAGGCAAGACGAGTGTTTGAGATGAAAAAGAATTAAAATTGTATTTTTTTTTTTTTTTTTTTTTTAAGAAAATAACCGATCTCGGCTGGGATTGTTTACAACCGCATTTGGGATCGTTTGAAGCTGCATTTAAACTGCCTTTTGGAAGTTCAAAATCGGTGCACCATACCAGTCCATTGTATGGAGAAAAA
Source organism: Cirrhinus mrigala (assembly GCA_036247105.1). Lineage (NCBI taxonomy): Eukaryota > Metazoa > Chordata > Actinopteri > Cypriniformes > Cyprinidae > Cirrhinus > Cirrhinus mrigala. The sequence goes on along the minus strand of CM070013.1, from coordinate 34,821,012 downwards.
TGCAGAAATGTTTTCCTCAAAAAAACATAATTTCTTTACAACTGAAGAAAGACATGAACATCTTGGATAACAAGGGGGTGAGTACATAATATGTGAAAAATAATAATAATAATTTTTTAAAAAAATGCAGCGATTGATGTATAGTTTATTTATAGTTATTTTCAAAGCTTTAATGTACTGTCATTATAAAAGAACTTCACTATTGTTGATTTAATTTTAAGAAATAAGTTCTTGTTAAAAACTAACCAAAATGAAAAATAATTTGCTTATAATTTCCACACAGTAGACACATGATGTTGTTTCCAAACAAAAGGAAATTAATTTTGAAATAAAAAACACTATGCTTTTTTCATTTTTTTTTCTTCAGGGTAGTCAAGCTAATGAATGTTCTACAGTAAATTAACAGTCGATTGACCCTTTTAACTGCAGAACAGGACTACAGCCTACATATTGAGCGTTATGATTTCTCCTGGGTATTACATACTGTATCCTCTGCTTCATACAGTCTCTGCTGTCATCATGGCTGGGTTGTATAACTAGTTATGTGGGTGTGAGGCATCTTTATGTGAATATATATGCACACCAGGAGTGGAGTTTGCTTTTTTCTTATGTTAGATGCAAGTGAGAAAGCCGGGTTTTTTGAGCTCCAGAAATACAAAACCAAACATAGTTTGACATATTTATTTAGCTAAAGTTATATTTCTCCAAATAAATTCACTAAATCATATTATATATTTCAACTTAAAGCCTTGTCTGCCTTTAGTTGGCTGTGCATGGGTGGCAGCCATTGAAGTCACTCGATGCACACCATTTGGTGAGCGAGTCAAAAAGCTCTCATCTCTTTGCTCCCTGCTCTCGTTGCTGCTGCATGAAAGGCAAATTGCAAAGGAAATAGAATATTCTAAGACTGTGCATTTCTGATCTTTTAGAGCGGGAGTGAAAGACAGAGAGATGTGATTGTGTCTAGCGTCTCAAGGTGTGTGTTCTGAGCGCAGTGGGCCAGATGTTTAAGCAGATTTTAGGATCTGAAAGCCAGTGAGGAGGAAACATTTAACAGCCTTCCCCCATGCGGCTGTACAGCCTCACCCTGTCTTCGCTTATCTTTATTCATTTACTCTCGGGGGTATGTGTCTGTTTGCATTCATTTTTCTATAATTTTACTAAATGTTTTTTTTTCTTTCTCTGTATTCCCATGTGTGTAGAACCTTATGTCTAAGTCTGTATGTGTTGATCAGGTGTCTGTTCCCATATCCCAGGTTTCCACTTCTCACTTTCCATTTCCTTCTGCTGCAGTAAATTTCTGTAGCATCATAGATCATTCATCAAGACGTGGCATGTTTTATTCATCCAACCCCCTCTTTCCTTCTACTTTCTTTCACTATCAAAACACTCACCAAAGATGGCTAGGCCCAAATTACCAGATGAAAAATTAAACTTTTAAGTGGAGAAGGCTGTTAAATCACAGGCTCCCTTTTTTCGATGATGTCATTTGTAATTTTACCTTCCCTCCCACTTAACATGTATTTTTTATCTTTTGAGATGGTGTCTGCCGTCTGTCTCTCATGCTAATCTCTCTCTTTTCTTTGAAGTTTTTTGCTTTCACATATGTTTCACCACCATTTTGCATGACCAAAGAAGCTTTTTTGTTTCTTTTTTAACCTGCCTGTCTATCATTTCACAAACTGTGTTGTAAGCTGGGTGAGAGCCATTGATAGGCATTGTGTTTCTTTAAAGAGTAGGACCCTTCAGGTCCCACAGATTCTTTTGTTTTTCAGCATTTTTGTGTATTTGAACCCTTTCCAACAATGACTATGATTTTGAGATCCATCTTTTTACACTGAGAACAACTGAAGGACTCATATGCAACTATTACAGAAGGTTCAAACGCTCACTGATGCTCCAAAAGGAAAAACGATGCATTAAGATCCGGGGGGTGAAAACTTTTTGAATTTGAAGGTCAGGGTAAATTTAACTTCTTTTGTATTCTAGGGAACATGTAAGTATCTTCTGTAGCTTCTGAAGGGCAGTGCTAAATTAAAAAAAATTATATTTAGGCAAAATAAGAAAAATGTACACATCCTCATTCCGTTCAAAAGTTTACACCCCACCCCAGCTCTTAATGCATCATGTTTCCTTCTGAATCATCAGTGAGCGTTTGAACCTTCTTTAATAGTTGCACATGTGTCCCTCAGTTGTCCTCAGTGTGAAGAGATGGACCTCAAAATCATACAGTCATTGTTGGAAAGGGTTCAAATACTCAAAAATGCTGAAAAACCAAAGAATTTGTGGGACCTGAAGGGTCCTACTCTTTAAAGAAACACAATGCCTTTGTTCAGGACAAACAAGGGACTCATGATGAACAACTATCAATAAACAAAATAAACACAGCTGTTGATCATTCAGGTAACAACACAGTATTAAGAATCAAGTGTATAAAAATAGGGTCATTTTTATAAATTCAGCTATTATTTTCTCTTGTAGACAAAATGTAAACGTCTTTTGTGTCTTATTCAGGTCAGTACTAAATAAAAAAATAACATGCATTTTGTATGATCCTTCTTATTTTGGTAAAGTAATTAATATTTAGCAGATTCTGCAAGGCGTATGTAAAGTATGTAAAGTAAGTAAGTATGTATTTTAATTTTTTAGTCATTATATGATTGTTTTTTTAAATAGTTACAGTGGAGATCAAAATTAGATAGGCCCTGTTCCTGCTGCAGAAAACATTCCCCAAACCATGACACTTCCTCCCACACCTTTCACTGACTTTTTTACGCACTTGGGCTTCAGTCTTTCCTCTGTTTGATGCCAAACAAAATGTTTCCCATCAGTTCCAAATAAATTAAAGTTGCTCTCATCACTAAAATGATGTTTGGACCAGTTCTTCTCTCTTCACACAACATGCTCCTCTTCAAAGTTGAGCTTAGCCTTTTGATTCTTTCTGATGATGAGAGACTTGGTCACTGCAGAGTGCACCTTCAGTCCAACTTCTCTTAAACATGCCGAGACAGATCCTTACCCTGTTCAGCGCCGAACTGGTGAGCGATTTCAGCTGCAGTGCTGAACCGATTTCCCATTTGAGAGTCTCTGCATTACCCTGTCTTCTTGTCCATTTGCTGTATATTAAATGGACGACCAGCCTTTTGGGGTTACTTGAATGAATTAGTGTCATTGTAAACCTGCAATTTTTGAGGAATCACAGATTTGGAATGACCAGCTTCTCTTGCAGTGGCTAAAAGGGTCATCCCTTTGGCCTTCATCTGGACAATCTGCTGTCGTATCTTGCAATCTCAATGAAAATTGAAGGAATGCTGGCAGGTAACTAGTGCTATTATTTATTTATTTATTTATATATATATATATATATATATATATATATATATATATATATATATATATATAAAATGTATATAAAATATATATATATATATATATATATATATATATATATATATATATATATATATAAAAGTTTTTATACTGTGCTTCAAAATACAATTAATTTATGAAATATGCTTTAAAAACTGATAGTATAACTTCAAATAGGACTAAAGCAGTGACCTTGAAATTTGGGAAATTGTAAGTTGTTCTCTAATTTCGATCTCCACTGTATATTAATAGTTTTCTAGTAGTTTTATTTTAGTTCTAGATTTTAGTAATTATTAAGTATTAAGTAAGTATTTAGTAAACTTATTTCATTTATTTTTAAAAGTTAATTTGGAAATTTTCCCAATGTTGTTCTAACCCTATTAAATTAAATAGATGGATGAAATGGATAACTATGCTTACTCAAGGATCGCAAGTTTACTTTCAGGTCAAATCTAGTTTGCGCAGCACCATCTTTCAGAACAGCCCCTTGCAAAGCCTGTAATACATTGTGACAAGTTCACAAAACAATCTGCGCACAAGCTGTTAAGATCTGACTGACGTGATCAAGGATCAGTCACTCTTCTATATAGATATGCAGGGCTGCATGTGCCACCCCACAAACAGTGTTTGGTTTTAACGGGTAGCGAGCTTTCTTTATAATTAGTTGTATATTAACAGTTCTGCTTCCACCTTTATGCCACCTGCTTCCTCGTGCTTTTATCTTTTTCTGCCTTGTTTTTTATAGTAATTTTATAGTATAGTATAACAATAATGAATGTATAATCAAATTATTTATCAAACATTTTACATATAGATGGAATGGGAAACTGAAACTGTTTGTTCACATGGTTTAATTGTTTGTTCACATGGTTTAATAAAGTGTTGTGTTAGAATATCAAGGAAGAATTCACGGAATATCATCCTGCCGACTGTTTTTAAATACACTCGCCACTCGTATAATTTTTGATCACCCCACGTTCGCGGTTGCACGTACAGCTCCTCAGCAGGCCATATTGAGCGATGTGCTCCACATACAGAGCAGTGTGATTTGCTCTGGGGTTAACTATGCTGTGGCTCTCTCAGTAAAAACACAAGTAGATCTTGTCCTCCTTTCCAGTGACCCAGAAATCAATAGAACACAGCGGCAAGGGATTCTCATTCTGCCAGGTGGCTTAGAGAGTCTAAGTGTGTGTGTGCTTTTCATTTTTCTGTGCCCTCTTATGCTGTTACTATCTTTTAAGGTCTAATCTTTCATATCAGTTTGAAAAGGTTGAACCACTGATACTAAACAAGTATGAATCTCCATGTGTATGTGCATACGTGTTCCTGCTCTAAAACAAATATACAGTTTGGCTGCTCATGTGATGGGGGAGGTACATTATGAATGAGATTTCTCTAGCTACTTGATTATCCTCTTAAATTATTAATGGATTCTGGTGCTTCCCTTTGGCTTCCACCCCCCTCGATCTCCCTAGACTTTCTCTCTCTCTTTGTTCCTCACTGTTATGGCCACAGAGAGGTTTGTATGAGCGCTCTGTGTGTGTACAGAAACAGGAGAAGGTCAGAACACTAAGTAGATCATACTGTATTAGCTCTCACCTAGAGATATGCAGTACTTGACTTAACTGTTGAAGTGGCCATACTGTATGTTGCCACTGTTATGCACAAACCCTTGCATTATTCATGGACTTTAGTATTTCTACACACATATTTGTAAGTCAGTTATTTGTTATTATATATTTATTATTTATTGTTCTTTGTTCTAATTATTCATTATTTTATGTATTGAGGAAAAACATCCTCAAACACTTTTGAACACTTTGATGTTCTCCTCAGTTTGATTTGCCTAGGCTTCATTCGATTAAAATCGCTAAAACAATAATAGTGTGATTATTTTATTTTTTTAAACAACTTAAATTGCCTACACTACCAGTTTTTTTTTTTAAGAAGTCTCTTCTGCTCACCAAGCCTCCATTTATTTGATCCAATATACAGCAAAATCAGTAATATTGTGAAATATTTTTACTATTTAAAATAACTGCTTTTTATTTGAATATATTTTAAAATGTAATTTATTCATGTGATCAAAGCTACATTTTCAGCATCATTACTCCAGTCTTCAGTGTCACATGATCTTTCAGAAATCATTCTAATATGCTGATTTGCTGCTCAAGAAACATATAGAAATTAATTATAGAAATGATCGAAATTAGTACTTTTATTTAGCAAGGATGCTTTAAATTGTTTGAAAGTGACATTTATAATTTTACAAAAGATTTCTGTTTCAGATAAATGCTGTTCTGAACGTTCTATTCATCAAAGAAGCCTGTTATAATAAATAATAAAATAAAATAATAATAAATGTTTTTGAGCAGAAAATCAGAATATTAGAATGGTTTCTGAAGGATCATATGACTGGAGTAATGATGCTAAAAATTCAGCTTTGAAATCACAGGAATTAATTACATTTTGAAATATATTCAAATATAAAACAGTTATTTTAAATAGTAAAAATATTTATAAATGTGACTGTTTTTGCTGTTCAGAATCTTTTGACTGGTAGCATATATATATATATATATATATATATATATATATATATATATATATATATATATATATAATATAGCTTTAATGAATCCTTGCTGAATAAAAGTATTAATTCCTTTTTTAAAAATCTTAATGACCATGGACTTTTGAACAGTAATGTAAATGTATAAAAAAGTGTTATATGTTAAAGACCATTGTATTAATCTACACAATCTGAAGCAAAATGCCTGAATGGTGAATTGGTGTTCAATGTTTCTGTTAAAATGTAAAGAGATCTTTTGGTTGTTTGTTTTAATCAGATAAAAAGCCCATAAATGAGGAGGGTTTTCTAGTGGGATATCATCCTGAGTGTCTTTTTTACAGGCACCCTTGATTTCCCTTTAGTTTGTTTTGTCTTTGTTTTCCTTCAGTGACTGGTACAGTATATGGGCTGTGGTACAGCGCATACCAGGAACTGTCTCTATTCGGATGCCTCATCTTGCCTTGTCTGACCGCAAGATCAACTTAGACAAATACCTGGATAGAGCAGACATTGCCAGTGTTAGTTTGTCTTGTCTGATTTAAATACTTGAAGCTGCGGTTTCCGGATCTTAATCAGGGCACGGCTTCTAGTGGTGGTTTTGAGTGGTTTTCGAGATGGTTGATGTAAAGAGATACTTCCCTGGCTTTTGTAATATAAAAGAAATGAAAGTTTAATGTTTGTGCTTTTCTGTTTTATTTACACCGTTCCCAAAAACTGAATAAAAAAGTGAGGCAGAGCCAAAATATTCAGTTGTAATGGGAAATAGATATAACACAGTGTTCTCATGAGTCACAGTGGGCCACTTTTCACAACTTTGTACTATGCAAACATAACAATCACTGTGGTAAACTTTTTACTCTGCTGCTCTATGGGTTGCGGTAGACTCCCATGGTAGCTAAACAATAATACTAGGAGAAAACAAACACTATAGGGGGGCAATTCACCTTCTGTTAGAAACGTAATGTTCTTTGTTGGTCATGGGGCGTTTTATTTGGTGATTAGATATGACTTGGGCTCCCCATCACAGTCCCTTGTGTTGTGATGAGAACTGAAGCACCATGTCCCATTGTATTAGTGTCTAGGAAGATACTCGGCTGTATTTTCATTACTGATAAGTTACCGGCTCTGTGTCCTTTGTTCTCTCTCCAAAAAGGATAGCATGTGAAAATCTTTACTTTGAAGTAGGCCTATTGAAGATGGCTCAGAATGTGTTTTCCTTATAGCACTTCATAACAGCACCTTTTGTCTTGAGCAGAAGTATAGCAACCTTTATAGTACTTTTAGAAATTGCCTTACACTTTCTAGGCAATAATCATTATATTCGAAAGCTTTGTTTTGCTTGTCTGCAGTGCAAAGACAAAAAAAAAAAAGAATGTAGAGTGCAATCTGTAGACTATAATCCCACTATAGCTAGAGCCTGAATTAATATTCATGAGTCAGGCTGATAAGGTATATAATACCCTCCCAGAGCACATACTAACACACTTTTTATATCGATTCTGTGTCAAGCTATACGAAAAAGTAACTGACAATAGCAGTATATGGGTTGGTAGTGATGATGATTGGATTCTTGTATCTGAACCTTGATGTCCATACATCTGTACTCTTGCAGGAGCTGGCAGATTTGCGGCATGTCCACTCCAAGGTTAAAAAACAGTACCAGGAGAAGATGGCTGAGCTGGCACATGCTAATCGGCGGGTGGAGCAGCATGAGGCAGAAGTTAAGAAGCTCCGACTGAGGGTGGAGGAACTAAAGAAAGAGCTGGGCCAGGCTGAAGATGAGGTGAACTGGAGCACTTACTCTAAATTATATACATTATTGCTTTGAGTATGTTCTGTGGTTTTCTTTGTTGTTGTACTTTTATTTAAATCTAATACAGGCCAGGAAAGGTTTTTCAGTCTAACACAGCAATTTTTATTTATTTATTTAGTCAATTAACAATCGCACACCTGAAGACAGTGGATAGATGCGTAGGAGGCAAAGACCAACAGAGGTCAAAACCAAAAAAGCAAAGAAAGATCTACCAGTACTTGCAAAAGTATTAAAAAAAGTTTTATTTACAACATTTTAAATACTGACCTTCATCATGAGACCAAAATGTTGTAAATAAAACTTTTTTTCATACTTTTGCAAGTATTGGTAGTGTATGGGATCTTTCTTTGCTTCATTTATTTAGTAAATTTGCATGGGACCCATCACCAAATTGTTTATATTATATTACATTATTTAAATATTTTTAACAAACTAATTTCAATCTAATACAGAATTTGTATTTATTTATTTATTTATTTATTTTTGCCATAGTTCATAATTTTACTCAATTTAGCAAATTTGGATGAGCCACATCACCAAAATATTGTTATGTTATGTTATGTTATGTTATGTTATGTTATGTTATATTATATTATATTAAATTATATTATTAACAAACTGATATCTAATACTGAATTTTTATTTATTTATTTATTTATTTACTTACTCACTAACATACTTACTTATGCCGTAGTTCATAATTTTACTCAATTTAGCAAATCTGGATGAGCCACTTCACCAAAATATTATATTATATTATATTATATTATATTATATTATATAAATATTTTTAACAAACTGTTTTTAATCTAATACAGATTTATTTATTTATTTATTTATTTATTTATTCATTCATTCATTCATTCATTCGTTCATTCGTTCATTTGTTCATTTATTTATTTATTTTTGCCATAGTTCATAATTTATTAAATTTAACTAATTTGGATGAGCCACATCACCAAGATATTATATTATATTATATTATATTATATTATATTATATTATATTATTAATATTTTTAATTAATATCTAATAAAGAATTTTTATTTATTTAGTTATTTGTTTTTGCCATAGTTCATAATTTTATTCACTTTAGCAAATTTACATGGGCCCCATAACCAAATTGTTATATTATATTATATTATATTATATTTAAACATTTTTAACAAATTGATTAGGTTTTTGTAATTTTCGATATTATATAGATATAAAATAACCTTTGCAAATTATAGCATACAATCATTTGATTTCATAATTTTCAACCCATTCTTCCTGTCTGATTTGACTCTCAGAAGTTATTTTCACAATTTTGATCATCAGCTACACATTGCATTCGTGACATATGATAAATGAATGTAAGCTGTAGTGAAGACAGCACAGCAGCGTCAAATAGCCCGAAACTCTTTCACATTAGCTTGTCATCCTTAATTTTGATCCTCAAAATATGTATTCTGCATTCATTTCAGTTGGATGAGGCTCATAATCAGACCAGAAAGCTACAGAGGTCCTTGGACGAGCAGGTGGAGCAGACAGAGAACCTACAAGTTCAGCTGGAGCACCTACAATCCAGGTAACCAGATAAATAAATGCACATTTACTGACTCGGCAGCCTCTCTGTAAACCGTGTGATACGTTTGAGAATATTGTGTTCGGTTCAGATCTCTTTTGATCAGTAATGAATACAGGATAAGCTTCTCTGTTACACAACATCATGAATAAGATGGCAGGTTTATAGTGTAAACTGTCAACGATTCTCTCGGCTTATTCTCTCTTTCAGTCTCACTCTCTCATTATTCTGCCTGCATTCAGGCTTGCACCTACCCGCAGCCAATCCCAGGCTGCCTGGCTGTGGGTTACCGTAGTAACAGGGAGACGTGAAGCAGTGTTGTGGGCTCGGGCCCCCCGCAGCTGGAGAGAACGGTGACAGGCATGTCGGCATGGCGGTGTTTAGAGGGACTTTGATGGAAAGCTTCTAATGATTAAGACGTTCACACGGCATAATTCCTCCACTTCACACCTGTGTGGATACATATGATTAAATTATGAGATTGTCATGAAGACATAAGTCATTTATCTAAAATATGCAGCCTTGCAGATTTTTTGTTCTTCACATTGGATTTGTGTGAAGTTATCTTTCCTTTATGGGTATAGGAAGAGACGTTGGTTGGATTCAGTCCAAACTGTTGAGAAAAAAATAGCTCACTCTGTGAGATAAAATAAAATTGTAATGTAAAGGAGAGGTGCTTGCCTGTTGATATTAAGGTGTTACGGGTGGTTGTTGCATTGCTAGGGCATTCTGCGTGGTCGCTTACTGGTCCGTGTTACTGGAGAAGTTTTGACATACCTTGACATTTGTGCTTTTTTCAGTATCTTAAACACATCATTGGCTAAAGTCTGATTACACTGTATTCAGCACAAACTAGGCTACAATCATATGTAACCAACATGAACGTACTTATTGGTGTTTATGAGAAAACAACATCTATGTTTATGTATTGTTTATTTTATTGTCTGCCAGATTAAATTTTATTGTCTGCCAGATGAAACAGTTCAATTAACAATTTTGAACTTTTAAGGAATAAGTATTTAAAAAAACAAAAAACAGTTGCACTTTCATTGATAAATGATGCAGTAACTTTTTAATTCTTCTTTTTAATTCTAATTTAATGTTTACATAGTTTTACTTTTTTAATACATTACTTACACTATCAGAAAAAGGAAAAAAAGCTATTCTATTTTATATTTTTACATTAACAGTGTAATCAATATTCTGTTTATTAAAGCCAAGTATGAATCTCATCAAGTTAGTGTTTTTAATATAATTTTAAACAAAGTGGTTATATCTAAGAGTGCAAGTTGTTTACTTTTTTTAAAATTAGTCTTCCCATTAACACCATTATATTGTTAATTCAGATTGATTCTCGAATGCAGAATGCACACAAACATGAGGCAGGATTGCACGAACCAATCACAGCTGAACATAACCAGTGTTATGTTTACTGCCTTCATCTTTATACCATTCATTCTCAATTACCCCCCACCAAACCCACCACACGGTTTAGGGGGTCTGTTAAAACTAGAGCTGGCCTTAACTAAAGATTTTTCTGGTCGAGTAGTAGTCATTCATTTTAAGCGTTAGTCTACTATTAGACGCACGTTCATCAATAAACCATATAAATTATAATAACAAGCTTTTAATTGCCTACATAGCCTAATAAGCGCTAAAGCGTGCAAAAAAAGCTTACCACAGTGCACCGGCAGATATAATAATTATGAATGTGTCAGAAAAAACGGCAAGAAAACTGCATTAACGTTTTAGGAATTTATTAATAAACTAGTCCTTTCTTTGTTTTCGCTTTAAAGGGGTCATCGGACGCCCATTCTCCACAAGTTGATATGATTGTTTAGGGTCTTAATGAAAAGTCTATAATATGCTTTGATGCCAGCTCCGGCATCGAAACAATGAAGGTCAGACTGTTACAGCTGATTCAAGGCGGGTCTGAGGTAAGACGCTCATGTCAATTAACTATTGTGGGAGTGGCCTCTGTCAGTGTGACACCACACCGACAGGCATCTGAGAACGGCTCGATTTGAAAAAGGGCATATTATTTTTACAGATTAATTAAAAAATTTTTTATCATTATAGGGTAGATGTGTACATACACTGCCAAAACACATTAATGTTCAAACAACATAAAAAAGTGAACTTTGCATCCGATGACCCCTTTAAGAGATGAAGTTGGCGACACTGATTCATCATCTCCGCAGTAGTGATGCGCCTGTATGCATGTTTCATACAGATTACATAAGTATATTTGTTCTATTTGAATTGGTTAATTTAAAAGTAGACATTTCACTCTCTATAGATATATTTTTCATGTCTGTAAGGCAAGTATACACAGAGTTTCACGCTCAGGTTCACAGACACGGAGACTGCAGAAAGTGCATTAATTATTTGCTTTAATTATTTTACAAAAGCACAACATTTCGTTGTTATTGTGAGTGAACACAAATAAACATACAGTCTTTACAGATTCAAAAGATGTAGTACTCTTATCTGTATGACCAAAAATGACGGAGTGTTTTAAGAGCAAATGACAGCACCTGCGCCTCAATCTGTCATGCAGTGAGCGCGCTATTGTTCAGCTTCCACACTCCGCACAGACACTTGAATAGCACACATTTTTTTAGGTTAACATTAGATTGAGCTGCCATGTAAAGTTGCAACTAATTACATATTGCAGATGAAAAGCCATATTTGAGGTTGATGAATAAAAGTTGAGTGTTTGGATGTCCTGCCCGATGTAGTATATTAACACATAGACCTGCTGTTAACGATCTGTCCGCCACAGAATGCGTGACTTTGCCACTTCCTCTGAATTTTTTTTTCTGCGACTAAGCGACCAAGCCTTATCTCATTGACTAACAGTTAGTCGACTATTGGGGGCAGCCCTAGTTAAAACTCAATGGGCTTAGGGAGGGTGAGAGAGATGCAGACATATGCTGTAACTTTACCTGCTACTGTTGCTATTGTACAGTGTTTCTTTAGAAAAACAAGTGATTTATACACTTTTTTTAATGTTAGATTTTGTTATATTGTCTTTTCTCTAAAAATACCCTTAGTTCTCAACCATATTCAAGCATGCATATTCAAGTTTAATACTTAAGCTTAGGGATTTGAATAAACCCCTAACCCCAAGTATGAGCAATAACAATTCTGTTCATATTTTGTTTGCTCAAAAACATGAATCACTCTGCTGGGAGAAAAAGGCTCCTCACTATGCTGTCAGCAAGTGCCATACATCACAGTGAAAGTGAAGGATTTGAAGAAAGGATGCGAGAACAATCAGACCGCCCCTCTGAGAGGTGGGCCAGGGTTCAGCGCTATCGCAGCGATTGAGGAAGAGAGGAGCAGGCCATGGGTGGATAGGGCGACAGATGGAGCTGAGCGCTTGTCCAAGTTGTCATGGAGACAGAGGATGGTCTAGAAGCAGATTTGGAGTAAGGGTTGTCAAGGTGACAGGAGAAGGTTGGAAATGACAGTATTAAGGAACTGATAGCGCTTCAGTCGTTGAGTTGACTTTGAGTTCATACCCATATCTGATGCCACAGGAAGTTCAGAGTTGCATCTTTTCCCAGCTGGCTCCGACTCCGCCCAATTTATGCCCTGAAGCCAGAATACCATGAACAACAATATCTGCCGTGGACACGCAGAAGAGGATCAGATCTCATGATTGAGGTTGGCTCCTCTAACAGGGTGAACTCGCCCGGCGTCCCGCTTGCAGCGGCTATGTCTGTCTGTTAGTCTCGCAGCATGAGGCGGCAGCTCTGCTCAGCCCACCGGCAGCACCATTTGGCACCCCCACCGTGCCTATTTGCTTCTTTCCTCATTGGAAAGCTGTGAACTCAGTCTCTCATGTCTGTTTCACCCTTAGTGGCTTGTTGTTGTTCTAAATGTCCCTGTTCTAATTCTCTCTTCTTATTCCTCTCTCTTTCTTTCTCACTCTCTCACAGTCTCTACAGAGAGTAGATGGTAATTGACTGTATGTGCTTCAGTCTATAATCATAAACTTGGTGCGTAAATCGATATATGAGGGCAGACAATGCTCCTAAGCCCTGCAGGAAGTAAAGCAGCCTGCCAGGTCTGCGTGCACACTCAGGCGCGTCACATATGCCATATGCGTTCAGCTCTGTTGTCCATATAGGTTGACCGTGACCCTCATGGTCCATTTGGGTTTTGAAATACGACAAGGCCCTTTGAAAGGATAGCGCACCAAAAAAATAAGAATTCTGTCATTAATTACTCACCCTCATGTCGTTCCAAATCCGCAAGACCTTTGTTCATCTTCAGAACACAATTTTAAGATATTTTTGATAAAATCTGAGAGTTTTCTGACTATGTGTTGATGTTTATACAGGGTCAGAAAGCTCTGGGATTTCATCAAAAATTAAAATTTGTGTTCTGAAGATGAACAAAGGTCTTACCAGGGGCGTAGATTTAGGGTGGACGGAGGGGATGTGTCCCCACCAATATCCTCCGACCATTGAAATGTCCCCACCAATAATTTAATCCACTTAAAAAAAAAAAAATCGTGCTGTCAACATTAACCTAGACACGCAGAAAGGGATAAATCACGTTCTCTCCTTGAGTCCTCCTGCCCCCAAAACACATATGAACATTTTGATTGGCTGTGCCTTTCCCTGCTGTCATGTGAGAGGCTATGGCTGCGTTCAGATACAAGCAGCGCCAAATGCAGTGGATTTTTTTCCCGTGCAAGAAGGTGTGTTGGGTGACATACATGTGAGGATGGTGGCAGCAAAAAAAAAAAAAGAAGCTGGACATAAGGAGCTTTTTTTCAAAGAAAAGTGTAAGTCACTTCAAGTTCGCTAGTGAATCCATCAAAGTCCATCAAAGTAACGACAACAGTTAACGTTAATGCTAGTGGGTTTTTTTTTTTTACCGCTTTGACGCACATTCATTATAGCAGGGCAGGCTATAGTCTGTGAATACGGACTTAAAACTAACAGCAGATTAAACAGCTAAATGTAAAAGTATAAATATGATCCCTGTCAGTTCTCCTAATCTAATGACGACTATTTGTCAGAAATCAGTCTTGTGAAAGAAATTGATATGCTAAATACTAATATTGGGGTGGGGGGGTTGGTGGGTGGTGCGGCATAGGTCCCCACCAATGTCCACAGCAAATCTACGCCCTTGGGTCTTACAGTAACCGGTACCCCACAGTACTTTTATTCGGTACTCTCTGTGTAATAACGAAAACATTATTTAAGTGAAAAAGTAAATCAAAAATTCTCAGTTTCAACATTTTGAACAATAGGGCCCTACAGTCTTTTTCTTTTCTTATTTTTTCAGAAATTCTTGTGTGTTTTAATTTTTCTGACAATCAAATGAAGGCATTAAACATTTTTTTTTTGTACTCAAATTAAACCCTTTCATTTTTTTGCATACAAACAGAGGTTTACTGTTAAAATTAATATATGGAGGAAAAATTGTGTGAATATTCAGTTAAAAGTTTTAATAATTCTAGTATTTTTTTCTACAGTTAAGTGGTTAATCTTGTTCTAATATTTATTTTTATCATTTAATTGTTTTATTTAAATTTGGCAGAAATAGGAATATATAAACACCTACATTATACTGTACAAAAGTAATGAAAAAGTAATGAGACTAATATGTTTCTGTTACGTTAAACCGTACTTTTATTTTGACGAGTTTTCTCAAATGAGACGGTAAAATTTTTACATGAAGTGACTTTCACAGGGAGATTAAGTTTGTGTGTGTCATATAGTAACCAAAACCGTGTTTCCGCCATTCATACATACAGAGGCAAACGGAACATGCAGGATTCATATTTAAACCGTCTTTTTGCGTTTCAGTATTCACAGACACTAGTGCATATCGCAATTCGAATGAAGTGACAGACCAACTTTTGGTTTATTAATGCAAAAATCGACGAATTCCGTGGCATTCCGCGCAATAGAGTAAAATCCGGTTTTATGAATGGACTCGCGATCCCGTCTGCGTTTTTGCGGAGGAGAAATTGTAGACGCGCGTCCGTGTAGAGACAGAAATGACATGCCGTCGTGTGAATAAGATAAATAACATAAAGCTATTTAGTTTGTTCAATAAAACAAGAAGGTATAGACCTGATCTATAGGAAAGGTAACTTTAAATGACTTATGTTGTAATCTGGCGCCCCCCTAATATAATGGTAGGGGAAACACTGGAAGGTCTTACAGGTTTTGGAAGGAAGTGAGGGTTTGTAATTAATGACAGAATTTTCATTTTTTGATAAACTATCCTTTTAAAGTAAAATATGATGTTTATTTCCAAATTACTTTATTATTTTTTTATATGTACAATGTGCTTTGGACCTCAAACATAAAGAATTTACAGTTAGTCTTAACAGAACTTTTGCTAACATGACAAAAGTCAGGGGTGGGATACAAATAAAAGTTCACCCAAAAATAAACATTATGTTGTTAATTACTCATCCTCATGCCGTTCCAAAACCCGTCAGACCTTTGTTTTATCTTCAGAACAAAATTAAAGATATTTTTGATGAAGTCAGAGTGTTTTCTGACCATGTGTTGATGTTTATGCAGGGTCAGAAAGCTCTGGGATTTCATCAAAAATTTTTATTTGTGTTCTGAAGATGAACGAAGGTCTTACGGGTTTTGGAAAGACGTGATGGTATGTAATTAATAACAGCATTTTCATTTTTGGATAAACTACCCCTTTTAAAGTAAAATATGAGGTTTATTTCTAAATTACTTTATTATTTTTTTATATGTACAACGTGTTTTGGACCTCAAACATAAAGAATTTGCAGTCAGTCTTAACGGAACATGCGGGTAAAGCAGGGTTTGTTAACATGACAGAGGTCAGGGGTGGGATAAAGATAAAAGTGTGTTTGTGCGTATGTGTGTGGTGGTGTTAATTCTCTGTAAAGCACTTTGTAGACCTGATAGCTTAAAAGCTCTGAGGAATGTGCCAGATATGGTTCTCTGTGGAGGAACGAGCCCAAAGACGGAGGCATGGTGATGGGGCTTTGCGTGCGATACTGTAGATCTGATCTAGAGAGCTGATGGTATGGATCTGTGCAGCTTTAATGTAGCTCGCCAGTTGTGCTCTTATCTGAGTTTCCAGACATTAAAAAGCAAGCACTTAAAGCACACCTCCACTGACTGACAGGCAACTCATCAGCTTTGTGCGGCGGAGGGAGCGGCACAGTATTTCTACGTTATTTTGTACTAGCGTGTGGGGGAGGAGAAGAGGGGGATAAATTAATAAATATATCAAACAAAGGATAATGAAAATGTCTCTGGTGTAGAATGGGATTATCATGTATGTGACGGTGTCGCGATTTCACGGTTGCTGTATCTGACTGACATGTTCTTTATTGTACATGTCTCTGTGCCAGTAACGTCAGGGTAGAACAATTACAAAGCTGCTTTACTATTGGTCACATTGGGTTTCCATTGGTTTGGTAGTGCAGAAGTCAATTCCATACTCTAATCATGGATAGCACTTTACATCAAAATAGGATAGATAATATCATGCCTGAGGGTCTAAATTTATTCTTTGCCCCATGATAAAATTGAAGAATAAAAGGCTAGCAGAGTTGCTGTTCTCAGATGTGTATATATTTGGGCCTTTCTACAGAACCAAAAAAACACATTTAAGAATTAAAAAGCATTTAAGTATTCAAATCTTAGATGTTTACTAAGATCCTTTTATTATCTATCGAAACCCAGAATAATATTTCAAATATTTGTAAGGTTAATATATTTAAAATCATCATTTATTGGGTACTTTCAATTGTGAGGTGGCTGTCCTGAACCCTAACCCCTAAATTCAACTTATGAATATATTGAAATATATTTTTTTTTTTTTTGCCATTGTTGTTTTTAAAGGTATCTTTTTGAGTTAAAAACGTTAAAAAGTCTATATTATACTTTTATATTATATTATATATTATATATACAATTTTTTGATATTATTTATTTATTTATTTATTTACATAAATTATGAAACTTTGTCAAAAAACATGTCCTGCATTTTTCATGTAACAACCTAAACAATGTATGTTTTAGTCCATTGGCTGAGACTGATTTTAACTACACCCCTAAATTTATGATCAGGAAATATTCCTGTGTCCCTCTCTCTCATAGCTACAAGAAAACGATTTTTTTTCTCCAATTAAGCACTCTTTTTTGGGAGTTATTCCATAACATTTAGTTTTTGTGTACCACTGTTCAGAACTGTGCTAGCTAACCATGTGCTGATTAGCATCTTTGAGCTAGGTTCAAAAGTATCTAAAATTAGCACTACCAAAACATTTGGTTTCTTTGTTTTTTGTTTTTTTGGGTGTTATCCCATAAAATCGTCACCACAGAAACAGTCACGACTGAAATGTGTCATCATTATTTCGGTAGTAACAGAAGGGAAGACATAGTCCTCATATTTGGGGAAAATAAACTAAATTTTAGTACAGTCCTGCAATTTTTTAGTATGTTAGTATGTTTTAGTAGTGTTTTAGTTTGCAAGTTAAAATTCTGTAATGTGCTGTGGTCACTACCAAAACATTACTGTCACTACCGAAAATGTGCAGTCATTACTGAAACATTAGACGTTTTGTCAAAAATGAAGTATACTGAATTATCAACTAAGATGTTATGGTATTTTTTTGGTTCAATGTACATTGAAACTAATGAATCCTTAACTTTGAAATCAGTATGATGGACTTTTTCCCTTTTAGAAAGAAAAATTGGATTCAAAATACAACAAATCTCATAAATTACACTTAAAATGAAGAGTTTGGTTTTAAAATGCTATAAATCCATTTTGATTAATTTGAGTAAAAATGTGTTTTCTTTACCAAGAAAGTGGCAAGATGAAAACCACTATTTAAACTTTCACATAGCATCTTTAGGTTATAATAACATTAAAAATTCAAATCCAGATTTTCTTTTTATAAATCCATTAGGGGTCTACGCTTACTTTTCTTTTTAGGAGCACTTGTGAGGTGATATTTGATTCCTTAAAGTGAATTAACGGGGAATTTTGTTACCTTTGTAATTTTTTTTTTTTTTTTTTAACTTTATTAAAAGTATGTCATCTTTTATGTCAATTTTTTTTAAATTATATTTTATAAGCTTATATTTATACAATTTCTAATTAAAACAACAGAATAAGTTACAAATCAAATGAAATCAGTATTAATAAAATTCATTTGTAAAGAGGTGGCACAAAAGAACACAAGTGGTTTTTAGGTATATTTTCATGTTTAATGAGGCTCAGAGATAGCATAAGTGCAATCAAATTCATAAACTTGTTGAGATTAATGTTTTAAATATACAATTTTGAACAGAAATATTAAATTATTTTAATAACTAAAAAGAAGATAAAAATGAAACTAAAACTGCCAGTAGGTGGCGGCAAGTCACTGATTTAATTTCTGAATCTTATCATTCATTTGATTTGTTCAAATGGATGATTAATTCAGGAATAAAGCAAGTGACTCTTTTTATGAATGGGTAATTGATTCATTGACTCACTAGAAAACGCACGTTCATTCGTAAACGAAACACCACTGTGTTTGAATGGAGATGCGCAGCGGCTCAGTTGTGACTTTGTTTCAAACTATTTTTAACGATGAAATAGCACAAAATCAGGCAATGGTGTTATAGTCAGACAATGTAAGTCACTTAATATTAACTTCTTGTTTATTTAACTGTTGTATTAAATCAATATCTCATTTACAAACTCCCTTAATAATAATTAAAAGCTGTCACTCATCTTAGTTCATCGCAATCTCACAAAGTTCCATTATAATCAATGAAACTCTCTACACTGCACAATGAATCTCTTATTTACACTCTCTCTACTCTTCGTTTATGAAAGGATTCGTCAGATACGTCTGTGATACATTACTCAACATTGAAAACTAGGATGGGGGGTGTATTCAAAACGCCGCCTTTACTGTTTACAATGCGTGAAATGCTGCGCTGTGATTGGCTGAGCGGATGTATCACATTTTGCAGAGAAGACTGGCGTTTGACGCAGTTTGGAAAGATAGGGAGAAAACATGACAGAATAACACGGCGGATATGGCATTCTGCGTAAAATACGATACCAACCAGCAGTGGTGGACAGTAACGAAGTAGTTGTACTTCGTTACTGTACTTAAGTACATTTTTCAAGTATCTGTACTTTACTGGAGTAGTTTTATTTTGAGCAACTTTCACTTTTACTTCACTACATTCCAAAGCGTAAGATCGTACTTTTTACTTCACTAAATATCATATAACATATCGTTACTTCTTATAATATATCACGTGCTCCGAGTGTCTGATTCATGAACAGATTGATTCGTTTCAGTGAACCTGTTAAATCGATTCACAAATCGCACCAAGCGATCCGATTCCAGCTCTTCACGAGTCGACAACTCATTGATTCAAATGATCCATTTAGAGCGAGTCTCCAGTGAACTGAATTCACGAGTAAGAACCGGGAGATCTTGTGAGTGCGCGCGCGACTGATGCTGCGAAAAGTAAGTTACTAATGTCGAATTTTAGGATTAATTATTGTAACTGAAAACCATATTTAGGTCAAAACTGTCCGTTGTTTGTAAATTAAATCTGCGGTAAAGGGTGATCTGTCTAAGCCCACTGAAATGCTTGAATTCAGACATATCAACATAAGTGTCTATTTTAGGTCAAAAAACGAAAAATGAAAATAACACAGATTAAATAAAATAACTCACGAACGTTCATATTCCCCGCTACTGTAACGTTAGCAGTTTTTTTTTATTAAAATGCTACGCATTAAGCCCTACGTGACGTCTTTTTTTATATCGTTTATCAACAGTATAAAATGTTACATTGTTTGGATCAACTAGCCGAGTAGACAGATATGAATGTTTATTCATAACCATCCTGAAAATAAGTAAATATTGTTAGCTGATGCTAACTGTCTAGTTAACAAGCTTGCTGGTGCTAAGTTGAGGTGATTTTAGATATAAAGTCCATGTTTTTATTTAACCACCTAGACAGATTACATCTGAGGGAAAAAGAAAGGATGTGATATTCAGAACCTGGTAACTACAGCAATTATCAAATAGGAAGTGATGCCCTCACTTGGCATTTGGTCAGCGGTGTTTTTACACCACAGATAAGGTTTAAGAACTGTGACGTTATGCAAAACAACAAGCTTTAAAACACGTTTTTCTTACTGGTGAAAATTAGATGGTCAGATCTGTTTTCCATCAGGTACATCGCAGTGCAAGCTGCACAGTGAACATTACTACATCACTCTCGTCGACGTAGTCTATATCAACAACAAACCTTTTTTTTTACTCCATATAGTGGTTATTTTGGGAAAATCCCAGGTATTTTGAGCAGTAGGATTACACAAAAATATGTGCTAATATAAAATTAATTTAAGTAGCCTATATAAAATTGCAAAATAAATCTATCAGTACTTTTTTTTTACTTAAGTACATCAAAAATCTGGTACTTTTGTACTTTCACTCGAGTAAAATTTAAAAAGGAGCACTTTTACTTTTACTGGAGTAATATTTTATTATATGTATCTGTACTTTTACTCAAGTACTTGATTTGTGTACTTCGTCCACCACTGCCAACCAGATACGATACCAGATATAATACTGATTTTGGCAGGAACTCAATTTTGTAAAAAAAAAAAAAAGGGCGTTAATCACGTTTTGAAACCAAACTCTTCAAATATTGTTAAAAATGTAATTGTTACTGATTTACCTCAGAAAAAAAATAGCAAAAAAAATATATATATTTACAATGTAGATGTAAGTATAATCTTAATAGGTCAATATATAACCCTTCTAATTAAATTATTATTACTGTGTTTCGGTAGTGACAAATTGGGGGAGAGGACAAATATTCCAAAACTTTCTAAAAATACAAAAATGAGAATTAACTGCACAATTACTAGAAGTGTGTACCTTATATATTGTACAATTTGCATACATACTCATTTTTTGGAAAAAGACACTTTTTTTTTTTTTTTTGACTTTGGACCAATTCTGTAGAATGGCCCATATATGGTTTTCAACATTGGTACTAATAAACGTTATCAAACTGGCATATTGAAATGATTTCTGAAGGATTATGTGACACTAAAGAATAAAGTAATGGCTGCTGAAAATTCAGAATGGTTATCACAAAAATAAGTGACATTTTAAATTGAATTTAAGTCAGTTCATTTAAATAGTAATATTTCAATCAAATAAATGCAGCATAGGTGAGTATAAAGGAAAAAAATGAGTCACGTGGCATTTTCATTTCTGGTGATGGGCTTAAAAAAAAAGACACAATAATCAAAAATGTTTGATATTTAAATTTTACATTTTAAATAATTATCTCCATGTTGTTTGTCTGTCACCCAAATGCTAAAATATTCATGAAGCCAGATAAAGCTTGAAGGCGTGAGTCACTGTGTGGGCTCAACAAAAATCTTTTTTGTTTCACTGTTTGTGTGTGTCTCTGGATTTATGATCTCTAGTGTAAATTGCAGTCTTGTTAAGCTTTGGACTCGAAAAGCTTTTAGCCTCTGTGAGTGAGGCACTGTGGTCAAAACAGTGTAATGTGTAATTTAACAGCATTTAGTGTTTCCTGACAGTAGGTCCCTCTTCTGTGGAGGATCCTGGGCCCTTATATGCACTTATTTGCCCCTGAGAGGCAAGAAGCTTTTCATCTGTTCAGTTATACAAACACTAACAATATAGTGAGTCATCAGCTGTTCAAAGAAAAGAGGAGGGTTTTTTCTCACGCTCCTTTTCTAACATCAACCTCTAGTAGTTTTTGTTGTTGTGATTGTTTTACCTTCCCTGTTTACCCTGCCAGCACTTCAATAGCCAGGAAATATTTTACTGACATGCCACAAGGCCATTATTTCCTTACAATTACATCACAAATGTACAACTACTGTACCTAAAAAGAATAGAGACACAAAACAGAAGGAGAGAGACTGAAAGAAAAAGGATGGGCATGAAAAAAATTGAATGAACGGAAACAGTGTTGTCTTAAAGAACTGTGTGTACTGATGACCAGCTGTTTGTGTTTGCCATTATAATACTCTCAAATATTCAGATATCTTATGAATTATTGTAAAAACAAAGACCTATTCTATTCAATTCCAATTAGATGCTTATTCTGAGCTGTTTTGCATTTGCACAGATAGAGAGAGCAACTCTATTTCAACATTACATTTGCAAATTTGTGTTTATTTTCTGATGCATTATTGACCTCAGCAAGCTGAACTGATGGATTTTATTAATCTATTAGCATGTATTAATATTGTTTGCCAGTGGTTGTCATGCCAGCAATAATGGAGGATGTACAATTACTTTGATTCCCAGAACTCCTGTTTGTTTTTATGTGATTTCTTCCTATTCTAATGAATGAACCAAGAACTCTCATTACTTAGTTACTTACAGTGGCTTAAAAATGCATGAACTGTATTATAGTAAACCTAATATTAACTCAACCATAATAAATAAAGCTAGCCCTTTTCTCAGACTTTATGCATTTATTTTGAAGGGTTTATCTATTGTTTGTAATTTTAAAATTAAACCTATGAAAAGTTTTGCTTGAAAATTCTAGTGAAAATCTGTTTAAATGCCACTGGGTGTTTTTCCTTAAATGTAATACATTGATTTTACATCAAGTGTGGCTTGGCCCACAAATATACACTACCAGTCAAAAGTTTTTGAACAGTAAGATTTGTTATGTTTTTAAAGAAGTCTCTTCTGCTCACCAAGCCTGCATTTATTTGATCCACAGTACAGCAAAAACAGTAAAAAAAATTTTTTAATGTAATTTATTCCTGTGATCAATGCTAAATTTTCATTATTACTAGCATTATTACTCCAGTTGCTAAATACTTGTATTTAGCAAAGATGCTTTAAAAAATTATCAAAAATGTATAAATGATAACAAAATGTTGTTCATATTACAGATTATTTCATTTTATAATGTCTTTTTCAGATAAAGGCTGTTCTTCAGAACTTTCTATTCTTCGTAGAAACCTGAAAAAATTCTACTTGACTGTTTTCAGCATAATAATAATAATAATAATAATAATAATAATAATAATAATAAATATTTTTTGAGCACCAAATCAGAATATAAGAATGATTTAGCAACTTGTATTTAGCTAGGATGCTTTAAAAATTGAGCAAAAATGTATAAATGATGATGACATTTATAATGTTACTTATTTCAGATTATTTCATTTTATAATGTCTATTTCAAATAAAGGCTGTTCTTCTGAACTTTCTATTCATCATAGAAACCTTATAAAATTCTACTCAGCTGTTTTCAACATAATAATAATAATAATAATAATAATAATAATAATAATAATAATAATAAATGATTTTGAGCAGCAAATCAGAAAATTAGAATGATTTCTGAAGGATCATGTGACTGGAATAATGATATTCAAAAATTCTGCTTTGAAATCACTGGAATAAACTACATTTTAAAATATATTATAAGAGAAAACAGTTACTTTAAATAATAAAAATATTTCACAATTTTACTGTACTTTAGATCGACTAAATGCAGGCTTGGTGAGCAGAAGAGACTTCTTTAAAAAATATTAATGGCTGGTATTGTACTTTTTGATTCCGCTGTGATTCCACCTTTCTCATTCTTTCTCTCTTTCCTTTTCTCTTTTTCCTTTCTTTCTTTATTGTCTTCCTTGTTATTTATTTATTCACATGCTTATTTTTTTTGGGTAAGGCTAAGGCGTCAGCAGAATCCTGGCCTCTTTGGCAAGATGAGGACATCAGCTTCATCGCGTTTTGTGCCTGAAGATGCAGACGCCCCCCCTAGCGACCCAGATGAAGATGAAGAAGAAGAACTGCAGCTCCAAATCCCCTAAACTCTTCGAATGTACGAAAGACTCATAGATCGCACTCGAGCATTTCACCTTCCCACTCATTTCATCTCCCAGCTGAATCCAGAAGAGGACACAGACTTCACAACCCTCAGCAGACAGATAAACGCAATGATTTTTCAGTACCCAGCTAAAAAAAAATGTGTGCCAGGGCCAAAGCAGTTTCTGAAATCTCATCTAAAAAAACTGCTTGTGTCTCCACCTATATATTACTGGTTATAGTCCAAGATGGCACATAGACGATCGATATAAACATGCACATAACATTGTACGAGTTCATAGACCATAGGTAGTCCCAACTGTTGGACTTTTGAGGGTTTTATGAGCACTAAAAAAAGGCCTTTTGATGCCAGGCGATTCCTAGAATGCACATGGTAATAAGGAATAAGCGCAAACATGCTTTAGCACACACATAAAAAAAAAAAGCCAATTGTAACTTGTTCACACTTTTCAACAGTGATGCCCTGGAAAGAAATTGATGAGGTCTGGACACATCACATTACATTCCCATCTCTTATCTGACCTACAAAAGCACCCATGTGTCCATACAGTACCTCTGTGTTTCTGCTCCATGTACTGTTTACATGCATGTCTCTTGCCTCCTCTTCATTTTTTTTCCCATCACCTGCATTGTAATTTTTTCTTGTCACCCTTTCATTTGAATTGTTCCCTTTTGCTCTTCCCATTCATTTTGATTTCTTATTTAATCTTTTGTCAGCCCTCCCACACACCCCCGTCCCTTAACACCAACTCTCACATCAATATTCAAAACAACCCATTCAGAACATGATGATTATGTTTCCTGTGTCTGGGGAACATTTCATTTCTGCTGTGTTGTTACTGAAAAGGCAGGCAAATGCTTTGTTTTTTTGCCAGTACTTCTGTTTTAATTGTCCCAAAGTTTTTTTCTCTTGGTGACCATATAAATGTGTTTCTGTCTTTGCAGTGAAGAACTAGTCTTGTTTTTATATAGGAAGTAGGGAGGGGGGGATCATGGGTAGTTTGTGAACGAGTCGGTTGGATTCTTATTAAATATATTCAAGAATAATTGCTTTCCCCTTTTGCGTTTCAGCCCATCGAAAGGGGCCGGTGCATTTAACAAATGTTCTGTTGATTTTAAACAGACTTTTAAGCAATATTATACTGTGTACATCTGCAGTGGGGACCAAAACTGACTCATCTTCAACTGGGACATTTGTACTGGTCATATTAAAGTATTTATCAGATGTTTGTTTTTTGTTTTTTTACCTAAGTGACCTGTATTACAGTTTTTGTATTTGTTTGTGTTTGTATTTTCCTCTATAAATGTTAAGTGTATATACAGTAAATATTGGCTGTGTGACTGTTATTTAGTATCAAAGGTGTCTGATTTAATCTACATTGAGTTTGTTTGTGAATGCAGAATGTAAAGGAATAGTTAATTCAAAGGTAAAACAAAAATGTCATTGCAAACATGTGTGACTGACTTTGCGCATCACTCAAGACATATTGAATAATATTTTTGTCTATATATTTAAAGTCGTTCGGGTCCAAAACAACACTGACTTTCAATGTATAGACATAAAAAACTTCAAAATGTCTTATTTGTGTTTCACAGAAGAAATGCATAGATTTTTGAAACAACAGAGTGAGTAAATGACAGTGTTTTCATTTTTTGGTGAACTATCCTTTTAAAGCATTTTAAAGTCATCATTAAATTATAATAAACAATTACTTCTTACGGAATTTTGCAGTTTATTATAAATTATGTATCTATGTACAATTTTAAAAAATTCATGTGTCCTTGTAATCTTTAATCAAAAACACTCACATGTGATTGAAACAATTACCAAACAATCCAATCAATTCCAAATGTACAAAACTAACTCCCGCCCAGAGGTTGTGTTAGACTTTAACATTGTCCGTCATTTTGGTCGTAAAAATTCCATCATAATCTATTATTACTAGGGTGACCACCTGGCAATAGGGCTGTTGCGGGACATAGATGTGATTTTGCGGGACAATGCGGGACACGTGTGAGACTGATACATTTTCTACTGTTATGCTATGTAAATATCGATTACATCTGTTGTCATATGCGCTGATCTGTGTTTCTGAGCGCGCACAACGCGAGAAAGCGCGTCTTTTTATGAAAGTGAAGAGAATCCACCTGCCAAAGAGATTTGTGCTTGCGCATTTTGATGCATTACAATAATGCGCTGCAGACATTTGTCATTAAAATAGCGCCATAGAAACCGCCTCAAACGAACTTTCAAAATAATAAGAAAGTCGCGTCTAAAAAGCTGCATCGATTTTTTTTATCATTTGTTAAAATGGATGGAGAATATCGTGCTTTTCCGTGTGCGCTTGAACATTTTCCGTCGGTGGTTCTAGATCACTTGATAAGATCCGCCTTTGTGCAGAAACTATGCCGCAAAAATAATAAATAAAAAGCTTTCTTAAAAAGGCAAAAGAACGCATGGACGTTTTCTTAATATGATCAATAAAAGTCAACAGACTGATGAAAATGCGGGACAGGTGGTCACCCTAATTATTACCCATCATTTTAATTTTCATATTTTAATTATATTAACACATTTAATTGCTTTTATTTTTGTTCACATTTGAATTTTTAATTATAAACCTACAGAACGATATAGGCTTATGCATTTATTTTTAGCAGATGAGCAGTTAGACTGCGAAACTTTTCATGTTCAACACCAAACCTTGCGGTGACAACGATTTTAATAGATTCTTATTTTTATGAACCAATATTGATTCGTAAATCCCAATCCATCTTTTTGGTCTATGCTGTTTTCAGTTTGTAAATGAACACTAGTGTGCCTCCAATCCAATAAATCGCAATAGGCTAAGCATTGTGTTACTTATATGAAACACTCTCAGATTTCAAATTCTGTCCATTTCATTAGGAAATTCAAGCAATAAATACCGTTTTGGAGCTCTTTAATGCGGCGTGATCGTTGTAGCTTCTGTGTACTCATCCGTGTGTAATCAAAGGCCATAACAAAACATTCGTGACGGTTTTATTTTTGTTCTGGATCCCATGCTCTGCTGCCACACTGGAGCGCACTCGCCACCAACTGGACAGGGGTGGGAATTACAGCTGGAAGGTACAATAGATCACCCGCAGTGTATTCTGTCAAAGTGACGGACGGCCTTCAGATTTTTCCGTCACTGATTATAAAAATTCCATCAATTACAGACAATTTTTGGTTAACGCGACCTCTGCCGCTTCATTCAGATATACCTCGCTATACTGAAGAAAAGACTATCGCAATTTTGTTTCATGCTGACTTGAACTGAAATCACACAGCTGACTGCACCTTTCTAGGGATGCTATGCCTCTCTGTGACATCTTTATAATAACAATCTCTTAAAAGCTTTCTCATATGCTTTGAGTATGTGCCGTGCTCACAATGATAATTAATTGCAATGCAGGTAGCGTTATGCTTGAATTGTTCTTCTTTCAGACATGCTTCAGCAACCAAAGATGACCCCAGGACAGATATCTTTCTGTACGTGTATCTGCGTTCTAAGTGGTTTGTATTGTATTGTATGCTAAGATTAACTAGTTATTGTAGAGAGGATTCAGAGCCTTCAGTCCACCTCACAGCAGTTTCGTTTAGTTTTTTTAGTTTTTTTTTTTTTTTCTTAAAGTGGTTTATTCAGGAGAGCTTGATTATATAGCTGAGCAGACTCCAAACTGAATTATTTTTACTTTGCAGAAGACATTTACACACTGCACAAAGCAGATGCAGTTAGAAGGTCAATGTGCTGGTGCACCGAAGCATAACATGCCAGAAACTGAAGTCCCTAGAGACCTATTATTTTGTGTTTAAATATATGTTTAAACTGCATCAGGTTGTGTTCTGCTTCATTGGATATTTTGGCTATTACCGAGGCTTTGAGGAACTTCCCGCTCTGTTATAATGATGATAGTACAGAGACTGAGCAGCTTTAGCATCCAGTGGCCAACGTGTACCTCTTAATATGTTTTATTCCCTATTTTCCCTTTTCTTACCTTGTATAACTTCTAAAATCTTCACTTAAGCTGATCTCCAGGACCTCTCTGTCTCCTCCACCCATGTATGAAAGATGCTGACAGAGCTTTTCTGTGCCACTGAAGGAGAAGAGACGAGGTGTTAACTTTTTTGCTACCTAATGTAGTGTGTCCTCAGTTCTACCTGCACTTATGGTTAATGTAGCAAGTCATAATCTGAAGCAGGCAAAGACTAAAATAACATCCTTACTCCTTCCTGGCCCCTTTAACGGCCTCCAATTATCCACATCTCAAACTTGTCGAGGAATAAGTGCTTCTGTGCAAGCGAAATTCAATATTGACATCTGGAGACCTCAAGTGTGACGGCTCAAAAGTGTGCAAGCAACGAGAACAGCATGGTAATAACTATATAGAAATGAACAAGTTTTCTCCACCGAGTGTCTAGAACACACTTATAGTATACTGCTTTACCACACTGACACTTACTATAGGCTGTCAGCAGGCTGTGGAGGGAACTGTGTTGAATGTAATGAAATACAGCATGTAGTACTTAAGCTTTCTTTGCATAGCTCTGCCCTCCTCCATGTAATATTTGGTCATGCTGCTTATATAAATACCAGAATTGTCCCTTTGCAGGGAGCTTGATTGACAGGCGATCTGCCTTTTTGTCCAACAAACAAAACAGAAGAGTAGATTCACTTCGGTGGATTTAAACTTGTAAAATTGTGTGTATTGATGTCTTTCCACGGTTTAAATAAAAAACCTTATGATGTTCTTTCATGTTTACTTTGTGCTTTGATGTGCCTCCTTTTCACGTGCTTGAATGTGCTTTTCACAACAAAACCCACCTAATTGCATTTTGAGGGGGTCCCCCGGTAAAAATTGCATTCCGTGGGTAAAATACATGTATTTTGGCAGGGTTCTCTTGGTAAAATTCGCATTCCAGGGGCTAAAGATCACACTGGGGTTGCTTCAACACGCGGATATGATAAACAACCCGCAGCAACTGTGTTAAAATAGCCAAATTCCACAGGAAAATCATGGACTTGGCAACACTGAACATATTTATTGACTGAATTTCTTAAAAAATGACCAAATTTGAGAGCTGAGATTAGTTTCATACCAGAAGTAACCTGCTCTGTCTCGTCTGTTGCCGCGTTGTCAGTTACCTCTTTGCTCCGCAATGTATTTTTCACTGCGTGAGAACGATGTGTAGCACAGTGTTTCGCAACCACTGCGCCGCACTAGTGCGCTGTGACAAGTTGTCGTGTGTGCAGTGGAAAATTATCAAAAACTTCCTATCCAGGGTTGCCACAACAAAACCCTCCCAATTGGTACTTAAAACTAGCCCAATCGCGCTTTGAGGGGGGTCCCCCTTTAAAAATCGCATTCTGTGGGGTAAAATACACATCGGGGTCCCCCTGGTAAAATAATCATTCCAGAGGCTAAATATTACATTACTGGGGTCTCTTCAATCTGCAGCAACAGTGTAAAAGTTGCCCAATTCCGTGGGAAAACAGAAGACCTGGCAACACTTTTCCTATCTCTAATATATTTTGTTGTTGTTGCTTTAAATCAGTGCTATGGACCTTTTTCACATTTCCGGGTCTCTTATAGCGAAAGTCGTAATAGTTGGGTAAAATCAGAGAGCAGTGAATAGGAGAATACCACAAATATATTTTTTTCCATCCCCATTTGCTCAAATAGCAAATAAAAAAAAACTCCACAATAGTGTTTTCACGATTTTCAATCAAAGGGGAAAAAAATGATAGAGACTGTTATGGTTAGTCAGAAGAGAGAACGATGTCAAATTTACCGTCCCTCCCATAGACGGTACATTAGAAACATCCTTGCATTAGCGTTAACTAGTTTTTTGTAACTTAATAAAAAGGTGATATAATACAAAGTGTAGTATTATAAATGTACATACATTAAAAAAATCTAAATGAGAAAAACTTCCAAGGATTTATGATGATGATGACCGTTGAAACGCGTCATCACAGTCTTGTGAAAAGGGTTAATTTGTCATCGTTATATCTGTTTTTACAAATATTTAGCCAATGAAAGGCATTCAAAGACCTTGTGACTAAACCTCGTAACGCCATTGGATCCTCAAACTGTCAGTCAAACCTCATAACTCCACCCCGCCTCCATTTATTATCAAAGTCCCTTTAGGCAAGTCATTTCACTCGGCGGCCATCTTTAAAACGCCTCTCGTGCAGCTCCTATCTATTTGAATGTGGAGACATCAAATTCTCCAAAAATGTACACCAAGCTTACGATTAAAATTCATATTTGAAATTACCAATGAAATCTGACAACAACTGCATCATAAATATGGTTTCTTATGCTCCAATAGCGTTTAAAAAAAAGCTTATTTTTCAGGTGAGATCATCCAGTGCGCATGCGCAGTACTAAGCGCACGTCTCAGAACGCTGACTGTTTCTATAGCAACCGGGACTTCTAACGGCAGCTGCGGTGACGCGCTGACTTTACTAGTCAACGATTGGCTCTTTCATTAAGTAGGGAAGGGCTTCGCGGCCATAATGAGCGTTGCATCTTTCCCCATTCAAAACTATACGAGTGACAAGTCTTGGGTATTCTATTTGTCATCATGAAGTTACGCGACGAGCAGTTTGAAGACAGACGTGACATCTACTTCTTCCCAATGCAAGGGTAAATAAAGAACCGGTGTTTGAATAAGTACAGTGTTTTCTTTACGCAAGAAACACTGTTTATAAAGGATAATTTTTTTGTGTGTGTTTGAAGAGCGGAGAGCAGACTTAGCATTTGCCTTCTAGTTGTAGCCAATATTTTTGTACGTTTTAAATATCTTGTGTATAGCGGTTCATCATCTATATCATGAGATTTTGGCCAAATGTATTAAACAAGAAAAAACGAGCGCTTATATAGCTACAGTAAACTTTATAACCTGTAAGTTGATGAAAACGCGATTAATTTACTGCCTCAGATGCGCCATTCTAATGACGGACAACACACAGATCTCCGTCATTCGCTTGTAAAAAAAAACTCGTTAACCCCATTTAAGCCTGTTAAGTGCAATTGTCTGATAATAAAGCCAAAATACCAACACTGACGACACATTGTGATACTAGTTTTTAATGTAGCTTGTCTAAAGAAAATGTTGTTGTGCTTGGGATACTACCACATTGTTAAGGTGGGTGCTGAATGTTTATGTATTTTGCTAGGTGTCTATGATAATCTTCTCCTATTGTGCAAGTCTATAAGATTTTTTTTGCCTGTTTGTTCTACTGAAAATTGCAAGTCTGAAAAGTAATGCCACACCTCTCCTCAAAAACTGTACTTCTTGAGGTATCATTCATGACTGTAATACAAAAGCTAGGGAGGAGACATATTACAGATTAACACAATGTGGAAGACATTTTTATCATTAACTCAACCTCATGTTGTTCCAAACCCTATGTGACTTTCTGAGAAAAGTCTCAGTGTCCATGTAGTCAAAGAAGTCAGCGATAACCAAAAATGTTTGGTTATCACCATTATACAAACTGTCTTCTTTTTTCTTTTTAAGTCGTACAGGTTTGGAATGATACACCGGTAAGTATATGTTAAATAAATGGGTGAACTGTCCATTTAAAAGTGAATACTGGAATTCCAGATACTGAAAAAATGTATTTACAGTTACTTTCGCTTAAATGTCAAGCAAAATGATATCTGCGTATGTGGCTAAGAACAATGTGTGTTGAGGAGAAAATGAATGGTAATTTAAGCTCCTAACAATGCGAGCCATATCATGGTAAAAGTGCAATACGTTCTGATTCAGAAACAAACTTCTGTTCTTTTTTTTTTGATGGGTTAATTTGCACCTAAAGTTGCAACACTCTTAACAATCCTTAGATTCGCAATTTATTCTGGTTTCCTGGGCTGTCTTTATGTGGCATTGCTTAATATATACTTGCAAAGTAGCTGCATATTTACTTATCCAGTACTTTTCCTCTGTTGTTAAGGGCTGTAATTTCTATGATTCTCTGTCACACAAGGAAGGAGTTAAGCAAAGACCCCCCAGTACCTGTGCAAACTGTGAAAATGACAAATTAGACCTTAAAAAATGTGTTATGCCTTTAAGATGCATGCAAATTTACCACCCACAGAAAGTTTTTAAATGTCACCATTTGTCCTTTGCGTGACAGTTCTTATATTAGCCGGTGTCATCTCAGCTGAGACGGCACACCTATGGTGAAATCCAGATGTTGTACTGAAGGCAGCACGCTCACTTACACCCATGACTCATTCACAGGATCATTTCAAGTAGGTGTAAGAGTGTTTACATAGTAAAGGTTACACATCAGGGCCGTGAATATATTAAAGCCATCTGTGTTTAAGAGCCAGCAGGCTCTGGTGCATTTAAAGAGACAGGAACCTATAAGTCAACAAGTATTAACTTTAATCAGATTGTCAAATTAGAAGACAAAAGATGATATTTTACTAATAGAAATCATATCTGAATTTGTACAACCCAGTAAATAACCTTGCTACTATATATATAATTTGATTCAATTTTGTAACTGTAACTAAATAACAACCCCGCCCCCTCACATATTGTAAAATCATTCTGATGGTCTTTTCTTTCATGTAGCATTGGAAAGTCTGATTTATTCAGAGCATCAGTCTATTTGGACTGTTCTCTCTGTAGGATTGGAAAGTATGATTCATTTTAGTGAGCAGTTAGTTCAGATGGGTCATGTAAATAAATATTTTGACAAAACAAAGATCGACTGATTTGATTTCATGTATTATGGACTGTATTTTGACTTGGTTGTGTAATTTAGGATTTTTTATATTTACTATAAATGCAACTGTTCAAATTTGATATTGAGATCATGCCTTCAAAACCTCTATTTTTTTGTTCTAAATGATACATTTTATAATTAGTAATAATATATATTATATATTTTAATATAGCTTTTTTTTTTTTTTTTTTTTTTTTAAAGGATTTAGAGGATTTAAAGGATTAGTTCACTTACAAAAAAAAAAAAAAAAAAAGATTTACAGATAATGTACTTACCCCCTTGTCATCCAAGATGTTTATGTCGTTCTTTCTTCAGTCATAAAGAAATTATGCTTTTTGAGGAAAACATTTAAGGATTTCTCTCCATGTAGTTTGAACTTCCAAAGTGCAGTTTAAATGGAGCTTCAAAGGGCTCTAAACAGCTGAGGAAGAAGGGTCTTATCTAGCGAAACGATTGGTTATTTGTTTTAATTTTTTTTTCAAATACAATTTATATACTTTTTAACCTCAAATGCTCGTCTTGTCTTTTTCCCGGTCATGATGGTTAGGGTACGTCTAAAAACTCCCATCTCATTTTCTCCTCCAACTTCAAAATCATCCTACATCGCTGCAGAAGTACCAAACCGGAGTTTACAAAGTAAACATGCAAAGAAGATGAAACACCCTTTACCAAAAAAGGTAAAACAGTGATGCAGGATGATTTTGAATTTGGAGGAGAAAATGAGACATATTTTTTAGACATACCCTAACTGTCATGACTGGGAAAAAAAAAAAAAATGCGCACAGAGCTAGACAAGACGAGTATTTAAGGTTAAAAAGTATATACATTTTTTTTTTTTTTTATATATATATAAATTAATTTATTTTTTTTAGAAAATAACTTATTGTTTTGCTAGATAAGACCCTTCTTCCTCGGCTGGGATCATTTAGAGCCTTTTGAAGCTGCATTTAAACTGCATTTTGGAAGTTCAAATTTGTCCATTACACGGAGAAAAATACTGAAATATTTTCCTCAAAAAGCATAATTTCTTTACGACTGAAGAAAGAAAGACATGAACATCTTGGATGACAAGTAATCCGTAAATTTTTGTCCTGGAAGTGAACTAATCCTTTAAATATATACTGTATAAAACAACCTTTTTTAACTTGTACTGTAGCTACAGTTTCAAGGCAGCTTTGAAACACTGGTCAGTTTTTGGTCTTTTTTTTTTTTTTTGTTTTTTTTTTTACATTAATCCCCAAGTCAAACCTAAAAAATATTCAAAATCCATGTGAGCAACCTTATTGTTTTTTTTTTGTTTTCTTTTAGCGGGAAAAAAACATGTTGTTCTTTTTTTGCTCTGAGAACTAATTTAGCATGTGCAAAAGATCGACAAAATTAACCCACTGGACATGGCCTCAAAAAGCTGCGATTCCATCAGTTTGATTAAAAAATGGATTAACATTTTCAATTAAAAGGAGCCGCTCTTAATTACTGATGCTAGGTGAATACATACTCAGAGTGCTGCTATTGTTCTAGGATGCTAATGAGAAAAAGCAAATTCAGATTGCTGAACTGCTTACAAGCCAAGAAGATTAGAGCTAGTAATTAAACTCTTGTCCTCCATATTAGGCAGTTTAGTCCAAACAGCTTTAAACTGTTTTGTGGAGTCCTTCAGGACTGCAATTATCGTGCCATCAATCATTTTATTTTGGGAAAGATAGTCTGTTCCTTTTTCAATGAACAAAAAATATTTTTTTTTTGTCATTTCTGTCCCTGTACAGAGAGAGACAAGCTGAAACAAGTGAACATGACAGGCTCATCAGCTGGAATCTCCATCATGACTCCCAACAGTGAGTGTGCAAACCCTTCACTGTGCTGTCAACTTCAAATGACGCACCTGATGCCAACTTTGACAGGCCGGAGAAATAGAAAATAAACAGTTGTTTCACAGACAACAGGATTTTTGTCCCCCATCTCTTATTGAAATTCCCTTCTCTCCCTCAACTATCGCAGAGCTGTCTTTCCAAGCGAAGACATTTGACAACAGAGAGACACTTTGTAAGCTTCCACCGGTGCAGATGCTATTTCCTCCATATCTCTCCCCAGCACGCCGTGAGAGTTAAGAGATAGCAAAGCACCACGTCTGTGGGAGAAAGAGCGAATTAGATAACAGATTCTCAAATATCACTTGCTTGTAAAGCAGAAAGTCTTTTGATATTCATCTCACGGTCAGCTGTCATTTCAGAACGCATGTCTCTGGAGGCAGGTTGGTGTGGGCAGAGTGTATCTACCGCTTGTTTTGCTTGTTTCATATAATGGCTGTTCTCAGGTATCTGTGGTGTATCTGTCATTCTATTACAGCTACACAAGCAATCATGAAAGATAATGGTCAGGATGCTAATAATCCTTGCCTTGTTTACGGAAGTTATCTGGCCAAGCCGCAGATTTGTTCATTTGTAGTATTCATCACTGTTGCTCTCATCGGTGGTCCAGTTTCACTGGCTGTCAGTGGGTAATACGTGTTAATTAATCAATGCAGAAATTCTGTGTATATAGATGTGTATATATATTTGTATACATCAGCGGTGTGTGGTGGTGTTCTGAAATGAGGAGGCACAATTCATGTCCCTGTCACATTTTCCTTGTTAAATAAACATTACTTACACTATCAGAAAAAGTTCTTTGTATTTTTACATTAAAGGAGAAGTCTGCTTCCAGAACAACAATTCACAAATAATTTACTCACCTCCTTGTCATCCAAGATGTTGATGTCTTTCTGTCTTCAGTCGTAAAGAAATTATGGTTTTTGAGGAAAGCATTTTAGGATTTTTCTTCATATAATGGACTTCAATTGTGCCCCCGATTTTGAACTTCAAAAAAAGTAGTTTAAATGCAGCTTCAAAGGGCTCTAAACGATCCCAGCCGAGGAAGAAGGGTCTTATCCAGCGAATCGATCGGTCATTTTTTTTTCGAAAAATAAAAATTTGTATACTTTTTAAGCACAAAAGCTCGTGTAGTACAGGTTTTGGCATGCGCGTTCACGACGTTACATACTACTGAATCATGTCGAAAGGTCACACCGAATGTAGGCGCAACTACAGACCCAGTGTTTACAAAGCGAATGCGCAAAGACTAAGAAAGTGCAAGTAAGTGAAATGCTGTTTACAAACAAAAAGGTACAACGTGTCGGACGATTCTGAAGTTGTAGGAGAAAATAAAATGGAGTTACCTACCTTTTTTAGCCGGCGTACACAGACGACGAACTTGGACGTGATTAGTAGTAGTGATGGGGAGTTCGGACATTTGAGTCTCGTTCAGCAAAATGAACTAATCTTTTTTTTTCCAAGTCATTTCGTTAATTTTAACAAAATCAGCATTACGTGACAGCCCCATAAGATGAACGAACGACTTGGAAAAAACTGAAGACTCGAAACAGGTGAACTAATTCCAGTACAGAACCTAAAAGCATGTTGCGTATGCGCGACTGAACGAATCACTCCCCGAGACGACTCGTTCTTCGCGAGTCACATTAAAGATTCATTCAAAATGAACAAATTGTTCAAGAACGACACGTGGACCCGCATCAGATAGCCTGTGCTACGCAAGCTTTTGTGCTTAAAAAGTATACAAATTTTTATTTTTCAAAAAAAATGACAGATCGTTTCGCTAGATAAGACCCTTCTTCCTCGGCTGGGATCGTTTAGAGCCCTTTGAAGCTGCATTTAAACTACTTTTTTGAAGTTCAAAATCGGGGGCACAATTGAAGTCCATTATATGAAGAAAAATCCTGAAATGCTTTCCTCAAAAACCATAATTTTTTTACGGCTGAAGACAGAAAGACATGAACATCTTGGATGACAAGGGGTGAGTAAATTCATTGTGAATTGATGTTCTGGAAGTGAAGTTCTCCTTTAACAATCTAATCAATATTCTATTTTTTTAAAGCCAAGTATGAATCTCATCAAGTTGGAGTTTTTAAGCATTTTACATCTATTCCAAAATAATTCACAGCAGTAACAATTTAAACAATATATTTATTCGTGAGCTTATGTTCAGCTAATCCTTCAAATTTCACCAAGCTGGTCACTCACTAAAAACTCGCACAGATCATGTTTTCATGTCATTTTAAGTCTTATTGTGAGGTAACAGAGTGGTTATATCTAATTGTGTGAGTTGTTTACTTTTTTTTAAATGCGTCTTCCCATTAAAGCCATGGTGTTGTTCATCAATTCACGAACACTGAACGCGCACGAACACAAGATGCGGGATTTATCGAATGAACCAATCACAGCCGAACATATCCAGTCATATCCAATCATATCGCGATGGAGGCATTGCCTCTTCTCAGATGTCTTTAGGGAGTCTTTTAAAACTCAATGGGCTCAGGGGAGGCGAGAGAGATGTGGACACCCACTTTAAATTTACCTGTTGCTGTTGGACAATGTTTCTTTTACATCTAAGCTCTGCAGGGCTGCGGCCCTCCAGGACCGGAGTTTGACACACCTGAACTAGTGATTTATACACTTTTTAATGTTATATTTTGTAATATTGGCATTGTTTTATTTTTGTACTGCAATTTTTTTTTCTCATCCAATATTTTGAGGCACTGCCTCACTTGCCGCATCTGAGGAAACGCCTCATTTAATACTTTTTAGCATAGATGCATTAAACTGCATTAAATTGATTACAATTTACTGTGAAGACATTTTTAATGTTACAAATATTTCAATTTCAAATAAACAGCTCTTTTTAACTTTGTTCTTTTTAACATTCAGCTTTGCCACTTTAGTTTTTAAAACTTAAACTTTTTGAACAGTGACTTAATGTGACGCGGAGTCGGAGGCAGGCGGATCCATATGCAAGCAGTTTATTCGTAGTCAGACAGGCGAAATCGGTAACAGCAAACAGAACAACGTAGGACAGGCAAAGCTCAGGTCGATATACAGGCAGGCAGCAAGAATCACAATCGGAATAAACAGTCCAGGTAATACACAATAAATCCACAGATAGGTAATGAACGCTCAGAATTGCAGCCGGGGCAAACAAGACTTCGCGAAGAGCCCGATCGAACCTCCCGCTTATAAAGGGGAGATAATGAGCAACACCTGGGCCGGTGATCAGTCCTAGGTACGTGAGTAAAATGAGTCCGGGTAGGAACATTAAAACTTGGGCGAAGGTTCCCGCTGGTGACGGTCGGAGAGAGCCACTGAGGTGTGGCGCGTGACACTTAAAATGAGACAATTTTAAAATGTCAATTTTATTTTAACTTGTAATAATATTTCACAATATTGTTTTTTAAAACAATAAATTAATTCTTTGTGAGCATTAACAACTTCTTTTAAGAACATTAAAAGATCCCCAAACTTTAGAACAGTAATGTTTGTATATTGTTGTTGTTATGCTTATAGAATTATTATTATTTACATTATTATTACTTGTCTTGTGGGATAAACTGTTATGCAGCTTCTCTCTCTCTCTCTCTAATTATTTTTAAATAACATACATTTGCATAAATTCCACAAGACAAAACAATAACTGAAAAAGCTTGCCTAAATGTCTAGGCACATTAACATTTTGATATTGAGTCCCTCAGTTATCCTTAGCCAAGCTTTGAGACTTTCTTAGATGCTATTTTTGCCAAAAGAACATTATGGTGATGACATGTATTGTATAGACAGAACTTAATTAGGTAAAAGGCTAGTCACAAACTGGATATTTCCCAATGCTGGGCTTGAATCAAGACAGATTAGCATAAACATTCTCTACTCGGTACAAACCAAATCTGACTGCACGGTAGTTGTGCTAGATAAGAACTAGTAAAAAGCCAAAAAATCTCTCTTGTAGCCTGCCCACAAGCTAGCTACCTTCGGGTGGGAGGGGAAAAAACACTGGTTCTTGTTTCATGTCAAATGCCATTTTTGTCAACAGCGGGAGTTTGTGTTGAAACACTTTTCTGGCTGAGAGGACCCGAAGCCATCTTCTGTGTCTCTAAGCCCTTAAGCTCTCTACAAGTCCTCGGGCACTTGTATATAGTGCAGGTTTCTTGATGTTTTGAGCCTAGCATAACCTGAGCGAGGATGTTTGAAATTATAGGTTCTGTCACTTAGACGTCTGGGGTTTTGGCACCCTCATGGTGTTCGGTGTACTCTTTAATAAACATGGCTGACATGTGGATCACGCATACAAGCTGTGTCCAGTATGTTTCTGTCTCCATGTTGAGCGGAAGCACTCACTTCCACTAATGATCATGCATGCTTTTAACAGCATATCACGTGGAAATACCAATCAGACTGTAGGGAATTGTAATCACCCATAAGAACACAACTCTTTTCAGTGGACCTCATCCACTCACCAGGTCCACCAATGAGTTAACCATGGCAACCATGCTGCTGAGATTATTTCAGAATGACAGTAAAATGAAGACAGCTATTAGGCGTGT
Organism: Cirrhinus mrigala; assembly: GCA_036247105.1. Lineage (NCBI taxonomy): Eukaryota > Metazoa > Chordata > Actinopteri > Cypriniformes > Cyprinidae > Cirrhinus > Cirrhinus mrigala. The sequence continues at coordinate 34,781,600 of CM070013.1, read as the reverse complement.
TTGTAAATTTTTGCAGTCTGCAAAACCAGTTGTCTGATCTCCATGGTGATAATTGCAGGCCGTGTCACCTGACACCTGGTCATTACAGCCTGTGTGGAGCTTGGCACGATATCGCATTCAATATTGAAGCGACAGAAGATGAGTGTTACCTCTCCCGCTCCCCACTTCGCAGCATTAATGACAGCTTTATTGGTTCATTAGGAATTCTGTAACCTGTGCAAGGTAATGGAGTCTAATGGAATACAATCACAGCTCTCTGCAGCTGTAATGAAATCTAACCTCCCGGTGCATGAAGATGCATCGTGACCTTGATATTGTAATTGAAAACAGCTGATACACATGGAAACACGGACAGAATTGGAAATAAATGAAGAAGCTGTTGTGAAAACAATGCAGTCTGAGGCATTCTGATTTTTAGGTTCTCTTTAGGTGGAAATTTTAATGTGTTCAGACGCCTCAGTCAGTCAATATATTCATGGAGCAACCACAGATTTCTTGTTTTACAAATATTCATATAGTAACACAGTAAAATGATCATTTAATATAATAGCCACATATGTAACCCTGGACCACAAAACCAGTTGTAAGTAGCATGGGTATATTTGTAGCAATAGCCAACGATACACTGTACGGGTCAAAATTATCGCTTTATTTTCTTTTATACCAAAAATCATTAGTATTTTAAATAAAGATCATGTTCCGTGAAGATATTTTGTAAATTTCCTACCATAAATATATCAAAACTTAATTTTTGATTGGTAATATGCATTGCTAAGAACTTCATTTGGACAACTTCAAAGGCGATTTTCTCAGTATTTTGATTTTTTTTGCACCCTCAGGTTCCAGATTTTCAAATAATATTGTCCTATCCTAACAAACCATACATCAATTGAGTTCAGTTTCAAACAATTGACCCTTATGACTGGTTTTGTGGTCTGCGGTCACATGTGTAGTTTTATAGGACCGTTATTATAAAAGGACCGTTTATTCCAAAAATGAAAAATGTCATCGACACCCACATGCCATTCCAAAATTTTGTAGCAGTTGAAGATGATCCAACAGAACAAGAGGAAGCCCCGATACAAAGAATTACAGTAATCCAACCTTGAAAATATAAAGCCTGCATAACCTGCTTCAAATCATTAAAAGACAAAAAGAATTTTAGTATTGCAATACACTTCAAATGAAAGAAACCAGCCGTCACCACCGAGTTTATATGCTTATCGAATTTAAGCTCTGAATCAAAGAAAATCCCAGATTCTTTGATTGCTTGTGTACAGAGGCAAGAGGGCCTAGATTATCAATTAAATACATGGGTGCCATAATGGAGCCAAACACTAGGCCTTCTAGTCTCAGCATTTTCTGCCATCGGCTCCTGAAATTTCAGCGTCTTTATGTGTGTATTGATTAACCAAAGGCTTAGGGGTTTGGAATGACATAAGGGTGTATAAATGATAACAGAATTTTAGTAATATGTATTTAAAATGTAAAGTGAACTTTCTTACTACAAAGCAAAGAAAAAGTCATTTACAGTTTACACATTTACATTTACAGTGTGCATTTGGGAGTCACTTTTATCTAAATCAACTTATCGAGGAGTGACATTTCACCAACTTTATAGGAGGGCCAAAACAACAATTCACCATAGATTGATCTGATATGGTGTACTGATTTTCAATCATTTATAATAAAAATTTGTACACTCATGGATGACAGTATACTTTTGCCAGTAAAATAGCTCATCAAGAGCTTTCGTTTAATAATATATCTCCATTTCACCCATAATGTCACCCAGTACCCAGTACCTAAACGTAACAATTTCCCGACTAACTATAATTAAGTAGTAATTGGGAGTTTATAGAGGCAAAATTTGTAGTTAATAGTTAGTTAATAGTGAGAATTGGACTTGAACTGCCTTTTTTTTATTATTTTGTACTGTTCTCTGAGGTCCCCTTATAATGTTATCAAGATTTTTACATTAAAATCCATCATAATTTAGAAGTAATAAGTTATTTTCTGTCCTGTCAGAATGCTCTGTTTGAATAGTTGTGGTGGATTGGAAATAAACACCCACTGCTATGATTAGCTAATAGTTGTGTATGTTTGACAGCCTGCATTCCTCATAGATGGATTCTGTGTAGACCTACGCTCACCTCTCGTTATTTACACTAAATTCACAAATCGGTGGGCGGAGTTAAACAGGCAGTGATGAACAAGCAGAAGCGTTGAACTTTTGTGGAGGTGGTGCTTATCCACACTGTTACATCATAAAGTAGCACATTCCATTGCTACTCATTTTGTCAGGCTTCAATAAACAGTTTTTAGACTAATGAGAAATTTTTGAATTCTGAAGCGTACAGGATGTTTTTATAGTACAATGACCTCTTATATGTCAAAAGATCAAGGGAACTTTGGTTTATCAGTTCATGATCCCTTTCAATTAAAGTGTGACTGGTACACATTTTGTCAGATTTTTCTTTCACTGTAAAATGAACGCATTTGCGTTGCTACTGGTTGAGCTCCAATAATCCTATAACAGTAACCACATCATTTATTCAAGCTGCAATGCTGGGAACTCATAAACCCTTAATATTTAGCAATATTGTTTAATTTGTTTAGACAATTGCATTTGACTAGTTAGTATAATTCTTTTGGTCTGACATGGGTTTTTACGCAGTTTCAAATAATTCATATTTCTTAGTATTTGTGGCTCAAAAGTTCTCGTAAACTGGAAAATATGTACAGCACAGTGGTTACCTTTGACAGTGTATGAAAGAAGCACTTAAAGGAGAAGTCCACTTTCAAAACAAAGATTGACATATAATGTATTCACCCCCTTGTCATCCAATGTGTTCATGTCTTTCTTTCTTCAGTCGTAAAGAAAACATTTTTGCAACTTCCAAAATGCAGTTTAAATGCGGCTTCAAACAATCCCAAATGCAATTGTAAATGATCCCAGCCGAGGAAGAAGGGTCTAATCTAGCGAAACGATTGGTTATTTTCATTAAAAAAAAAATAATTTAAATACTTTTTAATCTCAAACGCTCATCTTGTCTTGCTCTCCCTGAACTCTGTGTATTCTGACTCAAGACAGTTAGGGTATGTTGAAAAACTGCAATCGTATTTTCTCCCTCAACTTTAAAAATCATTTAAAAATCATCCTACATCACTGCAGAAGTACCGACCCAGTCTTTGCAAAGTGAACATGCAAAGAAGAGCAAACACCCTTAACAAAATGGTAAAACAGCGATATAAGACGATTTTGAAGTTGAGGGAGAACATGAGATGGGAGTTTTTCGACGTACCCTAACTGTTTGAACAAGAACAAAAACAGTCCAGGCAGAGTAAGACAAGACGAGTGTTTGCCATTAATAAGTATATAAATTCTATTATTTTTATTAAAATAGCCGAGCGTTTACAACCGCATTTGGGATCGTTTGAAGCTGCATTTAAACTGCATTTTGGAAGTTCAAAATCGGGGCACCATATCGGTCCATTATATGGAGAAAAATGCTGAAATGTTTTCCTTAAAAAAACATAATTTCTTTACGACTGAAGAAAGAGAGACATGAACATCTTGGATGACAAGGGGGTGAGTACATTATATGTGAATCTTTGTCTTTGAAGTGGATTTCTCCTTTAAAGAGAATGAGAGAACATCTCTCGTTAGAACGTATTGAAAAAGGCATATGAAGACACACGGGTTTGTAATGTTTTGTGATGTAAAGCTTAATCATTTCACATTGTCATCCTTCCAATCTCTCCACTGAGATCACTAACTCCTGAGGACGGGGTGAAAATGACAAGTGGAGCTGCTGGAGAGTGATTGGTTGTGGAGTGGTTCTGAGAGTCCCTTTAGAGAAAATACACTGCAGCCCTTACAAAAGTGTTAAGTTTTTTTCATCCAAGAGAACCCATGCATTTCATTTCTTAACTTTCACATTTAGGAGAACCAAAAATGATCAATCCTAAAAACGTAGCTGTCAGTGCAGTAGGCCAATAGTTCTTGCTACCAGTAGATATAATCCCTCAGTGGTTATAAAAGACCCTTTCAATTACTATTGTTTCTGTGAGAAAAATTAAAATTCAATTTGGTAATTTTTAAAATCTATTTCAAATTTACGACGTGAGATTCATGATTTAATTAAACCATATCAGAGGCTAATAGGAGAATTCTGCACTTCGTCGTTGCTGCCTCGCCATCTGTTAAATGAAAATGAATGAAATATTAGATTAAATAAATGCAATTTAAATAGTTTCTTATTGCTGGCTTAGGCTTGTGTGGCCCAAAGAAAATGAAGGGAAAAAAATGCATCTGTCTCTGTGTTTACATCTAATTTGCACATTAAATGGGCAAGCAAATGGGAGGCAATGCTAATGAAGTTGTAAGACTGTTTCCAAGCTCTGACTAATACTGCCTGTTTGTTAAGGTGGGATTTTGTATTAATGTAACTGAGTGATAATTGTGTTTGTATACAATATGATAATGTTCTCTATGTCTCATTCACAGTGACACGGGCGAATAAAATGATAAAATAAACAGCGATGTTTTCCTTATTTTAAGTATTTGGTAACAGCAGTGTGAATGCTGTATAATTAAAATCACTGAAGAGAATGGTTATATTATGTTATCAAGCTTGAAATGCCAAAGAATAGAATCAAAAAACTTTTTTAAATACGATTTATAGTTCTGCTCTGTTACATAAGCATAATGTTTTGTTCTAGTCATCTGATCTCACAAAAAAATAAAAATAATGGGTTTAGTCTGCGATGTGGCCTGGCTTTAAGCCAGTAAATAAAAGTGGCAAAAAGCCCAAAAATAAAAAGTAAATGTACTTTGTGAACTTGACTGTCTAATAACAGCTTGCAGGCACACACCCTAATTAAACATTAGAAATTCTGTTTCTCATTATCGTGGTCAGCTTTGACTATCGCATCTAAATTCTGCTCTGTGAAGATCTAGACTTGTAACTGTGCTGGCAGAAAATCAGCATGGCGTCTGATTCCATCCGCCGGGTCTCTGTCATGTTGTTCAACTCAAGCACGTCTCATGAGAATCTGGGTGGATTATAAATAAATACAGGCTCCATATTACTGGGATTTTAGAGCACTTCTAAACCACATATCTTTGTACTAACTCTGAATGGGCCGTAGCGAGGCCTGTTCCCTGTGTTTTAATGGGTTATGACAGGCCGGTCTGCAGTGGATTACAGGCTGTTCTTTGTTTTGTGAGACTAAGAATCATCCCTGTTGTGCTCTGAGCTTTGAAAGCAAAGGACGAATCTTTATTACACTCAAAAATGGATTTTTGCTGCATGCTCAGTTCAGCTGATTAAAATTAGCTAATGCAACACAATTCTTGAACATTTTTGTCACGGTTTAAATTAGAGCATGCAATCAACTATTTTTGTAAAATGGAAATGTACTTAGTTCTTTTGGACTACATGAATTACTTTCTTTTTTATTGACACTGACACGTTGGAAAGAATTTATTTTTATTTTATACAAACATATTTATGCAATTTGTGGTAGTGTGCAGGTGAAGTGTTTTTAATCTTTGTATTGTATTATATATTTAGCATATTTATAAGTAATGCTTAATTAAAAAGTACCGAACAAAGTACAGGACAAAAATGTTTTTAATTGCATGGAAAAGTTTTCATTGTTTATTTCTTGAGAGTAAGATGCTTCAAAAAAGGGCCTATTTGAATTTCAAAGAGACAAATATCTCACGAGCCTGACGCATTTTAGTAGATATTTTCTTTAGGACTAATTGTGAGATTACGATTTCTTTGAGCACTGAACATTTAAGCCTTCAAAAAGTGTTGTAAACAATCAACTTGAACGTGCAACTGCAGAGAAAAGAGAAGTCATTAAAGCGCAGAGATGAGATAGAACCGAGTTTTTAACTGGCAGGGGTTCAAGGGAGTTGCTCATGTCATGAATCAGAGCTGTCAGAACTGGTCCCTCTAAACCAGCAGCGCTAGAGTAAGTTGAAATCGATGCATAATTAAATATAAGACTCACGTCTTTTGTGAAGCCAAAAAAGTCCTGCATACATACCGAGGAATTACAGCAGGGAAAAAATGACTCTTTTCCCTTTGCTTTGTGTGAGTGAACAGAACAAACTGGATATTAAATGGAAATGCAATGAATGAAAATGCACAGAAGGACAGAGTAAGAAGAAAAGATGGATGAAGGGATAGAAATGGAGAACTTCGCTTTGCGTGGGGTGTTTGAAAGGACGAACTGATGAAATTATGCAGTCTATTCTCCTGCACGCTGACCACGCTGACAGATGGCAGAAGGCCACGTCAAGAGAACCATTTGCCACGCAAATAAAAATGGAAGTGCAGCTCTGCATCTCAGATAAAAGCACATTTATACTGTGCTTAGAGGGCCCTTAAACGTCTGGCACCTCCCTGAATGGCTGAGAGGTAGGTTGTGTGAAATCCTCTAAGCGAACGTTGAATTTAAACGTAAATAAAAAATGCTCACTAGACATGCAAATGATGAAGCTAAGATGGACTTTCGTATGAAAATCTTCATCTGCATTTTGCATCAATCGCTCTGCTCTGATTTCCTGTCCCATCCTTTCGAAACGGGGATATATTATACACAGGAAAACCGTCTAGGGGGATTCAAAAAATCCAATTTATGGTTGGTGAGGTCAGTGACATTATTGATATTTGGTTTCATCCTGTGGTAACAGTCATGGAAACTGACACTCAAATGTAAGCCCGAGTATCTCTCTAGAGCTGCGGCTGTTGAATTCTGTCCTCACTACATGTTTTTAATTTGCCAGGGAGGAAAAACACTAATTTCTAGAAATACACATGAGATGAGAGGGTAAGGAAGACCGAGGCTTGATGTCCTCCAACAATCTGAGAATGACATTTATTATGATTTTTGTACACGCTCACGCATAGCACACACATCTGTTGCCCATTTGATTATAATTGTATTGGAGAGCACTTTTTCCCCAGTGCTGATGCCAAATGCCAAAATATATACGATGAAGGATGAAGAGAGGATGATGGGAGAGAGGCAGCAGGGCTGAAGAGCGAAATGACAGAGCGAGAGTTTATACTGGCCTCAGTGAGTTTGCTTTCTAAATTGCTCTTTTCATTCATTGTGGATTTATCAATGTGCCTGTCTTGTATCTGTGTCGCATATGTGTATTCGGAGGTGTTTGTTTAGGATGATTCATGCAAATGAACAAATTTATAAAAATGATTTACCAATTCAAGTTCCTTTACCTCATACTGTAGGTCTGATTTGTTTTTTAGTCATAAAATAGGGTATTTGTTGTATCTAATATACATATAACTGTTGGATAATATCACTATAACCCCATTGTTTCTGAATGAGCAAAAACACAACTCTAATCAGTTCTAAATTATAGAATTATAAGAATTTCCTCTTAAGCACCTTAAGTGTATTCACTTTCAAAATGAAAATTTTCTGATAAATTACTCTCCCCCAAGTCATCCAAGATGTTCATGTCTTTCTTTCTTCAGTCAACAAGAAATTAAGGTTTTTGAGGAAAACATTCCAGGATTTTCCTCCATATAGTGGATTTCAGTGGTGGCCAATAGAGTGAAGGTCCAAATTGCAATTTCAGTGAAGCTTCAAAGGGCTCTACACAATCCCAGCCAAGGAATAAGGGTCTTATCTATCGAAACGATTGGTCATTTTCTGAAAAATACAAATTTATATACTTTTTTTTACCACAAATGCTCATCTTGCACAAGCTCGACCTCACCCATTACATAATCACGTATGCATAATGTAAGCGGAAGAACCGACCCAGTGTTTACAAGGGGAATGTGCAAAGAAAGTCAAACGCCCTTTACTAAAAAGGGTAAAACGATGTTGGACGATTTTGAAGTTGGAGGAGAAAATGAGATGGAGTTTTTCACCCTACCCTATAGACTAAGCATTAACCGTGCGTGACCTTTCCAACATGATTATGTAATGCGTGAAGATGTGCATGTGCATCGCAGAACTAGTGCAAGACAAGCATTTGTGGTTAAAAAGTATATACATTTTTGTTTTGTTTTTTTTTGAGAAAATGACCAATCGTTCGCTAGATAAGACCGTTATTTCTTGGCTGGGATTGTGTAGAGCCCTTTGAATCTGCACTGAAATTCCAAATTGGACCTTCAACCCGTTTGCCACCACTGAAGTCTATTATATGGAGAAAATTGCTGGGATGTTTTCTTAAAAAAAAAAAAAAAAAAAACTGATTAGCTTAACCTTGATTAGCTTGTTCAGATGTGTTTGATTAGAGTTGGAACTAAACTCTGCAGGTCATCGCCACTCCAGGACCGACGTTGCCTATCCCTGCTTTAAAGTATCGTCCTCAACACTAAATGAATGCTAAAGCCTTACCTAAGCTTTAAACTGTTGTTTTGGGCTTGGCTCTCCTTTTAATGTAAACACTGAACAGACACAATTCTGTGGGTTGTATAATATGCTGTAAGTATATGCTGCCCACCATTGTAATGTCTAATTTCTATTGCTCTGATTCACCCACATTCATTCTGCTCTCAAACAGACAGTGCAGGATTTGTGGAACCAGCTTGTCAGGTTTAATAAATTGTATTGTGTCTTTGGGAGGGATGCAGTCTTTACCCTTCTGAGATGATTTAGGCTCCAGACCTCAAAGTAAATATTTCTTTCTCCCTCAAGCTTTTGTACCTGTTCAAATATGAAATTACTCTATAAGACTGCCATTAGAGATGGAATCACAACAATGTATCATTATTTCAAGACAAGGAACATTTCATACTGTCAAAGGAATTATCACAACAAGCCTTTGTTTACTGAAAAGAAATGTTACTGGTTCTATCACTCTCTTCATTTTTTTACACTTTTGTTTAGATAAAAACAACATATTGGAGGTTCCAGGTCCAATGAAAGTAAAGCTCTATATCAACAGTGTCTGTGGCATAATGTCAATTACCACAAAAAAACATTTTGACTTGCCAACAACCAAGAGCTTTCTGACCCTGAATATAGACAGCAACACAACTGACATGTTCAAGGCCCAGAAAGGTAGTAAGGACATCATTAAAATAGTCCATGTGACATCAGTGATTCGACTGTAATTTTATGATGCTACGAGAATTTTGTGTGCAAAGAAAACAAAAATTATAGCTTTATACAACAATTTCTTCTAATCCGTGTCAGTCTTCGACACACATTCACAAGTGTACCACAACACATGCGTGTGGTGCTGCTAATGCAGGAGCCGGCGTTCTTAATTTGTGTTCTGAAGATGAACAAATATCTTACAGGTTTGAAATGACATGAGGGTGAGTAATTAATGACAGAATTTTCATTTTTGGGTGAACTATCCCCTTAAGCCTGTTGGTCTAATTGCAACAAAACGGTTCAAACTGCACATTTGAAATCTGAATGAAATATGATCATACAATAACAAATATTATGTGTTCACTTCCAAAACAAAAATTTACAGGTAATTTACTCACCCCTTTGTCATCTAAGATGTTCGTGTCTTTCTTTCTTTTTTCAGTCGTAAAGAAATTTCAAATGAAAGTTCAAACTTGTGGGCACCATAGAAGTCCACTATATGGAGAAAAATTCTGGAATGTTTTCCTTAAGAAACTTTACGACTGAAGAAAGAAAGACACCAACATCTTGGATGACAAGGGGGTGAGTAAATTATCTGTAAATTTTTGCTCTAGAAGTGAACTTCTCATTTAAGTAGCACAGGTGTATTTGTAGCAATAGCCAAAAACACATAGTATGAGTCAAAATGAGTCAAGATGTTTTCTTTTATGCCAAAAATCATTTAGGTATTAAGTAAAGAACATGTTCTGTGAAGATATTTTGTAAATTTCCTACCGTAAATATATCAAAACTTAATGATATATTAAGTTTTATGCATTGCTAAGAACTTCATTTTGACAACTTTAAAGGTGATTTTTTTTTTTTTTTTTTTTTTTTTTTTTTTCATCCTCCGATTCCAAATTTTCAAATAGTTGTATCTCAACCAAATATTGTCCCATCCTAGCAAACCATACATCAATAGGAAGCTTATTTATTCAACTTTCAGATGTTTCAAACTCAATTTCAAAAAAATGTACCCTTATGACTGGTTTTGTGGTCCAGGGTCACATATATAAACTCACAATAGAGTGCAGCAGGGATGGCTTATTTTTGTAGGCTGTAAACCTACAAAACCTGTTTTTTTTTGTTTTGTTTTTTTAGGAGATCTGGGTGTTGGTAACTTCCCAGTGGGACTACGAAAATACATCATCCCTGCAGCACGCCAGTCAGTATCTTACAGTCATTGGCTGCTGCCTGACGTTTCTTGGCTTGACGTTGGCATAAAGTTGAGTTTTTTCCTCAACCTTATGTCCTCTCAAACACAATCTGCTGTGAATCCCACAATCCACTGCCTGAGCTTGTCACTCGGGATAAATTGGGAACGCCCGCTCAGATCCACTTACTCCTACAACTGGAGTACGGTGACACAGAATTCCAGCAAAATCACCAATCAGAATCAAGTGGCATGTATTAAGTTGGCCTTTATCTGAAGTCTGAAATCTGCATAAAAGTTTCCAATTGCAGTTCTATTTGAGTTTTTGTTTTTTATGTGTGACTTTGACTGATGCCCCTGTTAGTCCGCTGACCTTCCTCATGACAGCTATCCTCTGTCTTCTCCCTCAGTCCTACTCCCTCTCTGCATCACAGGGGACCTGTTAACCAGGCCCAAACTGCATAAAGGCTGATGTTCGGGAGCCACAGCACACAGGCTTTGTTTCATATTAATCACCTTCTGTGCCTGGGGTGCAGTTATTCTATCCACACAACAGCACCCGGCACTGTGCTCTACCCGGCCTGACACAACCCCACAGCAAGTTGCCAATCACTGACAGAGATTGAGAGAGAGCGAAAGAGGGAGCGAGAAGGAGCGAGAACGAGTAGATGACAGGCTGATGCACTCCCCTGGCTCATGTAGCAGAGATATGAAGGCTGTCTGTTTCGAATAATAATAGAAATCAGCAGAAGAAGCCAGAGTGTCGGCACGCCGATAGGAGGGTGCAGGGAGATGAATGAGAGTTGCCACCGGTGCGGGACATTCATCAGCAATGGTTTAGCCGTTTGGGTGTAAAGAAGAAGTTTTCATCGATCTCGGTTTGGTTTTGCGGGTTTTTAAAAGGTTCTGGCAGGGAGGAGATGGGTCAGGATCAACATGACAAGGCATCTTCTACCCAGAGTCAGAGGAGGGGACAGCTGGTGATTGGTGGACGTGCTGTTGGACTGTGTCCATGCAGTAGGGGACAGAGACAGCTGGGGGCGAGTAATAATGATCTGCGGTGGAATCATTATTTTGGACAGTGGAGATGGTGCAAAGGGAACAGCGCAGCGATGACAGAACACATGTAGAGAGGCAATTACATTATTTCCAAAACTTCACTGCAGAAAACAGATTTTCTATTCCGCACTTACACTCCTCAAGATTAATGAACTGTAAAAAATGCACTGTACAAAAGCGACTTGCCATTATCACATTTAAAGCTGAATATTACAAAAGGATGGATGGAAATTGTACTTCATTTGGAAATGCATAAATTAACTGGTTTAACATTAAAGTATTTTAAAGTAAGTCAGATCTGATACTGCAAATGTGCCCTTTTATCATGTTTTTAGTTAGAGAAGGTTACAAGTAAGTCCACTGGATATAGTAGGCTGCAGACTTCTGCTCACCTCTTACCATGTGTAATTTTCTCCAGACAGGGCAGCCTGTGGTGAGAGGTGTTAAGAAAACAAACCATGGCCAGAACCTAATTTTCTGCTTGTAAAATAATAATGTGCACCTCTCTGCATGCATGTGAAAGTGTGAATTTGAATCTGTGTGTGAATGTTGGTCTCTTTGTGCAGAACAGCAGTTTGCTTTTAATGAGAGGGAGAAGGACGAGAAAGGAAGAGGAAGATTCAGTGCCAGAATCTTGTGTGGCAGCCAAAAGGGCTTTACTCTAATTCATTCAGCTACAGGAGTTTCTTTCTTTTTTACTACTTCCATCCATCATGCGCACAGATAATAGATGCTCTTATTATCACTGTGAAATGTGCTATCTCGCTACAAGATTACCTCACCGAGACAATGCCAAGATACAATAAATACATCATAAATATCCAATTTGAGCTCCGTTCTCGAGACAGTTTGCATATCGCTCGGCTGGCTTTAGGTGCACCTCATCCCATCATTTCTGAACAGCACGCCAACTGATATGGCAACATTAACCATCTGGCGATAAATGAGGAAAGAATTCTCACCTAATTTATCAAGCAGCGGGGATGTTTTTCTCCCCATTGATCCACTTCTATTCTTCCTTCATTTGCATTGAAGCTGTTTGCAATGTTTTCTCCCTCAACTCTGAAGGGTAATTTAAGAGAATTATTCCAGCAATTAATGCGTGCGAAAAACATCCTCAATTCTTTTGAATTATCATTAATATATATCCAAAAACATCCGATCTCCATGCATAAATGCTCAAATTTTGCCAGTGGGCACCTGCTTTTTTGATTTGACATTTATTAATTGTTTTACGGGAATGGTTTATGGATAACGAATCCTGGAAAAACTGTGGCATGTGTATTTTGTTGCTTTGAATTTCGGATGTCGGTGTGTTGTTTGTTTATCTATCCCCTCTTTAGAATTCTTTCTCACGGCCGCTAACATTTTAAACTCTTCATTCCATAACACAACAGCAGTAAACATGTTTAGAATGCAGTTAACACATTTGCATCGTCCCTGCTTAATATTTAGCCCACTTGCAAATTCATTTTAATTTAATTTCCACTCAGACAGCATCGGCTCCAAACAGCACTCCTCTCTGTGGAAGCTTTATCTAGGATGCAGTGACATCAGGGGAAATATTGAAACAGAGAGTGTTGTGTGAAGAATCTGGGGACAGATAGTAAGGAGGAAGCTTATGGCAGGTTGCTGGAGACGTATGGTGTAGTATAGAGTTTGTGAAGCTTGATGGAAGAGAAAAACATGTCAAAGTATTTCAGGTGCAGAGAAATGAAACAAAAAATCTCTGTTTGAAACAGGTTGGTTGAGCTATTGAATTGAGAAGGGCTTTAATATCAGTTTAGTTCTAGCAAGCAGTGTTGCAGTTTGAATGAAAGGAAGCAGAAGTAAAATGAACTCAAAAGAAGTTCATATGATTGTCATTTTAACTAGAAAGGAAAAAACTAATCCCAGAATGCATCTTTCTGCCATTCCAATTCTACTTCCATTCAAATTCACAATTATGAAATCAAGGAAGCCAGTTCTTAAAGGGATGATTCACCAAAAGAAGAAAATTCTGTTATTAATTACTCATGTTGTTCCAAACTTGCAAGACCTTTGTTCATCTTCAGAACACAAATTAAGATATTTTTGGTGAACACGGAGAGCTTTTTGACCCTGCATAGACAGCAATGCAACATGTCTCCGGACATGTCCTCTTTTTGGACCTAAAAAAATGTGGGATTCAGCTTTTGCTTTCAACAGTTGCTATTTATTGTGCACGTTTTTGTATTAAAAGGTTACTCCAACCCAAAATTAAAATTTTGTCATTAATCACTTCCCCCAAACCCATAAAACCTTTGTTCGTTTTTCGGAACACAAATTAAGATATTTTTGATGCATTCTGACAGCTCTCTGGCCCTCCTATAGGCAGCAATGTAATTAACACGATCAACATCCAGAAACTTAGCAAGGAGATCTGTAAAATAATCCATGTGACATCAGAGGTTTAACCAAAATTTTACAAAGCTGCTTTTTGCATGCAAAGAAAACAAAAAATTCAAATTTATTAAAAATTCTTTTTCCTCCGCGTCATCCTAACACCATTTTGGAGCGCATCCCCTGAACGCAAACAGCATATGCTGTTCCATGTCAGCTGCAACACACAGTTACGCTGTTTTCGTTCAAATCAAAACATAAATATACGTAGAAAACGCGTCCACGTGCCTCAGCTGACACAGAACAGCATACGCTGTTTATGTTCAGGGGATATACTCCAAAATGGCGCTAGGTTGATGCAGAGGAGACGAATTGTTAAATAAAGTCGTTGTTTTTGTTTTCTTTGCATACGAAAAGTATTCTTGTAGCTTCATAAAATGATGGTTAAACCCCTGATGTCACATGGATTATTTTACCGAACTCTTTGCTACTTTTCTGGACGTTAATTACATTGGGAGGCCCAGAGAGCTGTCAGAATACCTCAAAAATATCTTAATTTGTGTTCCTAAGATGAACGAAGCTTTTACGGGTTTGGAACGAGATGGGGGTAGGTGATTAATGACACAATTTTCATTTTGAGGTGGAGTAACCCTTTAAAGCCCTACGTGGGACTGTTTTCTTGATCCAGCTCCCGCTGAATTTTGGGCCATTACTGCCTGCTCACGCAGTCATTCTAATATTGAATATAATTTTCGTGCATCAGGGAGCCACTATCATATGTGGAGTATTTAAATCTCTTTTAAATGAGCGGCTATTCACTTTCACTTTCAATTTCACGATTACATGCACTATGTATAAAGGGAGCACATTTTCAAGATCAGATATGAGCACATTATCTGCTGAGCAGCAAATCCTCCAGCACGATTTGTCAGTCATCTCTGCTTACTCTTGTCTTGACCCATGATCAGTTGAATCTGATTCCAGCAGCTAGTGTGGGATGCAGTGTTGCCAAGATTTTTTTTTGCACAGAATTGGGCTGATTTTAAACAGTTTTGAAGGGTTGATTTTCTCCCATGGGTTAAATGTTTGAAATATTGCATAAATTATATTTGACTGAAATGCTTGTATTGAAACATTCTGCATTCTGCCCGTGATAAAACTGTGCAAGTTTGATGTTAAGTTTTGTGATGGCCACTGGTAAGAAGCCTTTAAGCTGTGTTTATGATCAATCTGCACAAGGGTGACTGTGAAATATACTTTTTAGGTATGGAAATGAAATATTTTGAGTTTTGATATGGGATAAGGTCATTGCGCTACTTTGGGGGCTTTTTAACCCCCCTCATCCCCAAACCCCCAATCCCACAATCCCTTAATTTTATGAAGCTACAAGAATACATTTTGTGCACAAAGAAAATAAAACAATGAATTTGTTCAACAATTTCTTCTTTTTCCTGTCAGTTTTTGGCACACGTTCAAAACGGTACCACACGTGTCAAAGACTGCTCTCCCTCTACAGTAACAGGGTGATGGCAGAACAGACTTAAATGAAGATATCCTGCTGTTGTTGCAGCTCTTTGAGCTAAACGGCTTCTTGTGTTCACAACTATGGATTAAAGAAAATTCCTTATAAAAATCACTCCCCTGATGTGCCTCTGTTTTTTTAATGAGATCATAAATTGCAAGCCGCTCTGCTTTATGGTGATTATTATTTCTATTTTGTACGCCTGCATTCAGGTTTTATTTTCTACTTGATAACATCGAGCACTGAAATAGAAGGCTGCAAGTTGCGAGGCTTGCGAAAACATTGGGCTTGGACCAGTAAACAGTACATTAGAACTGCTGTGACTGATGGCATAATTAGCAGTGACATGAAAATTTATGACTGACTGCATCTATAGCAGTCCTATAAAACGTTGTAAAAATTACGACATGCTAAAGGCAATGAAAAGAGAAATTTGTTGTGGTAAAATAGCTATTTGGAGGAGAATACAGAGCTAGAAGAAAGGATGTGATAAAGATTATGTGGAATTGGTGTCAGAGGCTTCAAGACATGATGCGAACAAGATATGATTATAGGATGATCTCCAGAGATCAGGGCATTGATTTTTATTCTTAAACCCGGCTAGCTTTGGTCAGCCATATCAAAGGAGCACCGGTTCTTCAATCAAACCCTATTTGTTCAATGTTTATGGAAAATGTAGTTGGATTTTTTTTTTTTTACAGTGCTCATCTTCCCATGATTTCATCTGCATCCACACTTCAGTTCTAGCAATGTACAGAATGTACTTTATTTAAACCAAACTACTTTTGTCCTATTTTGTACATAGTTTTTTTTTTTTTTTTTTTTTTTTTTAAATATGATTCATATATTTCATTAAAAATTCATGTAGTCTGAATTCACGTACACATCAGGCATACTGTGATGTGCAGAAAAACAGGTATTAAATGGATTCAGGAGAGCTGGGCTGGCAGAGCTGTGTGAAATGAGGAGTCAGTGATATTTTTTCCAGACATGTGGTTTAGGCTCTCAGAAGCTGCCATATGGCCACGATTACACTCATTTATGAAACGTCTCACACTGGATGCTTTTAGACTGCTGCTGTGTCTCCTAAGTGTTTGTCCTCTGCACTCAATTAAACTAGAGAGGGTTGTGTATGTGAGTTTGTGCAATACAGATGGAGAGAGAGAGAGAGAAACGGAGAGGCATGTGGGGTTATGTAAAAATGTATTGTTATGTAAAAAAGACTGTATATTTACAGCCAATCTCTACTCTGACAATACAGATTTATTGTTGACAGAGAATGATGACGTTTACTGTATTGACATCTAGAGCATTGTTCTAGTTAGGCAACACAGTGAATCGTCTTAATATCCGTTAATTTGCAACAACCTTACAAATTTACCAAATAAATTTCAAAAGACACATTAAGTCATATTTCTGCTTTTGACATCTGTCAATATGACATGAAAGTTTCCTCCAAATTTTTTTAATACGTTTTTAAACAATTTAACCATGCATATGTTTTAATTAATTTGTTTTCATCTCATAATTCATTATCAAAATGTTAGAACTCAATCTTCCAGTGAAATTACAGACCTACAGTCGCTTCTACATTCATTTAGTATGATGAAATCTTGCTGCTTACATTCAACTGGATGCTCGCATTCAGTTCTGCCGTCACAATGCATAAGAAAATCACTGTGCGTTATTGTGCTCTCGTGAACGTGCATCGAAGACTGACACGGGAGAGAAGAAATTGTTGAATATAGTCAATGTTTTTGTTTTCTTTGAGTACAAAAAGTATTCTCGTAGCTTCATAAAATTAAGGTTGAACCACTAATATTTTAACGATGTCCTTACTACCTTTCTGTGCCTTGAATGTGCCAGTTGCGTTGCTGTTTTTTACAGGGTCAGAAAGCTGTCGGATTTCATCAAAAATATCTCAATTGGTGTTCCAAAGATGAATGAAGATCTAACGGGTTTGGAATGACATGAGGGTGAGTAATTAAAGGAGAAGTCCACTTCCAGAACAACAATTTACTAATAATTTACTCACCCCCTTGTCATTCAAGATGTTCATGTCTTTCTGTCTTCAGTCGTAAAGAAATTATGGTTTTTGAGGAAAGCATTTGGGGCAGCCGTGGCCTAAGGGTTAGGGAGTCGGGCTCGTAATCGAAAGGTTGCGGGTTCGAGTCCCAGGTCCGGCAGGGATTGAAGGTGGAGGGAGTGAATAACCAGCACTCTCTCCACCCTCAATACCACGACTGAGGTGAGTCCCTTGAGCAAGGCACCGTTCCCCCAACTGCTCCCCGGGCGCTGCAGCGATAGCAATATAGCAATATGGCTGCCCACTGCTCCGGGTGTGTGTGTGTGTGTTTGATCACTTCTCACTACTGTGTGTGTGTGCACTTGGATGGGTAAAATGCAGAGCACAAATTCCGAGTATGGGTCACCATACTTGGCCACACGTCACGTCCTTTCCTTTCCTTTCCTTTCCTTTCATTTCAGGATTTTTCTCCATATAATGGACTTCATTGGTGCCCTGATTTTGCAGTTTCAAAGGGCTCTAACTATCCCAGGCGAGGAAGAAGGGTCTTGTGTAGCGAAACAATCTGTCATTTTTTTCGAAAAATAAAAATTTTTATACTTTTTAAGCACAAAAGCTCGTGTAGCACAGGCTCTGGGATGCGCATTCACGATGCTACGAATTAGTGCTGAGTCGCTCTTGAACGATTTGTTCATTTTGAACTAATCTTTAATGTGACTCAGGAAGAACGAGTCGTCTCGGGGAGTAATTCAAAGGTCCGAGTCGGTAAAATGATCCGAACTTCCCATCACTACTACGAATCACGTCTAAGTTCATCGTCTGTGTATTCCAGCTCAAAAAGGTAGAGTACGATGTAAACTCTATCTTATTTTCTCCTACAACTTAAGAATCGTCCGACATCGTTGTACCTTTTTGTTTGTAAACAGCGTTTGACTTACTTGCACTTTCTTAGTCTTTGCTTTGTAAACACTGGGTCTGTGGTTCCGCCTATGTTCTGCGTGACCTTTCGATGTGATTCAATAGTGCAAAGCGTCGTGAATGCACATCCCAGAGCCTGTGCTACACGTGCTTTTGTGCTTAAAAAGTACACACATTTTTATTTTCCAAAAAAAAAAGACTGATCATTTCGCTAGATAAGACCCTTCTTCCTCGGCTGGGATCGTTTAGAGCCCTTTGAAGCTGCATCTAAACTGCATTTTGGAAGTTCAAAATTGGGGCACCAATGAAGTCCGTTATATGGAGAAAATACCTGAAATGCTTTCCACAAAAACCATAATTTCTTTACGACTAAAGACAGAAAGACATGAACATCTTGGATGACCAGGGGGTGAGTAAATTATTTGTGAATTGTTGTTCTGTAAGTGGACTTCTCCTTTAATGACAGAATTTTCATTTTTTAGTGGTCTGTCCCCTTAAGACTTTGCATACATGCTACAAGTAAAAGCACTTTACATTGCAGTATATTACAAATGTGGTGACCAGGGCCCCATAGCAAATTCTGTGCAATAGGCCTAGAATCTTTAGCGATTTCACTGCTGGTGGCCCTGCATGCAGTTATATAACCCTGCCAAAATAAGAAACATAAACCAGTATTACTGTACTTTCACAATTTTCTTCATTTCGTAAAACAAATCAATATAGTGAGAGTATTCAATTCCAAAACTTTAGAACATTAGCATTATGTGTGGATTTACAATCCAGTGAACTGAAGAAAATAACCTACTGTCTTCAGACTTTAAATATAGTTGCACAAATGGTATCTGCACTTTGTCTCTGTGTGTGTGAATAAATGCAAGCGAATGCGGGCATGAGCCGCTGCTTGTCATCACTTGCCCTCATGTCTGCCTCTTGTCCCCTGCTGTCTCCCTCTGTCAACGTTATCACACACTCTTATCAGTGTGGCGGCACCATTTTTCTGAACAAATTCCGGCCCTCCTGCTCCTCTCCCATTCATGCTCCTGCATTCTCAATCACCTCTCATTTACTTGCTTTTCCTCTGAAATAGAATAAGCAATGTATTATTGCTTAAGGTTAAGGTATACTTTATTGTCCCAGAGGGAAATTTGTCTTGCACTCAAAATACAGCCACTGCATCACCACACTTAAAACAAAACATTGCACAAAAAAACATACATACATCTTAATAAAACATCTCAATATGAAATCACTTAATACTGTTTAGTATTAGCATTGAATTGCCGATGGAATGAACGAATTCCTAAATCTGTTAATTCTCCAACTCGGCATTCTTATTCTCCTTCCTAATGGTGACATGTCAAATTCTGGATTCAAAATGTGTGTTGTATTAATTAGGATCTTATATGCCTCTTTTAGCAATGATTTTTCGCACTAGGGTTTTATACATTTTTTATCCAGTTGGGATGCAGTTTCATTAAATTTCTGGCCAATATGATAAGCCAATTATTTTTTTAATATTATTTAATGGATAAATAGCCAATATTTAAATTCATTACTATTTTGTGGACTACAAACAAAATATTAAAAATCTGAAATCAGTCATCTTAAATTATGCAAGTGAATGTATTATTATAAACTTCAGCAATAAAAATAGGTATTCATTCTGTGTTTAAAATAGCAGTGTTTTAAAGACTTTAAACTTTAACTTTTAACTTTAAACAGATTCACACAAAATTTTACATTTGCTAAAAATGTATTCACCCTCAGGCCATCCAAGTTGTAGATTGTTACTTCATCAGATCACTCAACAGATTTGGATACATTTAGCATTACATCACTGGTCACTAATGGTTCCCCTGCATTGAATGGGTGCCGTCAGAATGAGAGTCCAAACAGCTGATAAAAAAACATCACAAGAATCCACAAGTAATCCACCCGACTCCAGTCCATCAATGAACATCTTGTGAAGTGAAAAGCTGTGTGTTTGCTATAAATAAATCTATCATTAAGATGTTTTAAACTGCAAACAGTTGCTTCTGGCTAAAATATCATCCCATAATCCATAATAATGCTTCCACAAGTGAAAAACTCCATACTCTGATGTCCTCTCACATCAAAATCCACTGACATATTTGTTTAAAACTGTTTTCGCTTGTAAACAGTGCTTGACTTCTCTCCTGATTCAGATGAGATGACTTTTTCACTAAAGAAAGCAATATTATGAGCTCCAGACCTGAGTAATGCAAACTTCTAAGATGAGTCTGGTATGTGACTAACACTATAAAAGTGCTTGCACAATTTCTTCTTTAATAACGACTATTTGCCAAGGGTGACAAGCCAAGAAATGTAAGTTGACAACCTGACTCTTTTGCTAGTTGCTATAATAGCGGTTTATGCCTCATACTGGTGCGTAATCCTCCGCTGTCATTCTTCTCTACCGCTTTGCTGTGCATCACTTTTCCTGCCTCTGTTACCACGAGAATGGAAGACAGAGCTGAAATTTTTTGCTGTCATTATTCTGAGATAACCCCAAGTGGTCCATATGCGTGTCCCACTTCAAACCAGCTGGGGGCAATCAATTTTGACATCAAAACTTAATATGACATGAGATTAGAGACTAAATGTTTCATGCATCTTCTTAATGACTAAGAACTGAGACTTTCAACTTCGCCAAAAACCCTTAGTGTTCAGACTTTTCTCAAATGTTCATAACTCATTTTTAAAAACACTGATCAGCATTCGTTGTGAGTGATGATGATGACGTATCTAGCGGAGAAACTCCAACATCAGCAATAGCAGACTCACTTGAATGCTCCCACCAAAAATCCATCACTTACCCTGCAAGTGAGTGGCTCTCTTGGGCCTCATGCACCACCCCAACACCTCTAGTGCAGTGTGTGAGAATGCACACAGACAATAAATCCATATTTCAAATTCATATCCACACAATATTTTGATACCTAGAATGATTGTACTGATCATTTGCATGCTAATAAAAGCAGTATGTCATTCTGTGATTCATATTAATTGCTTTTACTAGCAAATTGATTAGTATTTTTGAGATTTTTGTTGACACATCAGTCCATAGTGTCCTTCTCAAGTAACTTGGGTATATGTGCCTTGCTCAAGGACACAATGGTGGTAGTCTCAGCCTCGGTCTGACCTTTCACTGACCATCAGATGCATATTGCACATAAAACTGGAATACACTTTTTCAGTCTAGTAAACCTGATAGTCAGACTTGAGGCAATTTCTGTGAATAAAAGCGCACAGGTTTTCTAATCAGTCCACCTGAAAAGTTGTTTACAAGGCTGCTTTTGATTAAATAATGACCGGACTTGCATGGCATCAAATCTTAAAGTTAACTACTTAATTAACTAAGTATTTTTCCACATAGATATAGACAAAAACAACAAAATTACTAAAACTTTACCTAAAGTTAAAATGAAAAAAAAAAGGAAAAATCTAAATATTAATAAAAACTATAATAGAGGGTTTACACTTACATCAAGGTTTGGTCAGTTACCTGGATGCGTGGCCATATTGGAGATACTCAACAGCGTGGATTGCACGGTTAATATGTTGTTCTGCTAATTGATGCTGTCTAAACTGCAGAAAAATGTGTGGAAGCTGCTAAAACATATAGAGAAGGACTTAGCTGGAAAGGGTACAATATTTTGGCAAGCTAAAGTTAATAGGTGGTAAAGATACGTACGAGAGGTATTAATGAAAATATTATCCTAATATTTCACCTTCCTGAATGGAAATGATAAGAACAAACATGAATGTTATCAAGATTCTTGCCCTGCAAATCCTGGTTCAGTTTGGCCAACCATAAACACCTTTTGTTCTTCAGAGAGTTTTTAGCTCTCTTCTCCTTGATTTGTTTTAACTTTTGGCAGTCTATAGTCAGTGGTCGAATTGTAAAAAAATTTCAAGGGGGATGGTGGGTGATGATGGTTGATGGTTGATGAGCTGTTTTCCTTGTGAGGCCTGAAATGTCAAAAGATTTACCTTTTTTTTTTTTTTTTGGTGAAGACATTTGGTCTTGCCAAACCAATGCACACACATTTGCATGCACACAATCTGTCGTCTGTGCCAAATGACCTAAATGAGGCCCCTTATTTAGGGGTGTGCATTATTGTCAAAGATTATATTATATTTTGGGGGGTGATTTTTGTCAATAACAATAATTAATATTTTGCATGTGTTTTTTTGCTGGATTAGGCTTGTCATGGATAAATAAATATGATAAATAAAACCGCCAGTAAGTGGCCCCCTCAGTTCGAGCCCTGTCTACAGTACTCCAAATGTTTGTTTGTTTTTTTTCCCTAGTCCACCCGATTAGTACAGCCCAAAACATGACAATAATTGACTATTTTCAGCAGCAATAATCTGCAAAATTTGCGAGTTCTGGTCGGCTCAGTGGCTTTGTTTACTTTCAGTTCCGCCAATATGGCCGATTGATGACGCGTCGTGAAAACCCTCTCTGAGTGATACTAAAATAACACATTGAAATATAACACATTAAAGATGTCACAGTAGCCTACTCCCTTAACATTTTATGTATCAGTAAATTTAATGAACTACGGCTAATACATCTGACCAAACAAGAAAGCTTAGCGCTATAATTTAAAGACTAATAAATAATAATAATAAAAAAAATCAAATGTTTCTTGGTGACGACAGAGAGTATGTTTTTCGCATACTAAACGCATACACGTTATTTTAGTGCGCTTTTCTTTGACGTAGTACGGTAAAGGGTGGACTTTTGTTGTCTGCTGGAGCTGGAGACAGACAGCTGAGAGTGAAACAGCCGTGTGTGTTTGGTGCTTGAAATTCAGACGCGCTGCACGGCGTCTCTTCCCGAAACCCAAGACGACAACCAAGAAGAGTCACTTGGATTACTGTCAGCAGGTCTAAAGCCCGAACACATTTTTTTTCCCCTCAAGAATACTTGCTGGTGTTATTTTCTCTGTTAGGGCACAGGCAAAAACATCGCATTTTCACCTTTAAAAAGCAGCAGTCTTCTCGGAAGGGGCCGCACCTTCAGCTGAACATCATCCAGGTAGGTTTATGAAAGTTCATTTGCTCCCGTCACGCCAACAAAATAATAGAGAAAGAAAGGGGTCATTCAGAATGGTGTTGTTTAAATGTGCGATTATTTTTTTTATCCTCAAATTGTGAATGAATTACGTACATCATTCACTCCTTTGATCAACTTTTTGTGTAGCAGCATCCCACACGTTATCGTTATTTAAGCAGCTCCCTCGTCTGATGCGAGTGTGTGTGAAGTGAAGGATATAGTTTAGTTGAGAAATGCATCTTCAGACCCAGTATTGCTAATTAACCTCGTATTGTGCGCTGTATTGGTTCATTCAGCAGCTCACATTGACGTTTACATGTGGTTATGCTCAGGTCTTTAAATGAAAATTCTGTGTTTTTGTTTTGCATTTACTTTATTATCATAGGTATTGTTTTTTTTTACGTTTTAATTCTTATTGGTCAATGCGTCATTGAGCAGTCAAATATTTATATGCGTATTTTACACTCCCTGCCGTCAGAGAAGTTTTATAGAGTACTGTTATGTAAAAGTAATTGGTACAAAAAGTTCTTTATATTAGTATCGATTCATATTTTCAGTTGTTAGATTTATAATAATGTTGTATAACGATTGGTCATTTTTTGCTGTACAGAATTTTTATTATTTGTGTTGTATTGCATTGTAAGACAATTTTTAGAGACAAAGTATAACCAATTAACTAATGAACTAGATATTTCACCATTACCCATGGCAAAATACTGGCACTAGTTTCATGTCACAATATTAAAACAAAAGTTAATTTACACCAAAAACAGTAACTGCAGTTACTAATAAAAATGGCATTGTTAATATTTTTCTGTGTAAGCTGTACATAAAACTTTTAAGAGATGAATGACCTCAGAAGTCATGACAAAAATGAATACAAGGCATCTTCTTGGTTAGGATTTAAAAAAAAAAAAAAGGTAAAGGAAGCGCTAGAAGAGAGAAACCCTAAAATATGTCAGCTAACCAGTGTGTATGAGAAGTAACTTCAACTGACGATTCATAATAAATTCATTAATATCGTAGCAGTGTTGGTCTTCTTGCTAGGTTAATTGTTTTCAGTGTTGCAATGGGTCATTTTCCTTGACAAGCCATAGATAGGCATTCATTAATTATTTACTAGGGTCATAATCAAGTAGCCTAACTCGACTCATCCTTGATCAATGGCTAAGTCCGTGTCCGAATTCACTCTCTTATTTCAGTTCACTCTTTGCAGATATAGTGCACTAAGCC
The DNA here is from genome assembly GCA_036247105.1 of Cirrhinus mrigala. Classification (NCBI taxonomy): domain Eukaryota; kingdom Metazoa; phylum Chordata; class Actinopteri; order Cypriniformes; family Cyprinidae; genus Cirrhinus; species Cirrhinus mrigala. Next base: position 34,757,104 of record CM070013.1, on the reverse strand, counting down.
ATCATACACTAGAGATTAGTAAATGAGTGAACGATTTCAAGCACATCTTATGTCACTCAATCTAGAGAGTTGCATTTTGGATTTCATAGGCGTGTTCCAGGTTGGCTCAGCTGACTCATCTGATGCCTCAAAAAAAAAAAAAAAAGTCTAGGCAGACAGATCAGTAGATTTTTGAGACGTAACCAGAGGCAAAACAAAGACCTCTGTTCCTGGATATGTTCCCACTTACTCTCCTCATTGTCCATATTTTCACACGAATGTCTAAGTATGGAAAATAATTGCCTTGCACCTTGTCTTGTGGGCAATTAATTAAATTGAAACAGTGTCTTTTGAATGTGCTGCATGCTGATAAAGGACGCCATTTAATCTGAGCCTTATCTCTCTGAGCATAAACAGCTTCACTAAAGCTCATAATAAATTAGTCTCCAAATCCTCCACGGCTGTTGAGAACATAGAAAGTTAAAAAAAAAAGCATGTTATCGGCCAACGTGATAGCTTATTACCGTGATGGTGTTATCATAGGTAAACTGCTTTCAAGCGCAATAAAGATTAAGGTGGATAAACACCTATTAACCTGTAACCCTTTTACATTGAACCAGACTCTGCTGATTTAATGCTTGATAGAGATTGAATGAAACCCATTAGATAAATGTCAGTCTTGTCATTTGAGTCAACTGAACAGGTTACCCTTCTTTTTAACCTTTGTTTGCAGTGTTTTTGGTGCAACAGAAGCATTAATATGCTATAATCGTATTTAGAATGACATAAGTAAGTAGTCAAACCATGTTTGCATAAGACAGCAAGTATTAGGTCTGGCAGAACCTCACAACAAATCTGACATGATGAGTTGGACGTTCAGCCTGTCAAGCACTCCGTTTTAGCTAAAACAGTTTGTCTTCTATCCTTTCCTCCCTCCCTACTTTATTTGTCTTGTTCTCATCCAAAAAGCTGTAACGTTGAATTTTAGCAGTGAAGGGGGGTGGATGTTTTCTCTAAGTAAGTCTGGGCTCTTGTCCTGCTGACCTAGGCTTTCTCCAGTATAATCCAACTCATGTAATTAAACACAATATGATTAGTGGGCAGAATGGACACTGTTGCTGTGGAGGTGCACACACACACTGTATATGTGGAGGAATTTAATACTTTTGTGTGGGTTTGCTACTTTGGCAGTGTGAGTGTGTTTTTATATGCGTGTATGCATAAGTGCATTTCCACTTGCAGTTCATTGATGGCTTTCAAAGAATTCAGTCTCTATGCACAGGCATCAATACACATGCCACGACTGGAGAGATTGGCGCCATCCAAGAGAACATGCTATATGACCTGACCAGAAGCTGCTAAAAAGCCATAACAGCACAAGATTCCAGTCAAGAGAGATGAATAGCTTTAGAAGTACCAGCAGTCAATTTCCAGTGGTTTTGTAATGGGGTCTATTACAATACTAGTAAACCTTTTTGTGGGTTATGTAGCGTGTATAGTCACCTGAGTCATAGATGTTATCCAAACAGCTGTCCTAGTGTGTGTGTGTGTGTGTGTGTGTGTGTGTGTGCACTTCTGCATTTTGTCTGAAGGTTGCAGTTGACAGCGGAGCAGTGTGGGAGTCGACTGGTTTTGGTCGGCTGGCTCACAGTCTGAAAGAGAGAGAGGGAGAGAGAGAGAGAGAGATGAACGCTCTGTAATTAGCACCCGCGGCTGCGTGCTGCATTCCACCTCTGTAAATTACAGAGTGGCCTGCCTGCACTGCCAGACCCAGCAAACCTGCCTGTGTGAGTGTATCCAGACCCCCCTCTTTCCCCTCCGTCGGCCTCACGCGCACGCAAAACTACGGCTTTACCTGCTAGCGACAGACTTTGCCTTCTCTTCCAGTTCACTTCCACTGTGTTTGTTTCTACGCTGCAGTAATTGGCGGTGGTGGATGCTCTGTCTCTCCGGGGCTCGGCCTGCATTGATTTGTTTGGATTTCTGCTCCCCTCCCCAGAGCTTTGGCGTGCATACGCGCCACAGACTCCCTACACTGCTGTCTGTCATGTCTGAGCGGCATATTTAAAGAGTTTCGGTGTTTATCGAACTGCACATACACTGAAATGCGCAGCATTTCCAGAACACAAGGGGTTTTTCGAATTAGGAGTTGAAGCAGTGGGATTTCAGAATATGCTTTGTTTTGAGGGGTTTAACAGGGATTGTGTATGTAAAGGTGTCAAAATGTGCTACAGAGCTTTGAGACTGCAAAGAGGTCTTTGCTCAGAGCTTATGAGTGGGCTTAGACAGGGCTGTAACCTACACAGACGTTGAGGACAATCATCCCCTCCCCCAGTAATCAGATATGGTTATATTGTCCCTACCAATATTAGATGTTCTTGATGCTGCTCTGCTGTACTCTGTTATTTTTTATATACTTGTACCGTGAAATGCTGTTTAAAGTCATCTGATGTAAGCAAGATGTAAATGTTTATTATTTGACAGATGTTTTAGGGTGGAACTGTTAAATGGCCAACAACAATATCTAGGGATGTAACGGCATCAAAATCTCACGATATGATAATATCTCGATATTAAGTCCACAATACAATGTTTATTGTGATGTTAAAAAAAAAAAATGCCGAATGAAGAATTGGAAAAAAAAAAGAGAAATTTGTACATTTAAAAGTTAAATTGCTCTATCTAGTGCACTTTGAGAGTTCAAAATTAAGAGTTCCAACCAAGGCTCTTAACTAAGAAAACTTGAGTCAGAAAAAAGTCAGTGAATTGACTTGTACCTGAACTTTAAAGGGGACTCAACTCTCTATTTAGTTGTGATATACTGTCTCAAATTACATTCACACTTGTGTTTTAGGAAGCCAAACTAATTAGAATATATTAATAATAATAACAACAATAACAGTAATAGCCATATATTGTAAAACAATTGCACTGTAAAATAAATGAAAATGAATATTTGATAGATTTATGATTTCTACATTTGAAAGAGATATTTTGAATTTGGACTGCATTTAAACCACTTGCTGTCAGCAATTCATACTGCAGTTTTAATCTTTTATTTAGACGGAAACGGCAATAGAGCTTTTATTTTGAAGGAAAACTCCAGCTTACAAAAACGGGTCTCACTACAAATGTAGTGAAATGCTGTTATCCTCTGCCGCGAAAAATAAAGCTTAACTGGCGGCCGTTGCATTCCCCGCCTGAACGAAGTGTGCGCTTCGCTTTGAAATGCACAGAAAAAAGGCTTGATGAAGGGATTAAGCCGTATTGTGCTTTTGTTTTTGTTCATTTGACAGATACTGTGCCAAAACATAATGGCCCAAAACACAACTTTAAAGACCTCTTATGTTACAATAAAAAGTTTAAATATATTGTAAATGCTACACTTTTTGCCTGGAAGACCTATCACTTCATATCGTCATGGGACCACAATAACATCGAGACAGTTTTGCTATCGCAGTATCACGATATTGATAATATCATTACATCCCTAATAATATCCAATGATGCACAACTACTTTTTCATGTAATTCATAATTAAATGGGATGAGACAAGCATTAACAAAGCAGTAAATTAAAGCATTATTTTAATATGAGGGTGCATTGGGTTTTCTACTCAAAAAATGCGCAAGCACAAATCTCTTCTCTCGCAGGTGGATTCTGCTCACTCTCACACACAACGGACGAACGGACACGCTTTCTCTTGCTTACATGCGTGAGCTCAGAAACATAAATAAGTGCATATGACAACCGATGTAAATCAGTATTTACATAGGATAACAGTAGTAAATGTGTCTGTCTCACACTTGTCCTGCAAAATCACATCTACTCTCCCGCAACAGATCTATTGCTAGGTGGTCACCCTATTTCCTAAACAGTATAATATCATACTGCTCAAGCCCCGCCCATGACTGCTGACTCTCTGTCCCGTTTTGCCATTTTTCCGCCCTTAGCCAGTTGTACGCTGTCCGTCATTTTCTCCTCCCTCGAACAGTTGTAGCAACAAAGTCTAATAAGCAATGCAGGTGTTTTGTAGTTGGATGTAAAAGTGAACTTAAAAGTCTTCGTTTTTTTTGATGGTAATGCGCCACTGAATACAAAAACGGAACAGAGGGGTGGAGAGAGCAGTAGCTCATTAGCATTTAAAGAGACATGCACTGATACGAGTTGCTGTGAACAGAGCTGTTTTTGACAAGGTAAAAACAGTGGTTTTACACAACCATTGAGGACATTTCACAAAGACCCTAAAGAATCAAACCAACTTGTGAACAACAGGCATCCGATGTCCCCTTTTAGACTAAATGTGTTTTTGAAGTAAAGTACAGACTTCAGTTTTGGTGTTTGTGAAAATGTATCCGAGGCTGAGAGCTGTGTGTGTTTGTGAGGGTGGGTGTGTAGGTAACGATCATGTGTAGTCTGTGCTGATGGATGGGACCGAGTAAATGGCTGTGACCCTGACAGAGGACCCAGCTGAGGGACCAAATGAGCTTTGTGACATTGTATATGTGTTTGTGTGTGTGTGTGAGAGAGATAAAGTATAGGTTTGTGTTTTTGTGCTTGTCTGAGTGCAGCACACCATACAGGACAACTGGCGTCCCCTCCCCTCTCCTCCTGTCTTACGCCATATGCTGATATGGTCTTGGTTGATTAATAGTACTAGTTTAAAGTCACGATGAAACAGAAGTAGCGTCAGATCTTTTCTTCCGTATTGTGACGCACATCTGAGATTATCGAAAAAGAAAAAATGTGCAGCTTGGACTATGTTGATCTGAATGCGAGCTTGCAGTACAAAAGGGGTGGGATTTAATCAGACAAAATAATTGAAGTCACCAAGCAGTCGGACGTTTTACCGGAAGATTGATTTTAGACAATTTGATTAAAAATTATGAGGTCTGAAAAAGAAGCACATGCACAGATGACTCACACTAAAATAAGTAACCTGCATTTAGAAAATAAATTGGGTGAATAATCATTTCTTACTATGAAACTTTCACGTTCTGACTCAAGGTAACTTGATGGTTAAAATGTGTATTTATGCATAGTGCTTCTCTATACATCCAGATGTAGTGTACATAATATAGTGCTTCTGTATTGTATGTGTGTATGTATATTTCCACGTTGAATATTGTGCTTCTATATGTTCCATCTGAGTATAGTGTTTCTATAAAGCTTTCATAATGTTATTTCTCTACGGTCTCATCAGCTGACTCTGCTGAAGAGGATTTGCCGAACTGCAGTTTCCTGTTTATGTCAGTTCTTCCTGTGGTACAAGTTACATCTTGCTGTTTGGTTAGTTAATGTATAAAGGGCTGGCTAATGATAAATAGTGATGTCTGAAGATGTCATTAAAGTCTGTTTTCCCAATCGTGTGGATTCTTATTGAAATTACTGGGTTTTGCCTGCCAAGATTCACCAGACAATGGTAGATATGACCACACCTTTAGTCTGTGGGGTTTTTTTGTCTGCCAGGTGAAAATTGTTAGTTAGATTTCTTTTAAAAGTAAGCACACCCATGACTTGAGATATGCTTTTTTAGGTGCTTTTTTAGTTGTAATTTTAAACATGCAAAAAGCAAGCAATGAATAAAGTGAGTTGATCTTACAGTAATGTGTTTTATCACTGGCGCACAAGTCCATGACCCATGCTTTTGTGAAGCACTCCCAATGCTGGAGCTGACATTGAGAGGGGAAGGCTCTACATTATAAGTTCAGCTCTTCTGCCAGGCCTGCTGCTGAGAAGGCCTCCTGAGAGCCCCACAGCAGTTAGGAGACATCAGACAACATCCATAATTTATGACAGCGATAGAGATGCGGCTTGCGGCTTGTTTTTGTGTCTAAGTTGTGCCCTCGTGCTCTCCCTCTGTAACAAATGAATAGTGAACGCATTTCCTCCCGCTGTCTTTCCCTCTGTGTCTTTGTCTCTTTCCCCTCGTGCTCCCTGTTTCACCGTGTCCCATAAATCAACTGGGAAGTTATGAGACCAGAATATGACATTAGGCTATCTTTTCTTCACAGAGTTTTTAACTTTATGCAACTGAAGTAATTATAGGTCACGGTAGAACTCCTGCAACAGGTTGGGTCTCTCTTTAGTGATCTTAAGATGAGTATGTTTCTCCTTTTTGTAGCTAAACATCGTTTTTTGTTGTGGTTGTTTTTGTTGTTGTTGCCAGAGTGCAATTCCCTTCCATTTTCTGTTAAGCTGCTTTGACATAATATGTTTTGTGAAAAGTGCTGTACAAATAAAAGAAGGCTTGACAATACACTGTCAGAGTGTGTTTATAAAGGCTCTCAGTCAAAAGGTCTACTTTGTTGTATTTTATTTGAGCTCAGTAAAATAATCCTAAAATATGCTTTACTATTTAGCGTAAGTTTCATTTCATCTACTTATGAGGGCTACCTGGTATGTAATTATTTTTATTTATATTGATTTTTTTTTTATATACACTACCAGTCAGACGTTCCAGTCAACAGTAAGTGTGAAATGCTCATTTGCTGTTCAGGATTTTATTATTATTATTGTCAATATTTAAAACAGATGAGTACATTTCAGGGTTCTTTGATGAATAGAAAGATCCAAATATCAGCATTTATCTGAAATAAAAAGCTTTGTAACATTATACAGTATATCATTCAAAAGCTTGGAGTCAGTATTTTTATAGAAATTAATGCTTTTATTTAGCAAGGATGCTTTAAATTGATAAAAAGGGATGATAAAGACATTCATAATGTTACAAAAAAAATCCATTTAAGATAAATGCTGTTCTTCTGAACTTTCTATTCATCAGAGAAACCTGAAAAACAATTTACTCAGCTGTTTTCAACATAATAATAATAATAATAATAATAATAATAAATGTTTTTGAGCAGCAAATCAGAATATTAGAATGATTTCTGAAGGATCATGTGACTGGAGTAATGATGCTAAAAATTCAGCTTTGAAATCACAAGAATTAATTACATTTTAAAATGTATTAAAATATAAAACAGTTATTTTAAATAGTCAAATATTTCAGAATTTTACTGTTTTTGCTGAACTTTGGATCAAATAAATGCAGACTTGGTGAGCAGAAGAGACTTCTTTAAAAACATTAACAATTTTACTGCTTAAAAACTTTTGACTGGTAGTGTAATTATTTTTATTTTAAAAAGATTATATATTATAGTATTTATTTTTTCAGATTTTACCAGTCAGCTATTATTGTCATTTTGATTCAACATATTTGATGTATTTTAAATATAAATATGTCATGAAAGAATGCCTTGATTACTTTTAACTTACAAATAGTTTACTAAAAATAGCTAAATGGAGTAAAAATAATACTTATTATAAATATAAAAATACAATGTAATAAACATTATATATTTTTAGATTAACATTTTAATTTATGTACAATTTTGAGGGCATACAAATCATTAAATCAGAGTTTTGACTTGATTCACTGAAATTGATTCTTGATTCATGACTGTTTGAACTTTTATGGCATTTTGCTACTTAATTTTAAAGAAGCAAGATTTCAAGCAAGCAGTGTTTCTTAATTTTATATCATCAGCACAAATTGCATATATTGTGAGTATTCGATATGAATCCTGGTCCTGTTTATACGTGACAGCTGCAGGTTCAGATAAGGCTACAGCTGAGGTGTTATCGTCACTCATAGGATGCTGTGAAGAAATAGATGCAGATTTGAATCCTGCTTTACAAACAAAGCTAAATGGTAAGCATGTAAATGTCTCAGAAACTGTCTCCTCCTTTATTTCTCTCATTCTCTGCATCTTTCCCTCATTTTTTGACACTTTGATTTATAACAAAGTGTAATGCATCATTGTGGCTTGAACGTTTTCCTGTACGAGGCGCGTCTGTCACTTCAGTCTGCCGTAAGAGAGAAACTTCAAAGCCAAAAGCTCCAGAATGCTGACGTGAACAATCTCCCAAGTTCTGACATCCTCCCTCAGCCCCTGTTTCTGTATCTCACGATCTGTCTGTCTCATTTCTGCTACCTTCATCTTCGCCATCTCTTTCTCTGTTCACCCTCAGTCATGCGAGGCTGTCAGGGCACATCTGTGTAAGACAGACAGTGAACAAGAACAAGAGAAAGAAACACTGTTTGAGTAAGATAGAGTTTCCTGGAAAACATGACTAATTTGTTGCCAAACTCATCAGATCTACTTGAACAGATTGTCACTTTAGGAGAACATCAGCAACCATTTCGTACAGCTATTAAACCATTTGCAAAAAAGCACCAGTTGGTTTTCTGGAGATGATAATTCCATGCTTTTGGACATGTGAACATTTGGAGCAGAATACATGGTACATGGCCTTGGAGTAGTAATGCACCAAAATGAAAATTCGTGGCTTGAAGTGAAAAAAAAGAAAAAATGTTTTTAATTGTTTATAATTTGACATAATTTATAATATTATAAATTATGTCAAATTATAATATTGTTTATATTTCTTACTTCAAGTAGCATTATTGGGTAATATTTAAAAAAATGCATAATAGGTATAAGGTATAAAAACTGGCTACACTCTTAAAAAATAAAAAAGGTGCTTTAAAAGGTTCTTCACACAAATGCCATAGAACAGTGGTTCCCAACCACGTTCCTGGAGGCCCCCCAACACTGCATGTTTTCCATGTCTCCTTAATCAAACACACCTGATTCAGATAATTGGCTCATTAGTAGAGACTCCAAGACCTGAAATGGGTGTGTCAGACAAAGGAGAGATGCAAAATGTTCAGTGTTGGGGGGCCTCCAGGAACGTGGTTGGGAACCACTGCCATAGAAGAACCATTTTTTTGTTCCACAAAGAACGATTCAGTCAATGGTTCATTAAAGCACCATCTCTTTCTTACCTTTTTATGATCTAAAGAACCTTCTTTTGCCACAAAGAACCTTTTGTGAAACAGAAAGGTTCTTCACATGTTAAAGGTTCTTTATAGAACCATTTAAACAAAAAAGGTTCTTTTATGGCAGGGATGCCCAACCCTCTTCCTTGAGATCGACTTTCCTGCAGAGTTTAGTTCCAGCCCTAATCAAACACATCTGTCTGTAATTATCAAGTGCTCCTTCAGATCCTAATTAGCTGGTTCAGGTGTGTTTGGTCAGGGTTGGAGCTGAACTTTGCAGGAAGGTCGATCTCCAGGACCAGGGTTGAGCACCCCTGTTCTATGGCATCATGAAGCACCTTTATTTTTAAGAGTGTATAAAGTGGTACAACAGTATTACCAACTGATACCATTACTTTTCTGTAAGGGACGAGAGTCACTAAAAACCACTGTTGTCTTTCTTTAAATGATTTTTTATTTATTTTTATTTTTTGTTATCATACACTGCCATTCAAAAGCTTAGGATCAGTGAGATTTTAACTGTAAAGAAGTCTTTTCTTTTTTAAAAAAAATTAAAAATACAGAAAAAAACGTAATATTCTGAAATAATATTGCAATTTAAAACGGTGGTTTTCTATTTTAATATATTTTAAAATAAAATTTATTCCTGTGCTGCAAAGCTGAATTTTCAGCATCATTACTCCGGTCTTCAGTGTCACATGATCCTTCAGAAATCATTCGAATATACTGATTTGTTATTAATGTTGGAAACAGTTGTGCTGCTTAATGTTTTTCATTTTGGAACATGTGATACTTTTTTCAGGATTCTTTGATGAATAAAATGTTAAAGAACAGCATTTATTTAAAATAGAAGTATTTGGTAACAATACACTACTGTTGGGGGAATTTGGCTAAGTAAATTAGTTTTTTCTTTCTTTCTTTGAAAGAATTTTTTTTTATTCAATTGCTAAAAAGTGATGGTAAAGACTTAAATTGTTAGAAAAGGTTTCTGTTTTGAAAAAACGCTGTTCTTGTTAACTTTTTATTACGAAATATGAAAAAAGTATTACAGGTTCCAAAAAATATTAAGCAGCACAACTGTTTCCAACATTGATAATAAATTAGCATATTAGAATGATTTCTGAAAGATTATGTGACACTGCACACAAGAGTAATAATGCTGAAAGTTACGTTTTTGTTGTATAGTCGTATAATGTTGTCTTATTTATACACACAGTGTTTGTGATATACAAAGATACAAGCTCTTCATTCATGAACGAAAGTTTTCATAAAAAACAAGTTAAAATACTTTGCCAATTTCTAGTTTGGCAGCAGTTGAACATGATGCAATGCTGCCAAGAACGGGCAGAAAAGAAGTTTGAAAATTTGACTCTTGAACTGCACTGAGGAAAAAAAATGTTATAGGTGTCTTTCAAGGCATTTGGCTGATGCTTTGTGAGAGTGAAACCAGCCGTTGACTCATCAGCAGCATCTCTGCAGTCTCACAGTGTACCCTACAAACCTCTTTCGTTCCTGTAGAGCTGACAAATTAGGATTAGCTCTTCCTTTAGGCATAGTTAACTAAATTGTCCCTTGGAATTTGCTCTCTGAGCTGGACTGCCTCAGTTTTCCTGACTTATTCATAGCTTGATCATAAAAAGTGAAGGCAGATTTGCGTATAAGGCAGTTTTAATGAAAGCACTTGCCTAGACTCAGTTGTGTCTCAGCTGTCAAAGCAAATGCTCACCAGAGATGAGAAAAGGAAGCGACAGAGAGACTTCAGACAGACTACCTCAGCTCCACAGGAGCTAGACGAAGCCGATGGCCTAGCCAAATGCCTGCTTTGTGCGACAACAATGCTGGGGATTTGGATCCGTCTGAAATATGCTTTCCCTCTCTCTCTGTTTCTCTGCAAGCCCAGGTCTGTTTTTTCGCTGTCACCTCTTTGTTCATACATCTCGTGCTGTTTGTGAGATGAAGTGATAAATTCTAGGCTGTCATAACACCTTCATTTGCCCCTTCATTAGTTCTTTCCAATAAGAATAGGCCAAACAGAAGGAAGTGGAGATGGTTTCTGTCAAAATTGCTTTCTTTGTGTCAGAAATGCAGTCATGGGAGCGAGATTAAAAAATGGGCCAAGATAAAAGATTGACTAACAGCAAATTGTGAAGTGTTTTGTGAAGTGTAGTGTTCTCTTTCTCTTTCTTCATCTATAATGACATTTTCTTGACATGTAGTAGGTAAATTTGAGCTTGATTCAGTGGCGATTTGTTCAGTCATTACAGGAGGTTCTGATATTAATGCCTATATACTGTATAAACAACTCTTCTCACATTTCCAAAGCCTCAAAACGCTCACGTGTAAACCCGTATATGCCTCTGTGTTTGTTTTACTGTGGCACCAGGATTACATTTGCTGTGGTTTGGTAGCAATTTGTATGACGAAACAGAAAAATTGATGTTTGGAGGTTGGCGTAAAGCAGAAAAGATTAAAGTCAGGTTAGATGGTCAAACAAGATCTGTCATAATGTTTCTTTCTTACAAAACACAGCGGCTGCTTTTACACTTTCTCATCTCTCACTATTTACCTCTAATGTGTATACACTGGAGCGTTGTTAAGGAGGGTAGGAAGACAGGGACCGGCCTACACCTTATTGAAACGTCTCTGTGCTCCGCAGAATTAAAAATGTTTAAATGTGGTTAATGGTTCCCAGGCATAAAAAGGCCCCATAAAGTTAAAAACCAATAAAGGTCTCTCAGATGATAGCAAACTACGCCTTTTCCTCTCCTTTCATGCCTGAGGGAATTTTATGAATTATAAATGTTTTTATTTGTTGTTGTTCTGCAGCAGCATTAGGGAGATTTGGAAGTGTGTGTACGTGTAAGGGAGTGTTTGTACCATTTATTGGAGGCTGTCTTGGGCAGGAGAGACACTTGAAGTCAGATGGGCTTTGGGCTCATAGAGTGGCTCTGAACAGTGTCGGAAACCAGACAGCCACTCAAGATAGACGCTGCCGTATGAGCCTTTTTATTCTCACTCAATAAGTGGAATTCGACTCAATGAGATTCAAAAACTTCACTTTCTTACATGCGCACAGATACTGAAGGTCTTTCCTCTCATGAGCTCAAGAAAACAATCAAACTTACTTAAATTAGGGCTGCTGATAATATAAAATATTATACATTGTAATTAAATACTTGATATGTTGATTAATTAATCAAATGAGCGTTCAAATTTGATTATACTTGATCAAACTAGCATATAATTAATTAAATTAGCATTCAAATACAACATTCCTGTAGCTCAAACAGTAAAAGCTTGGTGCTAGTATGGCTAGTATTCTTTTCACTTTAATTTTTGTGGATTCCATAAAGGTTACATTTTAAATTTTAGTAATCAAACAGCATGAGTACTTAAATGAAATCATGAAACTTTTTACCAATTCATAAAAAGTTTAACAAGCATTTACTTTTTTTCTTAATTTAAACATTTATTATTGTTGTTATTATTATTATTATTATTATTATTATATACTTTTATAAGTGCTTTCTACAGTACAGTAGTAATATTTCTGTCACAATTTCAATTTAAAATGATTTTATTTTATTTTTTTGACAGGTTGCAATATGAGTCACTTTGGACAAAGGCATCTACCAAATGCATACAAGTACATTTAATCACAGTTAATCAAAAATATGTCAGAGAAAATTGAACAAATGTTTAAATGCATTACTGTAGCCAGAAATAATGTGAAATTTGGCCTTAAAAAGAATATTTTGTTTTATATCAGTGAAGCTAATCATTGGCCTACAGTCAACAGCAATCCATTTGCAGTTAAATTTGTGACCCAGGACTAGAAAACCAGTCGCAAGTAGCACAGGTATATTTGTAGCAATAGGCAAAAATATATTGTATGGGTCAAAATTATAGATTTTTCTTTTATGCCAAAAATCATTAGGATATGAGGTAAAGATCATGTTCAATATATCTCTTTTATATCAATACATCTTATATTTTTGATTGGTAATATGCATTGCTAAGAACTTAATTTGGACAACTTTAAAGGCAACTTTTTTTTTTTGCACCCTCAGATTCCAGATTTTCCAATAGTTGTATCTCGGCCTATCCTAACAAACCATACATCAATGTAAATCTTATTTATTCAGTTTTCAGATTATGTATAAATCTCAATTTATTTATTTATTTATTTTTTTAAAAAAGACCCTTATGACTGGTTTTATGGTCCTGGGTCACATTTGTCAAACTGTCTGAGGCAGACTTCGCACCCACGTTGTTTTAAGTTTAATGTAGTTTAATATTGAGTCACGTTTCTCGAGTACCCCCTGAATTCTGTGCCATTTTGTTGCCGACTATCTAGGTGAATGGAAAAATGTGTCCTTGGTGAATGGTCGCTTATTTAATGTGGTAATTGGACTCACAAATACATGAAGGTTACGCTTCAAGCTTGAATGGCTCCAATGTAGGAAAATTCTTTATAACAGAACTTACCTATGAGGAATAATTAATTACACTTTTATGGCTTTTTTTTAGTATAATAGTAATCACACTAAATTAATGCATTAGATGGACAGCACTAATTGAAATGAGACGAGGCAATAAAACTGTAAAAGAGAGGCTGAGACTGATCCTCCAAATATAACCCTATACTTATCAATCATGCAAAAGTTTGGCCATGTGCATGCTTGGGAACCTTTCTAAGATGAAAATGCACTTCAAAATATCTAACCTTTCGATTTCATTTTCTTAATTATTTCCATATTTTTCATATACCTAAGCAAGAGAAAATATGTTTATAATTATTCTTTTATCTTTAATAATAATTCTGACATCAAATTCTGATTATTATCTTGCCTGAAACAAGTGCATGAACAAGAATGAGTGTCTGCATGTAATAAATCATCTTTGCTTTTAGCGGTGTGTATTTGCATACTTGTGTGTTTTGTTTGCTTTATCTCTGTCAATCTGGTAAAAGGACTGGAGACAAAGTGTCGCGTCAGGCTGTAGGAGGGGTGCTGAAACCGGTTGTCTGTGTGTGTCTGTGTTTATAGCTGCTCTGTTATCTTTGATAGATAGAGGCTTGCAGACATCATGTCTCATCTGCCTGTGCTTTCTAGTTCTGGGGGTCTGTGTGTATGCGTGAGTATCTGTGTGTTTGTGTGTGGGACTCTTGTTAGGACTATGTAGAGTAAAGCCTGGAATTTTTCCACAAGAGGTCAAAATCAGGGCATATAAACTAGAGTGAGGCGTCTTCGTTCCGTTCCTCCGGCTGTCTATTCCCTTTTTCTTTTTCCTTATTCATCTGTTTTTTGACTTGTCTTGTTTCATCCCCATCAGCCCGTTTTTGTGTATTGTTTAACCCTTTCCTGTCTCTTTTGAAGAAGAGTGTCTCTACACAACATTATTTCAGAAAGGCTGTTTCTTCCATCTCATTTCACTGAGTAGCAGTACGTTGATGATGTTTCTCTGAGTGCTGCGATGCTTCTGATGACTTGTTGGCGGAGGTTACGATATGGTAAAAAAACGATTTTTCTTTCAAGTATAATACAGTATTTTGGTAGCTGGTATTTTGGTAATCTCACGAGATTTTTACAATTAATGGAAAAATTAATGTTTGGAAATTTAACCTAAGATAAAAAAATAAAGTAAAATTAGTGCTGGGCAACGATTAATCATGATTACTCACATCCAAAATAAAAGTTTTTGTGTACATAATACTGTATATGTGTGTGTACTGTGTATATTTATTATGTTTATATAAATACACGCACATGCATGTATGTATATATTTAAGAAAAATTTTATGTTTATATAGTAAATATATTTATAGATAATATAAATTATATGAATATAAATATGTACATGTAAATATTTTCAAAATATATACTGCATGTGTGTGTTTTTATATATACATAATAAATATACACAGTACACACACATATATTATGTACACAAAAACTTTTACTTTGGATGCGATTAATCGTTGCCCAGCACTAAAAGAAAAATATAAAACATAAAAAATGGTGAAAAAAAAAAAAGATTACATACCTAAGATTTTTGCACAGTATTGAATGTACATAAAAAAAGCAAGCAAGATGTTTACAAAATTATTACATTTATAACAACACTTTTTTTGTTTTTGTTTTTTTGTTTTTCTACAAAAGAAATGACAATTTAAAAACAGTTCTGGCCAATGTTGATAATTAGTTTCATGTTCTGGACAATATAAAAATATTATACTACTTTTGTTTTTAATAAAATACAGTAAAACGCTAATAACATCAATGAATATTTTGTTAATTTCAAATTAATGTTGTGATTCCTAAGTGAATTTAGACATCAGTTTTCCAGTGCAGAAAAATATGGGAAACTGCTGATTTTGAGGTACTGTAATAATGTAATTGCTGAAAATTGCTTTCAAGAAACGGTGCACCTAAAGAAATCAGCATTTTAAACCTGTGCTTTAGTCTACCTGATCTCATGACGAAAACATACCTGTGGGAACTACACTAAATATGTACCAATTAGTACATGTCACTGCAATAAACACTAGAAGTGGTAAAACAGCAAGCACTTCTAAATGTTTCGTACATAGTTATGACTACAGCTCCATATGTTTTGCTTTCCAGATGTAAAAAGCTTGCTTGGTAGCCCAGTCGGGAGTGGCACGGAATAGGTCTTAGGATGTGGAATCCTTGGGTACGAATTCTTTGAAAAACATGACTCACGATGAAAGAGCTGAAAGATGAGAGATCGAGAAACAAGCTAAAACAGAATGCTTGCGGTTGCGTTTTTACGTTGCATTCTCTTTTGTTTATGCTATCGAAGTAGGCTTGGGTGGAATGCAGATGGTACGTTATTTTAAAACGTCACGGAGCATTAGAGCTATAGCGCCACTCAACGGACATTTCAAGTCAGAACTGCGGTGACACGTACAAAACCAATGTTACTTAAAACGCACCGTATGTACCTGTATCTGTTCCTGGGGAAAAAATGAACGCTCTTTTAGCGCCACTCAGTGTGCATTTCCCATTGAATATATCACGAAACGTATATGGCAGTATATGACGTATATGGTCTTGCGTAAAAGTTCCCACAGGTGGCAGAAAAACACTGGTAACAAGTGGAGTGAAAGGGGTAAAATCCATGGAATAAGAGAACAAAACAATTTTTGTGGCTTTTGATGTCATATATTACTGGAATACTAAATAGACATACTATGGATGAAAAATGCTATGATTACTCTACTTTTAAAGCATACATTTGATTTAAACAATATCTCTACATAATATTCATATGCTGTTCGTAGAGTACGTGTTGTATTAGCCCTAGAGTTACAGCATGACATAATATTTAAACCCATTACTATTAACATTTTACATAACATTTATTTATTTCATCTCACAATTCTGACTTTTTCTCACAAATGCCAGTTTATATCTGCTAGTTTGGATTTTATAACTTTTTATAAAGGTTTAACTCAACAATAGTGAGTTTGTCAATTCTCAGGGGAAAAAAGCCAGAGTCGAGGGGAAAAGAGACAATGACGAGTTGTTTTTTTCTTATCAGAATTGTGAGTTTTAATCTCGGAATTGCGAGAATAAAGTCAGAATTTTATAATATAACCTTTTCTATTCTTTTATTCCATGGCTCCATAGACTGCTACTTGAAAACTTCTGCAACCAGATAAGCTCTGCCCACAAAAAAATGGCATCTCTGTTTGCAAGCACTGAATTGGTCTATTGTCACAGAAATACTGGGATGAAAGTTTATAGTTCGGATATAAACATTGATGTATATGGTAGCGATCAAAATCCCCTTTTAAAAAGTAATTGGTGCTTCAAATAATGTTTGTGTTGATTGCATTGTTTCACCACTAGTGACTCTTAAAAATGTCTTTGTCATTGAATCATTCATTCAAGAGATTCTTTCAAAAATGCTGATTCATCTAGTACTGAAACAAGTGAAGTATTTCATTAGTAATTCAAGTAAGTCATTGAATCATTCATTCACACCACCGTTTCAGAATTTAAATATTAAAAATTGATGTATTAAAGGAGAAGTCCACTTCCAGAAAAACAATTTACAGATAATGTTCTCACCCCCTTGTCATCCATGTCTTTCTTTCTTCAGTCATAAAGAAATTATGTTTTTTGAGGAAAACATTTCAGGATTTTTCTTCATATAATGGACTGATATGGTGCCCCGAGTTTGAACTTCCAAAATGCAGTTTAAATGTGGCTTCAAATGACCCCAAATTGGGATGTAAATGATCCCAGACGAAGAAGAAGGGTCTTATCTAGCGAAGCGATCGGTTATTTTCATAAAAATTATACAATTTATATACTTTTTAATGTCAAACGCTCAGAATACACAGATTTCAGGGAGAGCAAGGCAAGATGAGTGTTTGAGACTAAAAACTATTTAAATTGTATTTTTTAAATGAAAATAAATCATCATTTCGTTAGAGACCCTTGTTCCTCAGCTGGGATTGTTTACAACCGTATTTGGGATCATTTGAAGCCGCATTTAAACTGCATTTTTGAAGTTCAAACTCGGGGCACCATATCAGTCCATTATATGTAGAAAAATCCTGAAATGTTCTCCTCAAAAAACAATTTCTTTACAACTGAAGAAAGAAAGACATGGACATCTTGGATGACAAGGGGGTGAGTACATTATCTGTAAATTGTTGTTCTGGAAGTGGACTTCTCCTTTTAAATATGTTATATTTTAAATACATATATATTAAAATGTTTAATAATTTGTTCAAATTAATTAAACACTTTTAAATAGACTGCAGCAATAACATTTTGTCATACGTTATTTTGTATAGTTCAGAATCGTTATTTGTGATTCTCAATTCTCTATTCAGCTCTATTCAGCACTGGTAATCCTAAGGCCTGGCTGAAATATTGGACATATTGCATCAGTGTGGACTCTGGGAAACCAAGAGACCACCCACCGTCATATAAATGAATGGTCATGTCAGCCTTAAATGCTCTCATTCACTTATATATGTGGCAGTGTGTATTAACACTTGTGTGTGGGTGGCTTTGTGTTTAGCTTTGTTGGTTCTGAAATTATTGATAATTTTGTGCTTTTTTTGGGCATTCCTAGAGGAAGAGTTAAACTAAGCAAGAGGTGGAATAAAAAAAGAAAAATGGCCTTTTTTCAGTTTTACAGTCTGATAGAGCTTTATTGGCCAAGGGAGATCATAAACTCTGCTTTACAGGAGCTCTGAGCACTTAAATATGTAGGAGAAAATACATTACAACATCAAACAGCCAAATAGGGGAAAAAAAGAAATAGATGCACAGATTTGTTATAGCGTTTTTATATTTACATTTTTGCTAGCTAATGACACGTTGTATCCGTGAATGATGCCATACCTTCCTCTCTCTCTCCCAGCTGCCCGCTGATAATTACCCATGTCCGTAGTGGATATAGGGTCAGATCGCCTCTAGTGCAGTGTGTAGTATATTAATTAAAGCTGCCCTTTGACCTCATCCGGACCCAGTGGGGCTGCTTGAGCCTCAGGCATTGATTCAACCTGCAGATGATTGGCTATAAAGCTTCACCGATCTCACATTGCTCAGCCAAGAAGTCCCATGATAGTGAATGAATATAAAATGCAGTAAGAATCACTTTTCATTTTTCCTCATTTTCATTCCTCCCTTAACTGAATAGGTAATTTTGCATGTCATTGTGGCAGAGCCTGAAAGGACACCATGGGCCCATAATTGGATGTGATATGTGAATTGTATGGCAGGTTTTATGCGAGATACGACAGCTGGATTAAGGGGATAAGAACGACAGAATGATGGTAAGACAGAAGTGGAGGGATACCAGGACGTGTCCTTGCACCCTACTAAAGCAGTCAGATGACAACAAAGCCCTTTAATTCAGTGTGAAATTGGGTTTGAGTGTAGACGTACTGCATGTATGCAGTGGATTTTATATCCTTCATTAGAATGTACTCGCATTTTTTATCACAGCAGGGGTTTGCCATAGACTTCTGTTGTTCTTATACTGAGCTAATGATATTCTCGATCCATTTTCATTTACATTTTCATTAAGACGTTATTTAGTATATTTATTAAGCCATCTTCCTCTTGGGAGCCGTTGGCCGGTCTCCATGATGAAGGTGATTTCGGGTTTTACTATCCATGTGGGGACATTTGGCAGACAAAAGCTGACCCGCACACATGCAGACAGTCAGGAGAGATCTGTGTGGAGGCGGTTTGCACAGTTGCAGCACCGCAGGAGAGGAAATTCAATCGGCCAATCACGAAGCCAGCTGAGCCCCCACTGTGTCCTGCCGTCACCTCAGCCCCATCCCTCCCACACCCTCTTCCTTTCTCCTCTATTTCCTTTACCTGGTGATAAGGGTCATGTCACAGGCACTGGGTAACTCTGACTGTGCTGACAACGTGGACGAAAAAGAGCCGAACCAACAAAAAAAAAAAGTCTATTCAAGAGCAATCCGTCGTCCTTGAACGATAAATGAATGACAAGCTCCACAAAAGAGAGAAAACTCTCTACCTTTCTTGAATTTGACTCTTTATCTCACTCAGCCGTTTTTCCTCTACCCTCATTTTTGTTCTTGTTAAATTTGGTTTGGTGAAATGTATTTCCAACTGTGTTGTCTCTGGCTCTTGACTTTCTCTTAGCGTGACATGATTAGAGGCGTTGTATCTTCCGTGAAGTGACTTATTACAATAGGCAGCAGAGGCGCTGTTAACTTTAGTGAAATGAGACAATTTCAACTCTCGCTTCAGTTTCACTTTCCTAATTTCTTCCTGTCTTTCTGTATAGCAAAGTGGAGTGTTGTAAAACCCGAATCTGATATTAAAATGTGGTTGATACCAATACAGGCAATAATAGTTTTCATTTAATGGCTGATTTAATGGCTGAAGTACACAATATTATGACTACAAGGCCTGTTTTTTATTTCATTAATCTAAAAATAAAATGCTAAACAAATAGATATTTATTCTGAGGTTTGCTAAAGATTGCATTTAACAGTGTTGTTAAAGATTAAAATAGGGGACAATTATTTATTACCTTTTGATGTGCTTGGCTTGTATTCACCAGTCTACGTTGTTTGTTTTTTTTTAAGAGTGTTTTCGATTAATTCCTGATCAATTCTTTTAATTAGCAATAGAGAGTGAGGGTCAGTGTCAGAAACAATCTTTGTTTTGCTGTGTTAGTGCTGGTCCAGTCATTAAGTCCTGCCTGACCCTTTTGTACTGGTCTGAATTGATTTCATTATGCCCTTGTTTTCAGAGAAAGGCATGCAACATGCTTATAATGGTTTTGATGCTAGCAAGCAGTGTAGACTCAATTCTTAATTTTATTTTGGCAATTTGCATCACTAAATCATTTATACGATGTTGTTTTTTCCAGACCCGCAAAAAGACCAAATGAGCTGCTTCTATTATACTGTTGAATATTTGATGATGGAATAAAAAAAAAACAAAAATGAAAGTGTCACTGGCACATTTTCTCATTCCCTTTTCTCTAATTAGTCTTTCTACCATTTAAATTTTTAATTAAGCTATAAGATTTGAGAGGTTGCGCTGTTATAAATGATAAAAGTTATGCTTTTCAAATGCTATATGAAGGAGGTTTAATTCTAATGGAATATCATATTGAGTTTATATCAAGTGACACTGTTTGGTTGTTGTCTTAAGCCTGTCAAGAGTCCAAACACAACCGATTATAGACGATCTTATTGCATATTCTCTTCCAGGGAGTGATTAAACTGAAATGGGGGCCTTTTTGTGCCAGATTGTTGCTGTTATAATGCATTGAGGTACATTGTGGTTTGCATCCAATTGCTCTTTTCTCTTTTCATGTATTGCTTGTCGGCTGCTGGTTACCCTAGGTGTTCTGCACAGCTGTCTGCCCTCGGGAAGCAGAAAGGAGCCAGCGTGTCCTATTGGGCTTTCCGACAACCTTCTCACTGTGTTAATGCTTTTCAGATAATGTTCCTCTTCACTGGAACCTTATGAGAATGGGATGCCTCCCTGTCAGCAAGGGATATTATATGATAGCATGATAGAATAGGAGGACGAAAGGTTAAAGAATAACAAGGATTGTTTTAGACCAGTGGCGTGTGGAGGCCCCTCTCTGGTTTGTGTGTTTTTTTTTGTTTTTTTTTTCTGTATAACCCCATGTCTCAGTTCCGTTTTGAATATATTTGCAGTTATCTGTATCTTTTCATCCGTACTTTGCTGTTGCTTCTTGTCACTTTCCTGCCACTTTATAGGACCTCTGTGAAACTGCAATGACCTCGAGGGAGGTAAAAGAGATGTTGCCTTCCTCTGAAACTTTATCTGCTTATGTGGCCACTGGACAGTGTTACTTAATAAAAGTGACACTTTACACTCTATTTGATATACGTAGTTTAAACAAAACTTTTTGATTTTATGTGAGTGCTGCCAGTTGTTACTGTTATTTATTTATTTATTTATTTATTAAGACACTGCCTTCTTGAATGAAGCACTGTTGCTTAAAGGTGCAGTAACATTAATGAAAATTTCACAGACAAAACGTTCCATTGTCTGTTGTCAGTAGTGTAGCAAAATAAGGCCCTGTTTACACTAGTGCGTTTTCGTTTAAAACGGCATTTTAAAATGAAAATGATTCTCGTCTATGCTGGCGTTTTCACTGCGTTTCAGAAACGATCTTCATCTACACCACACAACCCGAAAATGCTGTCACATGGCTATTCATGCAGGTTCAACCATAGATATGTATAGGTAGATGCCCTATTATTTTGGTGGCGGACGCATCTACGTGCTTGAAGCGATTGAATGAATGGGGCATCTACCTATACATATCTGTGGGTACAACAATGAGCATGATGTTATTGTTTACATGGTCATAAAGCCACATCATCATTTTCAAATGTCTCAGTTTTGGTACATTTACACTAGAAACACAATCCCGGAGTTTTCAAACTAAAACGATGTCTGCAGCATTTTCAAAAGTCTCGGTTTTCGAGAGTCGAAAACGCTGGAGTAGTGTAAACAATAGGAGTAACTGTAGCAAAAGTTATGTGTTTTAAAATGAAAATGCATTAGTGTAAACGTAGCCTTAGAATCACAGGTCACACAGAAGTCTTTAAAGTGCCAGTGAAATCAAAATTGAAGTTTTTTGGCTTTTACTATGAATATGTTAGCCTTAAAGGAGAAGTTCACTTCCAGAACAAAAATTTACAGATAATTTACTCACCCCCTTGTCATGCAAGATGTTTGTGTCTTTCTTTCTTCAGTCGATAAGAAATAGTTTTTTAAGGAAAAAAATTCAGGAATTATCTCCATATAATGGACTTCTATTGTGCCCCCAAGTTTGAACTTCCAAAATGCAGTTTAAATGCAGCTTCAAATGGCTCTAAATTATCCCAGCAGAGAAAGAAGGGTCTTATATAGCAAAACGATCAGTCATTTTCAAAACAAATTGACGATTTATATACTTTTTAACTCAAATGCTCGTCTTGTCTGAGTCTGAGTGAATTTTTCTGGGTCAGTGCAGTCAAGAGAGTTAGGTTATGTTAAAAAAACTCCCATCTCGTTTTCTTCCCCAACTTCAAAATCGTTCTACATCACCGCAGAAGTACCGACCCAGCGTTTACAAAGTGAACATGCTAAGAAGATCAAATGAGAAGAAAAAGAATTTTCGACATACCCTAACTGTATTGACCCGGATTATACAGACTACGCATGTGCATAACAGAGTCAAGACATAACAAGCATTTGAGGTTAAAAAGTATATAAATTGTCAATTTGTTTCGAAAATGACCAATCATTTCGCTAGGTTAGCCCTTCTTCCTCAGCCGGGATTGTTTAGAGCCCTTTGAAGCTGCATTTAAACTGCATTTTGGAAGTTCAAACTTCCTGAAAATTCCTGAAATGTTTTCCTCAAGAAACATAATTTCTCACTGACTGAAGAAAGAAAGACATGAACATCTTGGATGACAAAGGGGTGAGTAAATTATCTTTAAATTTTTGTTCTGGAAGTGGACTTCTCCTTCAAGGTTATCTATAAGCTAGTGTGCTCCAAAACGATGACAAAATGTGCATTTTGAAGATATAAACACTCAGAACTTACAGCCTTTAACTTCCGCCAATATGGATCAACGATTTTGATGACATCACTGTGCACTTCAGCTCCTTATCAAACATCTGTCCAATCTAATGCTCTCTAGAATCTGCTACACTATAAATAGACGCGGAAGCTG
The DNA here is from genome assembly GCA_036247105.1 of Cirrhinus mrigala. NCBI lineage: Eukaryota > Metazoa > Chordata > Actinopteri > Cypriniformes > Cyprinidae > Cirrhinus > Cirrhinus mrigala. The sequence continues at coordinate 34,734,035 of CM070013.1, read as the reverse complement.
TGATTGAAATCAGTTCACAGAATTAGCATTTTCTGGACGTTGAATGACACATAGTGCACTATATAGGGAATAGGGAAAGATTTAGATATTGTAAATATGTTTTTCAGTGGGGTGAAAGAAGTCTGGTTTCGCACTCTTGTCACGTGAACCGCCACAGCGCACACACAGTCTGCTCCAGTCCAGAGACATGATGGCAATGAGCACATAGAATAATGCTGCATGTTTCAAAGCACTTCAGTGGACCTTTAAAAAAGAAAGAAAGAAAAAAAACAATCAGCTTTATGTTGATAAATGCGACAAACACAAGAAACCATGGGGAAACTGTACGAGGAAATCCTTCGCCTTCATGTGAATAACCTGAAAGTTTGGATTCAAAGATTTCACCTGAGAAAATTCACCAAGAATGAAAAATCGTTCAATGCTCGGTTGGCTTTGTCTTCTGAAAATCTGTTTGTGTTTGTAAGTGAGTGCCGTTTTTGCTCTTGCATTCAATCTTTGGCCAATATAGGTGACCACTAAAATACACAATTGCAACCAGTGACCTTTCTTTCTGTTGCTCCATCTCTCTGTCTCTGTCTTTCCCTCAAGCACACTTAGTATTTCGCTGTCCACTCTACTGGCCTTCTCACCTGTGTGAGTCACTGCAGCACTCTTTCAATTTTCAGTTCACTTTCTCCTCTGATGGACTCCAGCTGTGAGGGTTCATCAAAACTGACAATCAACACTCCTCTGCGCCTCCTGTTCACTTTCTTTTCTTATTTACTACTACTACTCCTGGCAAAGCTTTGTCAACTATGACCACAACCATAAAATGAACCTCCCACAATGCCTTTTTATAGTCAGAGGAGTACCCAGGTGCACCCAGACCATTAAGGAATGATGTTTTGAAAAATAAATCTCCTTAAAAGTTTAGAGAATTGAATTGACATCTTGAAATATGTACATTTTAGGTACTAGCTAATATGAAACCTTGTATATTCGTGTTATTGGGTAGTGGTAATGTGAGCACAATCTAACCATATTTACAGTCTTTCAGATTTCATAGTATGTCTGTTTGACCTAAATATTGCACTAAATGATCACAGGCTATTAGATGTTAAATATTAAGCTGTGTAGAGTAGAATTTGGGGCCAATGGGAAGTGTGAAGCTTCCTGTTTGAAGTTGCAAAAAATAGACCAATAACAGACAAAATTTCCTGTCGCGGCTGGGACAAAATCAGATTTACATGGAAGAGATAACTTTTATTGCTTGACGCTTTATCACTTCACGGCCGGTTAGGAGACAGTGTTATGGCAGTATCATAGTACTTATAAGTGAATAAGCAGCTCTCAGCTTGTATTGATAGTCTCGAAAAGCTTCATCCCTTGCGATTAGAAATATGACCAGATCAGGACTTCACACTGTAATTTCTCCTAAATATCGCTTATTATTGTTTCTGTCACTTTCAAGTTCACTGTTTCTATCAAGATTAAAGACATTGATAGCATGTAACCCATTTTAACTGTATTTTTTTTTTTGTTTTTCCAAGAAATATGACTCATTCCTGCTATGCAGTACATGAATTCTGTAACTATTAAAAATGAAATATGTTTGTGAGTAGTCAGGCGCTTAGATGTACTTATTATAACCTAATTATTTTCATAAGAAAATTAGACGATTAACAGGGAGTCTAACTGGAAAGTTAGTCATTGCTTAGTTTTTAATAATTAATATAACTACTTCATTCAATGATTTAATAATTAATCATTTTTTTTAAGCGATGAGTTATTGAAGACCGAAAAAAACTGCCAATTTAAAAAATATTGTGATGAAAAAGCACTGAATAATTTTATTCCATCTTCCAAAACTCTTATGGACTTTTATAGTAAGACATAAATGATAATATAAATGATAAAGAAATAAGAAATAAAAGGGTGCTAGTAGAAATCACCCACACAATGAGTGGTTCACAAATCTCAGTAATGCTTTTATGTACTTTTTGTAACAACAAAAGGAGATGTATAATTGTGTAATTTGCATTATTGTGCAGTTGTCACCCTCATCATTGAAGGCACGTTTTATTCAATTGTATGATTTTTCTCCTTATCCAATCTAAACAATATTGGATCTTCTGTGTAGGAAGTTGTTGTTGTCATGGTTACATTGAACAAAAACACAATTTTTATCACCACTCAGTCAAAAAAAAGATGCATTTTGTAAAACCTAACTCTATTTTCCAAATGGGACTTAAACCTATAACAATGTGGTGTAACTGGCCAATTCTCAGGGATTACGGAGACTTGGCGACACGGCATCTCAGGCCTATCATTAGCCAGGCGTTCAACAGAGACGTGTCTGTCAGCCGCATGCTCTCTGCTCTCTGTCAATACCCGCACTTAACGGTGAAAACAGATGTTCTTCTTCCATTCCTCCTCCCACGTTGAGTGTCACCTGCGTCTTAACAAGCTGTTTGTCGCTAGTGCTGCAGGGGGCTGGGTGGGATATTCTGGTGTCTGTATTCATTAGCTGCCTCTGAGTCTTGTTCACACCTGGATTCCTTAGTCACCACTGTTTCTTCCTGCGACAAACAAGAGAAGAGAAGCGAAGCCTCAGCTCAGGGAACGACAGGGCTTCTTGGCTAATTTCAGTCTTGGCAATCTCAATATAAAAGTGATTGGCAAAGATTGCCAACATAGAAGAGACCTCAAGTTCGTCCAAGCCTGAGATTACTTGGAATTAACACCCTAAATACAGTTACAGCTGCCTACTCACTGGCTATGATTGGGTGTGTGTGTACTTAAAGATTATGTATTATTAAAATAAATGATTATTTCTTTAGTATTTGAGTTTTTTTTTTTTTTTTTTTTTTAAATTAAAAGTAATAGGTTATTTGTGTGAATACACCACCATTCAGAAGTTTATGGTAACATTTTTTATGTTTTTGATAAGAAAAAAAAGCCAAGGCTGCATTTATTTTATTCAAAAATAAAGTAAAAACAGTATGAAACAGTAATATATACACACTACCAATCAAAAGTGTTTGGACAGTAAAGTTTAGTAATGTTTTTTAAAGAAGTCTCTTCTGCTTACCAAGCCTGCATTTATTCAAAGTACAGCAAAGACATTACATTTTTGAAACATTTTTATTATTTAGAACTGTTTTATATTTGAATATATTTTAAAAATGTATTTTTTTCCTGTGATTTCAAAGCTGAATTTTTAGCATCTTTACTCCAGTCACATGATGCTTCAGAAATCATTCTAATATTCTGATTTTCTGCTCAGAAGACATTTATTATTATTAGTAGTAGTAGTAGTAGTAGTAGTATGTTGAAAACAGCCAAGTAGATTTTTTTTATGGTTTCTTTGATGAATAAAAAGTTCCGAAGAACAGCATTTTTCTGGAATAGAAATCTATTATAACATTATAAATGTCTTTATCATCACTTTTGATCAATGTGAAGCATCCTAAATAAAAGTTATACCAAAAAAAAATAATACTGACTCCAAGGTTTTGAATGGTATAGTGTATAATGTTACAAAAGCTTTTATTTCAGATAAATGCTGATATTCTGATCTTCCTATTCATCAAATAATCCTGAAGAAAATGTACGCAACTATTTTAAATGTTAATAATAACAAAAAAAAATCTTCTTGAGCAGGAAATCAGCATATCACGTGACACTGAAGACTGGAGTAATGATGCTGAAAATTTAGCTTTGATCACAGGAATAAATTACATACATATTTTTTAATATATATACATACAATATAATATTTTGAAATGTTATTACATAAATAAATAACTGTTTTATATTTGAACATCCCTGTGATGAAGCTGAATTTTCAGCGGTCATTACTTCAGTGTTCTAAATCATTCTAAATCATTCTAACATGATTAAAAACATGGTTATGTAAAAATGACTATACTTCTTGCTTAAAATGAACCCTAAATAAGTTGGAAAAAGTACAATAAATGAACATTTATTAAAAAGTTTCCTTTTGATTTTTGCTGATGCTTCTAGTAATTATGTGTCAGATTTTTTATTTACAACCTAATTTGGGTACATTTTAAGCCGGCCCATATATTAATTTTCAATCAATAGTTAAGTTAAATTAAACTACAAAGAAGGTTAGGTTAAACATTTAACACAACCACTTGGTGAAAAACTCCAGTCGCATTGTGTAACTTAAGGTTAAATATATATATATATATATATATATATATATATATATATATATATATATGTATATGTGTTTTTTGTTTTTTTTTTCTTTTTTTGTCATTATCTATTATTTTCTGGAAGACTGAAAACCTTTTCATGCCTTTTCACAGCTAATACTTAACAGTTCAGCATATTGCTATACAATCCAGTTGAAAATACCTATTCATCATACAGCAGAAGGCTCTTAGCAGCTCTTATATTAAATTGTTACTTTATAGCTTTAACTTTGCGCTTGATTTGTATCTGTTGCCTCCTGCTGAACAACAGTAATCATGATCCGCTACATCCAGTCATATACAAGTCACAGTGCTATGAACATCTGCCATCAAGTTTATTAAAACATAAATTCAGATTTGAGCATAGTGACCTCCCCAGTGTATTCTGGGGAATTAAAGGTGACCGATTCCTGTTGACCACTTGTAAAAATGACATTAAAACACCACCATCATAAAGGAGTTTTTGAGTCTTTACCTCTATTTTTAAACTCTCCTTCTGTCTGAAGGATTCAACTGTTAAACACTGCTATCCGAAGAGGCTCAGCTGACACTTAAAGTCTTGATTTTCAAGCTGTTGTGATTTGTTTTGATCTTTCATTATGCCGTTCCATCAAGGTCCTCTCCAAAACTGCTTTTTTCATCGTTTCATATCCTCCTTCAACTGTTCTTGTTCTCCCTTTTATCTTTATTTCTCCATTCACTCTTCTGACAAGGGCTTTTGAAGCTGGGTCATGAGAGCACATAATAATGGCATTATGATTCACTGATCTTCTAGTGGAGCAAATGGCCCCTCCTTCCCAGAGCGAGCCACTTTTTAAAACCAACAGCGCCGACGACGATTAGCCTGGCTCTGTCCTGGCTAATGAGCTCCTTGTTAAAGTTTAATGTCTGTGTTCCACTGCAGTCAAGAATTTTAAGCGCCGGCTCCGGCTCTCTTCTGGGGAAGTGTGCCACGTTGGGGTGTTGTTCCAGAGCGTGCTGATGATGCTGTTAGTTTTGCACTTACAACCATGTCCCAGTTCTTTGGCCTGAGGGCCAGAGCTCAGAGTATTATTATGAATGCTTAGAAGCCAAGAAACTTTTCATCTCAAACTGTGTGTTTAGCACATTATGCCTCTATGGCTTATTATAAGTCAGCGGTTCTTCTTTGTTTTGCTTTTAAATTGAGGGTTTGTAAAGGCTTACAAGATTGCACATGTGGGTAAGATTTCTCAGTCTGATGTTTTGGGATGGCTCACCCAAAAATTCAAATCCTGTCCTAATTCAATCTCTCTATAATGTTTGTTCCAAACCTGTATGAATTTCTTTCCTCTGGGGAAAACAAAAATTATATTTTGAAGACTCCTTCAGCTGTTTGCTTAATTAATGGGTCTAAACAATATTGCATCATGACTTTCATTTAATGCAAACCAAACTCTTTTTATTAGTGAACTTTCCCTGCTACTCTCGTGTTTAATCTCTCTCATTCTGCACAAAACGAGGCTTGAGCTATTTAGTGCGGAAATAATGTTTGCAGTCAGAGTGGATTTTAATTTAGGCCATTATGACATTTGAAGCAGCCGCTGGGTAGAAATATGTCATATAGAACTTCAGTGTTTATTTAACTCTCACTTACTCAAGTTCAGTGAAATTTTACAGTTGAATGTCCGGTAAAAAAGTATATTCTCATGGAAGGGTGAATCAATGAATAATCTATCATCCAACTAGCAATCGCCATTCTTCTAAATGAATAAAATATGTGCCCTTTTTCTTGTCTCTCAGTGATCATGCAGGATTGAGGAAATGCCAAGAATCCTGTTGGTGAACCTGGTCTGAAGGTCTACATGATCTTTTGGATGTGAAGTTCCACAAAAGTTGTAGAGCAAAAAAAGATCAAAGAAGACTGGGAGACGAGCGAGGAAGTGAACGAAGGAAGGAAGGAGTTGGTTGGACTGGGTGAAGGGGGAAACCGAAGGGCTGGATGCGAGCCTCCATTCATTCTAGAAGTTCCCAGGTTCCTCAGAGATGGCCTCCAACTTCAATGACATTGTCAAGCAGGGCTATGTCCGCATGCGGAGCAGGAAACTGGGGGTGAGTAGTAATTAGTAGCTTTTAGTGCACTTGATGGGCGGCTTGGTCTTATGCTGGTTAACTTTTATTATCATTGAGACTTCAGTTCCAGGATTATCATGGTTTTGGGTTTTAATTTGTTTTTGTTTTTTTCCATTTAATTTTCTTTTTATTAGATTTCAGTTGGTTGATTTTGTTAAAATTATCAATTTAATTCATTTATTTTAGAGTTTTCCTTTTTAAGGTTATTTTGTTTTATATTTTATTCTAGTTTAGGTTATTTTATTCTTTTAGTGCACTAAAGAAAAAATGGTGTAGAATTTACTTGTAAATTTCACAAATAATTACAAAGAAATGACAAGCAACACATTGAATTAATTATGGAATTCTGAAGTAGAAACACTGATCTGGTGTTTTGTCTTGTAAAACGTAACCAAATAATCAGTTTTATTCACAACTTCTATTTTTTCTCAAGGATACCATTCAAATTGAAGTGCCCAGAAACTTTTCATTATAGCCTGAATCTTATGGCCTTTAGTAAAGGATTAGTTAATTTCCAAAATAAAATTAAGGTCAAATTAAGAAATTAAGGTTTTAGTACATGGTCTAAAATACTAATTAAAGGATTAAAGTTCTTTTCAGCTGAAGAAAGAAAGACATAAACATCTTGAATGACATTGGGATGAGTAAATTATCGGAAATGTTCATTCTGGAAGTGAACTAATCCTTTAATTAGTTTTTTAGACCATGTACTAAAATGTATTTTAGTTTAGTTTTTCACAAAATCACATTTATTTATTTTTTTTTGGTTTCCATTAATGGTTACTGTTACTGGAGCCAAACAACTCTATCAGTTTGTGTTGGTTAGCATTTACATTAATGGACTGGCAAGATAAATGACAGCATTGCTGTATGCGGTATCAGAACATCCAAGTATTCTTCATGTTATTTAACATCCAGATCAGACTAGACGTCTTACACAACATATTGCCTCCGTTTTACTGGATAATTGTATGTTTTTGAAGAGATTGAGCAAATTGTTCCCTTGGAAGAGGCTCCTGAAGCAATAATGGTTCAGGACGTTGGGGGACTACATTCATACTACTAATTTAACCTCATCTCTGGCCCAGAGACCTCATTACAGCTTTACAATCTTCCTCTGACAGGAGTTTCAGTCTCACAGGGTCTGAGAGCATCTCCTCTGCTGTCCCAGTTAGTCATACTTAAATGGGGGGTTTTGCCTTTGTGAAAAAAAAACAATCTCATTCTTTTCTTTGTTTTCGTTTTGTCATTATACTTGTCATTTTTCATTAGCATGTTTGTCTTTGCTTTATTTGCATTACAATCACTTTCCATTACGCGTTTTCCTGCTCCGCATATGCTTTTATGATTACAAGCATATGCTTTTAAACTATTTCAATGCTGAAATCAATGTGGATCAGCCGGCCGCATTGATGTTTCAAAACGTCTAAGAAGTTCCAGCATTACCGTGTCTAGTGACTTTCTGAGTGCCTCTCGAGCTCATGCACAGGTCGATGGCTGAATTATGCAGTCAGCAGGATTGTGGTTACCGTGGCAGCAGCAGGGTTGTGACACATGGTCCCCCTGGGGAACGCAGTGCTAAATAATCTAAGAGGAGTTTATATTTTCTCACGTTTTCCTTCTTTTTTTGTTACCCTTTATTTCTCCTCTTCCTTCATTCTCTCATTTGTCTTTCCTCTTGATCCTTCTACACATCTTGTGTCAGTATGTGTGCTTGTCTTTGTCTCTCGATTTTGCTCTCCTGTGCTGTGCAAACTCAAAACGGGCACCGTTCCTTCGTCATTGTTTAACAAATGGCTTCCCTAATTGTAAGTCAGTTTTCTTCGTCTATTTAATATTATGCTAGTGCACGTAATGCAAGCACAATATCGTAAATCCCTGCTTATGCACAGCTAATACTATTTACATCCATGCTGCTGCCTCCGCTCTGATTTGGCAGCAGCAGTGAGTGCGTGGCGGCATTTGCATTTGTGTCTGAACTGTGACAAAGCCCTATCCTTCTCTCTCTCTTTCTTTCTTTCTCTCTCTCTCTCTTGCTTTTTTCTGGCTGTAGGGAAACTAGCCTCCAGCGATTGGAGGAAAGATTGTGTTCAACCTAATCCATTTTCATTGGCTAAAAGCTCCCACATTACAGTATTGTCACTGTATTGTCCATCTGAGAATTGTATTGACTGCGGGTGGTAAATATCTTGTAGGACTTTGACCACCCAGGTTTATTTATTCGTTGCTGTGTTTGTTAAAGAAGGGGTTTGGTCAGTGAGTTCTTAGTCATATTTGACTTTGGTTGTAGCTTTTCTGTCAGACCTGGAACTTACTGACTGATGCTTCTAGATTCTGTATACACAAGCATTAAAGGGATAGTTCACATGAAAATAAAAACTACCCCATGATTTACTCACTTTCAAGCCATCCTAGGTGTATATGACTTTCAGACGAATACAATCAGAGTTATGTTAAAAAAAAAATGTCCTGGCTCTTCCAAGCTTTTAAATGGCAGTAATTTATTGAGATTTTGAAGCAGAATAAAGTGCATAAATGCATCATAAAAAGTACTCCACATAGTTTCGGGGGGTTAATAAAGGCCTTCTGAGGTGAATCGATGCTTTTGTGTAAGAAAAATGTCCATATTTAAAACTTTATAAATGTAATCTCTAGCTTCCGCTAGCTGTTGTGCGCGCGTTCAGAGTGGCATTCCAATGGATAATGTAGGACGTAGGCAAATGCTTCAAACGCGGAAGCGCGGTGGAGAGAGAGTGGAAGAAAAAACACTGGTCACGAATTAGACATACAAAACGAGGATTTGTAAAGAAAAATGTTGGAGGAGTTTGATCTAAGTTAAGAGGAGGCTTGTTTTCCTTTGCTGTGAACAAGACTTCGTTTTCAAAAGACTAGCATATTTTCACCAGAGTTTATGCTCACCCTTCATCCTACATCATCCGCTGAAATGCCACTTTGTCATGAACGTGCATACGACAGAAGCTAGATATTACGGTTTATAAAGTTGTAAATATGGATATCGATTCACTTCAGAAGGTCTTTATTAACTCCCCAGAGCTGTGTGGAGTACTTTTATGATGGATGGATGCACTTTATTTTGCTTCAAAATTACACAGCTTGGAAGAGCCAGGACATTTTTCATGTGACTCCGATTGTATTCGTCTGAAAGAAAAAAGTGAGGTTGAGGGTGAGTAAATCAATGGGTAATTTTCATTTTTGGGTGAACGATCCCTTAATGTATTTCTGAAGCTTAATGTATTTCTGTCATTAATGTATTTCTGAAGCTATGTGACTTTATAGCTTTGTATAGTTTGACAGAAATATTAAGCAGCACAACTGTCTTCAACACTGCTAATAATAAGAAATGGTTCTGCAGCATGTTCTCACTCCCAACTCGTCATATATCGACACTTGGTCAGGACCCCTTGGCATCGCTTTTTGACGCTCAAGGTACCCCTTTAGCATAATTTTTCGATGCACGGGGAATCCCTTTACCATCACTTTTCGACGTGCAGCGTCCTCCATTGTTTTCAGTTGTTTGTCTTAATTTAACGGCTTGCATTGGATTACCTAACCCCACCCCTACCCTAAACCTACCCACTTCTTAACAATATAAAACACATGACATGCAAATAAAAGTACAGTCACAGGTATTTATTGCAAAAACTGACCATAAACAAGCAGTATAAAAGCATTACAAACAAGTCCTATTGCATTCTGAGTCTTCTGAACACATACGATATCTTTATGCGAAGAAGAGAGTAAAAACTTAAGGTTTTAATCGCTGAAAATGATCCCGCTCCATTAAAGCGCTCATATCTCATTCAAAAAGATACTCCCGAACATTAACATGACGCAATCGGTCACAAGACACACAAGAGCCAATAGCATTTCACAACCAAAGCTGAAGTGATGCTTCTTCTGGGGGCTTTTTTGAATTTGTGCACCAGTGTTGCCAAGTCCGCGGTTTTCCCGTGGAATTTGGCTACTTTAACACTGTTGCCGCGGGTTGTTTTTGATGTCCGCGGGTTGAATCGACCTCAATAACTTCATATTTAGCCCCGAAATGTGAATTTACAAGAGGAACCCCGACAAAAAAAACCTTGTCTTTAACCCCCCAGAATGCGATTTTAAAGGGGGACCTCCCCTCGAAACGCAGTTTCGGGCTAGTTTTGAGTGGCAGGTGGGCGAGTTTTGTTGTGAAAACCTGGCAACCCTGTTGCACACAGACTGCCGCACACCGGATGAGCTTTACAGTGGACAGAGACGGCGATCGTATCTATTCCTCTCACAAATCAGATTTATTTAGCCCCAGATCAGCATATTATAATGATTTCTGAAGGATCATGTGACACTGAAGACTGGAGTAATGGCTGATGAAAATTAGGCTTTGCAATCATAGGAATAAATTACATTTTAAATATGTTAAAATAAAAGCAATTATTCAAAATTGTAATAATATGTGTTTTTTTTTTTTTTTTTTATCAAATGAATACAACCTTTTTTTGTTAGCGGCCATAGCAGAATTAATAATCATATTCTATAGATATTACTGTAGCTCAAACAGTAGAACGTGGTGCTAACAAAGCCAAAGTCTTGAGTATGATTCACAATTTCTAAAATGTATACCTTTTGGATAAAAGCATGTGTCAAATGCGTACATGAAAATGTAATAATCGGCTTATTGGATAGAATTGTGATGTTGTTGCATCGCGGTCAATTGTATGTTGTGGTGCCACCTGCTTTCTTTGCCTTCATACATGTTGCCATCATGCAGCTGGGCGAGTCTCGTCAGCCTTTCGTCACACCGTTCCGGACCACTGTCTCGATGTCCCTTCCCCCTCCCTTCCTCTTTACGATCTCTTCTTCACCTTCCTCGCCAAGCTCCCTGTGCACCTCTAGGGATGCTAATTAGCCAGACTGTATGCCTCTCTATCTCTCTCTCCCTTTCTCACTGTCTATCTCTGCGGTCCACTTAGGGACCAAGAGCCCCAATCAGACTAATCAGAGCGCTGTTTAGCATTCTGCTCGGGTTCCGGCAGCCCCGTACCGCCGGCCTCGCTGCCATGCTGGAATTACCCTAATTGCTCCTCAGCCACTGCCAGCCCTTTTGAGTGCATTTGCAACCGTAAGCGGCCCAACACCAGGCATCACAATTATGAAACAACCCCAGACATTAGACGGGGAGGGTGTTGGTCGATGCAGACAATAAAGGCCAAAAATCGAATGGACATACATTGCAATACCATGTTTGCTATGCGCCGCTGAGGGATAAAGCAGAGAGCTGAAGCTACTGTGATGCAGTAGTTCTGTGACGCAAACAGACAGGACCTGAATTTTAGAATAGTTTCAGAAAATCCCCAACAGGTTTCAGTGGACACAGTCAGTAAGCTGCCATTTTAAATTTAGTCTAGCCTGAGAGGAAGTGGTTTAATTTTAGCTTGGTGCATAGCAACTGTTGTTACAATGCTGTCATTATTCCTTTGACCATCCTAGGATGCCAAGCTGAGTTCTGTCAGATCTCAGAGGAAGAGCAGATGAGAGATGAACAGCTGACAAAAATGCAGAAATGGATTCATACCAGGGGCAAACAGACTCATTATAGGCTTATTATCCTGTGAAATGTTGGCACATTCTGCCTCTGTTTTATCTCCTCTTTCTTTATCTACCAATAACTAAAGCTTTTCACTGCTTCTGTTTAAACTCTGATTTTTCCCTGTGCCTCCATAAGCTGTTATTGTTTCCTGCCTTCTCTTCCTCCTTCCTCTTCTTTTATATTGAGCTGCAGAAAGCACTCAAGATGAGTGTTGTGGATTCCTCCATGCATTATTCCCCCATGTTTGTAACACATTTGCTTTGACTGCCTTGATGATTTATTCTCCATGGAGAGGTTTGAGGTTTACAGCGTCAATACACTCTAAAAATGCCGGGTTCAGCTTGCTGGGTCATTTAATTGGGTTGTTTTTAATATTTTTACCCATGTGCTGGGTAGTTTTTCTGCACTCTAAAAAATGATGGGTTCAGCTTGTTGGGTTATTTTATTGGGTTATTTTAATATTATTTTACCCCGGTGCTGGATGTTTTTTCTGTAACTAAGCTGCTGGGTCATTTTTAATGGGTTATTTAATATATATGTATATATATATATATATATATATATATATATAATATATATTTTCTGCCCAACCGCTTAGTTGAGCCTGTCTGAGTTACATTTAAAGCAGACTTTTTGCTTCTTTTGCTTCCTCTACAGGAGAGAGCGGTTCACAGTGCTGCAGTTTGTATGCATTTTATTTAATTTATTACTGTGCTGTAAATTATATTATTTTACGCAACGCAACATACAAGGACGAGATGTCAGTTAGCTGCATCATCAGCGGCCGTTTTCATGATGGAAACGCCTTTTGCCTTGCATAACAAACTGATTTTATTTGTTATAATACTGAATTTAATTTAATTTGATGTTAAAATATGTTCTGTAATCTCAGTTCTGTTTATTTATGGGCAGGTTATGGAGTCAGTCACGGCATCTTTCAGCTACGAGTGAAACGCGAAGCATTGGTCTGAGATTCATATTCCCCCGGCAAACAGCAGTCCATCACTCGCTCAGATTTCGCTGACACACCAGCACGAGAATTGGCGCTATTTTGGATAAAAGTGATTACAGAGAACGGTTGAATACACTTTAAATAAAATGCTACTTTTGAATGTTCCGTTTTTATTTTGAAAATGCCTAAATACAATATGTAATATTGTAATATTGTAAACTGCTGTATTCATCCAGATAAATTCAATGTCTTATTTTTTTTTATCCTTGCTTAATAAAAAAAGTTCATCTTTTGATTATAGCTGTTGCCTCTGCACTCTAAGAAATGCTGGGTTAAAAAACATCCCAACTTGTGTTATTTGACAACCCAGCGCTGGGTAAATATTGAACAGAACACATGCTGAGTTATTCTGACCCAGCTGGTTGGGTAAATGTTTTTACCAAACATGCTGGGTTATTTTATATCAGTAAACTATTGTTTTTTAAAATTATTATATTGCTGGCTTAAAATTGACTGGAACACACACAGAATTACTAGAGGCAACAGCAATACTCAGAAGATTAACATTTATTATTAAGCAAGAACATGGACAAAACACAAGACAAACTGAATTTATTTGGGTGAATACAGCATAGTTCACAATATTACATACATTTAAACTCATTTTACAAGCTTTTTAGACATAAAAAAATGTAACATTTAAAAGTAGCATTTTAATTTTAGTGTATTAAACCGTTCTGCTTTTTACCAAAATAGCGCTAATTCTTGTGCCAGTGTGTTGCTGAAATCTGAGCCGGTAAAGGGCTGCTGTTTGTTGGGGAAAGTACGAACCTCAAACTGCGGCCTCCTGTTTCAGTCGTAGCCGAAAGATGCTGTAAATGACTTCATAACCTGCCCATAAATTAACAGTACTGACATTAGAGAACATATTTTAAAACCTTTATTTTGCTGAGAACTGCTCTCTCCTGTAGAGGACTCAAAAAGCCTGTGCTCTGACTGTAACTCAGCAGCTGGGTTGTTTCGTCAGAGACAGGCTTAACCCAGCGGTTGGGTAGAAAAAATAACCTGGTGTTTAAAATGACCCAGCAGCTTAGTTACAGAAAAACTACCCAGAACCTGGGTAAAAAAAATATAAAAAATAACCCAATAAAATAAGCCAACAAGTTGAACAACCCAATAAAATGACCCAACAGGCTGAACCCAGCATTTGGGTTAAAAAAAAAAATACCCTAGCATTTTTTAGAGTGTGTAATTGTGTGATATTTAATTTCCAGCCCATTTTAAGCCAGCAGTATAATAATTTTTAAACAATAGTTGACATAAATAAAACAACCCAGCATTTTGGGTAAAAACATTTAACCCAACCAGCTGAGTCAAAATAACCCACCGTGTGTTCTGTCCAATATTTACCCAGCGCTAGGTTGCCAAATAACCCAAGTTGGGTTGTTTTTAATCCAGCATTTTTTTTTAGTGTATGAAGGTACAGTAACTGCCTGTTTTTATTCAGAGTATATAGTGTGAGAAGTTTGACCCTGAAACAAAATTTGCATGGTTAACATGGTTTCTGCCAAAAAAGCCATACCCATAACATCACACAGTTATTGTAGTTATGTTGATATGCTTATGAGTGTGATTTATTGCTTTCATACAGCAGCTAAAAGCAATAAATTTATGTCAGTTACTGTCTTGTTAGTATTTGCTCTGACAGTGGATCCAAAATTAATAGATCCAAAATAAGCCAAAGCAGGACTGGAATTGAATTTGCAACAAACAAGTACAGTCATACAAACTGCATATAAACTGCATTTAAGACTGCATTTATTTGATCAAAAATACAGTAAAGCAGTAAAATTGTGAAATAATATAATTTAAAGTCATTGTATTCTACTTTACAATGTCATTCATTTCTGTGATGTCAAAGCTGATTTTTCAGCAGCCATTTTAATATGCTGATTTGGTTCCTCAAGAAACATTTCTTCTTATTATAATAAATGTCGAAAACAGTTGTGCTACTTAACATTTTTGTGGAAACCATGATCATTTTTTTCAGGACTCTATGAAGAGAGTTCAAAGGAACAGCAGTCTTTACTGTCATTTTTGATGATTCTTTAGAAATCGTTCTAATATGCTGATTTACTGCTCAAGAACATTTCTTCTTCTGATTATAACAGTTGTGCTGCTTAACCCTTTAACTGTCACTCCCTGTCTTGAACATAGACATGAAAATGCACTATCCAGAGTTATTTTTATCATTTTTTTATTTAATTCATGAATGAAAACATTTTGATAGGTAAAAACGCAACAAAGAAAGTATTTTTGTGACAAAGATCAAAACTCCTGTTATGATGTAGATTTTTGAGGTGCACTCTTGTCATAAATCAATCTATTACTTTTCTTACATAATTTGTAACACAAAAGAGTGGTAAAATATCTATTTAGGAGTCTTAGACCTTCCCAACGATATATAATCATGATTAGATTAGGATTTATTTGTAAAATGATGAAGTAAACTTAGGCGTCCCACAGAGTGGACAGTGACAGTTAAAGGGTTAATATTTTTGTGGAAACAGTGATATATTTTCCGTTCTTCCTATGACCTCCATATTCATAATTTTAATGCATCCTTGCAGAATGAATGTATTAATTTATGAAAACATTCTCTTTGAACGGTGGTGTAGGATCTCCTTCAAACTGTTCACTTTCTTTGATTTTAATTTCTTTTGGATGACTCTGGAGGCTAATACCAAGTTAAATGTTGTAAATTGAACTGTAGAAACTATAGTATTTCAATAGAAATTATGGTTACCACAGTACTACTTTAGAAAGGGAGCAACACCAGGATGGGTCGTATTTGGTTTGTGTGTTTACATTCATCTGCGGTTGTGTATTAAAGTTGCTCAGACAGATATACAAACAGTAAAGCAGCAGTGAGAAAGGGCACGTCTCACCCACACAAACACACACACTCAGTCGCTCTCTGCCGATGCTGTTGCACAGTCTGTTTACAGAGGATTAGTGGAACCTCAGGGGACAATATGATGCAAACAAGGGATCAATCTTTTACCTGCTGTGAATGGAAAAGCATGCAGCTAACTTTCTCCATTTCTCCATAAGAGGGGTCCAAGCATTCGAGTGGCAACGACATTAAGGTCAGCTTAGATGATAAAAACAAAAGCTCATCAGCTCAGTTCGGTTTCCTATCAATCATCTCGGCAGGACACTGAACACGCCGCAAGTTGCGTGAAACTTTCAAAGGTGAGATTTTATCTTTGGACTCCTTTTAGAACAAATCCCCTTTGATATGTTCATTCATGGACAATATGGTTAAAAGCACGTGTACTCGCTTGTTAAGCCTCTCTGTTGTATCTGAGGTGCAATGCAGGCCTGTCATTATACAAGCCTGATGACTAATGCGGTGTTTATGACTGTGTGACTCAGAATGCAACTTTATTTAAAATGGTGTCTAAACACCAGGGAATTGGATCAGAGTCTAAACACGTTGACTTTAATTCGCTCTAAAGGGTTGTTGAGACAAAAAAGACAAACAGTTCTTCTTTGTTTTTCCCCCCGAGCTTGCTTTTGCCATAAGAAAAATACACTTTTTCCTTGTTAACTCAATAGAGTTTAAATGTTTGGTTTTTCGATTGCCGTTCTTGTTATCGTCCAACATTTACAACACGAAGGAAGGTGTAAAGCGTTACCTGTATACATCTGATAAAGGTTATAATGGTTGTTGAATAGATGATATAGAAGTAATGTTGCTGAGGAACAATTTCCAGTGATGACAGAGAGCGGGACTGGCCTTGGGCTGGTTGGAGCACTTGCCTAAATGGACGGGGGGTTACCGTGGCAACTGTAGGATTTGTCGTTGAAGGACATCAGAGGTATAAACAGAAAATAGCTTTTATGGCAGCAGGGTCGATTGAGGGAGAGAGAGTGTTTACAAAAGATAAAGACAGATCACAACTGCTGTAGGTTTAATTAGAAGCTTTCATATTGCGCAAATAGCACATTTATCCAGTAGAATTACTTGTTTTAGCTTTGGAAAGAAATGTAGCCTGTATTTTTTTTACCCTTGTATATTTGCAACAAAGCACAGGTCACTGTGCCACACACGGCTTCATACTCTGTTATTCAGTGTCTCAATACAGCCCAACCCAACACATAAAATAACAAATCAATAACAAAATCAAATGTTTTGGTGGTTTAACCAGAATAAACATTTCATAATGTCTTGCCACTTGCTGTTTTATACTAGGGATTTTTTATTTATACTACCATGCAAAGTGTGGGGTTATTATTTATTATTATTTATTTTCCTTTTAGCATTTTTTTTTCAAGGTGGCATTAAATTGTCAAAAGTGACAGTAAAGGCATTTATAATGATGCAGTCATTCTGAAAAAATCTTGAAAAAAATGGTTCAGAAATATTAAGCAGCACAACTGTTTTTAGCATTAATGATAATAAATGTTTCTTGAGCACCAAATCTGCATATTAAATGATTCCTGAAAGATCATGTGACACTGAAGATTGCAGCAATGAAATTTCAGCTGAAATTTCAGCTTTGCCATCACAGGAATAGATTACACTTTAAAATATATAAAATATTATAAAATTGTTATTTAAAATGTTAACATACACTACCAGTCAAAAGTTTTTGAACAGTAAGATTTTTAATATTAATGTAAATGTTTTTTAAAGAAGTCATTTCTGCTCACCAAGCCTTTAAAATAAATGCTTTCTATTTGAATATATTTTAAAATTATTTACTGTCAAATGATCCTTCAGAAATCCACCTGTATGATGTATTATATACATATATATAATATTTTTATTTTATTTTTTTTTAAATGGTGCAATATATTATGTTACAAAAGCTTTCTTTCTTTATTTATTTATTTATTTATTTATTTATTTATTTTTTTTTTTTTTTTTTTTTGGTTGGGGGGAGAGATTACATGATGATAAAGAAATTTACAAAAAGATTTACAAAATTACAAAAGGTTTCTATTTCTGATAAATGCTGTTTTTCTGAACCTTCTATTCATCACAGAGACCTGAAAAATTCTACTCAGCTGTTTTCAGCATAATAATAATAATAATAATAATAATAATAATAATAATAATTATAATAAAACATACATTAAAAAATGTACCAACCTTTTATGTACCAACGATATATCTGTATCAATTTATATATTTAAATGTGCAAGTTAATTTTCCATATTTTTTAAAATGTAAATTATGTTTGCTTTTATCTAACTCACTGACATTTAATATCTTACAACACTAATCATTTAATAACGCTGTTAAATCTTGCTAATTCTCAAAAGGAATATCTATTTTTCTTGCTGTACATTGATGCTTAAATTCACTTAAAATGATTTACTTTAATTTTCAAAGTTTTATTTTTTATTTATTTAGATAAAATGTTGATGTTAGTAGTGTCAGTATTAATCTTTTATTCCTTCTATCCCATGTCAATGCAATCCTATTTTATGCAATACACAGATTCCTACTTAACAGTTAACCCATTGATTTACAAGGCCAATTTCGACTTGTCTTTTGCACATGGTGAGTGTTATTTTTGGACATTTTGTGATCAAGCACACATGTGTTTCAGATCTATCGGCGCTGCTGGCTGGTGTTTAAGAAGTCGTCCAGTAAAGGACCTCGCAGACTGGAGAAATACCCTGATGAAAAGTCAGCCTACATCAGAGCCTGTCCTAAGGTACACTTCTCACTGCAACAGTTCAGTTGAGGTCTAATCTAAGCCTCGAAAATGTCACGGGAGAAATGAAACATTCAAGGAAAACATTCAAGTGTCACTTCAGTTCTCCAATTATCCTAACAGCCACGTAGAGCACATTCATACTGCGAGAGCTGGCGGGCGAGATTACGAGACCGGCAGTGTGTAAACAGATAATTTCTTGAATAAAAGTATCCACGCGCAGACTCTCACGGTTTGCTCTAACTTTGCTGACTCACAGGCCTCCGGTTTCTGTGTGTTTATCGGTCTCATTTGCCTTTCTTTACTACATTGCTCCCACAACCCGCTATAGACGGTGAAAGATAAATTAGATGATTAAGTGAGCACAAGTGCCTTTTCTAAATGATGCAAATGAAGTCTGTCTGAATAACTAGGCTCTGTCGCCACTTCTGAGTTTGCGTTGGTTCTTCTATTTCCACACAGGTGACAGAGATTAGTAATGTGAAGAATATCACAAGATTGCCTCGTGACACCAAGCGGCAAGCCGTGGCCATCGTCTTTACAGATGACACCTCTCGGACCTTCACCTGTGAATCAGGTCCATCATCTTTTACTAAGGCTTGCAGAGGCTGATGAGGATGACTGACTTAAAGAAGCTCTCATTCTTGATATTTGAGTCTCTATACGGTCTGATGACGTGCTGCTCTCATGCACAACGACAAACCTCATCTCCTAGTGTGTTTTATTCATAGAACATTTTCATTGAAAGAACACTGACATCATTGAACCTTCCTGTTCTCACAGAGCTGGAGGCTGAAGAGTGGTTTAAGACCTTGTCTATCGAGTGCCTGGGGACACGTCTTAATGACATCAGTCTTGGGGAACCAGACCTCTTGGCTGCTGGAGTTCAGTGTGAACACACAGGTACAGTAAGAGACTACAGGCATTTGTACTATTGCTCATCTGTGAGCTGGATTCCCTGTAGCATGTTTCATATGAAGCAAATGTTGTACACTTTACTTTTAATCAGCTCTGTCAGAAATAACCTGTTTAATTTACATTAAAAGCAGCTGCTGTGCCAGAAATTCACTTTAAAAATATGACAATTTTTCAGGTATTATGGAAAATTGCACATCCAAAATCTGCTTTTTACCTTAAAATGTACAGATAACATCATAATCATACAGGTGGTAAAACAGCAAGCCACATGATGAATGAGTTCACTGTACATAACATGACACTATAATAATGCAATAAACAGCAAAAACAGTACATTTTTGAAATATGTTTACTTTTTAAAAAAACTGTTTTATATTTGAATATATTTTAAAATGTTATTTATTCATGTGATTTCAAAGCTGAATTTTTAGTATCATTACTCCAGTCACATGATCCTTCTGAAATCATTCTAATATTCTGATTTGCTGCTCAAAAAACATTTATTATATTATGTTTAAAACAGCTGAGTAGTTTTTTTTTCCAGGTTTCTTTGATGAATTTAAAGTTCAGAACTGCATTTATCTGAAATAGTAATCTTTTGCAACATTATAAATGTCTGTATCATCGCTTTTGATTAATTTAAAGCATCCTTGCTAAATAAAGTATTAATTTATAAAATAAAAATTATACTGACTCCAAGGTTTTGGTATAGTGTATAATGTTACAAAAGCTTTTTATTTCAGATAAATGCTGATTTTTGGATCTTTCTGTTCATCAAAGAATTCTGCAGAAATGTACTCAACTGTTTTAAATCTTGATAATAATAATAATTTATAATAATAATAAATGTTTCTTGAACAGCAAATCAGCATATTAGAATGATTTCTGAAGGATCATGTGACACTGAAGACTGGAGTAATGATGCTGAAAATTTAGCTTTGATCACATGAATAAATTACATTTTAAAATCTATTTAAATAGAAAACAGTTATTTTAAATAGTAAAAATATTTCAGAATTAACTGTACTTTTGATCAAATAAATGCAGGCTTGATGAGCAGAAGAGACTAATTAAAAAAAAAACATTTAAAATCTTACTGTTCAAAAACTTTTGACTGGTAGTGTAAATATAACATTGTTCTTAAGTATACACATGCATGTTTGTGTATTTATGTATTCACAATAAATATAAACAGTGCAACACAAACTTTTATTTTGGATGAGATTAATTAATCGCAATTAATCGTTTAACAGCACTATCACACAGGGACTTCTAGGAATGTCCTTTTACTGTTTAACACCATTAATTATACTCTAATCCATAGTTTACAGTAGTCAACATTTGAAGTGGATCAAGAAAGTTAATCAAAGTTGTCCTAAGACAAAAACATGTATTGTTTTGGTTTTAGGACAACTTTGACAAAAGGTTTTGATCCATTTCAAATGTTGACTACTGTATACCTGCAAAAAAAAAAAACTATAAATTCGACATTATTTTACATTAATATTATATATAATCTAACACTAAACCGTTTTTCACTATATATGGTAAGGGAACATGTTATAACTTTTATAGTATAGCATTTTTAGTTATTTTCTACAAACATTGTTTAGAGTGTAGTGACCAAACTGTAACCAAATACCTAGTTCTTCACCCTTTTTCCCCCCTCTTACAGAGCGCTTCAACGTGTTCCTGTTACCCTGCCCCAATCTTGACATCTACGGAGAGTGTATGATGCAGATCACGCATGAAAACATCTACCTGTGGGATATTCACAACCCTCGCACCAAGCTAGTAACCTGGCCGCTTTGCTCGCTCAGACGCTACGGACGGGATGCTACACGCTTCACTTTCGAGGCTGGCAGGTAAAACGTGTTTAAGATATCATTAATTTAAAGCCAGTGTGTCAAGGTCTTGTGAAATGTATTTTTCAGTTTAGTGTGGACATGTATATGTAGGAGAAACATGGAAGCAGAGGAGGGACCCAATGATCTGTGGACCTCCTAAAAGGATTTATTGAGTGGATTACAAGGAGTTCAGTGGCAGATTAGGTGTTCTTATCTCCCTCACTGCTTTGATCAAATAATAAAAGAAGATTCACATCGCCAGCTGGATGCCCTTTGAGAAAGAAAATGAGAGCGTTTTAGAGAGAAGTTCGAGTCTGATGTAACACTGCCCCCTAGTGGCTATTATGATGTAACACACTAACCGCTTACAGCATATGGGTTGTTTCTTTGCAGTTCCTCACTTTTGCTTTGCTTTGTTGTGTATTGTTATCTTGTTATTTCGTTAGGATGTGTGACAGTGGCGAGGGCCTGTACACTTTCCAGACACGGGAAGGAGAACAGATCTACCAAAGGGTTCATTCTTCCACTCTAGCTATAGCTGAACAGCATAAGCGAGTCCTCATGGAAATGGAAAAAAACAGCAAGGTAACCTAAGCGTGCGGTGGGTTCAAAAGCCTGAGGCCACATTAAAAATCTCATTTGAAAGAGAAAATAGACACAAGTTTTGACACATTTAAAAACTAAGGCATTTCAACAAAAAATAGCCTGCTCTATTTCTAGGTCACTATAATAAGCAATTTTGCAACACTGACCTTGTGAATGCCTTTGTGCAGAAGACCTTTTTGGAACAGTCTCAAATCAGTTTGACTTTTTAAAAGCAATTTTTATGCTGATAATATACACCACAGTTCGTATTTATTTATAGCCTTTATTTGTTTGTTCAGAAATATGGTACAAATTACAGCTGTTTTCTATTATAATATATTGTAAAATGTAATTTATTCCTGTGGTGGCAAAGCTGAATTTTCAGCAGCCATTACTTCAGTCTTCAGTGTCATCTGATCCTTCAAGTAACATTTAAAAGAAAGTAGCTGCACATTTAACAGCTGTGCTGTTTAATATTTTTGTGGAAACAGTAATATATTTTTTTTGGATTCTCTGATGAATCAGTAGTTCAAATAAACATAATTTATTTGGAATGGAAATTACTTGTAACTATGTAGAACTCCCCTAACAATCCATTTTTAACAATTTAATGCATCATTGCTGAATTTCTTTTTTTTTAAAAAAACACAAAGCTGAAGAAATTGCAGTGCAGATCTACTGAAATTCTTTCTGCCATACAACTTTCAATAATCATCCTAATTGAATTTTTTTCCCTACTCTCTTCTCCCATCTTTCCCCAGCTTTTATCTAAGGGTTCAGAGGGGACGTCCTACCCCTGCACCCCGACAGCAATCTTACCACGAAGTGCTTTCTGGCACCACATCACTGGATCACAAGCTGGGGTGGACACTGCCAACGGTGAGTTTGAACTGTGTGTACAAGTGTGGTGTATTTATTTCATCAGCCATATTAACCAGTTGCAGTATTTACACTACAGCAGCCTGGTGCCGCATAGCCGCATCTTTATCAATGGCTTTGTGACATGTAGTCATATTAAATGAATTAAAATGAATAAAAAAAAAAAAAGTAAATTAATTGAAAAAAAAAAAGAGAGATTTTACAAACAACCTGTCCTTTAAAGAACGACTCAGTCATGATGATTCAAATGCTTACATACTTTCGGGTTTGGTTTTTAGTTTAACTTTAATTTAAATTTACAGAAAGAAGTTACTTTTATTTAGTAACAATAAAGACATTTATAATGTTTCAAAAGATTTCTGTTTCAAGCAAATAGTGCTATTTTGATTTTTTTTATTCTTCAAATAATCCTGAAAACCATGTATCACAGTTTCCACAAAAAATATTGAGCCGGTCAGCTGTTTTCAGATAAATGCTTTCTATTCATCAAAGAAACCTGTAAAAATTCTGCTCAGCTGTTTGAAATAATAAAAATAATAATAATAAATGATATATGAATAAATTAATGATTTCTGAAGGATCATGCGACTGGAGTAATGATGCTAAAAATGCGGCTTTGAAATCACAGAAAAAAATTACATTTTAAAAGTAAAAATATTTCAACATTTTACTGTTTTTATTGTACTTTGGATCAAATAAATGCAGGCTTGGTGAGCAGAAGAAACTTCTTTAAAAAAGCATTAAAAATCTTACTTTTCAAAAACTTTTGATTTGTAGTGTTGTAACCCAGAAATCGCTTTATTTTCTGCTTTAAAATAACAGAAACAGCCTGTTACTGCTTGTGCATGTGATGTTAAACAGACTGTGCTATTTAGATCTTCCCATTAAAAGATTAGTTCACTTCCAGAACAAATTTACAGATAATTTACTCAACCCCTTGTCATCCAAGATGATCATGTCTTTCTTTCTTCAGTCGAAAAGAAAGTTTTTTGAGGAAAACATTTCAGGATTTTTCTCCATATAGTGGACTTCTATGGTGCCCATGATTTGGAACTTCCAAAGTACAGTTTAAATGCGGCTTCGAAGGCCTCTAGATGATCCCAGCCAAGGAGGAAGGGTCTAATGCAGCAAAACGATTGGTTATTTTCTAAAAAATTTACAATTTATGTACTTTTTAAGCTCAAATGCTCTTCTTGTCTAGCTCTGCAATGCGCATGCATACTCTGTGCACTCCAGTTCAATACAGTTAGGGTATGTAAAAAAACTCCCATCTCATTTCTCCTCCAACTTCAAAATCGTCCTACATCATTGCAGAAGTACCAACCCAGTGATTACAAAGTGAATGTGCAAAGGAGGTCAAACGCTCTTTACTAAAAAAAAGGCAAAACAGCAATAGGACGATTTTTAAGTTGGAGGAGAAAATGAGATGGGAGTTTTTCAACATACCCTAACTGTCTTGAACCGGAGAGCACAGAGTATGCATGCGCATCACAGAGCTAGACAAGACAAGCATTAATTGTTAAAAAGTGTATAAATTGTACTTTTTTTTTTCAAAATAGCCAGTTGTTTCACTAGATAAGACCCTTCTTCCTCGGCCCTTGGTAGTTGCATTTAAACTGCATTTTGGAAGTTCAAACTCTTGGGCACCATATCAGTCCACTATATGGAGAAAATTACTGAAATGTTTTCCTCAAAAAACATCATTTCTTAACGACTGAAGAAAGAAAGACATGAACATCTTGTCATCTTGGATAACAAGGGGGTGAGTAAATTATCTGTAAATTTTGGTTCTGGAAGTGAACTTCTCCTTTAACACCTCTCATCCTCATTCAGGTGACATCTACGGTGATACTCAGCCAGGAGTGGACACTGACCTCTTCTCTAAACGCCTTCCACCAGAACGACACTCCACGCTTCCTGTGGGCCACGGCTGCCCCCAACCCCCGTCGCACTACCCCACGTACCCCAGCGAGTGAGCGCCTTTTGAGCAGCGATGAAACCTTCCAGTTTTTCACCTCTTGACCTCCCTCCACACTGCACTCTGCCCTAAGTTTTTCCATCAGCTCTTCTTCAGCAAGGGAAGATCCATGCTGCCATGCTGCCTCAGTTCCCCCTGAGCCTGCCAGCGACGCTGAGGGCACTTTCCGTGGAATGAGGGAATGCACTGTGAAGCTTGAAGCGCTTCGATTGGAGCAGGGCCCACAGACCCTTTAAACAGACTGAAGAGATGTTGGAACTGGCTCGGTCGCCTTCACAGTGCAATATGGTCACTCTTGCTGGGTTTCTGTGGAAGTAGAGACTGTACTGTAGGTTCTTCTCAATAATATCTTTTATTCGAACTCTAATCTCATGCACGCTCTTCAACCCTATGCATGTCCCCCAAGGTAAACAGTTTTAGAAGCCCCAACACAAGAGGGTGTCCAACAAACCACAGCGGCCCAGAGGAAGAGCCGTCGGAGTTTAATTTTAAGCACTTCTGCCCTTCAGTACGAGTAATCCAAAGCGTGTTTTGATCAGATGCTTTAGTCATCATTTGATTGGCATGTCTGTAAGACTTTTCAAGCCCGGAGGACTTTGAGGAACCAGGAGCACTTTCTGAATATGGTCGTGCGTTTTGTTTCTCCTTTTCCCTTTCTTTAGAGTGACTTAAATGGACAGTTCTGATGTACAAAACTGTCTGTCCAGTCTCTGTGTTATGTAATGAAGAAAGCCATTTGGACAGAGGTGAGGGTTAGACTTGCTCATGTGCTCTTGTTGATCTTTTCAGAAAGACTGATCCACCATTTTATCTGGAAGATGTCATGAGGGTCAGAGATGGATTAGAAGATCAGAAGATTATGAATATACCCAGCTGAGGTGGTATAAGGAGTTATTTATTTATTTATTGAAGTTTACCAACAAAGCACAAGACAAACTGCAGTGTTTAGTAGTAAGTTTCCTTTAGCAGCTCAGCAATTCTGTATGTAAAAGGGTTTATACTAGCACTGTAAAAGAGGAGAAAAACATCTTAAATAAGGTGGTAGGCCTCACATGAGACATGTTTCTTGTTTTCCATGCTTGTCAACTATTTCCAGTAATTTCCATGAAATTAAGGGTATCATTATTGCTTTTATTTCTCAGCAGACAGATATTATGTGGCTGTATCATGTGTTCAACCAGCTACACTGTTCCTGTTTTTTTTTTTTTTTGCTTTTTTATGCTGTAACTCTCAATTTAAGACTCTGTATGAGCAGTTAGTGCATAATAAGCTGGGTTGCTCATTGTACTTTGATTAATCTGATCGACCAGCATGGTAAAGCTGGTTAACCAAGACAGTCTTGCTGGTTAAGCATTTCCAGCGGGGCCCTAATTTATTTATCACTCCCTGTACTCTCTCTACTAAGTGTCATAAAGGCCAAAAATAAAAAAACACACTCTAATATGTCTGGCACATAATTAATTTGGTTGTATTTTCGAGCTGAGCTACAGTCTGAGGGTTTGATTACTTGTTGCTTCATTCATCTTATACATGCAGTCATTCAGTGTTGGGATTTATTAACTCACGCCATGTACGTATCATTAAAAGGGCTTGAGCTGATCTGATTGTCATGATTGCTGATAAGAAAGTGGATTTTTTATTTTTCCTTGCACACAGTTTTAAAATGTGTGAAAATAATTGTATCAGTATACAGGCTGAAGTCAAAAGTTTACAGACACCTTACAGAATCTGCAAAATGGTAATTATTTTACCAAAATAAGGGGGATTATACAAAATGCACATTATTTTTTATTTAGTAATGACCTGAATAAGATATTTCACATAAAAAATGTTTACATATAGTCCAGAAGAGAAAATAATAGTTCAATTTATAAAAATGACCCCGTTCAAGAGTTTACATATGCTTGATGCTTGATTCTTAATACTGTGTTGTTACCGGAATGATCCACAGCTTTTTTTTTTTTTTAGTGATAGTTGTCCTGAACAGTTGAACTGCAGGTCTCACAAATTTTGTGGTTTTCAGCGTTTTTGTGTATTTAAACCCTTTCCAACAATGACTGTATGATTTTGAGATCCATCTTTTCACATTGAGGACAACTGTGGGACTCATATGCAACTATTACAGAAGGTTCAAACGCTCACTGATGCTCCAGGAGGAAAAACGATGCATTAAGAGGCGGGGGTGAAAACTTTTGAACATAATGAAGATGTGTAAATTTTTCTTATTTTGCCTAAATATATATATATTTTCATTTAGTACTGCCCTTTAGAAGCAACAGAATATGCTTACATGTTTCTCAGAAGATAAAATAAGTGAAATTTACCCTGATCTTCAAATTCAAAAAGTTTTCACCCCCCGGCTCTTAATGCATTGTGTTTCCTTCTGGAGCATCAGTGAGCATTTGAACCTTCTGTAATAGTTGCATATGAGTCCCTCAGTGTGAAAAGACAGATCTCAAAATCATACAGTCATTGGAAAGGGTTCAAATACACAAAAATGCTAAAAAAAAAAAAACTGAAACTGAATTTGTGGGACCTGAAGGATTTTTCTGAAGAACAGTAGCCAGTTTAACTGTTCAGGACAAGCAAGGGACAATGAACAACTATCACTAAACAAAACAAAACAAAAAAAAAACATAGCTGTAGATCATTCAGGTAACAACACAGTATGAAGAATCAACTATATGTAAACTTTTGAACATGGTCATTTTTATAAATTCAGCTAATGTTTTCTCTTGTGGACTATATGAAAACATCTTTTATGTGAAATATATTCAGGTCAGTAACATGCATTTTGTATGATCCCTCCTATTTTGGTAAAATAATTAACATTTTGCAGATTCTGCAAGGTGTATATAAACTTTTGACTTCAACTGTATATTTCAACAGCATTTAAACTTTACTTCTTTACCATGTCTAATTTTCAATCGCTCAGTAATGTAGCCAAAATATGGCCACATAAATGAATCTACACTACCATTCAAAAGTTTGGGGTCAGAATATTTCTATTTTTAATGAATTAATACTTTTATTCAGTGGGGATTTATTAAATTGACCTAATGTGACAGTAAAGCTGAAAATTCAGACTTCTTTTAAAAACATTAAACAAATCTTACCAACCCTAAACTTTTGAATAGTAGTGTATGGAAAGATATTTCCCTTTATGTACCTGTTTTGCAGTTTGCACATTTATTTGTCAATTGCTTTGCAATGCTATCCATTAAAAAGATATAGAAATAAAAGGATTTTTAATAGCTGTTGCAAGGTAGACACCTAATAATACCACACACCAGTAATACACATGCAAAAAGAACATCATTCCCTATGATTTATTATTCTCCCCCAACCCCAACGCATTGGTTTGCAGGTGATCTAAGAGCTATAGTAATTCAACATTCATGTAATCACCCTAAAACGAGTTATATATTTGTACATAAACAACCAGCAAGTCTCTGAAAAAATTCTGGCTCTAAAAGTATCGCTTATTGGCATTGTGCTTAACAGAACAATCTGAATTATCAGAGGATGTTTTTCATCTCTTTACAAGTTAATGCTGACATGCGATATGTGACAGACATGTTTATACCATGAGGACTCAAATAATAAAGAACCTATGGAAGTCATGAGTGAAGAAGTATTGAAAAGTTGTTTTGCTGAACATAAACAGTGCTCTGTATTACCTGTAAAACATGCTGTGTTGGGGGCTTTGCCACTTCTTCAGCAGTTCAAATTGGCCTCTGAGCATGATACCATGAGTAGAAACCCTTTGCATGAGTTTTAATTGCTAAATGACGTGTTCTGTAATATTTGTGGTGAAATATTTTGCAGTTTTTTTCAATAAAACAAGGTTTTTTATAAAATCGCATGTAATAATGATCCTTTTAATTAAGATATACACAGATCTTTTGTTTTTTTATCTTAAACTGTTAAGTCACAGAGGTAATTTATTGGTCTGAAATACTAATTCCATACATAGCCAAGTTAACCTTTTTACCAGCCACTTACCATTATTCATTTTTGTAATCCAGAGTTACCATAATTGGATTTCAGGACATTTTAGCCGACTATTACTCTTAGTACTTTCCCATATTAACTAAAAAGCAGAACCCATGGAGGATGGATGAAATTAAGCATTAAGAACGCCTCCCTTTCTCTGTAATGTTGTTTCCTCATCAGTTACTGCCAGCCATAACCAGCCAGCAGCCACTGTGTCAGGTAAAACCTTTCTTTTGTTCTTTCTTACCTGTCAGCTCATAAATCATATATTAGATGTTTAGTTTTGTTTTTTTTTCTGCATATTTATTCATGCATCTACAGTTCAGTTGCTGTTTTTTAACTTTGTTGTTTGGAAAATTATCTAACCTTTATTAATATATATTTTTTTAAAATATATAAATAAATGTATCAAATATATTATTTTTATTCTATTCCATTGCAGATTTTGTCAGGTAGATGTTGCGTTTTTCAAAGCAGAATGAGTTATTAAATTAATTATTCTTGTTATATTTCAAGTATTTTCTAGTGCTTATTATTGTTTTCTAATGGCAATGAAGCAAATTCTTATGTATTTCAGGTTGGGGAGTAACACAAAAACAGACAAGTGACGGACAAAAATCTCAATCACAACATACAGTTAAGGTATGCTTATATGTGTTTAAATGTGCATAGGATGATAATAAATTTTAGATATTTAATTGCCAAGTGATTCACTGTACTTTTGTTTTTTTTTTGGTAGTTAGGGGTAATAGTTATTAAATAAATAGAAATAAATAAAATACCTTCTTGATAAAACACTGCAATAATGTGAATACATTACATTTATAAACTCTAAGAAAACCAATAAAAACTTACTAGGAAAAAAAAATACAAAATGCAAATAAAAAACTAAATATAGCTTGTTGTAGGGCATTCTTCAATACAATTTACCTTAGATTTTTGGCCAAGATTAATCAAAAGTATCTAATTTATGTAATATGTTATATCATGAGCTTATAATACAATAGAAAGCTTACATGAATAAAGCCAATTACATGAATTTTGAATCAAAAACAGATTTGTTTCCATTTCAGTTTGAACGTCCTAAACCCAGTTCACAGATCATGGCCTACCCTGAAACTTTAACCAACAAGACATTACAGCTGGAAGAACATAATTTAGCTTGGCTACTGGAGAAATTCAACTGGTCATCTGTGAAGACAGCTGTGTGTGCATCTTCATCTGAAATGGTGCTTATCTGGTTTATTTTCTCCATTGAGTTTGTTGTCATGTGTCTGGCACTCTATGGATTGTGTTGTCTGTTTAGGTCGAACCATACTGTCTCTTTATTCGTCATAAATCTATTTGTTTGTGATATCATCCAGATTTGTGTCAAGCCTGTTCTGAATATTTGTGCAATGAATGTACAAACGATTGTTTTTTTTTTAGTATTTCATGTTTATATCCTGAGCATTGTAGTTAACATTGGCTTCATGGTCTGTATCTCTATGGAAAGATACGTAATGATCAAATACCCTGTTTGGTACCGACTTCATCATTCGTGTAGGAATTTGGTTCTGATATGCTTGTTAGTTTGGGCAACACTATGTGGATATATGATGATTGATGTGATGGTTGCACTTAAAGTGGATGTGGAGTTTTCTTTTCTTCTGAATGTAATTATGCTTTTGTTACCTTATCCACTGGTTGTGTTTTGCTTTGTGGGATCATGGAAGGCACTGTCTCATTCGGTCGCAGTCACCCCTGATGAGAGAAAGAGGATTTTGATGATTCTGGCTCTTGTACTTTTCAGTTACACTGTGTTGTTCCTACCAAGCATTGTGCAACACATCATTTTTGCAATATCTTTTAATCATGGAATAAGTAGTTATTATGATAGTTTACATTCAGTGTCAGGAATCATGATGTATTTAAATCCACTCGCTGACTCTTTGCTGTATATTTTTATAAGGAAGGATGCTAATAGCTTGTTTAGATTTTTGTGTTGTAAGAAGCTACATGAAAATCAGGTGTAGCTCTTCAATTCGGCAACTGCCATGTTAATCAAACCAGCAAATATGTGACTGAGAAGCCCTGAATTTTAACTGTTAGACTGCAAAGAACACTTTTGATTCCCTATAACACAAGGTGTATAAAGTTTTATTTGTGTAAAGTATCAAAGAAAACACAGGGAAAAAAAGCGCATTTAAGCATTTTACTGAGTACTCTTCATTACTCACATTTCTGTCAGTCCCTTTGAGCATAATTAGATTTCAGGAAATTGTAGCTAAATATTAATCTGATTGGATGATCATTTGATAAAAATGCAAAGAGCTCATGGTGGATGGATCTGGTTAAGTGTTAGCAGCTCCTCTCTTTCCATGTTGTTTCTTCATCAGTTACTTTCAACCATAATCAACCAGCAGCAGCTCATTACAGGTAAACCCGTTTCTTTTGCTCTTTATGTCTGCAAAGTCATTGTCTTGGGATCAATTTATCAGATTCACAATATTAATTTCATTTTGAATTTACTGTGTATGAAAATAGTGACAAGAATGGTACAAATTTGTACTATACAAATAATCTTTCAAGTATGATTTTTTTTTTTTTTTTTTTTTTTTTTTAATAAGGTTCTAGTTTCAGTATGTCTTTCCATAAGATGACATATCTCTGCCATTGCAACACCCAACTTAATCACTTGCATTTTATGCATCTTGTGCACTTTATTCCTTTTATTAATGGTATTCATTTAGTAGTTGTTGAATGTTCTTGTCTATTTTTTGTTAATAAAATGAATTGTATTACACTTGTGTCTTCTTTACAGTAAGAGGTAATACAGTAAGAGGTTACACAAGGTAGCTATCTCACCAATCTTTCAGATAAATCAGATGACTAGTTACATCCAGTTTGCATTAATTATAAATGACTGAACTATTGAACTACTGAATCAAACTTAAGAGAGGTGAGAGGTGGTCATCTGATGTACTCACAACTACACTTAAAGTACCTTATTTCGCCTTCCTGAGTGGGTGAAAGTAAAATCACTACACAACTTGTGGTCGAGTGAACTCCTTAATCTCTTTAATTTCACAGAAAGGAAGGGCCGTAAGAGTTTCATCTTAAATACATCTGCTCTATGAGTATTTATTTAGTCAAGTTTACCAACAAAGCACATAGTATTTTTATAGGCTGTTGCTTGGTAGACACTTAATAATAACACATGCTAGTAATATACAGTACACACAAAAGCAGATCATCAGTACCCCCTAAGATGTAAAAAGATCTCTTGTGTTTTTATCCCAAACTGTCACAGAAGTAATTCCACATGCAGCCAAGTTAACCATTTTACCAGCCACTCACCATTATTCATTTTTGTAATCCAGAGTTATCATAACTGCATTTCAGGACATTTTAGCTGATTTTTACTCTTAGTACTTACCCGTATTTACTAAAATGCAGAGCCCTTGGAAGATGGAGGCAATTAAGATTACAAACTCCTCCCTTTCTCTGTAATGTTGTTTCTTCATCAGTTACTGCCAGCCA
This sequence comes from Cirrhinus mrigala, assembly GCA_036247105.1. Lineage (NCBI taxonomy): Eukaryota > Metazoa > Chordata > Actinopteri > Cypriniformes > Cyprinidae > Cirrhinus > Cirrhinus mrigala. The sequence continues at coordinate 34,701,740 of CM070013.1, read as the reverse complement.
TAATCAGCCAACAGCTTCTGTGTCAGGTAAAACCTTTTCTTTGTTCTTTCTTACCTGCAAGCTCATTATTCATATATTAGATGTTTCATTTTGTTTTTGATTGCGTCATGCCTCTAGAGTTGTTTTTTTGGTGTTGTTGTTGCTGTTTAAAAAAATGATATAATCTTTATTATAGTATACAAACAACATACCAGATTTTAAAATGACCATATTTTATTTCATATAAATTATTTGTTATATAAATAAATGCATAAAATATTATATTTGCAGATTTTGGCAAGTACATGTTGCATTTTAATGAGCACTGAGTTTGATTTTTAAAGCAGTATAAGTTATTAAACTGATTATTGAAGAGAGCCATACATATTCACCTTCTTGTTACTTTTTAAGTATTTTCTGTAGTGCTTCTTAGTGGATTTTTTTCTAATGGCAATGAAGCATATTCTTTTTATGTGTTTTAGGTTGAGGAGTAACACATAAACTGACAGGACGGACAAAAATCTAAATCACAGTATACAGTTAAGGTATGTTTATGTGTTTTAAAGTGCATAGGATAAAATACATTTTAGTTATTTCTGTGTCATGTGATTCACTGTTGTTTGTTTGTTTGTTTGACAACTGAGGCTAATAGATATAAATGTAATACAAATAAATAAATTAAATTACTTCCCGATAACACACTCCCTTTAATGATGTGAATAAAATACACATATACTCTAAGAAAACAAACAAAAAAAAAGTTACTGAAAAAATGAATTTATTTTAATAAAGCTATACTAAATAAAGCAATATAGCTTGTTGCAGGGCATTCTGCAGAGCCATATGCCTTATTTTTTTTTGCTGAAATGAATCAATGTTATATCATGAGCTTACAATAAAACATAAAGCTTATATGAATAAAGCCAATTATATGAATTTAGAATCAAAAACAGATTTGTTTCCATCTCAGTTTGAATGTCCGAAGCCCAGTTCACAGATCATGGCCTACCCTGAAACTTCAACAAACATGACATTACAGCTGGAAGAAAACGATCTAGCTTGCTTACTTGGGAAATTCAACTGGTCATCTGTGAAGACAGCTGTGTGTGCATCTTCATCTGAAATGGTGCTTATCTGGATTCTTTTCTCCATTGAGTTTGTTGTCATGTGTCTGGCACTCTATGGATTGTGTTGTCTGTTTAGGTCGAACCATACTGTCTCTTTATTCGTCATAAATCTATTTGTTTGTGATATCATCCAGATTTGTGTCAAGCCTGTTCTGCATTTGTGTACACTGCATGTGCAAAATAAGGTAATCTTTTTTATGTTTTATATTTATGGCTTGAGCATATTAGTTAACATTGGCTTCATGGTCTGTATCTGTGTAGAAAGATACGTAATGATCAGATACCCTGTTTGGTACCGACTTCATCATTCGTGTAGGAATTTGGTTCTGATATGCTTGTTAGTTTGGGTAACACTATGTGGATATATGATGATTGATGTGATTATTGCACTTAAAGTGGATGTGAACCTTGCATTTCTTTTAAGTTTATTTATTTTTTTGTTACCTTATCCACTGGTTGTGTTTTGCTTTGTGGGTTCGTGGAAGGCACTGTCTCATTCGGTCGCAGTTACTCCCAATGAGAGAAAGAGGATTTTGATGATTCTGGCTCTTGTACTTTTTAATTACACTGTGTTGTTCCTACCAAGCATTGTGCAACACATCATTTTTACAATATCTTTTGATCATGGAATAAGTAGTAGTTATGATAGTTTACATTCAGTGTCAGGAATCATGATGTATTTAAATCCACTCGCTGACTCTTTGATGTATGTTTTCATAAGGAAGGATGCTAATAGCATGTTTAGATTTTTGTGTTGTAAGAAGCTACATGAAAATCAGGTGTAGCCCTTTAACTCAGCAACTGCCATTTTAATCGAACCAGCAAACATGCGACTGAAGACAGAAAATAACTACACAAGGTTTATAGTTTCATTTGTGTAAAGTATCAAAGACACAGGAAACAATTTATCGCATTTAAGCACTTTACTGAGTACTCATCATTACTCACATTTGAAATGTAACAACACTTCTGTCAATCCCTGCAGCCTAATTAGATTTCAGGAAATTGTAGCCAAATATTAATCTGATTGCATGATCATGTGATAATAATGCAAAAAGCTTGTGGTGAATGGACCTAATTAAGTGTTAGCGCCTCCTCCCTCTCTATGTTGTTTCTTCATCAGTTACTTTCAACCATAATCAACCAGCAGCAGTTCATTGTCAGGTAAACCCATTTCTTTTGGTCTTTATGTTTGCAGCGTCATTGTCTTAGGAATTATTGATCAGATTCACAATATTAATTTTACTTTGAATGCATTGTGTATGAAAATGTCAAAATCAGATTATGCAGTCATTTTACTTTGTGTTGTGAATGTATATATAAATAGGCAAACCTTCAAGAATTTAATTTTTTTATACTGTCTTTTATCTTGAAATAAATGAATGATTCTACTATGGAAGTGTAGCAATTTCATCTGAACAAAAGTGTCACTTTCACAAAAACTGATAGGACAAATGATCACCACAGAAACTTAGGTATGTTTAGGCGTGTTTCTATTGTGCTCTATAAATGTAAATGGTAAGTTTAGTTATTAAAATTTGATGCTTTTTGTGTTTAATGAAGCTCCTCTAATCTGTTTCAACTGTTGTCATGTTTTCATTAGTAAAACTATTATCAAAATTGATTTTTCATCTAAAATATCTACCCAAAGCTTCCTTTTAAAATGTGCACATTCATTGGTTGTACCTTTCCATCATTAATGTCTCTTTCTGCCATTAACAAATAAATAATGAAACATCTAAAACTACAGCTGAAAATAATATTTTGTAAAGGTGGACTAAGACTTGATGGTATTCATCTGTGGACTGGTGTTAAAGGGATATTTCATCATTCTGTATTATTATTTTTTTTCTCATTAAAAACATTATAGAAGTCAAAGGAGACCAGAAACTGTTTGGTACCAACATTCTTCAAAATATCTTCTTCTGTGTTCAACAAAAGAAAGAAACTCACACATAGTGGTAACAGATTGAGGGTGAACTTATTTAATTTAAATTGTGGCTTTCATTTAAATGAAACTGGCTGAGAATCTCTGGACAATGTATTTATCTGTTTCTTTCATCCATTGAGATTGTGTAAGTTATCAGAGGGCTTTCCTAAATTCACAGAATAATAGGGGTATTTTTTAAAAAAAATGTTGAAAATTGCAAAATCAAGACTAAAAAGAACAAAAAAGTATAGGATACAAACTATAGCAAATTGGGTATATTAAATACTAATTAATTTGTTTTAAAATTATGTATCTTCTGCTATTCTGGAAACTATAAAAAATAATAAGTAAACTATGATAACAAAGAACAAAAAAAAATCAATTGCTTAATTCAAAAATAACTTTGTGTTGTTGTTTTTGTGTGTGTGTTTTTGTCATTGTTTGATTATCCATTGTCCATACAAGGCACAGGAAATGGTTTATACTGGAACATCAACCAATAGGACATTCCAGCTGGAATTAAGCCTATTTCCATGGGAAATTGATGATTTGAAGTGGACATTTCTAGAAAAACTTCTTTGTGGATCCACAGCTGAAACTGTGGTTATATGGATTATTTTCTCGGTTGAGTTTCTTGTCATGTCCTGGGCACTTTATGGATTGTGCTGTCTGGTCAGACCTAACCATACTGTTCCTGTTTTGGTCATAAACCTCTTTATCACTGATATTGTGCAGATTTGTTTCAGACCCGTCCTGAATTTTTGTACATTCAGTGTTACAATTGCATTTATCTACTATATTTATTTCTTGAGCATAATAGTTAATGTTGGTTTCATGGTCTGTATCTCTGTGGAAAGATACATCATGATCAAATATCCTGTTTGGTACCGACTTCATAATACTACAAGGAATTTAGGTCTGATATGCTTGTTTGTTTGGGCAATAACAATTGGAATTATTGTGATTGATGTGATAATTGTACTTCAAGGGAAGGTGGCACATGCATTTATCTTATCTGCTTCTGTTTTATTGATGCCTTATCCACTGGTTTTGTATTCCTTTGTGGGATCATGGAAGGCACTGTCTCATTCAGTCGCAGTCACCCCTGATGAACAGAAGAGGATTTTGAGGATTCTGGCACTTGTACTTTTCAGTTACACCGTGTTGTTTCTGCCAAGCATTGTTCAAAGCATCATTATGGCGTTTTCCTTTGAGTATGGTCTAAAACTTCATGCTTATTTAGGCACAGTGTCAGGAATCATGTTGTATTTAAATCCACTCGCTGACTCTTTGCTGTATGTTTTCATAAGGAAGGATGCTAATAGCATGTTTAGATTTTTGTGTTGTAAGAAGCTACATGAAAATCAGGTGTAGCTCTTCAATTCGGCAACTGCCATATTAATTGAACCAGGAAATATGTTACTTAGAAGAGTGTAAATAACAATTTTGATTCCCTTTAACACAATTTCATTTGTGTAAAGTATCAAAGACAACACAGGAAACAATTTGTTGTTTTTTTAAGGCATAATAAGGTTCTTCATCTTATTAGTTTCAGTTTATCTTTCCATAAGATGACATGTCTCTGCCATTGCAACACCCAACTGCATTACTTGCATTTTATGCATCTTGTGCACTTTATTCCTTTTATTAATGGTATTCATTTAGTAGTTGTTGAATACTCTTGTCTATTTTTTGTTAATAAAATGAATTGTATTACACTTGTGTCTTCTTTGTGTTGGTAATACAGTAAGAGGTTGCACAAGGTAGCTTTCAGATAAATCAGATGACTAGTTACATCCAGTTTGCATTAATTATAAATGACTGAACCATTGAACTATTGAACCAAACTTTAGAGAGGTGAGAGGTGGTCATCTGATGTACTCACAACCGCACTTAAAGTGACACGTGATCCACGTTACAACATTATCAGTGACGCGACTACCCGTCACTACATTATTTCGCCTTCCTGAGTGGGTAAAAGTAAAATCACTACACAACTTGAGTTTCTCTTTAATTTCATAAACTGTTTTTTTTTTCCTTAGAATGGCTTTCATTTAAGTGAAATTGTCAGAAAAACAGAGTATTTATCTGTTTTTTTTCATCCACTGAAACTGTGTGGGTTTCTGTATCGATGTCCCAACACACAAGGGTGTTTAAGAAACCACAGCGGCCCGGAGGAAGAGCCGTCAGAGTTTAATCTTAAACACTTCTGCTCAGAGGTGGGTAGTAACGAATTACATTTACTTCGTTACATTTACTTGAGTAATTTTTTGGGGTAACTAGTACTTTTAGAGTATATTTAAAGATAGGTACTTTTACTTTTACTCAAGTACATTTTTAGTGAAAAAACTTTACTTTTACTTCGCTACATTTGATGGCGTTCCTCCGTTACTGACAAAATTGTAATAAATATTAGACGTTGGAGAGGCTGCTTCGCGAGAGTCTGCTATGCATCTCCCGCTTAAGTTCAGCGCGCGTTTAGAAAGATGATGGCTGAAGCAGAGGATGACGTGTGTGAGCTATCGGGAGCAGATCACTAGTGGCCTCAAATCAACTCTATTTTATCACTTCAAGATGTGAGAAAGAACAGTTTCATAATGCGATGCATTCTTTCGCTTAACCGTTCCGTTCCGTGCCGATCCGGGCCAGTCAGCACGGATACGGTTTCCTTTTCCACGGTGGTGCTGATAACGGAACTCTTTGGAATGTAAATACAAATCTGTTAGTCGTTGCCTTGGTAACGCAATTGTAATATAAACAGAGATATGATCAGATATTTCTGTTTTTGGGACTTTGTTAAATAACAGAAAAAAGGACACAACTATAAACAACGCAAAAAAATAAAATAAACAGAAGGCGACAACAGGTATATCGTTACCAACAAATGCTGAGGGGATATGCATGCCAATGGAGACGGACCCAGAAGGTAAAACATTTCTGAAAACGAACACATTTATTGACAGTATTAATGCATGAGCTATGAACGCAGCGTAACAGCTGTTTACTTGGCTGTTTGATCAGCGCGCTTTCGCTTAGCACACACATTCTATCACGATAGTGGAAAAGCGGCTAATATGATGATGCCTATTTGAACCCTATTAATGGTAATTTGGTAACTATGGGCACTTTGACCTCATAGTACCATATTTCACACACTGTCCGAATGTGTTTCCTCATATGCGCGCTTGTGCAAGCAATGACAAACATCTTGTGAACCTTACAAACAACACACGTTCGTAAAAAAACGTTCATTCTAAACGTCTGCATGTTTTCATATCCATTTTCCAAAAATCGAAATAAATTGAAGTGCATACTGTGACATTATACACAAATTCGTACACTAATGTGCCCATCACAGGACTGAGATATAGGCTACTTTACTTCAGCCTATGTTTTATATAAACAAAACAAAGGGACCTTCAAGGAGAGGTGTGTGGAAGCTTTCCAAATAGTTTGAAATTCAAGGTTTTCGCTTCATATCAATCAGATCAGAAGTAACTAGTAACTAGCTACTTGAGTAGTTTTTCCATCGGATACTTTTTTACTCTTACTCAAGTAACTATTGGGATTGTTACTTTTACTCTTACTTGAGTAAATATTTCCATAAGTACTTTTACTTTTACTTGAGTACAAATTTTGGGTACTCTACCCACCTCTGCTTCTGCTCTTCAGTACGAGTAATCCAAAGTGTGTTTTGATCAGATGCTTTAATCTTAATTTGATTGGCGTGCCTGTAAGACTTCCCAAGCCCAGAGGACTTTTTGAAAATGCCGTTTCATATGGTCCTTCGTACGTTTCTCCTTTTCCCTTTCTTTAAAGTGACTTAAATAGACAGTTCTGATGTACAAAACTTTCTGTCATGTCTCTGTGTCATGTAATGAAGAAAGCCATTTGGACAGAGGTGAGGGCTAGACTTGCTCATGTGCTTTGTGCTCTTGTTGATCTTTTCAGAGAGACTAATCCACCATTTTAGAAGAAGGTCAGAGATCCATATTCAGAGGAAACAAAGATTATGAATATACCCAGCTGAGGTTTGTTTAAGGAATTACAGTGCCTTACGAATGTATTCATACCCCTTCATTTTTTTTATGTTGCTGCCTTATGGTGAGCTGTTTTAAATGACTTTTTTTCCACATCAGTCTACACTCCATGCACCATAATGACAAAGCAAAAACAGAATGGTCACAACTTCATAAATTTATTCAAAATAAAAAATAAAAATAAAAAACTGAAACAAGTACATTGCATAAGTATTCATTAGCATTCATTCATTACTCTTAATCTTTTTGGGTATGATGCAACAAGATTTGCACATCAACATTTGGCAGTTATCTGACATTCTTCACCTCACCTTTTTACCTCTCAGCTTGGATGGTGTCTGGCAGACATTTTCAGGTTTCTCCAGAAATGTTTGATTGGGTTCAAACCCAGGCTCAAGTACATTCACAGAGTTGCCTATAAGCCACTCTTGCTGTGTGCTTAGTGTCATTGTCCTGTTGGAAGGTGAACCTTCTGCCCTGTCTGAGGTTCTGAATGCTCTGGAGATCTGGACTGCATTGAAAAACAGCCCCACAGCATGAGACTGCTACCACTACACTTTACTTTTGGCATGGTATACTTTCCAGGCGATGAGCAGTGCCTGGTTTCCTTCAAACATGATGCTTGGAATTGAGGTTCATCAGACCACAGAATCTTGTTTCTCACAGTCTGAGGGTCCTTTAGGTGCTTTTTTGCAAATTCCAAGTGTGTTTTGATGTGTCTTCACTGAGGAGAGAATTGAGTCTTGCTACACCACCATAAAGCCCAGATCGGTGGAGTGTTGCAGTGATGTTTTTCCTTCTGTAAGTTTTTCACATCTGCATATATAATGTACTCACCCCCTTGTCATTCAAGATGTTCATGTCTTTCTTTCTTCAGTCATAAGGAAATTATGTTTTCTGAGGAAAACATTTCAGCATTTTTCTCCATATAATGGACTGATATGGTCCCCCGATTTTGAACTTCCAAAATGCAGTTTAAATGTGGCTTCAAACGATCCCAAATGTGGTTGTAAATGGTCCCAACCAAGGATGAAGGGTCTTATCTAGTGAAACGATCGGTTATTTTCATTAAAAAAATACAATTTAAATACTTTTTAATCTCAAACGCTCGCCTCGACTTGCTCTCCCTGAACTCCGTGTATTCTGGCTCAGGACAGTTAGGGTATGTCGAAAAACTCCAATCGTATTTTCTCCCTCAACTTCAAATATCATTTAAAAATCATCCTACATCACTGCAGAAGTACCGACCCAGTCTTTGCAAAGTGAACATGCAAAGAAGATTAAACACCCTTAACAAAAAAGGTAAAACAGCGATATAGAGGGATTTTGATGTTGAGGGAGAACATGAGATGGGAGTTTTTCGACATACCCTAACTGTCATGAACCGGATAAAAACAGTCCAGGGAGAGTAAAACAAGACGAGCATTTGACATTAAAAAGTATATAAATTGTATTTTTTTTAATGAAAATAACTGATCGTTGCGTTAGATAAGACCCTTCTTTCTCGGCTGGGATCGTTTACAACCACATTTGGGATTGTTTGAAGCCGCATTTAACCTGCATTTTGCAAGTTCACTTAAGGAAGAAAGACATGAACATCTTGGATGACAAGGTGGTGAGTACATTATATGTGAATCTTTGTTTTGGAAATGGACTTCTCCTTTAAGAGTAACAGAGACTACATGCTTCTGTGAACCTTCAATGCAGCAGATTTTTTTCTGAACTCTTCCCCAGATGTGTGGCTTGATGCAATCCTGTCTATGAGCTCTACAGGCATTTTTTTTTTTTTTTTTTTACCTCAGGGGTTAGTTTTTGCTCTGACATGCATTTTCAGCTGTTAGACCTTTTATAAAGATGTGTGACTTTCCAAATCACACCCATTCAATTGAATTTGCCACAGGTTAACTTCACTCGAAGTGTAGTAACATCTACAAGCATTATGAATGCTTCTGAGCTAAATTTCAATGGTAAGGGTATGAATACTTATGCAATGGATTAATTTAAGTTTTTTATTACATTTGCAAAGATGTTAAAAACTTGTTTTTTGCTTTGTCATTATGGTGTATGGAGTGTAGATTGATGTGGTAAAAAAAAAAAAAGTTATTTAAAGCAGTTTAACATAGAGCAGCAAAATAACAAAATGTGAAAAACATTAAAGGGTATGAATACTTTTGCAAGGCACTGTATTTATTTATTAAGGTTTACCAACAAAGCACATATAGAAATAACAGTATTTTTGTAGGCTGTTTTTATAGACACTGATAACACATTCCAGTAATATACAGTACACACAAAAGTAGATCATCAGTACCCCCTAAGATGTAAAAAGATCTCTTGTGTTTTTATCCCAAACTGTCACAGAAGTAATTCCACATGCAGCCAAGTTAACCATTTTACCAGCCACTCACCATTATTCATTTTTGTAATCCAGAGTTATCATAATTGCATTTCAGGACATTTTAGCCGACTATTACTCTCAATACTTTCCCATATTAACTAAAAAGCAGAACCCATGGAGGATGGAGGCAATTAAGATTAAGAACTCCTCCCTTTCTCTGTAATGTTGTTTCTTCATCAGTTACTGGCAACCATAATCAGCCAACAGCTTCTGTGTCAGGTAAAACCTTTGTTCTTTCGTACCTGCAAGCTCATTATTCATATATTAGATGTTTTGTTTTGTTTTTGTCTGCATCATGCATCTAGAGTTAAAGTTTTTTGTTGTTGCTGTTTTTGTTAAAACTTTTTTTTTTTTTTTAATCTTTATTATACTATAGTATACAAACAACATACCAGATTTTATTATTACCAGATTTTATTTTATATAAATTAAAAATGAATTATTTTTTGCATTTGTTTTTAAAATTGATTATTGAAGAACGCCATGCGTATTCACCTTCTTGTTACTTTTCAAGTATTTTCTGTACTGCTTAGAAGTGGATTAGTGGCAATGAAGCAAACTCTTTTTATGTGTTCCAGGTCAAGGAGTAGCACAAAAACTGACAGGACGATCAAATATCGAAATCAAAGCATACAGTTAAGGTATGTTTACATATGTTTTAAAGTGCATAGGATAATAATGCGTTTTAGATATTTAACTGCCATGTGATTTACTGCTGTTTGTTTGTTTATTTGACAAATAGTCAAATAATAGTCAAGTAATAGTAACAAATTAAAATACTACAAAAAATAACTTCCTGATAAAACACTCCCTGTAATGATGTGAATAAAATACATATACACTCGAAGAAAACCCGTAAAAATTACTTAAAAAAATAAATTCAAATAAAGCTATACTAAATAAAGCAATACAGCTTGTTGCAGGGCATTCTGCAGAGCCATATGCCTTAGATTTTTTTTTTTTTGCCAAAATTAATCAACGGTATATCATGAGCTTACAATACAACATAAAACTTACAAGAAGTCAATTAAATAAATTTTGAATCAAAAATATATTTGTTTCCATTTCAGTTTGAATGTCCAAGCCCAGGTTACAGTATATGGCCTACCCTGAAACTTCAACCAAAATGACATTACAGCTGGAAGAACATAATTTAGCTTGGTTACTGGAGAATGTAAACTGGTCATCTGTGAAGACAACTGTGTGTGCATCTTCATCTGAAATGGTGCTTATCTGGATTCTTTTCTCCATTGAGTTTGTTGTCATGTGTCTGGCACTCTATGGATTGTGTTGTCTGTTTAGGTCGAACCATACTGTCTCTTTATTCGTCATAAATCTATTTGTTTGTGATATCATCCAGATTTGTGTCAAGCCTGTTCTGCATTTGTGTACACTGAATGTGCAAAATAAGGTAATCTTTTTTATGTTTTATATTTATGGCTTGAGCATATTAGTTAACATTGGCTTCATGGTCTGTATCTGTGTGGAAAGATACATAATGATCAGATACCCTGTTTGGTACCGACTTCATCATTCGTGTAGGAATTTGGTTCTGATATGCTTGTTAGTTTGGGCAACACTATGTGGATATATGATGATTGATGTGATGATTGCACTTAAAGTTGATGTGGAACTTGCATTTCGTTTATGTTTATTTATTTTTTTGTTACCTTATCCACTGGTTGTGTTTTGCTTTGTGGGATCATGGAAGGCACTGTCTCATTCGGTTGCAATTACTCCCGATGAGAGAAAGAAGATTTTGATCATTCTGGCTCTTGTACTTTTTAATTACACTGCATTGTTCTTACCAAGCATTGTGCAACACATCATTTTTGCAGTATCTTTTAATCATGCAATAAGTAGTTATTATGATAGTTTACATTCAGTGTCAGGAATCATGTTGTATTTAAATCCACTCGCTGACTCTTTGATGTATGTTTTCATAAGGAAGGATGCTAATAGCATGTTTAGATTTTTGTGTTGTAAGAAGCTACATGAAAATCAGGTGTAGCTCTTTAACTCAGCAACTGCCATTTTAATCGAACCAGCAAACATGCGACTGAAGACAGAAAATAACAACACAAGGTTTATAGTTTCATTTGTGTAAAGTATCAAAGACACAGGAAACAATTTATCGCATTTAAGCACTTTACTGAGTACTCATCATTACTCACATTTGAAATGTAACAACACTTCTGTCAATCCCTGCAGCCTAATTAGATTTCAGGAAATTGTAGCCAAATATTAATCTGATTGCATGATCATGTGATAAAAATGCAAAAAGCTCATGATGAATGGATCTGGTTAAGTGTTAGCGCCTCCTCCCTCTCTATGTTGTTTCTTCATCAGTTACTTTCAACCATAATCAACCAGCAGCAGTTCATTGTCAGGTAAACCCATTTCTTTTGGTCTTTATGTTTGCAGAGTCATTGTGTATTGTCTTGGGAATTATTGATCAGATTTACAATCTTAATTTTCTTTTGAATTTATTGTGTATGAAAATGGTAGAATCAGATTATGCAATTATTTTGCTTTGTATGGAAATGAATGATTCTACTATGAGAGTGTAGCAAAAAATCTTTCATGTATTTCAGCTCAACAGCAGTGTCACTTTCACAAAAACTGATTTCTCCCTCAACTGAAACTCAGGTATGTTTAGACATGTTTCTATTGTGTTCTATAAATGTACATTGTAAGTTTAATTAGCAATTTACAATGTGTTTTCTTATTCTTATTTTTGTGTTTGTCATGTTTGTGTTTAATGAAGCTCCTGTAATCTGTTTCAACAGTTATCATAATTTTTATCAGTAAAACTATTATCAAAACTGATTTTTCATCTAAAATCTCTACACAAAGCTGCCTTTTCAAATTTGCACATTCATGGACTGTACATTTCCATCATTAATGTCTCTTTCTGCCATTAACAACTAAATAATGAAACATCTAAAACTACAGCTGAAAATAATATTTGAAAAGGTGGACCAAGACTTAATGGGATTCTTCTGTGGACTGGTGTTAAAGGGATATTTCATCATTCTGTAGTATTTTTTTCTTATTAAAAACACTACAGAAGTCAAATGAGACCACAAGCTGTTTGGTACCAACATTCTTCAAAATATCATCTTCTGTGTTCAGTTAAGGATGAACTTCTTTAATTTCACAAATTCACAAATTGTGGCTTTCATTTAAATGAAACTGGCTGAGAATCTCTGGACAGAGTATTTATCTCTTTCTTCCATCCAGTGAGATTGTGTAAGTTCTCAGGGGGCTTTCTTAAATTCACAGAATAATACAGATGGAGGATATTTTCAGAAAATTCACAAAATTGGAAAATCAAAACTGAAAATAACAAAAAAGTATAGAATACAAACTATTGCTACTTAACTATGTTAAGTATTGATTAATTTGTTTTAGAATGCTGTATCTTCTGTTATTCTGGAAACTTTAAAGACTAACAAGGAAACTAACAGAACAAATAATTCAATTGCTTATTTAAAAAATAACTTGTTTTTGTTGTTGTTTGACCATTCAGAGTCCATCCAAGACACGGGAAATGGTTTATACTGGAACATCAACCAATAGGACATTCCAGCTGGAATTAAGCCCATTTCCATGGGAAATTGATGATTTGAAGTGGACATTTCTGGAAAAAATCCTTTGTGGATCCACAGCTGAAACTGTGGTTATATGGATTATTTTCTCGGTTGAGTTTCTTGTCATGTCCTGGGCACTTTATGGATTGTGCTGTCTGGTCAGACCTAACCATACTGTTCCTGTATTGGTCATAAACCTCTTTATCACTGATATCGTGCAGATTTGTTTCAGACCCGTCCTGAATTTTTGTACATTCAGTGTTACAATTGCATTTATCTACTATATTTATTCCATGAGCATAATAGTTAATGTTGGTTTCATGGTCTGTATCTCTGTGGAAAGATACATCATGATCAAATATCCTGTTTGGTACCGACTTCATAATACTACAAGGAATTTAGGTCTGATATGCTTGTTCATTTGGGCAATACCATTTGGATTTATTGTGATTGATGTCTTTATTGCACTTCAGGGGAAGGAGGCACATGCATTTATGTTGACTGTATTTATTTTATTGATTCCTTATCCACTGGTTTTGTATTCCTTTGTGGGATCATGGAAGGCACTGTCTCATTCAGTCGCAGTCACCCCTGATGAGAGAAAGAGGATTTTGAGGATTCTGGCACTTGTACTTTTCAATTATACTGTGTTGTTTCTGCCTAGCATTGTTCAAAGCATCATTATGGTGTTTTCCTTTGAGTACGGTCTAAAATTTCATGGTAATTTAGTCAGAGTGTCAGGAATCTTAGTGTATTTAAATCCACTCGCTGACTCTTTGCTATATGTTTTCATAAGGAAAGATGCTAATAACATGTTTAGATGTTTGTGTTGTGAGAAGCTACATGAAATTCAGACACAGACAGAAAACACCTCTAATTCATTTTCTAGGAGTGGTGAAGTACAAATCAGTGTCAGAGAAACCACTGAGTCGCAATCAGTAGTGAGTGTTGCTAATCAGTAGGCTTAGTTTTGTTCACTGCTAAAAAGTATATTCCATTTTTGTTTAATTGAAAATGCATATGTTAAAACAGCATGATAAAACGGTTTCAAAAGCGATTTTTACACTAAACATTATTGAGTGATAAGGACTCTTGTCAAAATGTATAACTGGCTAGAAATAGACGCTGCACTCATCATTCATTTAGAGTTTAAATATGATATTAAACAGTATCCTAAATATTAATCTCACTTAATGTTGGTACTATTGTGGGTATAATTAATAGGTAAGGACATATGATATACAGTATAAGATATCTTTATCATATGATGTCATTAGCTTTAAAGATTCCCTTCTTCTTTTGGACATACAGTTAACACTTCTAAAGCCTATATAGATTCTATGTATCCTTAACCCACAACCCTGTTGTTATAAAAACAACAGGCAAACTTTTATATTCCACTGAATATCTTCAAAGCTTTAAAGCTGATTAAATTTGTTATTTACAAACCCACTGTAAGCATCTGTCTTTTTTTAAATAAATTGTATTTGTCTAGTGCTATCTTTGAAAACGCGCTTTATGTTTTCGTATCTGCCTGCCACCTGCCAGCAGAAGATCAAACAGTCTCTTGAACAGCGTCCGGTTTCTATGGAAACTAAGCAAACTTCGCGGACTGTTTGCAGCTACTAAGCTAAGTTAACGGTTGGTCGGTAGGCTCGTTCATATATTTTTGCAGTTTTGATTTATGGTGTCTTTCAATATCATTGCGAAATGCAGACAAAAATGAGCGTATCCACAACAGTGAACGCGGAGGAAGGAACAAGGGCGGAATCTGAAGAAAAAGACAGAAGTGAAGGTGTTGTGTCTTTCGCTCCAGGTAACTTACCTTCTTAAAGTCTACATTCAACGGCTATCACCAAAATAACAGACTTAAAACAACTGACTCACCAACAAAGACATATCCGGCGATTATAATGTTGGAATGTACTGGAATATTATCGTTAAGTGCTGTTCTTTCGTGGTTATATCCTGCTGCTGCTCCGACTTTTGTTACTTGATCAAAATGGCAATGGCTCGTATACTGTACACTTCGGTGTGCCGCGACGTTATATAAAACATTACTTGGCTTGAACAAATAAAATAATCTAAAAATATTATTTTAAACTAATTATTAGTTATTTTTAATTTACATTCACATTTAATGCTCAGCCATGTTATTGTTTATTTCCCATTTTTTTTAAACTATGAAATCTGATACAGCCACAAACCAACATTTGGTAGACAATAAATATTTTCGGTAACACTTCACAATAAGGTTCATTACTTAACATTAGTTAACGTACTTAGTTAACATGAACTAAAAATGAACAATACTTCTGCATTATTAATGCATTATTAAAATCACAAGTTGTTTGTTAACATTAGTTAATGCACTGTGGACTAACATGAACAAAAATGAACAACTGTATTTTTATGAACTAACATTAACAATGAATAAATAGTGTAATGTACTGTTCATTGTTTGTTCATGTTAGTTAATACATTAACTAATGTTAACAAATGACACCTTATTGTAAAGCGTTACCATATTTTCTGAAAGGTAAGTCCCTGCTTTTACTGATATATATATATATATATTTTATAAAAGGGAAAAAGCTTATTTATTTATTTATTTTTTTTTTATTTATTTATTTTTTTTTTTTACAAAATGTTAGATTTTGTACCCAATGCCCAATAATATTTGAAATTTCTTTCAAAGGCCAGGAGTCTCAGAGTGGAGCTACTGATGGGACAAAGGTTAATGCTGACACAATAGAAACCAAAGCATCAGAGAGTGGTACAATGCATTCAGGTCCCAGGTGATAAAATACAAATTTTTCTAATACCTGTATGATATTTGCTCAGGAGAACATCAGTTGTTGTCTAAGAAGAACAAATACTGAATGATTTTTTTGTGTGTGTCTTTAAAGAATTACCAAAGAGCTTTTAAGGGAGCACTGCAAGAAAAACAAACTATACCTGACACCAAGGCTAAATGACACACTTTATCTTCACTATAAAGGTTTGAAATTTTTGTATCTGAAAGACTTTTAATATTACATCTTTGTGTTTTTTCAAGCTGTTAATTTTGCATTGTAGGTTTTTCTTGTATTGAGGGTTTGGAGGAATATACCGGCCTGCGCTGCCTATGGCTGGAATGTAATGGTATTCGCAAGATTGAAAATCTGGAGAATCAGACAGAGCTTCGCTGTCTTTTTCTCCATCAGAACCTAATTCATACTCTGGAAAACCTGGAGCCACTCAGCAAACTTTGCACCCTCAATGTCTCAAACAATTATATCAAGGTCATTGAGAACATATGTGAGTACTTGCACACACAAGTGAAAATGGCACCATGCAACGTATTGTTCCCTGTTCCTCAATATACCAGTCATTTATCTTTTGTTTTTCAGCCTGCTTGAGTGAGCTGTCCACACTGCAGATCTCCCATAACTCACTGGAGAATGTGTGTGACATGGAGGAGCTGTCACATTGTCCATCCATCAGTGTTCTTGATCTGTCTCACAACCGCATCAGAGATCCAGCCCTCATCAGCGTTCTAGAGAGAATGCCTGACTTGGTAAATACAGTGTATCTCTTTCCTCATATCCACATTTTTCCTGAGTATCTGATCTGATGCGCAATGATGGATTCTGACTTCTATTGGGTGCTTTCCTGTTCCGGTCTCCATAGAAATCCATGTTAAAACAGGGTAAAAAAAAAGATCTGAATTGCTACAAGCTAACTCATGTTTGTTTGAATTTGCCAGCGAGTGTTAAATCTAATGGGTAATGAGGTCATCAAAAAAATCCCAAACTACAGGAAGACTCTGATTGTACATCTAAAGCAGCTGACCTATCTAGATGACCGGCCTGTGTTTCCAAAAGACAGGTTAGCAGCATTGTTTTCTGTGTTAAATTGCCAACTGCCATTGAGATAGTCCCTATAAAGGTAGTCTTTGTTATTAGCTCATCTAGAAGCTGTTGCTGAGTCTTTTATTGAAGTTTGCATTGATTCACAGAGCATGCGCAGAGGCATGGGCAGCTGGTGGTTTGGAAGGTGAACAAAAAGAAAGGGAAATGTGGGAAACGAGAGAGAGAAGGAAGATCCAGGAGAGTTTGGATGCAATGGCTGCCATCAAAGAGAACGCACTGAGACGACGACAGGCTCGAGAGCTTTTGGAGAAAGGCAAACACACAGTCTGTTCACATATTAACTGCCGTTCAAAAGTTTGGGATCACTACGAGTTTTTTTAATTAATGTAAAGTTTTATTTAGCAAAGAAGCATTAAATTGGCAAATACTTTTACAAATGCTTATATTTCAAATAAATGCTTATGAACTTTATATTCATAAAAAAAAAAAAAAAAAAATGTATCAAGTTTCCACAAACTGTTTTCAACATTGATCATAAGAACTGTTAAAAGATTAAGCACCAAATCAACCTAAAGGATCATGTGACACTGAAAGCATGATTAAGCTGAAAATTCAGCTTTGTCATTGGAGGAATTAATTACATTTTAAAATTAAATAAAATAGAAAACAGTTATTTAAAATGACAATAATATTTCACAGTATTACTGTTCTTACTGTATTTTTGATCAAGTAAATGGTGGGCATAAGAGACAAACTCTTGAACAGTAGTGTATACACACACACTCATATTCTCTCACCACCTTCTGACACGCAGCATCATTTAAAAGCTTTTGGTTTACCCTCAGGAATCAAAGAGCCTACAAGTCCTGTTACTGAGGATCAGAGCCCTCAAGACGAAACATCAGAAACTGCAGAGAGTGACTTTTCAAAAACAGAGCACGATCAAACTGATCCATCAGCATCAGAAATAGACCACATTTTCAAATCTGAATCTGATGAGGAACAGATTATCCAAACAACACTTGATCAAAATCATTCTGAACAGTCAAAACCAGGAAGACAGCAGACAAGTTTAGAACAAGTTCTCCATCCATCATTTGACAAGAAACAGACTGGCCAGTTAGCAACTTGGGGATTGAAGACTGGAGAGAAGAACCAGAAAATGAATGTTCACTCAAAACCATCGCAGTCACATCAGAACACTTTAGTCTCAGTCGCAGGTCCTGGGGCTCTCGTCACTGAGCTGATCTCTGAGGATGAAATAGAGTCTATCACTCTGTCTGATGAACCAGTATTAACAATTGATGTAAGTCCTTACACCATTGCTCAGATCAGTATAACTTCAATTTGTTTTTACAAAAAATAGAATTTCCATGCATTGTATCTTTGATTTGTACAGAAACTTGCACTTGCTCTTGATTTCTCCCTAGGATCTTCCAGACCTTGAAGATGAAGATGAAGAAAATAGTCTGATATTCCTAACAGCATCACAGGTAAGAGCAGAGTTATTACAATTACCTTAAACTAAAACAACAAAAAAAATGTTCCTTGAAATAAAAAAAAATTAAAATATTACTAAATACTCTAACTGTATCTCAATGATACTAAAATGACACAGAGTGACAAAGCATATATAATTAACATGATGTCATTTCCTTTATTGTGATGAAAAATTGGGATTAAATTTTATAAGAAACTTGTGGAGCTTTACATGTTACATTTTTCAGAGTGTGATTCGTCCGAAGATTCAAGTCATCTCTGATGAAGACACAGAATCAGAAGCTGTTACAAGTTGGTCTCAGTCAGATGCTGTGGCCACTGATCAATCTGAGCTGCTTATTAATGTCTCCACTAAGAGAACTGCAATCAAGCAGCAGAGTCCTGACTTTACCAGTCAACCAGAGGCAGGGGATGATTTCCCAAAGCCGGCAGAAAACAGCAAGACCGTTCTGATTGAGGAACTGGACTGAGTTTTTATAGTTGAACTGATGGATGAAACTATATTGTGGTGTTTCCCAACCCTGGAGGTCATTCAGCACAAACCCTGGATTTGTATTTAAATTTGATGTCTACCTGTCTACTTGATTAATAAAAGGTGTTTAACTTTAAATCACCAAATCATTTTAATCATTTAAATAAAATAATAAAAATTAAAATAAATAAAAAATCATTTTGCTTTGAATTTTATTGCAGATATTATAAATGCAAATAATTCAAGACACTTAATTTGTTTTTTTATACAAAAGTCAAAAGTTTTGAACAGTAAGATTTTTAATGTTTTTTAAAGACGTCTCTTCTGCTCATCAAGCCTGCATTTATATGATCCAAAGTACAGCAAAAACAGTAAAATATTTAAATAGTTTTACTATTTAAAATAACTGTTTTCTATTTCTATTTCTATTTGTATTTTAAAATATAATTTATTGCTGTGATTTCATAGCTTAATTTTGAGCATCATTACTCCAGTCACATGATCCCTCAAAAATCATTCTAATATTCTGATTTGCTGCTCAAAAAGCATTTATTATTGTTATTATTATGTTGAAAACAGCTGAGTAGAATTTTTTCAGTTTTCTTTGATGAATAGAAAGTTCAGAAGAACAGCATTTATCTGAAATAGAAACCTTTTGTAAAATTATAAATGTCTTTATCATAACTTTTGATCAATTTAAAGCATTCTTGCTAAATAAAAGTATTAATTTCTATAATTTCTCCTGAAAAAATATACTCAGCTGTTTTAAATATTGATAATAATAATAATAATAATAAAAATGTTTCTTGAACAGCAATGATCAGCATACTACAATGATTTCTGAAGGATCATGTGACATTAAAGAGTTGAGTAATGGTGCTGAAAATTTAGCTTTGATCACAGGAAAAAAATACATTTTAAAATATATTCAAATAGAAAACAGTTATTTTAAATAGTAAAAAAAATATTTTACATTTTTACTGTTTTTGCTGTACTTTGGCTCAAATAAATGCAGGCTTGGTGAGCAGAAGAGACTTCTTTAAAAAAACATTAAAAGTCCTACTGTTCAAAAACTTTTGACTGGTAGTGTATATATATTTCTAGAATAATTATATAACATTATAATATAACATCTATTAATATAATTATATATAATAATATATAATTATGGACTTTTGACACAAACTACAGATGTTAAATCCTGTACAAAAATAGATTAGATTCTGTAGATAGTACAGAACATTACTGTCATGCATTTTAAACAAGCAAATACATAAGTGACTTGAATATCTTACCAAAGAGCTTACACATTAAATTACACATAAAAATGAAATAAAATATACCAAGATAAAGAGTCTATGCAGATACGTGCCTGTAGCACTGTCATTGGCATCAGTTCAGCTGTGTTAAATGGATAGATTACATCCAAAGTAGCATGAGAAGAGAAAAGCATATCAGGAGCAGCTCTTTACTGACTGAGTGGCTGACAGTATGAGCAAGTCCTTTGAGTGTTTCCTGGTTAGATTGATCAACGTTGGGAACCAGAGGTGTGGTTGCAGTCGCAGGTTCAGTACGACTAGCACAAATGTCATAAAGGTTACCAGCAAATGCTGTTTTTCGTGACTCCGCTCTCAGAGATTCCCAAATTTCTGCTGCATCACCTCGGCAACCCGACAACACACCGCTCACACACACCTGGAAAGCATCCCATGACCTGCAGATGTGAAAAGTGAAATGTATTGAGATAAAAACAATGTAGTTGTATTCAGTGGAGGATGTATGTGTGTGTGTAAATGTGGCTCACTTGCAAATGGAGTTTATGTCCTGTGGATTATCAGTCTTGGAGCTCACACTGTCACCCAAAGTGACCAGACACTCAGCAAAGCCCCTGTATACAGAACTACATGGAGGTGTTACTGCTGCACTCAGCGCAGAGGAACAGAGACCTGAGAGAGAAAAATTAAAGCAGTTCAGAATCAGAAAAAACTTCATTGCCTAGTATGTTTACACACACAAGGCATTTGCCTTGATGGCAGGAGCTTCCAATACAGAAGAAAGTACCGACATATAGGAATTAGGCAATAAAATGGGAAATAACACAATAAAAATATTATTTAAAAAGACAAACGTAAATATGATGTAAATAAAAGTAAATATAATACGATACAGTAATAAAAACAGTTTAAAAATATATAATAGGTCAGCACCAATTTATAAAAATGACCCCGTTCAAAAGTTTACATGCACTTGATTTTCAATACTGTGTTGTTACCTGAATGATCCACAGCTGTGTTTTTTTATGAGTCCGTTATTTGTCCTGAACAGTTAAACTGCCTGCTGTTCTTCAGAAAAATCCTTCAGGTCCCACAAATTCTTTGGTTTTTCAGCATTTTTGTGTATTTGAACCCTTTCTAACAATGACTGTATGATTTTGAGATCCATCTTTCACACCGAGGACAACTGAGGGACTCATATGCAACTATTACAGAAGGTTCAAACGCTCACTGATGCTTCAGAAAGAAACACGATGCGTTAAGAGCCGGGGGTGAAAACTTTTTTGAATTTGAAAATCAAGGTAAATTTTATTTATTTTGTCTTCTGGGAAACATGTAAGCATCTTCTGTAGCTTCTGGAGTGCAGTACTAAATAAACAAATATTATATTTAGGCAAAATAAGAAAAATATACACATCTTCATTCTGTTCAAAAGTTTTCACCCTGGGTCTTAATGCATTGTGTTTCCTTCTGGAGCATCAGTGAGAATTTGAACCTTCTGTAATAGTTGCATATGAGTCCCTCAGTTGTCCTCAGTGTGAAAAGATGGATCTCAAAATCATACAGTCATTGTTGGAAAGGGTTCAAATACACAAAGATGCTGAAAAACCAAAGAATTTGCGGGACAAGAAGGATTTTTCTGAAGAACAGCAGGCAGTTTAGCTGTTCAGGACAAACAAGGGACTCATGAACAACTACCACTAAAACACACACACACACACACACACACACACACTGCTGTGAATCATTCAGGTAACAACACAGTATTAAGAATCAATGTAAACAATGTAAATCATATGTAAACTTTTGAAACTTTTGAGTGATTTTTATAAATTCAACTATTATTTTCTCTTGTGGACTGTATGTAAACATCTTTTATGTGAAATATCTTATTCTGGTCAGTACTAAATAAAAAATATGATCCCTTTTATTTTGGTAAAATAATTAACATTTTGCAGATTTTACAAGGTGTATGTAAACGTTTGACCTCAACTGTGTATCTTTATGTTTATGTGTGTCTATTTCTCTATACTGTCAGATGTTGTCGTACGTCACATGGATTAATCTAGGGATTAGACCCAGAGCAAAAATGACATTTAATCTCACTGCAGACCAGCTCGAAAAGACAAATCTCCTCAAATTTTCCAATTTCTCTTCTCTAACCATTTGGTATGTTTATTTTAACAGAGAAATATAAAGGATACTACTCATAATACTTATTTAATAGTTCAGGAATATTAGTTTGAGCAATTTCTGAATCTCATAAAATTTGTCTTTCTTTCTGATGCTATTTTTATGGTATGTACAGCATACCGTACCCCAAAAACATGGGCATTAATTTACATCTATTCAAAAACAAAAACTGGCATACAAATTTGAAAAGCACACACAAAACAGATTTATATAAATATTCAGCATCTATGACTTTACATACATGTAAAAAAAAAAAAAAAGATACATGTATAAAATGAAAAAAAAAAAAAGACAAATTATGATATTACACACACAAACACAAGTTTGAAGATAAAATTTTACTTACTGAGGCAGAATGAAATAAGCAGCAGCAGATGCATTCCGTTGAACAGCCACAATTTTGAACTGAAGACCACACACACTGAAGAACCTTAACGTTTACACTTTTAACACACAGTCATGTACAAATCATCCAAACACTTCTGAGGTCCCGTTCACCTTCCTTGACATCCCATTCACCTTCCTGTTCCTGTTCAGACTTGGAAGCCAACTGTTGAGCCTGATGGATAAACAGGGGCTGTGACATCTGATTATTAAAAAGGGGGAAACCTGTGGGATTAAAGATCATTTCCGGCTACACTGTTCATCATATCAGAGTACAAGAATATATCTCCTGTAACAATGATTCTGTATGGCTTAGAGTATTGGCTTTTTGTCTCTCTGTCTCTCTCTCTCACTCTGTCTGTCACACTCACACACAATATACAAACAGATGGAAAAAATCCCAGTAGGACTGTCATTTTAATTCCAGCATGGTACTTTCTAATACACACACAGTGGACAAGCCTCTGTCTGATTGACAGGCTTGGATTATGTCATTGCGTAAATCTAAAGGGAAAGGAGAATAAAGACGGATTACTGCCTCTTATATAAAGCCATTACCATCAACTCCTCACATTTTCTCTGTCACTGAATCTGTCACTGTTTTCCTAGTATTCATCCACTTTGTTTTTGGACATGGAATAATTATAGTACCATTTATTATTATTATAAAAAAAATTATTATTCTTATTATTTTTATTAAAAATTATTATTTTTATTATTATTAATGTTGAAAACAACTGAGAATATACTGAGTAGATACAAAAAGCTTTTTATTTCAGATAAATGCTGATCTTTGGGTCTTTCTATTCATCAAAGAACCCTGTACTCAACTGTTTTAAATATTGATAATAATAATAATAATAATAATAATAATAATAATAATAATAATAATAATAAATGTTTCTTGAGCAAATCAGCATGACAGAATGATTTCTGAAGGATTATGTGACATTGAAGACTGGAGTAATGATGCTGAAAATTTAGATTTGATCACAGGAATAAATTACATTTTAAAATATATATTTAAATAGAAAGCAGTAATTTTAAAGAGTAAAAATATTTCACAATATTTCTGCTTTTGCTGCATTTTGAAACAAATAAATGCAGCCTTGATGAGAAGAGACTTCTTAAAAAAAACATTAAAAACTTACTGTTTTGACTGGTATTGTATGAATTACGTTTTTACACACAGTTTGAGAGGTATTTAACCTTTTAAAAGATCTACCTTTAGGTGGGAGTAAAGTCGCATACTAACATTTGTATGACGAGCTAGAGTCAGCGGAAGTGACGCAGTTTGTGTGGATGTGGGGCTGTCATGGATGAAGTTGGTTCACCGGCGCGTCGTCGCGGTGGTCCGGCGGGGCTCTCCGCCGTGCAGTCCGACACTATAGAGGGTCTGACAGAACTGGAGGATCTGGAGCGAGTGTATGCGCAGCTATGTGCCGAAGAGGTGAATATTTACCAGTGGAGACACAGTGTTCGTTATTCTCTATGAGCTGGACTACTAGTAAGGGTAGATAAACGCTTGCCAGCTGTGTTAGTTAGTTGATTATATGTATATAAAAGTATTGTGTGCCTGAACGGTGAGATGGTTTGCGTATTGATACTGCATTGGCATAAACTGTTTATAAACGCACTTCCCTGACAGGCGGAAGTGCAGAAGGAGTTGGGCGCTCTTATGGGACAGCAGAGCAACATAGAAACAAAGATGCTCGCCCTACAGAGGATGGGGTGAGTGTGAATGTGTTTGACACTTATATGCTGTTGAACTGAAAGAATATAATATAGTGTGCTAATAAATTGTTTTTGTGTGTGTGTGTGTGTGTGTGTGTGTGTGTGTTCTTCAGACCCAACTTGCAGCTGATCGAGGGAGATGCTGTGCAGCTGTCTGGCATGATCAACTTCACATGCAGCCTGGCTGAGAACGTCAGCAGCAAAGTCAGACAGCTGGACCTCACCAAGGTGCCTAACATACACATTCGTATGATATGTACGCTTTATCAAAATGACAGTCTCAGTCTGTGTATGACAGCATCCACTCAAGCTTTGCATCTGGTTCTGTTGCAGAAAAGGCTGTACCAAGCAATTCAGCGGGCAGATGATATTCTAGATCTGAAGTTCTGCACAGATGGTGTTCAGACAGCCTTACGTAACCAGGACTACGAGCAGGCTGCCGCCCACATTCATCGCTATCTTTCTCTTGACCAGTCGGTGATTGAGCTCAGCAAGCAGGGTGGAGAGGGTAAGTCTGTTTTGGGTTTTTTAACGTATGTTTTCATTACCACTGCAACTATTGAATAGTAATTTATTGATTCAGTTTTTTAAATGTTTTTTAAAGAAGTCTTTTTGCTCACCAAAGCTTGCATTTATTTGATCCAAAGTACAGCAAAAACAATAAAATTTCTAAATGTTTTTTTACTATTTAAAATAACATTTCTATTTGAATATATTTTAAAATGCAATTTATTCCTGTGATTTCAATGCTGAATTTTCCGCATCATTACTCCAGTCACATGATCCTTCAGAAATCATTCTAATATACTGATTTGCTACTCAAGAAACATTTGTTATTATTATTGTTATTATTATTATTATTATTTTGTTGAAAACAGCTGAGTAGATTTTTTTCAGGTTTCTTTGATGAATAGGAAGTTCAGAAGAACAGCATTTATCTGAAATAGAAATCTTTTTTTAACCTCATAAATGTCTTTATCATCACTTTTGATTAATTTAAAGCATCCTTGCTAAATAAAAGTATTAATTTCTAGAATTTCTTTCCTAAATAAAAATTATACTGACTCCAAGCTTTTGAATGGTATAGTGTACAATGCTACAAAGGCTTTTTATTTCAGATAAATCCTGATTTTATGATCTTTCTATTCATCAAAGAATCCTGGAAAAAAAATGTACTCGACTGTTTTAAATATTAATATTATTATTATTAATAATAATAATAATAATAAGTGTTTCTTGAACAGCAAATCAGCATATTAAAACGATTTCTGAAGGATCATGTGACATTGAAGACTGCAGTAATGATGCTAAAAATGTAGCTTTGATTACAGGAATAAATTACATTTTAAAATGTATTCAAATAGAAAACAGTTATTTTAAATAGTAAAAATATTTCACAATATTACTGCTTTTGTGTACTTCGGATCAAATAAATGCAAGCTTGGTGAGCAGAAAAGACTTTAGAAAACATTAACATCTTACTGTTCAAAAACTTTTGACTGGTAGTGTTTATGATATGGATATTTTTGCTGAACAATTCAAAAACAGTTTTTCAAACAAAAGATCTGTTTATATTTCAGTAACCTGCCTATTGGTGGAATTAAATATGTTTGGCAAATAAAAAGTATCTCATTTTATTTTTTATTTTAATCTGAAGCTTGATGAAATTAAATTATACGATTATTTGTAATGAATGAATGGCAAATCTGACATCTTAACAGCTTAACTATCCAACAAGTAGCTGTTTATGACTTTGCAGTTTAATAAGTATCCCTTGAAGCTACTGTAATATACACTACACTAAAAACAGTACTGTTGTGAAATAATATTATTACAGTTTAAAATAACTGTTTTCTGTTTTAACATATTTTAAAACTTTACTATCCCTTTTGGTCAGTTTAATGCATCTATTTAAAAAAATATATACAACTGACTGACAGTTGTATTTGCACACTTGTCACTGCACATCAGTTACATTGTATATTAATGCGGTTGCCTTGCAACTGTAAGTTTTCTGTTACAAACAAGTTATAAGAGTCTGTTACAAACAGTATTATGCAAACTATTCAATGTGATTTGTAGAAATAATAGACATTGTGGATATATTGGTCAAAGTGATGCACACAGATATTTAGAATAAGATATTTATATTGTTGTATTATCTGTATGCTATACATTGTGCAGGCAGTGCAGTTGAAGCCAGCCTGGCGTTGCTTCAGGAAGCAGAACGCGATCTGAAGGCACTTGTCACGACACGACTGGAGGAAGCAGTTAACATGGGCGACTTGCCTCAAGTGGAGCGCTTTTTCAAGATCCTTCCTTTACTGGGACTCCATGAGCAGGGACTTGCACGCTTTGCTCAGTACCTTTGCAGTCAGGTAGGAACGTGTGTGTGTATGTCCACCTTACATGACCAGGGAAGTCAGCTGAGAAGGTGTTGGTTGGGTACTAATAATAAAAGTTGTCTTTTGCTTACTTTTCTTTCAGTTGGCCAGTAAGGCAGAGGAGAACTTACTCCTGGCTGTCGGCTCTGATCTTGGCGAACGCAGGGCACCGGTCATTTTTGCTGACACACTCACACTGCTGCTTGAAGGTAAGAGAAGTTACATCACTCTTTAACTTGGAAATATTTATAACGTCTAAACAAATAGAAATCAACCAGCCCTTGTGTGTACCCATTAGGTATTGCACGCATTGTTGAAACCCATCAGCCCATAGTGGAAACATACTATGGACCAGGCCGACTGCACACACTCCTCGCACACCTTCAAAAAGAGTGTGATAAACAGGCTCAGAAAATAGTGGACAAATTCATCCAACAGAGAGATTACAACAATAAGGTGTGTGTAGTGTCTGTATGCCGTATTGGTGTGTTTACGTACTAATATTTAATGTTTACACTATGAACAAAGTGTACTTCAATGTAGTTATACATATAATGCATATGTTTTATTTTTGTTTTGCAATAGTTTCAGGTTGTCCAGAGCAGCATGATGAGAGGCATGACTACAGAAAAGATTGAACCCAGGTGCGGTCTGTGTTATAATTGTTTATTAACGTATCTTGCGAATACAAGGTGTTTTGCTCATTGTCGTATGTTTAATCTAGAGACCTGGATCCCGTGTTATGTGAGGTTACCTTAATGAACTCAAGAGCAGAGCTGTACTTTCGATTTTTGAGGCGGCGTATAGTGGCTGACTTTGAGGTTGCAGATGCAATGGCAGATGAAACAGTTATACAAGGTAACACCTAATATAAAAAACTATTTTAAAAAATGCATAAAATAAAATTCTGTGGCAAGCACGTTGTGACGCCTATCATCACCTGTAGCCTAGCAGTTAGCACACATGTTACTCATTCATGGTGCTCATTCAGTTAAAACATCATTGCCTGTTAAAAAGAAATGTATGTACACTACCAGTTAAAAGTTTTTGAATAGTAAGATTTTAAATGTTTTAAAAAAAAGTCTTTTTTGCTCACCAAGCTTGCATTTATTTGATCCAAAGTACAGCAAAATCTGTAAAATTTAGAAATATTTTTACTATTTAAAATAACTGATTTCTATTTAAATATATTTTAAAATGTAATTTATTCCTGTGATTTCGAAGCTGCATTTTTGGCATCATTACTCCAGTCACATGATTCTTCAGAAATCATTCTAATATTCTGATTTGCTGCTCAAAAAACATTATTATTATTATTATTATTATTATTATTATTATTATTATCTTGAAAACAGTTGAGTTTCTTTGATGAATAGAATTTATCATTATAATCATTGTAATGTTACAATAATGTCCTAATCATCACTTTTGATCAATTTATAGCATCCTTGCTAAATAAAAGTATTAATTTCTATAATTTCTTTCATCAAAAATAATTTAAAAAAAGCTCATACTGACTTCTAGCTTTTGAATGGTATAGTGTATAATGTTACAAAAGCTTTTTATTTTAGATCAGTGCTGATCTTTGGATCTTTCTATTCCTCAAAGAATCCTGAAAAAATGTTTTTTGAACAGCAAATCAGCATATTAGAATGATTTCTGAAGGATCATGTGACACTGAAGACTGGAGTAATGATTATTTTGAATGAAAATTTAGCTTTGTTCACAGGAATAAATTATATTTTAAAATATATTCAAATAGAAATGAGTGATTTTTAAATAGTAAAAATGTTTCAAATTTGACTGTTTTTGCTGTACTTTGGATCAAATAAATGCAGGCTTGTTGAGCAGAAGAGACTTAAATTTTACTGTTCAAAAACTTTTGACTGGTAGTGTGACTAACTAGGCTATATGTGGGCAAAATGTGTTGTTGAATATGCTGATTTATATAAAGTATTAATCATTAAATACTTGCTACCAATGTTAATGTTTGTTTTGTTTTGCTGTCTAGAGCATCAGCAAAGTTTAGAACAGTTACTGAAGAACTGCCAGCTGAGCCGCACTATGCAGGAGCTAATTGGTTATTACATTCCCATGGAGGAGTATTACATGAGAGAGTCCGTCAACAAGGTAGGACACACACAGTCAATAACTTGTGTACATTACAATTTACATTACACTTGAATCAGAAATGTCAGAGCTACTGTCAGGCACATTCAAGGTTTGGGTCAGAAAGGTTTTAGATTTTATTGAATGTTATAGACTACCTTCCTATATGTTCCTATGGTTGCCATTGTTAAATTGCAGATACATTTTTTCTGGCAGAATCTATGTCCTCATTGAATGATTAATTTGACTTTATAGGCAGTTGCCATGGACACACCTGAGGTGGGTCAGCTAAGCTCCAGCATGGTGGACGATGTGTTCTACATTGTGAAGAAATGTATCAGCCGAGCCCTCACCAGCAACAGCTCTGACTGCGTGTGCGCTATGATCAATCATGCAACCAGTGCTCTGGAGACAGACTTCAGGTATCCATTTGGAATTTGATCAGCCTCAGTGTATTTTGTTACTGCTGTGCATTGTAGTGGTGGTTGAAGATTTAGAAATTCACATCAGAATATTTTTGAAACATCTAATCATTCTCTATACTCTTTGCTTGTATGCAGAGAGGTGTTAGTATGTAAGCTGCGAGCTGGATATCCAGTCAGTGCTCTGCAGGACCTGCAGCGTGGGGTCAGCAGTGCTGTCAGTCTGATGCAGAGCAGCCTGCAGCACGGCAAGATAACAAATCTCACACAAACGCTTGGGATTGAGAGCCAGGAACAGGCAAAGAGCGCCTACTTGGTCAGCATCAAGTCTTTTCATCTTGTACACACGTTTAAACAGTTTCACTTCATCACTTTTTCACTTGTTTTCCTGTATTCTCTCTAAACAAACTCTTGTATATTATTTAAGTGTAATAACGATGTTTGTTTCTCAAGGTGGCTCTCAATAATGTGGAGGTCTGCAGTGAGAATATCAGCACCCTGAAAAAGAACCTAGAGGTCAGTGTGATATGACTCTTATTTATTTTTTTTTTTTTCAGTCAACCACCAGAAACACTTACTCTCTTTTGATCACTGTCATATTGTCAAAATATAGGACTTTTTTTTCCAAAATAAACAAAGAAATTCTGAAATTGCTTCCATGCAGTTAATGCAGATAGAAGCTTACAAGCCTCATAAAGATATAACAGCAGTCAATAAACTTACTTTTTGTAGTACGATAATTTGCTTTCTCTTTCTTTCCGTCTCAGAGTGATTGTGCCAAGTTGTTCAGTCAGGGTGCGGGCTCAGATCAGGCAAAGGCTAAGATAGACAGCTGTCTATCTGATTTGGTCAACACCTCCAGCAGATTCAAGGATCTCCTTCAGGTCAGTGAAAATCTGTTTATACTTTATCTTTCAAAGGTTTGGGGCTGCATTTGTTTGATCAAAAATGCAGTAAAAACAATAATATTGTACTTTCTATTTGAACATATTTTAAAATGTTATTTATTCCTGTGAAGGCAAAGCTTAATTTTTAATTCATTGTCACATGATTCTTCAGAAATCATTCTAATATGCTGATTTGGTGCTCAAGACACGTCTTATTATTATCAATGTTGAAAACAGTTGTGCTGCATAATATTTTTGCAAAACGTGAACCATTTCTATCAGGATTTTTGATGAAAAGGGTAAAAATAACAGCATTCATTTGAAATGAAAATCTTTTGTAACATTATAAATGTATTTATTGCCACTTTTGATCAATTTAATGCATCCTTGCTTAATGAAAGTATTAATTTCTTAAAAAAAAAAAGTTTCTGACCCATTTTTGAATGGCTGTGTATGTCAACATAATTTGGCTTAAATATTTTCTTCCTAATGGTTTATGTTTGTACAGGAGGGTCTGCAGGAGCTTAATAACACATCTATCAGGCCACAAGTAAAACCCTGGATCAGCAGCTTCCTGTCTGTCTCACACAATATTGAAGAGGTATGAAATGATAACATTGCCATTATCTGCTACTACTGATAAAGAGTGGAAATAGTAGTTGCCAATAATAGCAACAGACTAATACTAAGCAAAATCCTGCTGTTATTTTCCATAAAAGGTTTTTGAGGATAGTTTGCTTTGTGGTTGTTTTCAGGAAGAGTTCAGTGAATATGAAGCCAATGATCCTTGGGTTCAGCAACTCATTGTCCAGTTGGAGCAGCTCATGGCTGAGTTTAAGGTATATGCATTTTAATCCACTTTACACATTACCCACACAAACCCATTCTAAAGAAAATGCCTCTCTGTAGGTGGGCCTGTCACCAGTCATCTACGATACTCTTACGAGCTTGATGACCAGTCTCATTGCAATGGAGATGGAGAAGACTGTATTCAAATGCACCTTCAGCAGGGTGAGATGTTACCCTGCCCTGTACAAAATGAACACAACAGCTACATATTTGTTGACATCAGTCACAGACATCCTAACTGTCCTCTCCATTCTGGGTTGCAGCTTGGTGGATTGCAGTTCGATAAGGAGCTGCGTGCTTTGGTTGCCTACCTCTCCTCTGTCACCTCCTGGACCATCCGGGATAAGTTTGCCAGACTCACACAGATGGCAACTATTCTCAACTTAGAAAGGGTATGTGGCTTTTTGGCTGGCATTTAAAATGTTAAATTTAAAATAAAAACAGGTCTGTGAGTATAAGAAGTTGTATTGTGTTTTTCTTTGTTTAGGTGTCTGAGATACTGGATTATTGGGGACCCAACTCTGGGCCTTTGACTTGGCGTCTGACCCCTGCTGAGGTTCGACAGGTCTTGGCTCTAAGGGTAGATTTCCGCAGCGAGGACATTAAAAGATTACGACTCTAACAGAAGTAAACAAAAACACTTTCCACTTGAGGTTTTTAGGCATTGAAGCGGTGTTTTGGGTAACTTGAAAGAAGGTGTGTTATCTCTGAACTTTTGTATGTGCAATTTTTATGTATAATAAATGTATTACCAGCCATCATAGTGAATCAAATAGTCCTTCAGCTATTCTAAAGCTCACACTCAACTTAAATAAGCTCTTTATACCAGGGGTGGCGAACTCCGTTCCTGGAGAGCCGCAGCCCTCCAGAGTTCAACTCCAACCCTAATTAAAACTCACCTGCCTGTAGCTTTCTAGTAACCCTTCAGAGCTTGATTAGCTTGTTCAGGTGCATTTGATTAGGGTTGAAGCAAAATTATGCAAGGCTGCGGCTCTCCAGGACCGACGTTCGCCACCCCTGCTTTATACAATTAAAAGCCAAAATCTTCTGTAAGTATTTTTGCTACATAGAGGAAAGGTTGGTTTACTTAAAGGATTAGTTCACTTCCAGAACAAAAATTTACAGATTTTACTCACCCCCTTTGTCATCCGAGATGTTCGTGTCTTTCTTTCTTCATTTATAAATTGTTTTTTGAGGAAAACATTCCAGGATTTTTCTCCACGTAGTGGACTTCAGTGGTGCCTGTGATTTTGAACCTCCAAAATGCAGTTTAAATGCAGGGATCTAAACGATCCCAGCCAAGGAAGAAGGGTCTTGTCTAGCAAAATGGTCTGTTATTTTATTTTATTCTTTTAAATACTGTTTATACACTTTTTAACCTCAAATGCTCGTCTTGTCTAGCTCTGCAATGTGCATGTGTACCCTGCGCAGTCCCATTCAAGACAGTTAGGGTATGTCGAAAAACTCCCATCTTATCCACCTTATTGTTGGCTTATCCACAGCCATTTGTAAATTTTTTTGTGTCTGGCTTCCGGTCTCATCCCCTTCCAGCTATTTTTAGCTGCACAAAAAGCTTGTTTTGCTGCTTGATATTGCAAACTGGTATGTCTTACCATATTATTTTAATGTATTATCTTAATTATGAACACACTGGCTTGTGGTGCAAACTGTTTTACCGTTTACTGCACTTCGCTATTCTTCTCGATATTTCCCTATGGTGGATTATGAACTGGACGTTTAACACATTACCTGAAAACAGCTTACTTCCGCATTGAAAAATAAGGTGGATTTTCTCCTCCAACTTCAAAATCATCCTACATCACTCCAGAAGTAACGACTCAGTGTTTACAAAGTGAATGTGCAAAGAAGGTCAAAAGCTCTTTACAAAAAAAAAAGGTAAAACAGTGATGTAGGATGATTTTGAAGTTGTAAGAGAAAATGAGATGGGAGTTTTTCGACATACCCTAACAGGTATGTTGAACAGGTAAATAACCGATTGTTTCGCTAGATAAGACCCTTCTTCCTCGGCTGGGATCATTTAGAGCCCTTTGAAGCTGCATTTGAACTACATTTTGGAAGTTCAAACTCGTGGGCACAATATGGAGAAAAAAAGTTTTCCTCAAAAAACACAATTTCTTTACGACTGAAGAAAGAAAGACATGATGATCTTGGATGACAAGGGGGTGAGTAAATTCTCTGTAAATTTGTTCTGGAAGTGAACTAATCCTTTAAAGATGCTTTACTGAAGACAATTGTGACCCTGAACCACAAAACCAGTCATAAGTAGCACTGGTATATTTGTAGCAATAGCCAACAATACATTGAATGGGTCAAAATTATTGATTTTTCTTATACGCCAAAAATCATTAGGATATGAAGTAAAGATGTTCCATGAAGATATTTTAGAAATTTCCTACCGTATCAAAACTTAATTTTTGATTAGTAATATGCATTGCTAAGAACTTCATTTGGACAATTTTTAAGGCGATTTTCTCAATATTTAGATTTTTTTTTTTTGCACCCTCAAGATTCCAGATTTTCAAGTAGTTGTATCTCGGCCAAATATTGCCCTATCCTAACAAACCATACAATCAATGGAAAGCTTATTTATTCAACTTTCAGATGATGTATAAAAATCTCAATTTCAAAAGATTGACCCTTATGACTGGTTTTATGGTCCAAGGTTACAATTCATTAAAATGAAGCTTCCTAGAATAAATGTGATGTCACAAGGCTTCAAATAGAAAAGAAACTGGGTTTTTTTCTAGTGCGCAATGTATTCATAACTTGTGTGGTAAAGAATCTTACAAAAGAGATTCAGAACTAAATATTTTTTTCTTAAATGCCACACCACAAATAGTCCCACAATTTATAGTTCAAAAGCAGTTTACTTCAAACCAGTCATCTTTTCTAACTGCATTAACCTGCATGTAAAGAATCAGTTCATCTGGACCAGAAGCTCTGATCTGCACTTGGATATTAAAAGTAAAGAAAGAAACCCCAAATAATAAGCAGTTGTTTTCACACTTATGAAGCAGTCTTTGTGTGCATGTAACATGGTTATGAAGTGTAGCAGATCTTGGGTCTGCTGTCTTCAACACTCAAACAGCACAAACGTGTATCATTAAATATAAAATGAGAAGGACCAGTCTGCTGAACTCATCTCAGCCCCCGTGTAGCGCTGTGCCTGACAGCTTGTGCATACAGGCTGAACTCCTGTATCTGCGCTCTAACACACACACAGCCTATCTACCAGTCCTGGAGAAAGTGTAAATGAGAACTACGATGATACTTAATTGTCGTCGCCTTGTCTTACAGAAGCACCGAACACAGACCGTCCTTTGCGTCTTTAGTCCATCGTTTCTTTGCGTTGTTCGTCAGAGTTTCCTCTTAATAATGGTGTTGGCGGAGATCAGACGGTCCCGCTCCCGCAGCTCCTCCTGCAGTCGTGCCTCGTTAACGCGCAGCTGTCGGATGGTGTTTTTCATCTCCTTCATTTTGATCTCCATCAGCGCGATGATGTCCCGCTGCTCGTTCAGCTTCCTCAGCAGTTCAGCGGACGTTGTGCCTGTGGTTAGCGAGTACGAGTGATCCACCCCGCACAATGCGAGGTCGGCCACGGGGCAAGATGCGCTGCCTCCCGACAGGCTTCCGCCTGAGTCCGAGACCACCGCTACAAGGCAGGAGCCGTCTCCTGAAGATGTGAGGTCCACGGGCGCGATATACTGGCCGTTCTGACCTATCTGCACCACGGTGGCGTTCTCGGTGTCCCCCTCTTCATCCACTGGCGCTGACTCATTAGCCGTGGAAACGACGCTGGTGATGATGGGCACGACCGCGGAGACCTTCCTGCTCCTACCTCGCCTGCTCTTCCTCTCGTTCACCCCGCGCAGAGGGAAGAGCGTCGGGACGCGAATGGTGTAGGTTTTCCTGCCGCCGGGAAAGTGTACGCTGCAGACCCGGTGGCCGGTGGTGGGCTGGAAAGTGCTGAAGCAGCCGCTTACCCCGGCCCGCGAAATGTTCTTCAGCCATATCTCTCGCTGAGTGGGATCCTTCGGAAAGGTGTAGAATCGCAAATCGCGATCCCGGTGTGAGTTATTGTAGCATCCGGGCACGCAGCAAGTAAAGCCGGGCATGATTGTTTAAAAGATGCACCAGTATTACTGCAGTCCCTTGGAAGTTTCCCTAATTTTGTTTTGTTTGGTTCCTTCGTGTGCTGTTATCCAAACCAGCGGCCTACAAGCGGAACTACACGTCCCACAATACTTACGACTTCCTGTTTTGGTTTCAAATGCTAGTCGACAGACTCGCGTCTGCGCAGATGTACGCCTTTGGAGGACTTCGCAATGCAAAACCTGGAGTGTTGCAACGGTGCTTTCAACTTGTACATTGTGTAAAAATAACTAGGCAGTTTTTAAATTATGTTTGTTTGCTAAAATTGAACTAGTTTAATTCCGGTGTAAATCAATGTACGGTACAGAGCGTGCTTTGAATGGTTACTATTTATACCGAACGGAATGGAAACCTTGAAAACAGACCATAAAACAAATATAGGGAATATATAAAACATACAAAAAATTAGGGCTGCACAATTGATCGAATTTCTAATCGTGATTACAATTACAGATGTCACAATTATGTAATCGTTCAAAGGCACAATTACAAAAAAAAACAAAAAAAAAAACAACTTGCATTATTCTGCTTGCTTAAGATGTGTGGGTATGAGAGATAGAGAGAGAGAGTGTGTGTATTTTTCCTACAGGTTATCTTTTTAGTTTTTTTTTTTTTTTCTCATTTTCATTTTTAAATTTTTACTTTTTTATATTTAAAGAAGAAACTATATATAAAAATGTGGCATGCAGTTGTTTTAAACAATGGTATAAAGCTATTCAAAACATTCACTGTAAACTGTGATAATCGTAATTAATCGCAATGACAATTTCAAGGGAATAACCAACAAATTATAATTTTTGTCATAATTGTGCAGCCCTACAAAAAATATAAAATACCAAAAAAAAATAATAATAAGTGTGATCATGACATGCACTTCTGCCTTTAAACTTTACATCAAGGTAACCTCAATAAAATACATTTTTTTTTTTAAGTCTCAAAGAATGTGTCTTGCTCAGGAAAGCTGCCCTAGGCATTGCATCACAGTAGCAACATAAGCAACCTAGAACAGATAGCCTACAATAAGATATAATAGTGTCATTTATTAATAGCCCTTCAAAATGACATGACAACTAATTTTTATTATGTAGCCTATGCTTACATCATATAAATAGAGAGTCCATCTACTCAAAGGTTCATCTAGATTGCTTATCTTCATGATAAGCCCAGAACACTGCGTAAATATGCCTTTGTACCTGGGATATCGTTCACTCACCCTCATGTATTTAACAGAAGTTTTAACAGTTTTAACAGTTTCTTCTGTTGGATACAAAATAACATATTTGAAGACATAACCCAATGTTGGTCACCCAAACAGTTGCTGGTAGCCCTTGACTTCCCTAATGTTTCTTTTCTCCATACTTTGGAAGTCAGTGGCTACTGGCAACTGTTTTTTTTTTTTTCAAAATATGCTCTTTTGTGTTCAGTGGAAGAAAGAAACATACAAGTTGAGTAAGTAAATGATGACAGAATTTTCATTTTTGGATGAACTATCCATAGAATGTTTTCTTAGAGATTAGTACATTCTTGTTTTTCAACAAATGGTTGAAACTATTTTGTTTTTAAAATAGTTTTCTAAACTATTTTTTTTTTTTTTGCAGCCATATGCTACCAGTCAAATGTTTTTGAACAGTAAGATTTTCAATGTTTTTTTTTAAATAAGTCTCTTCTGCTCACCAAGTCTGCATTTATTTGATCCAAAGTACAGCAAGATTTCCGAAGGATCGTGACACTGAAGACTGGGGTAATGATGCTGAAAAATTAGTTTTGATCACATTTTAAAATATATTCAATTAGAAAGCAGTTACTTTAAATAGTAAAACTATTTCACAGTATTACTGTTTTTGCTGTATTTTTGACCAAATGAATGCAGAGCCTTAGAGAATTCTTTAAAAAACATTACAAATCTTACTGTTTAAAAACCTTTGACTGGTAGTGTATACCTATAACGTTTTCTTAGAGATGAGTACATTTTTCTTTTTCAACAATATGAACAATGTTATTTTTCTGTTCATTTTCTTTGAGGGTTGATTTTTTTTTTTTTCTTTTTGCAGCAATATATTCCCAAAACAATAAAAAGACTAAATAAGGTTTAAATTATGATTTGTGTGATTTCATAATTTTCTAAAGCTGAAGTGTACAAATAACGTTATTTCCTCAGTATTGCAATTTTAAGCAGTGTAACCTATTTACAAAGACTGAGTTCATGGAATGTGCCAAACTCTTGCAGTTTAATGTGCTAATATGGGCGTGGCAGAAAAACCCGACGGTTTCGCGCAAGCGCACGTTACCGAACGTCTCGCTTGAGAGATCAGCCCACACAGCATTGAGCAGTAAGCACACGAGCAGCAGCAGCGATGTAGAATTACACATGAAACAACATAACGTTATCGTGATTTCAAAACGGCCGAAGAATGCCCCATACGCTGAGAGGGTGGGAGGCGTGACGGGTTTGTCCTGTTTTTCCTCCTGCTGTTGAGATGACTTGAGAGCTCAGAGCCCTGACTAAAGTGTATCAGAAAGGAGGGAGGTGTCCACCATCCTCTGGCCATCATCTTTCTCCACAGCACCGGCGCCATCGCATCCCAGGGCTTTGTTTTGTGGTAAGTAAAGTCCTGTATGGAACTAAGAGAGCCGTTGAAAATTGAACTAATAACCGAGCCACTGATTTAGCACCAGCTCGAATGGTTGCGTATTTGTGACTGTGTGCGGTTGGACTGGACCGGTCTCGGCTAAGCTACAACACTGTGTATCTGCTACAAGTCATGTTTACTTCGAAATTGTCCAGTTTGATGGTTTATGATGTTTTTAAGTAAAACAAAACACAAGCAATGTCTTTAAAAGCTAAACTTTTAAAACAAGGGCTACCCTATCCGCCCGACATCCGCCGGTTAGCCCAAGGAAGTGATGCTAATATTAGTGTGCCTCACAGAATGGTTATAGTTTACATTTCTTTAGTTAAAACACCATAATTCGTCAGATTCACTCTTCCCTATGAGTTCTTTAGGGATATTCGTGATGTCACTACCCTTTTCTTTATTTATAGAAACAGATGTTTGCAAAACAAGACTTTTTTTTTTCTTTTTTTATATAGTCCTACTAGGAACTACCTTGTGTTTAGTCTACAGAGGAAATACAAACAAGCTTCTCATTTGCCTTTGCTGGGCAGGTGCACAGCCTTTGGTATGTAAATTAAATTGCAAGCCAGCTGGCAGGTCAGCAACGCCCAGGCTTGTATCTGACAGCTGTCATTCGAGCCACTGATAACAGTGGGGTCACACAGTGCCTTATCTCTATTGTGTATTGATTGTGATATCCTGGAGTGGCCATGAGGTTAATTTTAACTTGGAGCTTGGTGTCGGCATGCTTGCTGCTACATGCTCTGTGTCTAGAGATTATTTTGCATCTCTGTGCAAATGGCAGCTTCAGTGAACTTTGATGTTTCTTTTTTTTTCACAGGAGATTACATTAGCAGTGTGGAATGAGACACAGACTTGCTTGTAAGTATCTTCGCTTAGAATAATGTTGCCGGGCGTGGGTGTATTTGGAACGGGGCAGACGGTACGTGCCCTGGTGCCGTTGCTCCAGAAGGAAGGCTTCCCTGTTCAGGCTGTTTGGGGTCGTACGCAAGAGGAAGCAGAGTCACTAGCCAGCGAGTTGGATATTCCCTTTTCCACCAGCAAGACAGATGATGTGCTGCTACATCCAGAAGTCCATCTTGTCTGCATATTAACACCTCCTCCACACACACGCCAGATTGCGGTAAAAGCTCTAGGTGAGACTTTTTTTCTTTTGCCTCTTATCTTGATAGTCCATGTCGTCTCAGGGGATTGGGTTGGGTTCCTTCCTGGACTCAACTAGAGTGTTTACTGTGCTACTGTTTACTTTACAACTTGGCAGAAGCTACAGTGGGCTTTTTTTTCTCTGCTGATCAAATGTTGTATTCTCAGATTACAGTGAACCCCTCAGTATGGTTGAGATTGTGCTGATAAAGCGCTTGCTTCAAGCAGAAACTTGTTAGCCAAGAAACATTTGCAGTTTTGATCATCATTGTATAATCATTTTCTTCTCTTTTGTCATTCTTTGTAGGTATAGGTAAAAATGTGATTAGTGAGCAGGCAGCTACGCTGACAGATGCCTGTAAGATGGTGACAGCGGCAAGATATTATCCACAACTTATGAGTATCATGGGAAATTCCTTGCGCTTCTTGCCCGCATTTGTCCAAATGAAACGCCTGCTTGGAGAGGGCTATTGTGGGAACTTGCAGGTATTGTAATTTCACCAAAAAAAAATGTATACATTCAATTTAAAATTTGGGGTCAGTAAGAAATTATTACTTTTATTCATAAAATATGCAATAAATCATTCTAATATGCTGATTTTTTTAACTCATGTGACTCTTAAGACTGGAGTAATGGCTGTTGAAAATTCAGCTTTGCCATAACAGCAATAAATTACATTTTAGACAGAGCTGGGTAGTAACTGATTACATATAATCTGGATTACATAATCACATTCCAAAAATTAAGTACTTGCAATTAGATTAAAGTACATTTTTAAAAAATTAAAATAATTATTCATAATTTATTGAATCTCCCTAACGCCTCTTTTTCATCTTTCAAATGCTGCTTAGCCTACCGTTTGTATACGGTCAGAAAGTCTTCTGGTTTTGTGGATATTCACACAAAGAATGCACAATTTTAAAATGCAAAAATTCATGTTACTTCTTATTTACATGTAATGCAGGCATTCCCAAACTTTTTTGTCAGCAGAACATCTTTCACCTAATATATATATAATATATATAAAATAATAATATTATTATTATGATTATATATATATTATTTTTTTTTATTAAGTGTTTTATTTTGATTGATGTTATTCTAAAATGACTTTAATTTTACATTTACATTTCTATGGTTTAATTAATTATTAGCTTTTCATTAATCTCACAAAGCCCCTGCAGTACCTTCACAAACACCAGTTTGGGAAATCTTTACGTAATGTTTAATGCACTTCAGGTTGTTAATA
Source organism: Cirrhinus mrigala (assembly GCA_036247105.1). Classification (NCBI taxonomy): domain Eukaryota; kingdom Metazoa; phylum Chordata; class Actinopteri; order Cypriniformes; family Cyprinidae; genus Cirrhinus; species Cirrhinus mrigala. Next base: position 34,661,409 of record CM070013.1, on the reverse strand, counting down.
ACAATTAATGGAATATATTTTCTTACTCTTTGTATTTTTATATAAATGTGGTACAAGATTATCCTATTTAAATCAGTTTGATAAACGACTTAGGTCAAAAGTAATCTAAAAGTAATCACTAAAGTATTCTGATTACATTACCTAAAATGTGTAATGTAATGGATTATTAACGACACTATTTGTCATGTATAGTTTGGAATCAGTAACAGACTAGAATGTCTAAGTAATCTGCCCAGCTCTGATTTTAGAGCATATTGAAATAGAAAATATTATTTAAAATTGTAATAATTTTTCATAATCTTAGTGTTTTTACTAGTTTTGATCAATAAAGGCAGCATTGGCACACATAAAAGACATCATAATTATTCCAATCTTTTGAATGGTAGTGTATATAATGATGTTTATATAATGACAAGAATATTAAGATGAAATGTAATACCAGCAAATGCTGTTCTTCTGAAATTTCTATTCACAGAATCTTAAAAAATTAATTTTAAATCTTAAAAAATTAAAGTATTGTCGTTTTCACAAAAAAATGTAAACTCTTTAGTAATTATTTTATATATATTGTTTGTTGGATTTAGTGTCTTTAAAATGTTAAAATTGTGCATAATAATACAAAAGGTCAAATTGTTAGCCATTCTTAAAATACTAAACATCTTAAGTTCACTTTGTTAGGGCTTATGTTACTTTATTAGAGACTGGTCAAAATAATGAACTCATTCACTTAAAGTAGACCTATTATGCCCCTTTTTACAAGATGTAATATAAGTCTCAGGTGTCCCCAGAATGTGTCTGTGAAGTTTCAGCTCAAAATACCTCAAAGATCATATATTGTATTGTTTTGAAAATGGCTATTTTAAGAAGTAGAATCACGCTGTTTTTGTGCATGTCTCTTTAAATGCAAATGAGCTCCTGCTCCCCACCCCGTTTTTCATAATGGGGCTGTGCCTTTATAGCTTGTACAGCATGCAAGTTATTTTTCATGTCTTATTGTGCTTAAACTGTAAAATACATACAAGTTTATGTTAAAAAAACAAGTTACAAAAACAGTAGGTTATGTCTGTGAAGGTAAACAGCTGAGAATGAAATTGCATGTTTATATTATATCTGTGAGGCTTCAAAGTAATATACAGTAAATAAATATTGTCCTGTGCTTATCAGTGCAGTCAAAGAAAGATCAGTTACCATGCTTTGCTCTAACTTTTGCCATGGCATTAGAACTGGTACATTGTCGCTTGTGAAAACACAATTGTGGTAATATTATAAGATCCCTTTCCTACGTCACAGGGGAGCAAAATCTAAGCGACTCGTTTTTTCACAAGCTTGCAGAGAAAGGCCTACCAGAAAAAAGAAAAAATTACTGGGTTGTTTTTTTTTTTTTTTTTTTTTTACATTTTCTGGGTTGGTAGATGCACCGGGAACCCAATTATAGCACTTATACACAGAAAAATACAGGTTTTCATGATATGTTGCATTTAACACTTTTTTCTCTCTTTTTCAAGGTATGTGAAGCACGTGTTTATGGAGGCTCGCTGCTCAGCCAGTCATATGGATGGGCATGGGAGGAGCTCATGGGGGGAGGTGGTCTGCATACAGTTGGCTCCTGCATCATCGACCTCCTGAGCCACCTCACGGGACGTCGAGCTGTGCGAGTGCATGGAATGCTCCGGACATTTGTACGTCAAGGTGGCCCGGCGGGAGGGATTCGTTCTGTAACTGCAGATGACTACGCTTGCTTTCAGCTGCTGATGAACGGAGGCGTGGTCTGCAGCGTGACATTAAACTTCAATCTACCCGGCACAGATGTGCATGAGATCATGCTTGTGGGGTCATCAGGACGACTCGTTGCTCGAGGAACAGAGCTGTACGGCCAACGGGCCGGCATGCAAGTAGAGGAGATTCTTTTGAATGATGGTGGAGAAGGTGTAGGGCCATCTGTCCGGGGACTGAACAGCATGGTGACTCAGCTCAGACTCTCGTTTCAGGCACAAGAGGACAGGCGCTCTTGGGCACGGCATCCTGTTTCCATGGCAGCCTCGTTTGAGGATGGGCTGTATGTACAGACGGTTGTAGATGCTATCAAACGGTCAAATCGCACTGGAGAGTGGGAGTCGGTGGAGGTCAAGATTCAGGATATTGATCCAAACCACAACCACAGAACCCTGCCAAACTAACACTACACACATTGTTACATTCTACATATACTATTACAAGACCAAGCCTATTAACATCATTCACCTCCTTTTACAATAAAATGCTTTCATTTTAAACATGAAGATAATAACTTAACTGAAAGTTTATGCACACTTACTGAAAGTTGTCAGAGTTGGGTCGCTTATGCTTATGCAAAACACTGGAAATGCGTCACTGGACAGGAATTGTGGTTTCAGGGTTGTTTTGTTGCTTCTTTACTGTAACACAAAAAAAGATGTGCAAAGCTTAGCTGTGAAGAACTATTTCTGTGCTTTTCCTATTTTTATGTGATCTTTTGAGTTTAAATTTGAGTCATGGTGGTTTAAATGTGAGCCTCTTCAGTTTTTATGTTTTATATGAGTAGTGAATATAAGCTTGTGCTCTGCTAAGGATTTTTTTTTTTTTTTGTATATGTGTGAGTGAGTGAGAGAGAGAGAGAGAGAGAGAAAGCTTTACAGCACTGATAAACTTATTATGCTGGACACTAGATATCACTTACTGTAATATACCTGTTGTGACTTATAGTCTGATGTCCAATGCATTGGACATGCTAACGGTTCTACTAAGCTGCACAAAGATTCTTGAATTATATTTTTTATTGCTGAATTTGTGTCTGTGCACTGTTCAAGAGCGAGTGATGGGTTGGTGTGTGGATGGTGTTTTTATTCGTTGTTTAAAAATAAATATTTACTTAATTTAATTAAATATTTTTAAATGTGTTTACACAAATACCTGTTGAATAACAACAAATATTTACCTTATTCTGTTCTTTTCAATTGTGGCTTTGACACTAATATCTGCTGCCATTCTAAAGGGGGCGCTAAAGGTTCGTGTCTAGATGGTAACCCTCGTTTGAATTCCCGCGAGATTTAGTCTGTTCTATCCTAAAACTCTGAGATTGGAAATCCTGCACCACAAGGAACCGACAGAAAAAAAATATTATAATGATTTGCAAAATTTTAATTAAAAGATTTGAAATTAAGTTTCAATAAATAATGATAATAACAAATTCTTAACCAACCAAACATTTCTCTTATGACAGGGTTGCCAACTCACACGCTGTCAGGCTCTGTCTCACGCTCTCACTCTGCCTATGTAAATCTCACGCCAAATTGGCAATCCCGCTTGCGATATGAAACAAAGTGTAAGCTTTTGTAAATTTTACTAAATTCAAACAATAAATACTGTTTTACGTCAAATCGTAAAATGTAGCGCTTCAGTTAAAGCCAGAGCCATTGAAAAGCAAAGTTACGACAAGATTTGATGTCGCGGTCACCTGGTTCATTGAACTCTTCAAACAAAACCAGCGTTGACAATACATTTGAATGAGTTTAAGTAGGATAGACGACAGCTTCACCATACAGGCAGCATTTTTTAGTAAACATTACAGCATATTATGCATTGATTATTACGTGGATGACATTTACAGTATCATTTTATTCTGGAGAGTGATGGGAAAGGCAAAATCATTTTCATTTACAATGCCATGGTTTACCCACTAGGTACCTGTATCTAGATATATGCACGTGTCTAGAATATTTGCAGGTAATACCTGCTTACTTATTTGTAAGGTTTTCATTTGAATATTTCGACATGATTAAACACTAGGTTTTTAAATGTGAAATTTAAAAAGTAAAAAAATTAGTAGCTTGCATCCTTTTTTTAAATAATACTCGTATAAGTACATACAATGAATGCAAGCAAATACTGAATTTTTTGAAGTTTAAAATGGTGCTAAAACGGGCATTTAACAACATTTTTATCCCCTTAAATGTACAGTATACAGTAGTCAACATTTGAAGTGGATCAAAACCTTTCATCAAAGTTGTCCCAAAACCAAAACAATACCCGTCCTTGTCTTAGGACAACTTTGATGAACTTTTCTGATCCACTTCAGATGTTGACTACTGTATACATATGAATTGATATTGAATCGAGATCGATCCCCAAATCTCACTCCAAGCTGAACTTAAAAGTTGGCAACCCAGTTTATGATGAGTTTAGTATTTAAATGACGTGTAGTTTTATTTTCACCGCAAACAGCCTTGATTAGTTCAATCACACAATTTAATAGTCAGTAAATTAACATTATTATATTTACAATTAAAATAGCCAACTAAGTATTAGCAAATCCACTAGTACAACAGTAACTTAAATCATTGAAACACACAACCTACAGTTTAACATTGTAGATGAAAGGGTGTACACACACAGAGTGTCACTGTGTGTGTACACCCTTTCAGACAAAAAAATGGATGATGAATTATACTTTGTAGTGTACACTATACTATTCAAGAGCTTGGAGTCAGAGTATTTTTTATGGGTTATAGAAATTAATACTTGTATTTAGCAAGGATGCTTTAAATTGATCAAAAGTGATGATAAAGACATTTTTAATGATTTCTCTTTCAGATAAATGCTGTTCTTCTGAACTTTCTATTCATCAAAGAAACCATAAAAATTCTACTCAGCTGTTTTCAACAATGTTTTTTAACAGCAAATCAGAATATTATAAAGGTTTCTGAAAGCAGTTATTTTAAATAGTAAAAATATGTAAAAATTGTATGTTTACTGTACTTTGGATCAAATAAAGGTAGGTTTGGTAAGGAGAAGAGGCCTCTTTAAAAACATTAACAAAAAAAAAACAAAAAAAAACTTTTGACTGGTAGTGTATACAAAACAAAACGATGGAGTATTGATTTCGTGTGTTCCTCACATTTCTTCTCAGTGACTGACGGTGACCAAAGCATCAGTCCCAACGCGCGTGCGCGAGAATTTAACGCAAAGAAGGTTACCATCTAGATCAAGGCGATCAGTCAGTCAGTATTCAAAGTCGACTAGTTCGAAAATGGCGGCACGAAAGCGAAGTATAGTCTGGTCATTTTTCCAAGCCGAAGATGACAGAAGAGTGTTGTGTCTTCTCTGTATGAAGACGGTTTTGTATTTTGGTCACACGACAAATATGCTTCGCCATTTACGAACGAAACACCCCTCTGATTTTTCCTCGTTGGACAAAAGGAAGCCCGCGACAGATGCGGTATCCAAACGCAACGACAGTGGTTGCGTGGAAGGTATGAAAGGTTTAATAATTGCATTGTAGTGTTTACCATCATGTATACACTGATACGTCTATTAAACAGCTGGCTGGTTATGAAACTTAGAAATGACACCTTGTGTATTTTTTCTTTGATTTGTGATGTTTTCCCCTCCATTTTGGCCTTCTATGCACGTGCTTATAACTCACAACATGTGAGTCCAAAGCCAATACAAAGGCTCTTTATCGTTCAAAACAGCGCTGTCTGTGATTGCGAGATTCAGTATCGACTCCCCAGCAAGAACGGGTTCGTTTTACAGAGTCTTTAGTCATAGTGACGAGAGTTTCGCTTAGGCCAGGGTTTTGGGTGGATGTCGCAACGACGCCATGTTGTTTTTTCAAACAATTGTCTATTGCGTCGCCCATTTATAGAAGGCTAATTTTGCGTATTTGATGTGGTCTCAAACGAATTTCCCCGACTGGAGTCGATTCGATTCGACTCGTTCAGTCAAACGAATGAATCTTTTGAATCGTGTCGCTGATTTGGATCAGCAATATACGGCGCTCTAACTGAAAGAGCTCCCCCGCCCCCTCCTGTCCAGAATAAACTGGACAGAAAACCTTCAAGCATAACGACCCCGTTCTGTGTGAAGTATTAAATCATGTATTACATATGAACGATCTATGATTAGTGAATTCTACATAATGTCTGTCATTTGCTAAAATCTGAGTTGTATTGAACCGTATGTGATCTGGAATTGTCACGTGATGCACCATCTGTCACATTCCCGGATGGGCGCGATTTTTCAAAAATTCTAAAACTAGCGGGTCATTGGTTAAAATTAAGATTATTTGTTGCTATGCCTGTTTTAATATTACTCATGTTATAAAATGTATAATAATAGACATACAGGGATAGAAACTGTTATGACGTAAGTTACATCACTTGTTGATCTTCAGTTGAGTGCTCAGCTTCCATATCGAATCAGTCTTTTGTTGCTTAGCAACGTTCTGTTCTGTCGTCATCTAGCGGAAGGCCGCCTCATGAATTGGCTTATTCTTATTATGCATCTCAGAAGGCCAATTTGTACTTGTAATAAGCATTATGAATTTAGCATCGTCTTTTGAGTGTGCACTTATTCCCTCATGTTCCATAACTCTATTTTTAACCATATCTTTGTCTTTTAGTGACCAGTCAAAAGATTTTGAACAGTAAGATTTTTAAATGTTTTTTTAATGAAGTCTCTTCTGCTCAATAAGCCTGCATTTATTTGATCCAAAGTACAGCAAAAACATATTTTTACTTTGTAAAATAACTTTTTTTCTATTTAAATATATTTTGAAATAGTAATTTATTCCTGTGATTTCAAAGCTGAATTTTTAGCGCCATTACTCCAGTCACATGGTCCTTCAGAAATCATTCTAATATTCTGATTTGCTGCTCAGAAAACATGTACTGTTGTTATTATTAATTATTATGTTGAAAATGTTGTTTTTTTTTTGTTTTTTTTTGATGAATAGAAAGTTCAGAAGAACATAATTTATCTGAAATAGAAATCTTTTGTAGCATTATAAATGTCTTTATCATCTCTTTTGAACAATTTAAAGCATCCTTGTTAAATGAAAGTATACATTTCTTTAATAATAATAATACAAATGTTTCTTGAACAGCAGATCAGCATATTAGAATGGTTTCTGAAGCAAGGGAGAAAATAAATTACAGGAATAAATTACTTTTTAAAATATATTCAAATAGAAAGCAAGTATTTTAAAAATGAAAATATTTCAAAATAATACTGCTTTTGCTGTGTTTTGGATCAAATAAATTCAGGCTTGGTGAGTGGAAGAGAATTCTTTAAGAAAACATAAATCTTACTGTTCAAAAACTTTTGACAGGTAGTGTACATAATTCTTAAATGCAGATTATTAATGTTATTTTGTGTTGCTTATTGTCTGTAATTCAGTCTGTCCTCATGCACTTTTTAAACACAAGGAACAAGTATTTAAATAGTGTGACAGGTTCGGTTAAACTGCATTTAGCCATGTGAAAATATTCTATACATCTAATTTTTCCCTCCATTTTTATTTTCTAAATCAAGTTACAGTATTGATGGATGAGCAGCAGGTAGAGGTGGAGTCGGTGGGAGAAGATGGGGAAATGGATGGTGCCATCAAAGGGATCCTCCGTGCTGCGGCAGGGGAAGGGACAACTGAAGCGGAGGTGGTTGATGAGGAAGGCGAGGCGCCTGTTGATGAAGGGGATGGAAAAGAGATACAAGAGGATGACAACCCGGCCAATACTCGCAAGTGGAGCTCCGTGTGGGTGCACTATCGAAAGCTTGGCCAGGAGCCACGAGCCCTGTGCTTGCTCTGCATGGAAAAGATCCAGCACCGGAGTAGCACGAGTAACCTTATCAGACATCTACAGCATAAGCATCCCAATGAGTTCGCGCAACTCGAGGATCACCCACAAAAGCGGCCTAACAAGCGCAAATCTGAAGATCCAAGCCGCCTTGCCTCCTCTCCCACATTAGCAAGTGGAACCCCAACCAGAGCTCACATTGTGTCACCGAAGCGTGATGTCCGTACACCTTGCGGTACCAGCCTAGACAGATATTCAGGTATAGTTTGCTTTCAACACTTTTCAGTGTTCATGTTTTGCATTTTGTGTGAAAAGGATGTTGAGCCATTGTTATTATAGTTATAATACGTGACCCTGGACCACAAAACCAGTCTTAAGTTGCACGGGTATATTTATAGCAATAGCCAACAATGCATTGTATGGGTCAAAATTATTGATTTTTCTTTCATGCCAAAAATCATTAGGATATTAAGTAAAGATTTTGTTCCATGAAGGTATTTTGTAAATTTCTTACCTTATTTTTTGATTAGTAATATGCATTGTTAAGAACTTCATCTGGACAACTTTAAAGGTGATTCTCTCAATATTTTGATTGATTTATTTTTTTTTGCACCTTCAGATTCCAGATTTTCAAATAGTTGTGTATATATCAACTATCAGATGATGTATAAATCTCAATTTCAAAAAACTGATCTTTATGACTGGTTTTGTGGTCCAGGGTCGCATATTATATTTATTGTTATTATAGTTAACTAGAATTTAAACTAGAAAAAAATTATTAGCAGAGATAAAATATATATTAAAAAAATCTTAAACTTAATTTATTACAAAGGAAAAAAAAATCAAGTTTTCATTTAGTTTAACATGATGCACAAAGTAATTAAAACCAAAAAATGAATGAAAACTATGCAGACTTTATACATGCATTATAAAGTAAGTTGTTTTAAATGCACAAAACTAAAACCATAAATGAATTCAAAATATTAATAACAATACAATGATACTAATAACTTTTCAAAATGATATTTACCAAACATCTTTCCCAACTAATGTTACTATACAGGGAACCCTATAATTTGGTGCATTATCACAATATTAAAGCTTTAAATGGACAACAGAATCCATTATATTCCACAGCTATTTATTTTAAAATATTATATAATCACACTCAAATTAAATGTTTGTATACAACTCAATTGCAGATAAGGTAGATTTATTCAAACATATGAAAGTAACAGTAAATAAGCTCCCAGTTTTTTTTTTTTTGGTAGCTGACTAATGAACTGTGAACTAGATAACTCCTGATGGAAGACTGTGATGTTGATTCACACTGTTTTATTAATGTGCTTCCATGGTTGAAAGACTAATTAAGGGAATTATGTCTTTTCAACATAACTTCTGATGACTCACACTGCCGTGGAATTGATTTGTCATGGCGCATTTAGGAGCATCAAAACAGCATTTATCGTTTGAATTTTGTGATAAATTGTACAGGATTTCAGAGCTGAGATTTTGTTTCTTATCAGAAGTAACAAAGCTCCTTGCGGTTGTCCCTTGATTATGGTTCTGTGCCTATATTAAAAGCTTTAATTTCACAATTTTTTCATCCATTAGGTGCTAAATGGTCTGAGGGTGTGCGTATATTGGAAAGAGAGCGGGAGCTGACAGAGGCGTTGAGGCGTGTCCAGCAGGAAGAGGGGCGGAGCATACAGCTGCAGAAGGAGTTACTGCAGCAGTTCCGCGAAATGGATGCTGAGCGCCGAGTACTTCAGAACCAGAAATGTGAACAAGAGCAGGAGCACGTGAGATTGCGGAAGGAAAAAGAAGACTTCCAGAGGGAGAAGAATGAACTCCAGCGGGAAAAAGAGGAGCTGCAGAAGGAAAGAGAGGAGCTTCAGAAAGAGAAAGAGGAGCTGGAGAAGCAGAAACAAGAACTGGACTCTTGGAAAACCTCTCATGCACAGGGACAGGCCTCTGGATTTTACAGTTGTTGATATACTTCAGTATGTCTGTTTCACAAGGAAACAAGGATTTCCTTTTTATGGAAATAGTTATTTCTTTACCCTTTTTATTTTTACAAGATTGATTTGGATTGGGGGGGATGGGCTGGTGGGAGTGGGGGGAAATGCCAGGGATGTTGTATTTTGTTTAGCTAAATGAAAGTTTACCTTAACCTACCAGAATTTCAAACACGTACATGCATGCGAATTATAGATTACCTGCCGTTGAAATAGAGATTCGTAATAAGGCCTTTCATGTCAGATATCTAGAATATCAGTTTCATTCAGATCTACTCACGCTATGTATATATGAGTGTTAACGCATAAAAAGTTCATGTTCGTTCCAAAGTTTGTTCCAAAATTGACCAGTGTGTGAATGTATTCAAGTGTTTTTGTACATTTCTGCACTGGGAATAAAAAGAAAACTTTCAGCAAATGTCCTTTCTCAGTCATTTGGGCCATTTTTGTTATTCCTGCCTTCATAAGTTCATAACATCATGTCACAGTTTTATTTAATTTTTTGAGCTGACCGTATTGTTTAACATGAAGGCTGGTAAGATGGTTACATCTTAACATTTTTTTACCCACATTTGGATACTGTTGTCACTAACACAACCCTGTTTTGCACTTTTGACATTTTAGAGAAAAAAACATGAACAGGATTTCAGAGCTGAGATTTTGTTTCTTATCAGAAGTAACAAAGCCTTCATGTTAACCAATACAGTCAGCTCAAAAAATGAAATAAAACTGACATGATGTTATGAACTTATCTATCTGTATATGAAGAGTTCAGATGCAAAAGCCAGTAAGTGCCATCTGAAATTTTCATCTAAAATTAGCATTTTTATCAGGTCCTTTTCTATGTAATTAAATAACTGAATGTAAATATAGGAGCCTGATTAAAAATGCTAATTTTAGATGAACATTTCAGATAGCACTTATGTATTTTATATATATATATATAAACCCGTAGGTAAGTCCCATCTGAAGTTTTCTTGTAAAGTTGGCATTTTTCACTTTGATGGCAGTGATTTTTTTTCTTTTTTTTTTTTTCCAAAGTATACAAAAAAACCTACTAGTTTAGGATCAAAGCTATTCCAGTATGATACAAGTTTTTAATTTTAGGGGTAGATCCACCATTATGTCCTGTCTGTCAAACCCATTATCCATGAAAGGTTTTATTAGATAGTACTGGTTTTAACTCTGTGAGAGAGCTTTTTACTCAGTAAACAGTTTTTTTTATAGCAAAAGTAGACTGTAAAAACTCATACAGATTTCCCATAAAATAGCTACATAAGTTGGCATGGTGTTTAGAAAAACAAACTAGCAAACTAGGTTATAAATGGACTTGCATGGCAAGTGGCAATTAGTGTTCAAGTTTTAGGTGAGATTAAAGAAAGGCTGAGAACACAAATAAAGACTAAGGTAGGCAGAGAGAGAGAGCGAGCGAAATCTGTAGGATTTAAAGAGACCGTTCACCTACAAATACAAATTCCTGTGGAACATAAAAGATCTTTCTTTTCTCCCCCATACCATGGAAGTCAAGTGTCACCAGAACTCTTTGGTTTCCAGCAATCTTCGAAATATCTATTGTGTTCAGCAAAAGAAAGTCATGAAACGTTAGTTAAACATTAATATAGGAATGAGGAAATTATTTATTTTCTGTAATTTAATCAGAAGCCATAAGTAGGCAATTTTTATGCACTGCTCGTCTTTACATGTCCTGTAAAAACGGTGAAACGGTATCCAATGAATTCTGGGCCTCGTCCTCCGCCGTAATACGTCGCCTGCAAATGATCACGTGATTTGTGTCAGTTACAACGCCTAGTTCCCAACAGTCTGTAAGATGTCTGTCCAAGCCTGATTCCGCAATCTCAACACCGTTGGAAGAGCTTTTCTTCTGTTCCTGGCTGTCAGAACATTTTACCCAGAGACATTTTTCACCTACCCCGTCTAATTCGCCGCCATAATGCTGAATTTCTGTCCTCAGTGTGGCTCAAAGTTACAGCCTGGTTTCAAATTCTGCCCATCATGTGGTGGGAGACTGCCAGAAGAGCAAACAGAAGCTGTAGATTCACAGCCATTCGAACCAAATCCAAACTCTGTGCTTTCATCTTTGAGCGCCATGGAAGGTAAATACAGGTTTTAGTTTAACTATATTTTTTATTACATTTATCCAAAAAGCTTATTCAAAGACTGCAGTTCGTTTTGCGTAAGGATCAAAGAAGCAAAACAAGATGACTAAATATAGTATAGCCGTATGGTCTTGACATACAGTAGTTCTTTGATTCATGTCTTTATTTTAACTTAAATGCTTAAGTAACATTACAGCTTTTTAGTGGACCAAATGTTTGCTGGTTTCATATCTACAATGATAAGATAACCCTTTATTGATTCATAGTTGAATTCAGGTGATGTCATATCCTCTTTTCCTTATTCATTTTCCATTTAGTAGAACACTGTTAATCTCAAAACCCTTCATAATTAGAATTGACTAGTTGTAGCAGGTTTCAAAGTGGGCCTAATGTAATATCCTGCTAAATTATTGAATATGTGTTATCTATGCAGTGCAATATCTTTATGATATTGATTAACCAGACATATTTTTTTTAAATAATGTTTAAAAAATGTTTTTTTTTTTTTTCAAAGTAATAAGTAACTTTAAGAGAAAATACATCAGTTTTTCCTCAGTTGCTTCTTTTAAAACAAGTAATGGCAACACAATAATCCACATTATTTTTGTAGTCGATTCTGCTGAAGACTCCTCAAAATCTACACTGAGTCGTCCGCCTTTGCGTTTAACAAGGCGGAAGACATTGAGTAGCACAGCTGCAGAATCTTTAGGTGAGTATAATGGTATTGTGTGTTTTTATTGTAGAAGTAAAGGCTTTGTAGACATGCTAGAATTTGTGTGAAAGTTGACGGCTTTATTTCAGATCAGAAGTCTTCGCCATCGTCTCGAAAGCGAAAGGTATCCCCCCTGGTTAAAGAGGAGGAAAGAGTGTCACAGACAACATCGGCCATAATAACTCAAACCCCAGGTAGAAACACACTATACTCACATTAGTACATATGAAAGTTTTCTGCGAAATGCAAATCAACAGTGTTATAACATTGAATGCTGAAGGATTTTGTGTGGAAAAACTTCTGCTTTGTTTTAGAGAAGAAGTTATTGACATCGCCACGAAAAGGAAAAGCATCTCCCAAGGTTAAGGAACAAGAGGAGGTGAAAGACACTATTTCGGTTACACTTCAAACTCCAGGTAAGATATTGTGTACTGGGAAACTCTGGATATTATCTTCCTGCTCATTGCAAATGTGACCAAATTATTAAAAATGTTATCATTTTTAACATGGTTTTACAAATAAATTAATAATTAGGAGATTTTTAGTAGTTTGGCCTAAAGTTTTTGGTGTGCTGCATTATTTCAGATAAGACGTCTTTAGCGTCACCTCGAAACCGTAAGGCCTCCCCCCAGGTTAAAGAAGAAGAGGTGAAGCCAATGTCTTCAGTTATTCAAAGCCCATGTAAGATGCACTTTATAGTGGATAGGCTGCTCAGTATATATTTGGGGAAAAAAAAAGTTTCTTTATTTCGTTTCATACTAATTGGCAAGATGTTGTTATTTTGCGGGCTTTTAGCCAAATCCAAAGGCAAGAAGCGGGTGTGTGCTGTTGGGCCTGTCCCAGACGGGACGGTGGTTTGTGACCAGTCCAGCAAAAAGTGGAAGCTGGTTGAACTTCTGTGGCAAACAGAACTAGATCTGACATATGCAGGTAAGATGCCAATCAAACTCTGCGGTCTTGAATAATGAGATGGGTGAATGCATCCATCAATGCATTTCAAATCCTGTGCTCATTTTCTGTCAGATGCTTATAATAAAGATAATGCATTAAATGTGGCTTATGAATCTAAATATTGTCTATCTAATCTAATCTAGTGTGCCAGGCAAATCAGCAAGCAGTCTCAAATGAATGCAAGTATATGTTGCGACTGGTAAGTGCTTTGTTCACACAATGTAGCTGGTCTGTGTGCACGTGTTAGTGAAAAAGGTCCTGATGACTTTCTGTTCTCTTTCTCAGGGTGCTAAAGAGGGGCACCTGTTTAATGAGCAGAACTTCCATCTGAGAGCAGCTAAACCTGATGCTGGTTTGTCATTTTAGCACTTGTAATGGATATGTAAAGACCCAGTTTAATGGAGCTACAGGCTTATAACCACAACTTTCTTTTTCTTTGTCCATAGTGGAGAAATGGTTGAAATTACACAAATTGGACTTCCTTGGGATTCCGTCCTGTGTAGGGTTCGGTCTTCACGAATCATATAGGTATGGGGGTTTGTATCCGTTTGTTCAGGAACTTTTATAGAATATTATACTTCTCTTCTGTTCAAATGTTTGGGCTAAAAAAATATAGTTTTTAAAGAAATAATTTAATTTCGCAAGGATGCTAAATAAAAATGTGAGTAAAGACATTTGTAATGATCTATTTCATATAAATGTTGTTCTTTTGAACTTTCTATTCATCAAAGAATCCTGAAAATATGTATAGCTAAAGTCAAAAGTTTACATACACCTTGCAGAAGCTGCAAAATGTTAATTATTTTAACAAAATAAAAGGGATCATACAAAATGCATGATATTCTTTATTTAGTACTGACCTGAATAAGATATTTCACATAAAAGATGTTTACATAGACCACAAAACAATAGTTGGATATAATATAAGATAATATATTATAATATATATGGATATAATATATAAGAAAATAATAGTTCCTGACCCTGTGTTGGGTCTTAATACTGTGTTGTTTTCTGAATGAGCCACAGCTTTTTTCACAGCTTGTTTTGTTTTGTTTTGTTTGTTTAGTTGCTTGTTTGTCCTGAACAGTTAAACTGCCTGTTGTTCTTCAGAAAAATCCTTCAGGTCCCACAAATTCTTTGGTTTTTCAGCATTTTTGTGTATTTGAGCCCTTTCCAACAAGGACTGCTGGATTTTGAGATCTATCTTTTCATACTGAGGACAACTTAGGGTCTCATATGCAACTATTACAGCAGGTTCAAACGCTCACTGATGCTCCAGAAGGAAAAACGATGCATTGAACAGTACATTTCTCTTATTTTGCCTAAATATCATATTTTTTTTCATTTAGTACTGCTCTTCAGAAGCTACAGAAGATACTTACATGTTTCCCAGAAGACAAAATAAGTTAAATTTACTCTGATCTTTAAATTCAAAACGTTTTCACCCAAGTTTTGAATGGCAGTGCATATATAATCATAGATGTGAATACATACTGAAAAAGCCTCCAAATGAAGATAATTCAAGACGTTGAAGTGTCAAAAATGTAAATAATTAAATTGACATTACAAAAATGTTTTTTAAAGCCAGTATATTACTTTCTTATCATTGAGCATACTGCATACTTATTGTCATTGTCAGTTTGTCTGATTAAAAATGGTGGAATGTATTTACATGCATTTTTCCATACTCCATCTGTATTAAAATTAGTCGTTGTACACGTAGACTGGCGTCTTTGTTCAATGATTTGCATTTAACTGATTTTCATAGTCTTGCGTCATGAGCGCCACATTTTATAATTGTGTGTAAAGATAAAAACAATTCGAGTATGACCTCATTTTGGAATCTAATCATAACCGTATTCACTTCCCCGCAGGTTTTTAGTTTTTCCTAGCATAGGCCAAACTCTACAGACAGTCATGGATGAAGGGAACTGTACTCTGCCTGAGAAAGCTGTTCTCCAGCTTACACTACGACTAGTGAGTGCTATTAAAACAACTTTACTCTCAGATTTGTTGCTGTTTCCCTACCCACGCCATTCACTATGGAAACATTTTATATATAGTATGTGTGCCTGCATGTGTTTTGTAGTTGGATGCACTTGAATTCATCCACGAGAAGGAATATGCCCATGCAGACATCCATGCAGGAAATATTTTCATCAACATTGACAGTCAAACAGAGGTCAGTAAGCATGTCCCTTATGAACTGAACATGTATGCTCTTTATATTACTCAAGTACTAAAATGTTTGTGTGTTATAGGTGTTCTTGTCAGGCTTTGGTCATGCATTTAGGTTTTGCCCGGGTGGAAAGCATGTGGAGTACAGACAAGGTAGCCGCACTGCACACCAGGGCAACATCACCTTTATCAGCTTGGATTCTCACAAGGGGGCTGGTGAGCATCAATTGATCATTGCATTATTTTCCACGTAAGAAGGCAAGTCTAATTTGCATCTGTATGGGTGTTTTGCAGGTCCCTCTCGTCGTAGTGACCTGCAGTCTCTGGGTTACTGTATGCTGTATTGGATGACAGGCTCACTCCCCTGGAGTCACCTCTCTCAAACAAGCTCTGCTATTGCTGCAGAGAAGGAGAGGTCAGTAAAAACACGAAACAAGCACCTTCATCAGGGATGTATTCAAGAGAGACCGGTTTCATAAACTGCTTAAACTAGCCTTGCAAGTTAGTCATCAATTTGTTTTTTTTTTCTTCTTCAAGACTGATCACAACTTTAAGTCAGTTACATAATCTAAATTGAATCTGAAAAGTAAGACTGATTATCCCTTGGCTAACTACTGTGTGGTCAGACAAGTTCTTAAGACTAAGGGATAGTTCACCCAAAAATGACAATTCTGTCATTAATTACTCATCCTAATGTCGTTCCAAACCTTTGTTCATCTTTGGAACACAAATTAAGATATTTTTGATGAAATCCGAAAGCTTTCTGACCCTGCATAGACAGTAACGCAATTGACAGGTTCAAGGCCCAGAAAGGTAGTAAGGACATTGTTAAAATAGTCCATGTGACGTCAGTGGTTCAACTGTAAGTTGAACAGTTATGCCGTTTTATGTTGAATATGTTTTCTGCCTGCCTACAGGTATATTTCTGATATCCCTGGACTTATACGTTGCTGTTATAAACAGAAGAAAGCTTCCGGTGAGCATATTTCTATTCACACTGCATGTGTTTAGTGCTAGTGAAGACGTGTATGTAATTCTTTTTTTTTTTTTCCCCAATTTAGGTGCATTACAAGACTACCTGACTAATGTGGTGAACCTGCAGTATACCGAGAAACCAGATTACACACTTCTTAAAGCTGGGCTTCATGAGAGCTTACAGAAGATGGGTGGGAGTCTGAAAGAATCACTGAATCTGTAGGTAACACATATTCACATATTTAAACGACTACTCTTATTATTTTGTCTGCACATTATGATATATAACATAGTCCTCCAGTTTCATTTGCATGTATTTAATACAAAACTGCAACAGCTAACAAGGTAGCTGTAAAAAAATAAATTGTTCATGTGCAACTTTTAAGTCGGCAACATGTATTCATTATCATGCCGACAGCGCGTAAAGGCAGCTTAAAGGGATAGTTCACCTTAAAAAAGAAGTCTCATTAATTACTCACCCTCATGTTGTTCCAAACCCGTAAGACCTTCGTTCATCCTCAGAACGCAAATTAAGATATTGATGAAATCTGAGAGCTTTCTGACCCTCCATAAACAGCAAGGGTCCTACCACATTCAAAGCACAGAAAGGTAGTAAGGACATCGACAAAATAGTCCATGTGACATCAGTGGTTCAACCTTAATTTTATGAAGCTAATTTTATGCCTTTCTGGACCTTGAATGTGGTAGTACCCTTGCTTTCCATGAAGGGTCAGAGAGCTCTTGAAATTTTAATTTTTGGGTGAACTATCCCTTTAAATCTCGGTCTCACTTGTTTTTCTGTTTTTTTTTTTTTTTTGTTTTTTTATTTACAGGTGAAACCATAATGATGAGATGTAACAGGTGTGCAGTGTGGATTTAATTGTTTTAAGGAATGTTTAAGAAAGATTTTACGTTTTTAAAAGCAGCTTTTATCGTACTTTTTAACAATGGTATTGCTGTGCGCTGCATGTTTTCTCTGATAGGTTGAGTTTGAATCACTGTAATTTTTTTTTTTTTTTTTTTTTTTTTTTTTTTTTCAATTAGAAAACAATGTTTATTTCTAAGGGTGACTATTTTTTTAATACAACAAACAATTTCTCCTTGGTCTTGATACAACCAGTACATTTCATGCCATCACTGGAAGTAAAGGTGTTGTTCTAGGTTTACACTTTGGCAAAGGACATGTTCATGTTATAAAGAGATTTCTTTTTCGTATTTTTCTTTTTCATAAAATGTATTGTATTGAAAATAAACAACTGTAACCAAAAATTGACTTGCATTGTTTTTGTGTGATCATTGCCACAGTTACCGCAAGAGGGCGCCAACGATTTAAATGTATATGATCGTAACGGAACTCAAATCGTCAGGTGTATTTTTCCACACGGAACGAAAATATAGCATCAACGTTTAATAAGGAGGCGCGAAGACTTTAACGTTTTGAGGAACTCGTTTATTGTATTTGCACTAGTGGACAATAACAGATACACACAATGAATCCACCAAAGATAAAACGTCGCCGGATGGCAGAGCTAGAGCCGTGGATAGAGAAACTCATCCAAAATTACGGCGAAAGCCAGTGTGAAACGACCGTAAAAGCAAACGTGGTCGGGGTAAGTAGTTTTATATGTGTTATCATGTATGTAGAGTGTCGTGTGAGTACTAAAGTGCGGGTGTGTGTTGGTTAGGTGTGTGATATATCAGACTCGCAGCGGAAGGAGCACACAGATGCCTGTATGCTGTTCATGTCCGATGGGAGCGCTGTCATTCCCGCGGTGCTGAGCGACGCCGCGTGGGAGCGTCTGCAGGAGTAAGGGACCCATTAATCCTCTGTTATGACACCACTCACTACACACCTGAGCCCCTGTTTTTATCTGACTCATCTGGATAATCGGGCCCAGTGAAAATCATGCTGAAATAAGCACAATCAAGCTGTTACAAGGGCTGCCTTACAGCAACTGTTGCCTTGAATTTTGCACTTGCATGAGTAAATTTACAGAACAGGCACCATTTTTAATGTAATGATAGTAATTAAATCAAACTAAAGTGTGACAGTGTCAGAGTTTTGTTCTCTCTTTCTTCAGCTTGGAGGAGATGGAGTCTTTCACAGGCCTGCACAATGCTATAGTATACATACGCAGCTTTGAGCTGAAATTCGACATGAACCCTGATCTGGTATGTTATATGCATTTTTTTGTTTTTATCCCAACCACTACCCTTTTTTTTAATTTCAGTGCTGATGCTGTGGCCTTAATATGCAAAACTGCTAATTTATGCTGTATAAACCACAGAAAACCATGTGTGGAAGCTGCTAAATCATATAGAGAAGGAATGAGTAAGCAGGAAATTGTGTAGTATTTTGACAAATGGAAGTTAACAGGTGGTAAAGATATGTACGAGCAGTATTAATTAAGATATTACGTTAATATTTCACCTACCTGACAGGAAATGATAAGAACAAACACGAATGTTGTCAAGATTTTTGCCCTGGAAATCCTGGTTCAGTTTGGTCAACCACAAACGCCTTTTGTTCCTCAGACAGTTTTTTGCACGCTTCTCCTTGATTTGTTATAACTTTTGGCAGTCTATTGTCCTCCAAATGTTTTTCCCTGTCTGACTGATTAGTACAGCCCAAAACATGACAATAATTGACCATTTTCAGCAGCAATAATCAGCAAAATATTTGAGTTTTGTTCGGTTCAGTGGAATTGTTTACATTCAGTGCCACCACTATGGCCGATTGATGACGCACGGGTCTTTTTCAAACCAAGCAGCCATTGGAGAGAGATAGAGCAGGGTCACCCTGACATATATTGCATAAATATGGCCTATAATTCATGCAGTGGCCTAAACGTTAATATTGTGCCCTATTAATTCAGTTAAATACTTATTGTAATGTTGCAAAAATAATTTTTGAAATAATTTTTGTTGGTTTTTAGAGCCACAATTTGATTCAACTTAATCATTTTTAGCTTCGTGGCAGTATCTTTGGTTAAAAATAGCTTAATTTTGGATTTTTGTTGAACAGTTTTTTGATGTGTCTGATGCAGAAAACTAAATTGTAAAATTGATGTAAATTGATACTTAAAGGGGTCATCGGACACCCATTTTCTGCAAGTTGATATGATTCTTTTTGAAAAGTCTATAATATACTTTGGTTAAAAATTCTCAATGGTTGTGTAAAACAACACCCTTTTTACCCTGACAAAATCAGCTCTGCAAAAATCATCTCATTCTGGTCGAGGTTGCTTTAAATGCAAATGAGCTCTGCTCACCCCGCCCCTCTCTTCTCTCTGTGGAGCGACGAGCTTGTTTACTTTAGCCGCTAAACTTGCTAACTAGCACATTATTAGGAAAGGCGATTGCCTAGGTTAATTAAAAAAAAAAAAAAAAAAAAAACACCTTATACTCACTTCTGCTGTAAGTGAAGCTGGATCACGAATGATCCGCGTGAACATAGACGGATATATGTAGATTGGGAGGCGCATTCCATTCACAAACAAACGTAATCTACTGCATCTTCAGCAGCTCAGATGTCGGGAGTAAATGACGACCACTACGTTTATTATTACATTCAGCAACACAACACCTCAATCGCTCAATCGGAGATATTCTTGTCTAACTTACATCCCTGCTCCGGCATCGAAACAAAGAGGGCAGACTGTTGCAGCTAATCTGAAGTAAAACGTTAATGTCAGTCAACTAGCGTGGGAGCGGCCTCTGTTGGTGTGACAGCACACCGACAGGCATCTGAGAACGGCTCGATTTGAAAAAGGGGATATTATTTTTACAGATTAATTAAAAACCACTGCATGGATTTTTATCAATATAAGGTAGATTTGTACATACAATGCCAACACACATTAATGTTCATACAACATGAAAAAGTGAACTTAGCATCCGATGACCCCTTCAAAGGATTAGTTAACTTCCAGAAGAAAATTTTACTGATAATTTACTCACCCCATGTATACTTTTTAATCACAAATGCTCATCTTCCACTAGCTCAGCGGTTCTCAATTCCAGTAACCCCCCCCCCCGCATATTTTGCATGTCTCTCTTAGTTAACACACCTGATTCGGATAACCAGCTCGTTAGAAGTGAGCTACGTGCGTGAAATGTGTTCCGAGAGGCACGAGGACTGGAATTGAAAACCACTGCACTAGCTCGACCTCACGCGTTAGCAGACGTGCAAAGAACGCAAAACGCGAACTAAACGTTCAGTCATATAATCAAATTAATTAAAGTAATATTTAATCTTAAAAAAAACAAAGTGTGTCACAAAGTTCTGTTTCTGGTTTATGAGTCCTCATGGTCTCTTTGGCCACCTCTTTCTTCCATATAATTCCATATTACTTCCTGTCTACTCTTTAGTGTACTATCCAAAACCTCATCTTGAATTCTTCGGCTTTGAAGTCAAAAAGGTTGAAAACCATTGACCTAGAGAGTTGAAAAACCCTGCATTAAAGCACATTATATTGCATTGTATTCTGGGACCCCCTCGAAAACGAGATGGTACATCTTAAGGGGTTAATCCTAATTATAAATACCTTCAATACATTACAACAGTAACTGATAATACCAAATTAAATGATTATTTGAATGTTGTTGACTTTGTGTATCTTTGTGTATGTGAGATGCAGTCACATTTAACATTGTTCGGGTAAATTTTTGCAGGTGAAATGAATCATTTCATTAGGAATCTGCATAGTTGGGAATTCAGATTTTGTCAAATTTGTTACACGGATTCACCGTAATAACAAACAGAAAGCTTCTTGGTTTAAAAATGACTTTTTCATACACACCTACACTATTGATGATACACCATTTTGCTTGCAAATTTTTTCCAAACCTTTACTAATGTGGCTGTATGCTACCAATCAAAAGTTTTTTTTTTTGTTTTGTTTTTGTTTTTCAGAGAAGTCTCTTCTGCTTACCAAGCCTGCATTTATTTGATCCAAAGTACAGCAAAAACAGTGATATTTTGAAATAATTTTACTATTTAAATTAACATTTTTATAACGAGTGTATTTTAAAATGTGATTTATTCCTGTGATTTCAAAGTTGAAATTTTAATCATTACTCCGGTCACATGATCCTTCAGAAATCATTCTAATATTCTGATTTGCTGGTCAAAACACTATTATTATAATAATTATTATTATTATTATTATTATTATTATTATTATGTTGAAAACACCTGAGTAGATTTTTTTTTTTTTTTTTTTTTAGGTTTCTTTGATGAATAGAAAGTTCAGAAGAACAGCATTTACATTAACATTATAAATGTCTTGATCATCACTTTTAGCATCCTTGCTAAATAAAAGTATTAATTTCTATAATTTCTTTTAAAAAATTATACTGACTCCAAGCTTTTGAATGGTATAGTGTATAATGTTACAAAAGCTTTTTATTTCAGATCAAGTCTGATCTTTGGATTTTTCTATTCATCAAAGAATGCTGAAAAAGATGTATTTAACTGTTTTAAATATTGACAGTAATAATAATAAAAATTATAATTGTAATAATAATAAATGTTTCTTGAACAGCAAATTAGCAAATTAGAATGAAGAATCATGTGACTGAAGACTGGAAGAATGATGCTCAAAATTTAGATTGATCAAAGGAGCAGAAGAGAATTCTTTAAAAACATGAAAAATCGAATGTTCAAAAACATTTGACTGGTAGTGTACCTTTAAATACATGCTTATGTTTCGCTTCTTTTATATTTGCTTGCTTGTTTTTTTCAGGCATCTTGCCAGTTTTACTTGAAAGTCAATCAAATGAACATCGTATGCATCGCCTCAAAGCAACAACACCCCCCCAGCTGGCAAGTCATTGACCTCTCTAAGCGTGCACAATGATGTGTCCTAAATCGCACTAAAGCATTATCAATTAACCATTGTTAATCTAATCATTTTTCATTATCTTTCAGTACAACTCTCGAATCAGTCAGAGATCAGATCAGAAAGACGTGGAGGTGCGTTGACCTTATTTATAGAGTGTGAGAACACATAGATCTCACACAGAACTGCATTGTGTTTATAAGATGATGTGTTTAACAGTTAGTGTTAATTGTATTGCTCTCTGTCAGATCCCTCAGGGAGGGTTCAGTAAGTTCAGCCTCTGGTAAGTATCACACAAATTGTTTTCTTTGTATTTCTTCTTTTCTTAATATCATTTATAAAGCAAAGACGCATGCTGCTTCACAGAAATGATAGATGTGCGTTATGTACCTAATTTCCCAGGGGTCTCGCTCTCATGTCTATTGGACGTGTGGCACAATGACATTATAATAAATATTCTAAATGATGCAACGGAGAAAATAACCATGTCTGCAACATATTGTCCAAGTGTGGCGACACCAACTCACTGGCACCGGGAGAGACTTCATTGGAGGGTAAAGCTGCTTCCTTGGCAACTTAAAGGCACCAGCTGTTGACCAGACAAATTATCATTGCGTATGGGTGTGTGTGTGTTTTTTTCCAGGGACAGGAGCAGTTCATTGTCCCCGTGCCTTTTCTTCTCATCCCGGAGGAGCAGAAGGAGCTGATGACAGCTGATCCCAGTACTGTCTGCTGCCTAATTAATTGCTTTTTTCATGACAACCCTTTGGGCATTCAACCAGATTTCAGCGTGCATGTGGCGCACTGTGCATATGTGTTTTTGTCTCGTGTACGTCAGTGTGCGCAGGTGCAGAGAGCGAGAGCGAGACTCCAAATGACTTAGCCCCGCCCCCTGAAGAATCACATCCAACCGGCGCGCCGAGTGCAAACCAAACAATGGCCGCTCAGGACGGTATAAGTGGTATAAGCTCATGTCCAGATGAAGGACAGTCTACTTTGATGCACACAAGACCAGGTGAGGTTTTACGAAAGAAAGTCAGTGCTGTTCCAAGTAGATGATGTGTTGTTAAACGCATCCCTCCGTCTCCCAGAGGTTTTGTGTGGAACGGGGGAGCTGTCTGGGGACGGAGAGAGCCCATGGGATATGTTCACACAAGAGCCAGCTCTATTAGGTAGACGTTCCACCTCGGACTCAAATGGTAATTTCCTGTTTATATAAATGTATAAGGGCGTCATTGTAATTGTGCACTAATCATTTCAATCATTTATGTGCTGATACAGACCCAGAACAAGAAAGTCAATCGATTTTAAAGGAAGCCACCCAATTGCCTATAGCAACAAGCACCCAAGCCCAGTTCTCAAAGCAGATCTCAGTGGATAGCATTATGCTCAGTCAGAGACCAAAACCGACCCAGTTTAGTCCGTCCCACTCTAGTGATAAGTCTTTCAGAGACCCCAGTCAGGAACAAGACAAAGAGCGTGCACTGAGTCCTCCCTCGTGGCTCGTCCATAATACGGCCCCACCCTCTGAACAGAGGCCCCTAGCGCCTTCACCTGCCGGGGCAAAGCCCTTAGCGTCTCCACCCACCAAAGCCAGGAAAGTGAGTGTAAATGGTATTAATGATATTTTGCTATGTCCGAGCTGGGCAGTGTGGCACACTTGCATAATATGATATGATTAATGCTTTCTGTGGGAATAACCAAATTAAAAATTTGTCTAATCCTAATCTATTTGTGTATTGCATCAGAAATGTTGCTACATTGTCCCAGTTTCCCTGTTGCAGGTGCACTCAGATGGAACGCCTTTTTCCTATTTGTATCATCCACAGCCTCAGGTTGCCACAGCCCTCGGCCGTTTCCAGTGAGTATGATGTGTTCCCCACTGACACATGCTGATTATAACAAGCTTGTAATATGTTGGCCAATGTACTTACACTAATGTGTATATATATGAAGAGTTCAGATGCAAAACCAGCTAAAAGCCATCTCGGTCAAAAATGAGATAATGATACTGAGTGAATGCTCTCGACACATATTATACATACTTCAAATACTTTTTCTTCAAACTCGCTAAAATACCAGCCTCAGGCCAATCAGAAGTACTGTTACTTACATAGAAACCTATACATCTGAGCCTGATAAAAATGCCGACGTCAGATGGACTCCAAACTATACACACACACACACACACACACATTTGTTTTTGTGAATTGTGGGGACTTTCCGCAGGCTGGTCCCCACAATGTCAAAAATTTCAGGTTTTACTATCCTTGTGGGGACATTTGGTCCCCACAATGTAGCAAAAACAAGTACACACACACACACACAACCATTCAAAAGTTTGGGATCAGTAAGATTTTTAATGTTTTTTAAAGAAGTTTCTTATGCTCATCAAGGCTGCATTTATTTGATCAAAAATACAGAAAAAAAAGTAATAATGTGAAAAATGTATTTTATTTTATATAATATGTGATCAAAGCAGAATTTTCAGCATCATCACTCCAGTCTTCAGTGTCACATGATCCTTCAGAGATCATTCTAATATGCTGATTTATTATCAGTGCTGGAAACGGTTGTACTGCTTAACGTTATTTGGAACCTGTGATACCGTTTTTCAGGATTCTTTGATGAATAAGAACAGCATTTATTTAAAATAGAAATCTTTATGCACTACCATTCAAAAGTTTGGGGTCAGTTCATTTTTGTACTTACTTTTTAAAAAGAAATTAATGCTTTTATTCAGCAAGGATGTCAAATTGATAAAAAGTGATAGTAAAGACTTAAATTGTTAGAAAAGATTTCTATTTTAAACAAATGCTGTTCTTTTGAACTTTCTTTTCATCAAAGAATACTGAAATAAATCCCGGTTTTAACAAAAATATTAAGGAGCAACTGTTATATTTTTAACTTGTATAATAATTTAACGTTTCTCAAACTTAGAAAAAAAAAAACATTCCATTTGCACAGACACATTATTCACTACTTATATTAATAAAAATGTTTTTTGATCATCAAATCAGCATATTAGAAATATATCTGAAGGATTATGTGATCCTGAACATTTAAAATATATTAAAATAGAAAATAGTTATTATAAATTGTAAAAATATTTCACAGTATCACTGATTTTATTATTTTAATGAGAGACTCAAAAATATTTTAAAATCTTACCAACCCCAAACTCTTAAATAGTAGAATGGTAAATTTTAATATTTTAATATATATTTTAATATATGAAATATACTAAAATATATATAATATATAATTTCTGTTCAGAAACCTATAATAAATCTTACTAGGTGTGAAATTTCAATACCGGGGAAAAATAAATGAGAGCAGAGTGGACATAAGTGTGTAACATTAGCTGTACAGTATGAAGATTAAAACCAAATCATGAAGCCATCCCCTTTCAGTTTTTCCTAACCGCTGTAACCAAAACCCCTCATATCCAAAATCTATCTGTTGGTTGTTGCTGGTTTCTACCTATGTATGTGTGTGTGTGTGTGTGTATCTGTCTAGAATCCCAGGGCATCTGATACAGTGGGCGGTGCGTTATCTGGGGACCTCTGACTGTGCAGTCAGCGCTGAAGCTGGTTCATAAGCCATTACCCCAAATGACATGATGTTAGTTTTTTTGTTGTTGTACAATTTTTTTGTTGTATTTAAATCTTAGGTGTAGTCCAAAAGAGAGATATACTTTCTATAAAACCCTACTGTTAATGGATGTAAATTAATTCCGCTGTGTCAATTGTAATAAATGTTAATATTCAAATACTATGACCTGTGTCAGTTTTTATCATTTAATCATAATTTTACTTACGTAACCGTGTTTATCTCTTTTAAGCCATGGTATTAATGCTTTTTGCCAAACAGAAACTTTGATTTGTCACTAAGAAATGACTGAAGGTGGGCACGTTGCCAAAACACTATGCATAACATTTTAAAATAAAACAGGGTGAGGATGAAAATTTGCTTTGCATAATAATAATTAACACTAAATTATACATCTGAAAATATGAAGATAATATATTCATCGTGTTTTGTGTTTACAAAGAAATTACAAATTAATGAACATCCTACAGTTTACATACACCTTGCAGAATCTGCAAAATGTTAATTATTTCACCAAAATAAGAGGGATCATACAAAATGCATGTTGTTTTTTTATTTAGTACTGACCTGAATAAGATATTTCACATAAAAGAGGTTTACATGTAGTCCACAATAGAAAATAATAGTTTTTATAAATTAGAATTAGAATAAAATAGAATTTATAAAAATGACCCTGTTTAAAAGTTTACAAACACTTGATTCTTAATTCTGTGTTGTCACCTGAATGATCCACAGCTGTGTTTTTTTTTATTATTGATAGTTGTTCATGAGTCCATTGTTGCTGTTCAACTGAAAAATCACTAAACAAAACAAAACACAGCTGTGGATCATTCAGGTAACAACACAGTATTAAAAATCAAATCTATGTAACCTCATTTTTATAACTTCAAACATTATTTTCTCTTGTGAACTATATGTAAACATCTTTTATGTGAAATATCTCATTTGGCTCAGTACAAAATAAAAAATAACATGCATTTTGTATGATCCCTCTTATTTTGGTAAAATAACATTTTGCAGATTTTGCAAGGTGTATGTAAACTTTTGACTTCAACTGTATATACAGTGCCCTCCATGAATATTGGCACCCTTGATAAACATGAGCAAAGGCAGCTGTGGAAATAAATCTGCATTGTTTATCCTTTTGATCTTTTATTTAAAAAATTCACAAAATTCTAACCTTTCATTGAAGTAAAACAATGGAAAGTGAGGAGAAAACCTTATTATGAAATACATGTTTTTCTCCAGTTCACGTTGGCCACAATTATTGAAGTATATTCCCATTTTGTTTAGCACACCAGGGTGACTAGGAACATGAAATTGTCCAGCCATGTTGCACAGGATTATAAATATAAGGAACACAAAGGACAAATTCCCTTAATTATCCATCCCAAGGAGTAAAACCAAAGAATATAGTTCTGATGTGCAGAACAAGATTGCTGAGCTTCACAAAATAGAAAGTGGCTGTAAGAAAAGAGCTACAGCATTGAAAATCCCCATTTCCACCATCAGGGCAATAATTAAGAAGTTTCAATCAACTAAAGATGTTACAAATCTGCCTAGAAGAGAAAAGAGATTTTGAGCAGCCAAAGACTCTCCAAGGATCACATATGGAGAATTTCAAAGATCAGTTGAGTCTTGGGGCCAGAAAGCCTAAAAAAAAAAAAAAAAAAAAAAATTCAAATAGCCCCTACATCACCTCATGTTATGTATGAGGGTTTCAAGAGAAATCCTGCTTGCTCACCCAAAAACAAACATAATCAGTTGTCAGATACGACTAGAACTTCAAACAGGACTGGCTTCTATGATCAGATGAAATTTTAAAAAAAGCTTTTTTGGCAGCAAACACTCAAGATGGGTTTGGTACAAACAGGGATTAAAAAGTACCCCATGCCCACATTTAAATAAACTGCTGGATCTTTAATGGTCTGGGCCTATTTTTCTGCCAGAGATCCTGGACGTCTTGTTTAGATACATGGCATCATGGATTCTATCAAATACTAAGAGATAAAAAAAAAAAAATCTAAACCTGACTGCCATCGTTAGAAATTTTATAATAGGCCGTGTTTAGATATTCATCAGGACAATGATCCAGAACAAACACAAAAATGTGTCACCGAGAACAAAACGAAGCTTCTGCCATGACTGTCCCAGTTCCCTGACCTGAACCCTTTACAAAATGAGTGGGGTGAACTGAAGAGGAGAAGAACCAACCTGGAGCTAGGAATCTGAAGGATCTGGAAAGATTTTACATGAAGAAATGGTCTCTGATCTCTTGTCAGGTGTTCTCCAAACTCATCAGGGATTATAGGAGAAAATTCAGAGCTGTTATCTTGGAACAAGAACGTTGCAATAATTGGGTGCCAATAATTGTGGCCAACGTGAACTAGAGAAAAGAAAAACTGATAATGATATTTCCCCCAAACATTCTATTGTCTTACTTCAATGAAGGGTTAGAATTTTGTGAATTTTTTAAATGAAAGACCAAAAGGATAAACAATGCAGATTTATTTCCACAGCTGCCTTTGCTCATATTTATCAAGGGTGCCAATATTTGTGGAGGGCACCGTAGATACACATTTTTTTTATTTTTATAAATTATACTTTTATTCAGCAAGGACATGTTAAATTGATAGAAGAGTGATAGTAAGACTTATTTTGTTACAAAAGGCTATTATTTAGATTTTTACATTTATATTCACAAAAGAATCTTGAAAAAAGTATCACAGGTTTCAAAAATAATAGGCAGCATAACTGTTTCTAACACTGATAATAAATCAGCACATTAGAATGATTTCTGAAGGATCATGTAACACTAAAGACTGGACTAATGGCTGATGAAATTCAGCTTTGCCACCACAGGAATAAATTATATGTTAAAGTATATTAAAGTAGAAAACCGTTATTTTAAATTATAATAATATTTCATGATATTACTGTTTTACTGTATTTGAAAAATTTACTGATCCCAAACATTTGAATGGTAGCGTATATATTGTTTTTAGACATAGTACTGTATTTTATCAGAATTTGATTTCGAAGAGTTTTTAGAGAAACTCGACCGCTGACCTGGAGGGGCAGTAACGATGAAAAAGCACTGATAGACTGAATCCGCACGAAGAAGAGCCAAGGAAAAGAAAACAAAAGTCCCCTTAGGTTTATTTCCCTCATGGTGTTGTCATGCCAGCTAAAAAACGACAGAATGATCCCGAAACGGGTAAAAAGAATAAGAAAGAGAAACGAGGTGAACTCGCTGTGATTAACCCGGATCTGCGGGATGACGCTGTCCAGAAAGGCATGAGAGACGCATGGCAGAGGAAAGAGAGCTACACTAGTGGTATGTTTGTTCACCCACGTGACAGTGAGCTTACATGACTTCAACAATCTTGTATACAGTTACTGTTAGCAGAAAAGAGCGGAATTTGTTTGCTTTTTAGAGATAATTCAAACTGGTCTGTGTATTTGTCTGGTCTTTGTTCCAGGTAATATCCACCTGGACTGTGAGCCCTTTCCTCACTGTCAGATCACTCATTTCCTGCAGAGTGAGAACTTTGTGGAAAGTCTGCAAGCAGAGCTCCTGCAGCTGAATTTTAACAGCAAGTCAAATGATTTGTACAAGTTTCAACAGGTATCAGTCTGAATCATAGGTATATATTATGAAGAAGTAGATGCTGAGTCTTAAATTCTGTTTCTTCTGCAGTCAGATGATCTGAGAGAGAGAAAAGAACATCATATCTCCCAAATAAGGTGAGTTCAAATGAATTTCTGTATTAAAGTTTCTGTGGATTGTTTTGCTCACAGACGTGTTGTTTGTTGGGATCTCAGGTCTGTGATTTTTGGGGAGTTTCGTGTTTGGTTGTCAGAAGTGTTGCAGGTGGATCTGGAGGCGACTGTCGATATATCCTGTGCGAAGTACGAGCATACAGGTGAACTATCCTAACTACTTCTTGACCAAACACTGGGCAGTAGACAAGGAGATGATGTGCAGCTGGTGTACTCTCAGTGGGCTCAATGTCCCTCGCTTTCTTCCTGCTCTTTGTGCAGATGTTTTGCTGTGTCACGATGATGAGCTGGAGGGACGAAGAGTCGCGTTCATCCTCTATCTGGTACCTCCCTGGGAGGTGAAAGATGGAGGGACACTGGACCTGTTCAGCACTGATGGTGTGTGATACAAGAGCATAAAATTATTAGTTTAAAATTTCTTTAAAGTCATGCCATCTGAGTCAACATGAAACTTTTAATTTTGGTTGAGACATGATATTCAACAGAAAAAAAAAGTTACTAGATGTTTATGAAAGATTATCAGAACAGAATTTTTTTCTTTGCAATAATTTGTACACTATCAGTATCACTATCACTATCACTATCGGAACGTTTTTTTAAATGTTTTTAAAGAGGTCTCTTCTGCTCATCAAGCCTGGATTTATTTGTTCCAAAATACAGCAAAAACATTAATACTGTGAAATATTTTTACTATTTGAATAACTGTCTTCTGTATTTTTAAAATGTAATTTATTCCTGTGATCAAAGCTAAGTTTTTAGCATTACTCCAGTCTTCATTGTCACACGATCCTTAAGAAACCATTCTAATATGCTGATTTGGTGTTTAAGAAACTATTATTATTATTATTATTATTATTATTATTATTATTATTATTATTATTATTATTATTATTATCATCATCATCATCATCAATATTTAAACAGTTTAGTACATTTTTTCAGGATTCTTTGATGAATAGAATGATCCAAAGATCAGCATTTATCTGAAATAAAAAGCTTTTGTAGCATTATACACTATACCATAGCTTGGAGTCAGTGTAATTTTTTGGCAAGAAAAAAAAAATATATAGAAATGAATACTTGTATTTAGCAAGGATGCTTTAAATTGATTAGAAGTGATGATAAATACATTTATAATGTTACAAAATTCTATTTCAGATAAATGCTGTTCTTCTGAACTGTCTATTTATCAAAGAAACCTGAAAAAATTCTGTTCAGCTATTTTCAACATAATAACAATAATAAATGTCACAATAATACATTTTTTGCACAGCAAATCAGAATATTAGAATGATTTCTAAATAATCATGTGACTGGAGTAATGATGCTAAAATTCAGCATTTAAATCACAGGAATAAATTGCATTTTAAAATATGTTCAAATAGTAAACAGTTATTTTAAATAGTAAAAAGATTTCAAAATTTTACTGTTTTTGCTGTACTTGGGATCAAATAAATGCAGGCCTGGTGAGCAGAAGAGATGTCTTTAAAAAATATTAAAAATTTTACTGTTCAAAAATTTTTGACTGGTAGTGTACTAATGAATCATGCACAAGAACCATGTGTCAATGTATTTAATTTGTTGTTTCTTAGTTAATTATAATTTTGTGTGTTTCACAGAACACTGTCAGCCTGTGAGTGCTGTCAAGTCTCTGCTTCCTTCCTGGAATTCTCTGGTGTTTTTTGAGGTGTCCCCCGTCTCCTTCCACCAGGTAGTCAGAAGTAGTGTTGTTTTAGTATGATTTTTATACTATTATAGTTAGGGGTCGAATGCTTATCTACGTCAACATCAAGCATATTTATGGTTATCAGTATCTGTAATTTTCAAAACTGATTTGCCAATAAAATAATTTACAAGTATTTAAAGAAAGTTTTTGTCAAAGCCCTTGTTTAATTTTTTTATTATTAATAACAAGACATGGTTATTGCTCTACTTGATCTGTAATATTCTGTTTTATTTATTTATTTATGCTTTAATTTTTCTTTTTCTTTTAATTTTTTGAATGTTTTAGTTTTAGATTTTTCAGCATTTTTAATTTTTTTTTTTTTTTTTTTTTTAAGTTTACGTTTTTTGTCTGATTCAGTGTTATGTGAATCCCATATGATTTTTATTAGTTTTAGTTCTAGTTAAAGGAATAGTCCTCCCTAAAATAAAAATTTATTTTTACTCATGTCGTTACAAACCTGTATGACTTTCTTTATTCTGTGGAACACAAAATAAGATTTTTTTGAAGAATATTGGTAACTATTCAGTTTCCATGTCTATTGATTTCCACTGTAAGAACAAAAAAAAAAAAATACAACAAAAGTCAAAGGCAACCAAAACTGTTTGGTTATCAACATTCTTCAAAAAAATCTTATTTTGTGTCTTTTTAGCAATCACAGCACTGGTCAGCAGGATTGGTTGTCCATTCATTAATGATTTACGTCTGCTTTAAAGAGCTAAACTGTAATCTTATCTCTCTTAGGTGGCAGAGGTTCTTTCTGAGGAGAAATGCCGTTTATCTCTGAGTGGTTGGTTTCATGGCCCATCCCTACCAAGACCCTCACGCTACATTGAACCCCTAGTTTCCCGTCACACTCACATCCCCAGAGATGTAAGTCAAGTTAGCGCGAGAGAGCCTTTTTTGATTTGTGACATGATCAAAACTCAGCCTGTATCTGAATCACAGTGTATTTATGTGTTTGTTATAGGAGAGTGTGCTATTTGAGTGGGTGAATGAGATGTACCTGGATCCTCGCTATCAGGCACGGGTACAGCAGGAATTTGAAGAGAGTTCTGAGATTTGCTTGCCTAGTTTCTTACAGGTCAGTCATCATCATTATTATTAATTACACAATCATATGCACATCAGGGTTTGGCAATACAACTGTATATATTAACTGTTAAATCAACTCTGGCAGAAGATGCTTTTATGAGGCCCTTTTAGTCTGTGCTGTTGTGGAGGTTCATGTATAATTGATGCAAAGGAGAAATTCCTGTAGATGTGAAATTTAGTGACATGTCCCATGCCTACACTAGAGGCACGCAGTCAGAGTAAGTTTTAAATAATTAAGTGTCTGTTACTTATTTATAATTTTGCACATGTAACAATCACATTTCCAGACCCTGCGTGCAAGAATATGGAATTTGCTAACTTTAGAGTTAAAATAAGGGATATTTAAATCTAAATTAATGTTAAGTGGAAATATGTTATTGATCATGTAAATTTTTTATAATTTTTTTTTTTAACCTCATTCATTTGACCTCATAATTTTGTTATTAAAATGTCTAAACTCAATCCTCCAGAAAGACTAGACTCTCTAGTAACATGTTGAAATTCTCTAGGGCTGTCACAATTCCTCGATTCAATTCAAGTGCTCGATTTTAAAAAAAAAAAAAAAAAATTCAACTACAATTTCCCTGCGTCGAGTAATCAGCAAAATACCAGAAGTGGCGCATTCCACAAATGAAAATCCATGTAATACACTTTTTCCAAGGCTGCATGATTATATTAAACTCATTTAAAATCATAATAAAGCATAATGCTATTGTGAATTCACAAATGATATGATTCAATTAAATATATGCGATGCAGGTTTAATATATGTGCTTTAATTAATTATTTGTGACCCTGGACCACAAAACCAGTCTTAAGTAGCATGGGTGTATTTGTAGCAATAGCCAAAATATATTGCATGGGTCAAAATGATTGATTTTTATGCCAAAAATCATTAAGATATTAAGTAATCGTGTTCCATGAAGATATTTCATAAATTTCCTACCGTAAATATATCAAAACTTAATTTTTGATTAGTAATATGCATTGCTAAGAACTTCATTTGGACAACTTTAAAGGTGATTTTCTCAATATTTAGATTTTTTTTTTGCACCCTCAGATTTTCAAATAGTTGTATCTCGGCCAAATATTGTCCTATCCTAACAAACCATATATCAATGGAAAGCTTATTTATTCCAAATCTGATTTGACACTTATGACTGGTTTTGTGGTCCAGGGTCACATTTACATTTAATTATTTAAGTAAAACACTCATTCTCAGTTTACATGTTTTGATGTCCACAAATTCAGGAAATTGTAGTCGCTGCAGCATATTTGTCATAAAGAAATGGCCCAATGGCAAAGATTAAGTGGACGTTTGAATTAAATATTGTTTGGTCAATATTAAACAAGAATTAGATCGTGCAGTAAAGTGTAAAAACAATCGTCAAGCCGTTGATGCCCTTTGCAGTCATTTGTTACAATGCAAAATATACATTAGTTCCATTGTTTATAATGTATTATGTTTTAACAGCTTTGTTCAATAAAACCATGTGATTGATTTTGGTACTTTATTTGAACCAATTATTATTGCATCATTGCTATTATATATGTATTTAAGTAATTTTAAAGTCTATTGTTCACTTAGGTCTATTTTTTATTACAATAAAAAAACAATTATAATTATCTGATTACTCGATTAATCGTCAGAATAATCGACCAATTACTCAATTACCATTAGTAACAGCCCTAGACTTCTCCAAACATATTGTATGATTAAATCCCGGCTATTTCTTATGACCAAATGCAAGCGTGCATTCATATGTATCTCTGTTTAATCTACAACCAGATAAGACACCTAATGCATTGACTGACATTAAAGAATTGAACTTTACTGTAAATTGTATAATTGTTAATAAATACCTTCCTTTATCACAAACTCTTACATACTCTATTTCCACACACTTCAAAGTAGCTCTAATGCTGATATCCTTAATTTTGCCCTTTAACTCTCAGGAGGAGAAACTGCGGCAGGTGCACAGTGCACTGCAGTCGTCTGAAATCCAGTGGGAGAGGAAGGGGCCACCCAACAAGAGGTGAGATCCAAACCACCTGTATTTTGTTTGATGATATTTTAACTATTAATCTCTTTCTGCTTTCATGTGATATTTATATGCTCATGTATTATGCCTGTCACTGGGTTTAGGTGTTACGGATGTGCAGATATGCAGAGCATCCCATCATGTGTACAGGAGTGCTGGGAACTCCTCTCCTCTGAGTCATTCTTCATCCTCTTATCCAACCTGACCGGTCTCCGTCTACACTATCTGTGCGGCGATGAGGATGAGAGCGAGAACGAAGATGAAAAGACTGAGACAGAGAATGGAGGTAGAGAGGGAAATACACAAGCAGGAGGCTCCAGTACTGATGCTGATGCTTCATCAGCTGAGAAGAAAGAGAAAGGTGATCAGTGTGTGCATGTTTTTTCCGCTAAGATCAGTTTTTACATCATTTTTACATTTTACCTGTGTTTTTTTGTAGGACCTCCTACTTGTGTAGGAGAACTGCGTCGCTGGGCGCATGGAGACTATACATTGCTGCATGACTCTGTCAAAAGAGAGTATGCATTGGATCTTCAGCTTCACGTGGGCTGTGCGGGTATGAAATATGACATTTGCATTTGTCCTTTTTGCTATTAGTTCATAAGTGTTCAGTATGACTCAATTTGGATTGAGGAACAAAGGGTTGAAAAAATGATATCACAGCCTGTTTTTGTTTTTTTTTAGGGTGGAAGTCAGAGTTTGGAGGATTTACGTCCTATATTGCACATGAAGAAGATGAGGAGGTAAGTGATGGTGTCACACAATGTCAGGTTTTCATTTAATTATTTATTATATTATAACATATGCAAACACAGCAGACTAGTGCACATTATTCCTTTTGTTGACACTGTGTTTTTTCTCCAGCTTCTTACAGTGTATCCTGAAGATAACTCCCTCGCTCTGGTTTACAGAGACAAAGACACCCTCAAGTTCATCAAGCATATCAATAATAGCAGCTCCAGCCAACTTTCTTCCCAGAATACCACAGCATTCTATGACTTCTCTTTTAACTACTATGAATGATGAGAGAAAATCAAATGTTTGACTGGCTGGCTGACTGACTGACTGACGGTGCGTGAGTATGCGAAAGCAGAGTGCATTGGCCATACATTTCATAACATTTTGAGCTCAATATACACACACAAAAATAAGTTTGAAATTTAAAAGGCACTTTCATTTTTGAATGTGCAAATTTCACTTCCAACTGCCAAAAATTCAGTGTTAAGTGTGATGAAATGTCAAAATGAAATGTAATCATTTGGTTGTTAGAAGAGCGATTGTGCTCTGATGTCAATAAATGTTAATAATTAACACATGAACAATGACATCTGTGTTCGTTTGAAGCCATTTCTGTTATATCACCAAACTATAACAGGTGTTTAAACGCCAACCTTAGTCTCAGTCTGAGAACCTTGGTTCTATTTTAGGTAATTCGTCGTTATTATGTATACATGACTGTATACAATCTTTTTTCTTTGGAACATACAAGAAGATATGTTGAGATTATTATTATTAATTTAATACATTGGAAGTCAGTGGGCTCCAATGTTGTTTGGTTCCCAATGTTCCCACATTCAAAATATCTTCTTTTGTGCTTTGTAAAAGAAGGACACTACCAATCAAAAGTTTTTGAACAGTAAGATTTTAATGTTTTTTTTTTAATGTTTTTTTTTTAAAGAAGTGGCCTCACCAAGCCTACATTTATTTGATCTGAAGTCATGCAAAAAAGCAAAATTTTGAAATATTTCTATTATTTAAAATAACTGTTTTCTATTTGAATATATTTAAAAATGTAATTTATTCCTGTGAAATTACTCCAGTCTTCAGTGTCACATGATCCTTCAGAAATCATTCTACTATGCTGATTTTCTGTCCAAGAAACATGTAGTAGTAGTAGTAGTATTTAAAACAGTTTAGTATATTTTTTTTTCAGGGTTCTTTGAATAAAAAGATCCAAAGATCAGCATTTACCTGAAATAAAAAAAAAGCTTTTTTTAACATTATACACTATACAGTATTCTTTTTTTTTTTTCTTGGGGAAAGAAATTCTAGAACTTAATACTTTTATTTAAGGATGCTTTAAATTGATCAAAAGTTATGATAAAAACCTTTATAATGGTACAAAACATTTCTATTTAGATATTCATTAAAGAAACATGAAAAAATTCTACTTGGCTGTTTTCAACATAATAATAATAAATGTTTTTTGAGCAGAAAATCTGATATTAGAATGATTTATGGAGGATCATGTGACTGGAGTAATGATGCTAAAAAATTCAGCTTTGAAATCACAGGAATAAATGATATTTTAAAATATGTTAAAATAGAAAACAGTTATTTTAAATAGTAAAAATCTCACAAATTTGACTGTTTCTGCTGTACTTTGGATCAAATAAATGCAGGCTTAGTGCGCAAAAGAGACTTCTTTAAAAACATTAAAAATATTACTGTTCTAAAACTTTTGACTGGTAGTGTAAGTTGTACAGGTTTGGAATATCATGAGACTGAATAAACGATGACAGAATAATATTTTATATTTGGGTGATTTCAGTGAAATTTATTTGAGTGAAGTTTATTTAAAAAAAATGTACACGATTTTCTGAACATCTTAGTGTTTGGTTTCTCGCTTTTGCTATAGTGACAGCATTTGAGCTACATATTCCCCAGTATGATTTTAGAATAATCCAAAGAGCATCATCAGTTCAAATGGAAACAAGAACATTTAAAGGATTTCACATAATTAGTGTCACAAATGGAGTTATTTGATTAGACCTTAATTAGCTTGAAAGCATTACTTTAGATTATTAGAGGACCATGGGTGAGGCTCTTTATGTGTTTTAAGTGTGTATTTGGAAAGATTTGGACAGTTGGTGATGAACGCTGTTATTACTTCTTGTGAGACCACACAATAACAGTGAACCTCTTGAAGCCTGATGCACTGCTTTGCTAAGGCTATCAGCTCCGCGTTAAGTTCAGCAGACGGGATTGTCTGCACCTCCAGAACTTCTAACGTTTTTGAGTAACTCTGCCTGACTATCCGGATTTCGTCCAACAGCAAAGTCCAAGTGAGCAGCCGAAGGCATCGGACGGGGATGCTGGGTTGCAGTACCCCTGGAACGTGCAATTCAGGCAGGGTGTGGTCCAGCTCAAGTTCCACCCAGAGTTGCGGGTGTCTCAGTTTTAACTCTAACCATATCTGGTCACACAGAGACACGGTGTATTTGAGCGAGCGTTCGCAACGGAGCTCTAGTTTCTTTAGTGCTGGTCGCTCTGGCAACATGAGATCTTTAAAGACGTCTTGTGACAGACTGGCCTGAAAAACTCCAAGAACGTTGAGTGACTGGCAGCACTTCAGCGCTTGCCGCAACGTTTCAGCATTGACGCCACACACCAGAGAGTTATTGTTGATGTAAAGGCTATGCAGGGCAGGGCAAAGCATGGCTACGCTTCTGACAAAGGAGTCGTTGAGGGTGAAGGGTACACCCCTGAGGTCAAGCACGGTTAGGGACGACCCATTTGTCAGTATGTCCACTAAACCTTGCTGCAGGTCTTGACCAGCATAAAAGAGAGGCGTGTTTCCCACACAACTGATGGAAAGTCCTTCCAGCCGCCCGTCACCTCTGGCAACTGCCTGCCGCAGCACCTGCAATGCTGTTTTGCGATTGGCTGGATCGGTAAGGCACATTCTCAGTTTCAAATTTCTGACCAATGGCAGAAGAGCAGAATACCTGTCGGGGACAGTGGTTCCTGACTCACACCTAAAACAAGAGATGACATATGTCAAACAGAGAAAGACATGCATAATTTTTATTTATTATATAGTTACTATGATGACGAGTATGTATTTAAGTTCATGTGACAAAATTTTATGACAACATGGTAGTGCCTGGCACAAAGTCTTCGTTAATGACGTGGCATGCTTTTATGAGGGTACTTAATCAGCAAAGAACCTTCGTTAATGACGTGGCATGCTTTTATGAGGGTACTTAATCAGCAAAGAACCTTTGGTCAGATATGTGGCCATTGAGAAGCAGAAACAACTCAAACATTTTTCCTAGACAGCAATGAGGTTATAATGAGAAATGGAGAACGAATGGAGACTTTTAGTCTCATGCTTCTCAAAGGTTTTCAGACGCTAGAAATCTTGCATACATCATTTACAATTTCAGAAGATCTCAAGAATGTCTCAAACTGTGCTTAGAGTAGTCAACATATCAGTTTTCAATCAAAAGTGAGAAATTTTAATATAACTAATCAATTATCATTAAACTACATTTAGAATATAGGATTATCTTTGTAATTTATAGTTATAAAGTCACACTAGCTACATTAGTTAAATTTATTGTAACTCTGTATGTATTATTTCTCCTGGGAATTTTTTCTAGAGACATGTGAGACTGTTAATACCTACATGCAGTATGATATCTCACTTAAGTCTCTTGAGATATAAAAGAGTAACAATAGAAATCAACAGTTCTTACCTGACTTCAGTATCTCTCCATGAGCTTGGGTGTGTCATGATATTAGACCAAGCCTTACAAACAGTAAATGCATTGCATTTGTCCTGTAAAGACAGGAAAGAGAAAATATGTGCAAGGATTTCTTCTGGCAGATCCATTCCATTCCAAATCAGCCTTTTATCTTCTGTCAGCCGCAGTACGTTAAATACACTTGGAACGGGATATCTGATATTATAACCGAAAACCTCTTAACCCTGCACAGTTCGTGACGACTCTGCTGTCTGTATGTCTGTCAGACTTCTGAAAAAAAACATATACGTTCTCAAACTTCTGTACTTCCTCCTGCGTTACGAGTTCCGTTGTTAAACGCAGCGATGAAAACAGATGTGGAGCTTTGAGCCAATCGACATCGAATCCGGGAGATTTCTAGCCAATCAGATTGTTGAATACTGCAGTGGGTGTGTCTTAGTAGCCAAGACAGTGCTTCGACACCTCGAAAGTTTCCTTCGTGTAAGTTTGCAGGCCTGTTTAGACTTCCTTATCATTCAGACAAAGTTCACCAAACCGTTGTGTAAGTAATATGTAATATATATAACAAGGCGGAGGTTTCATTTTCGCTAATATGTGAATTGAAGGCAGGCAGTATTACGTTGTGTTAAACTTTTGTTCACGTGAACAGTAAAGTGTAAGTTATAAAAAATAAAAGCCACGGGACTTGTGTGAGCGAGCGTTTGTTTATGTTTTATCCACTGACCTCTCATAAATGTAAAAGGTTTACGTTTTTTAAACGTAAGGCATCATGTTACCTGTAAACGTGCATCGCATATCCAACAATCACCAACGTGTGACCCCATTTATGTAGCAGTATCGACCATCAAGCTCACAGCCTTATAAGGAAGTGGTTACATCCTGGAAACACATACAAAATAATGTATTTTGTGTTAGACTAATAAGATCTTAAAGGAATTATGCTTTGCTTTCATAATTTCTTTGTCTGTGTGTTTTTACGTGGTGTAATCTGTTTGTTCACACTCACAGGATTGAGTCAGGAGTTTGATCAGAAGATGGACAGTATAGACACAAAGGTACATTCTGTTTACATTTTATGTCTGTCCAGATGTTGTGTAAGTGAATTAACATTGTGTGTATGATTTTATCTTCATCTGCAGAGGTTAAATGACAGCAACGGCAATGATGGTGCATTTTCAGGGTGTGCTGTACTCTTCTTGGGGTGTAGCAGTCCAGCACACAATCTTCTATCACTTTACAAAAACGAGCAAGGGAAATTCAGCGTTTTCAAGGTTATTAAACTCACCCTTATAGGTAAGCGTTCATAGAAGTGGCCACCAAGCACATATGTGACCCTTGACCACAAAACCAGTCATAAGTGTCTATTTCTTAAATTGGAAAAAAAATATATATTAAGAAAATCGCCTTTAAATTTGTCCAAATTAAGTTCTTAGCAATGCATTTTACTAATCAAATTAGGTTTTGATATATTTACAGTTCCATATTTATGGAACATGATCTTTACTTAATAGTAAATAAAATAAAAAATAAAACTTGATAATTTTGACCCATGCAATGTATTTTTGGCTATCGCTAGAAAAATATCTCGGTGACTTACGACTGGTTTTTGTGGTCCAGGGTCACATATTAAGTTCAAATTATACAGAAACTAAAAGAGTATGACGTTTTAGGTACACAGTAGATTTATGTGGCTTTGTGTTGTAACTGATGCAATTCTAACTGTCTTTGATCCAGATTCTGTTGGTGGACTGGAAGGGTATGAAATCCTGAAACTGCACGATGCTGATCCCTTCCTTGGGGTGGAACTTAAATTCATGGCCATGTCTCCCTGTCAGCGATTCCTGGAGAACTATGCGTGTGGTTCGCTTGCTCAGTTTCTGTCCCAGCATGCCTCACGCCTTCTTACTCTTTCTGATGGGGTTGTCATAGAAACACAGCTCAAAGCAGGGATACATACATTGGACCAAAGCCTTCAAGATCTAGAGATGTGTCTGGAGCACATACGACAGTCACAGGTATGTGTGTTTGCTTTTTATGGTGATATGGATAGTTTTATACTGCTCTGTACTTTTATGAGCAGCTGTTTGCACAGAATGTCAGATAACGGAAGTAAATCACAGTTCACTGCTGCTTAATAGAGGCAGTTTTACTATTTTTTTTTCTGACCTTTAAATTTACAATGATTCGTATTAAAGCAAAGTTATTATTTAGGCCAAAAAGTCATTGGTGTAAATGGTGCTGGGAATTCCCCAAATCAAGAGTGGTAGATCATATGTAGTGTCTGCAGCAACTGTGAAATGTCAGCAAATTGCAAATTTCAAATTATTGCTGCATTATTGTAATATTAGGTATAAATGGTGAAAATGACAAAAAAAAAAAAAATTGGTGGCGTGATTCTCTGCTGTAGCTTTAATACCTTAAATTTACTTTGGACATCAAGTGGAGATCCTACACAGAAACCAAACAGTACAAAAGTGAATAAAATTAGCCTTACAGTCAAACATTAAAATGCATTCTTAAAGGATTAGTTCACTTCCAGAATAAAAAAATTCTGTTAAATTACTCACCCCCATGTCATCCAAGATATTCATGTTTGTCTTTCTTCTGTTGCAAAGAAATTAAAGTTTTTGAGGAAAACATTTCAGGATTTTTCCTCCATATAGTGGACTTCAGTAGTGGCCATCGAGTTGAAGGTCCAAATTGCAGTTTGAATTCAGCTTTAAAGGGCTCTACACAATCCCAGCCGATTACGTAATGTGTGAAGTCAAGCTAGTGCAAGATGAGCATTTATGGTTAAAAAGTATATAAATTAGTGTTTTTCTTAGAAAATGACAGATCGTTTCACTAGATATGACCCTAATTCCTTAGCTGGGATCATGTAGAGCCCTTTGAAGCTGCATTTAAACAGAAATTTGGAACTTCAATCCTTTGCCCATCATTGAAGTCCATTATATGGAGAAAAATCCTGGAATGTTTTCCTCAAAAATCTTGATTTCTTTTCGACTAAAGAAAGAAAGACATGAACATCTTGGATGACATGGAGGTGGGTAAATTATCAGAAAATTTTCATGCCGGAAGGGAACTTCTCCTTTAACATGATTACAACAGACAGTAAAAAGGATGAATAGAAAAATTTGCTATTAGACTAAATTGCTTTCTAAATTGATGGTTTAATGCTCTTGGCAGCCAATAATTCACTGCCGTGTTTTTTGAGGAACAGCGGATGCCACACATCTGTCACGCCTGTACACGTTGGCATCTGCTGGCAACTTCTACAAAGCTTAATTTATTAGATGCAGTAACTAGAAGTACTTGCTTGACTTGGCATCAACAACAAAAGATATGGGAAGCATTTTTTCCTGGTTTTAAAAGTCGATAGGCCTATTTAGTTTGTTGTACTTTCTGATCATATGGTTGCAACTTTATAATTTGCATTTAGCCTGTTTTTCCCTGTTTTCTGCAGCCCTGTCAGAACAGAGCTATGAATCAGTTTTAGATTTTACATTTGCAGAGTCTGGGATGTGAAAACCATTATTTAGCTTTCAGTTCCTTTTGGCATACTTGTAAGTAGGGCCGGGCGATATGGCCAAAAAATTATCACAATAATTTTTTTTTATATCAGTCAGTATCGATAATTATCATGATAAATGTCAAATTTTTATTTCTTTCAAGTTTAAAGGCAGATTTTTTGCGACAGTGTGAAAGTTGTAAAAACCAGACAATTAATTGTGGCTTTAAACTTTTATGGTCAGAGCATGTTTTTTTTTTTTTTTTTTTATTCTTTACACTTTTTCCAGTAATTTTTCCTTAACAAAATAATTATCTTTATTGAAAAATATAATTTATTCGTTTTAATGAGTAATAGTTTCAAATCAAGAAACGGGTTTGTGTTGTCTGATAATATTAAAAATAATATAACTTTTTTTGTCTCTTAGAAATACACATTTGATAGTAGGTTGAGTTAGGATGCAGATGTAGATTAATGTTCATTATCAAAATCTGTAATATCTGTAAAAATTGTAGCAACCTCATTTTTATACAGTGGAATGTAATTATTCTGACTGTTTGAGTTTTTTTTTTTTTTTTTTTTTCGTAATTAACCATTGCTCAGCTATAGATCATAAAAACAGTTAAAACCACAAAAATGTAATATGGTTTCTAGGTATTTGTATGAAAAATAGTCTAAATACATTTAGTATAAATGCATAAACGCTATGGCTTAATAAAAAAAACCTCCTCTTTTAATACATTTAATACATGTCTACATTAACAATCCAATAAAATTCAACACAAATATACCCACATTTCCGACACAATACCACTATGCCGTTAGTGCTACTACAGTAAATCTAAGGTAAAGATGCCGATTCGTAGATTTAAAAAGTCTTCTGACTGTATTGTTGCGCACAGTGTTTCTCTAGCACTGTTTCATCTGGCTTTACACAGTCATTTGTGTTCTTCACTGA
The DNA here is from genome assembly GCA_036247105.1 of Cirrhinus mrigala. Taxonomy (NCBI): domain Eukaryota; kingdom Metazoa; phylum Chordata; class Actinopteri; order Cypriniformes; family Cyprinidae; genus Cirrhinus; species Cirrhinus mrigala. The sequence goes on along the minus strand of CM070013.1, from coordinate 34,617,809 downwards.
ATTCAAGTGCTTCACACTGGACCTCACAACGCTGTTTAGTGAACGCATTCGCTCTAGTAAGTTTGCGCTGCTGTTGGACTGAGATTTCAGGGATTATTGCAGAAAAACAATAAACAGATGACTCATAACACCAGTGAAGGGTAGTTTGGCTTGAACAAAGAGTGACGTGTGAAGTAGATCTGTTGGGTTTCTCTCAAGCCCCTCTCAACCTTCTTATGCAAAAACTAGTCAGGTCTGTAAATGGAAGGCCTCTGACTTCTTGCATATTCTTGCTATGAAGCCATTTTTCTCTGTCCTGAAATCATAATGGAAATTGTCTGCAAATGCCATTCAGTAGAAGTACAGGTGGTATCTAGTCTGATGTATCAGTCTTGCTCTGATGAAAACAGTGAGAGAATATCTGTTTATTGTGAGGCTCCCAATGAAATTAAAGGGATGGTTCACCCAAAAATAACTGTACTGTTATTAATTACTTACCCTCATGTCTTTCCAAACCCGTAAGACCTTCGTTCATCTTTGGAGCGCAAATACTCTCGTGATACTCTGTGAATGCAAGTTGAGTGACAAGAAAGAAAAGAAATTGTTGAATAAAGTTATCTTTGAGCACAAAAATATTTTCCTTGCTTCATAAATTACAGTTAAACCACTGATGTCACATGCACTATTTAAACAATGTCCTTACTACCTTTCTGGGCCTTGAACGTGGTAGTTTCATTGCTGTCTATGCAGGGTCAGAAAGCTCTCATATGTCATCAAAAATATCTTAATTTGCGTTCCAAAGATGAATGAAGGTCTTACTGTTTGGAACGACATAATGGTGAGTAATTAATGACAGAATTTTCATTTTTGGGTGCTCTAATCCTTTAACACCTTTTGAGAAATATGTTAAATATCTTTTTTTTTTTTTTTTTTTTTTTTTTTTTAAAACTAAACCGTTGCCGACTAAGCCTTGCATTCTATGAATATAACACATGGTTCAGATATGTTCAAATAAACAGCTGTTTATTAAATGGATGGCTGTTTTGTAGCCTGTGCGTTTGCGAGATGACGAGGTCACACAGTTGGAGCAGCAGCTGCAGAACAGCTACGGTCCTCCCAGTCAACCACCACAGGAGCTGCCCAGAAACTGCTTTCTGTTTCAGAAAAGAGTTTTCGGTGAGATTTAACATTTAAACTTGTATAACTTTTGTAAAAAAAAAAAAAAAAAAAAAAACATTTTACATTTGTATTTCTTTTATCACAGACTAATTTTCAGTTTCACGTTCAAATTATTTTTGTCTCCTCCTTCTTTGTGCTCTCAGACGATAGGCCTTTGACTTCAGCAGACCAGCAACGGTTTGCTGCTCATGTGGGACGGGATTGGAAACGAGTGGGACGGGCTTTACAAAAGAGCTGCCGTGCCCTAAAAGGCCCTGCTATCGACAATCTCGCCTATGAGTATGAGAGGGAAGGGCTTTATGAACAGGCCTATCAACTGCTTGGACGTTTCATCCAATCAGAGGGCAGGAGTGCCAAACTGAGCCGTCTTATCAGTGCACTAGAGGAGACAAAACTGACCAGCATGGCAGAGATCATGTTGGGCATCCAGCCACGAGATTGAGACTGTATGAGAATGAATGAGTGATGTGAGTGTGTGAGTGCGTGTGTTCTTTTTGTACATGTGTGATTGGTTCCAAGATATAGAGCTACATTTGAAGAGTGTGCACTCTCATTTAATGATTTTTTTTTTTTTTTTTTCCCCCATCATGACCTTATAATGTCTGTTTCCTACTTGAAATTTCACAATCGCCTGTTGTCTGCCCAAAATGAAATACGTTTTAAATAAAGAATTTTTCATGCATATTTTATGCATAACTCAAGATTTGTCCTCCACATTGTCCTGTCTGCGTTTTATCAGACATCACAGAGTCGTTACGTGCGTAAGAGCAACAAACTGTAGATGCTAAAAACAGCATCACTTTAGCTTCCAGAACTTGAGTGTGTCTTTAAACAGTAAGTTGCCCCCTGGTGTTGCCCTCTTGTGTTATTGTTAGAAGGCACTTTGTGTAGCGGGACCACTGCGACAGCACAGCTAATATGGATTGACTCTTAATCGGCACATTACATGAAATCACTCATACGTTAAAGACAACTGGAAATTCAGTGCTTGACACCACTTTAAAAATTAAATTGTGAGGACCAAATTCCTGTTATGCATATTAAGGATATTACTGAACTATAGATTACTTTCATAATAATGTTTCTAAATAAACTGCTTTCTAGTCCAAAAGCATGCTTAATCTGATTATAAAACCAGTCTACTGAGTATAGGTCACCTATATTGATCTAATTTTTTAAGAGACTGGAAAGGATAAATATGACATGAGGTAGTATTAAAGAACCCCAGCTAAATGTATTGCAGTTAGAAATTCAATCCTGAAATCAATATTCGGAAGTTCTATAAATAAACACCAACCCACGTAACAGTAGCATATTACTACTTTTTCTGATAAGCTGCAACATTTGGAGAAATGATTGAGGATTTCCTGTTTTGTTTTTTGTTTTTTTTCTTCATTCTGACGTTCTTGATCTGAGAAAAAGGTGTGGGGAAATGAATGTCAAATAATCGGTTGAAAAAAAAAAAAGGAAAAATGAAAAAAGTCAACATCTGGATCTGATTGTGTTCTAATACGCTATGAGATGCTATTATTCTTAGAAATTAATTTTAGCTTAATGGTATCTATTGAGGGCGGTCAGATTAATGAAATGGATGAGGCCTTTCTCCATTAAAGCATTACGCAGACCTGCCATTAAAGTATTACATGGTTAAGAGATCACATTCATTTTAGTTATGGGGATTTAGAAGCTCCTAGTCGTTTTCTAGAGTGAAATCTAACATTTTCATTTATGAAAAACCTGGTGATTAAATACCAAAAAAAAAAAAAAATGACACAACAGTTCCGTTGTTACCTGTCCGGTGACATGTTTTGTTAACTGTTTCATTCACGACTTTATTTAGCACGAAATGTAGAGGTTTCCTCGATTTGAGTTCGCTCAAAATATAAATGTAACTCGCATATGATTATGTAATGATATTTCAACATACTTGTGACGTTGCAGCTTATGGAGGAGGGTCTGTGATTTTGTCTCCACCCTGGTAATAAAGATAAAAGCATGTTAAGCAGGCTATGTGGCTCGATATTGCTCTTATCTTAGTAAAGTAATCCATCAGAGTGACCTGTGTGTCTGTCACTGATGTGTTCAGAAAGTTAGGGCTGGGCTTGGCATGAAATCAAAGCTGAAGTTATGTATTACATTTTCCCCTCCCCTTGGTCACATTTCAAAGAATCAGTCAGATATTTATCTTTACCTAGAAGTCTATGCATTTATTTAATTGTATAACAAATAAATGCATGTGCATGCATTTATTTTGAATTCTAAAGTGATGACATCCTAAGATCTCCAGAGATTTACACTAGATATTAAAAACTCACTCAGTGATCTCCTTTTTTAAAGCATCTCACTCATATAAGTTGCTGAAGCACAAACTCTTAAAGCATTATTATGTGTTGCTATCTAAAATCCAACAGCAGAACATCTGGCTCATATGCCAGCAGTTAGGCATTAGAGAAATCCACAGGAATCTTTTAGAGCTGTAAGAATGAGGGGGTGTGGGGGAGAATATTTCTGTTATATATTAGTATATCTGTGCTCCATCATTGCAAATGCTTTTTTAAAACCCCTGCTAATGTTAAAGATGTTCATGTAACTTGGCTGTGGCACTTGCAATATCAGGGGTTTGGTTTCTAAGGGGCACACATCCTTAAATGTTTATCTTGAATGCACTTTAAGTTGTTTTAAAGCATCTTTCAGTTGCATAAATATGAACATAATGTTTAAAAGCATCACTGCACAAACGGATGAAAAACGGTAAATAAAAGGGGGAAATTTTTGAATCTCTTATACACACATGACTGTCTTAAGTAGCGCAGTTATATTTGTAGCAATAGCCAAAAATACATTGAATGGGTCAAATTTTTGATTCTTCTTTTATGCCAAAAATCATTTGGATATTAAGTGAAGATCATGTTCCATAAAGATATTTTGTAAATTTTCCTCCCTTAAATATATCAAAACTTAATTTTTGATTAGTAATATGCATTGCTGAGAACTTTAACCGGACAACTTTAAAAGTGATTTTCTTAGTATTTTAAATTTTATTTATTTATTTATTTTTTACACCCTCAGATTCCAGATATTCAAATAGTTGTAAATTGGCAAAATATTGTCCTATTCTAACAAACCATACATAAATGGAAAGATTATCATTCAGCTTTCAGATGATGTACAAATCACCATTCTGACTGGATTTGTGGTACATGTTGATATGTAATATACAGTACTGTGCAAAAGTTTTAGGCCACTAGTATTCCAAGTAGCATCTTGGAGACATTGCCACAGTTCTTCAGTCTGTCTCAGTTTGTTCTGTTTCTTCATGTTGTCAGACTCCTTGTGCAAACAAAGATCTCACTGGATTATTACAATTAATGGCAAAATGAATGTTTGGAAATGTAAACTGATGTAAATGTATACTATTTCCTACTAACACACTACAGCAAAGGATAGAAATAACTGACTTTAAGCCATTTTTTGTTGGTGAAAATACTAGTGCCCTAAGACTTTTGCACAGTACTGTATAGAATTATATAATTACATGCTATTGTGACCTGTAATATTGCATTTTAATAGTTCTGTAAACAAGTTATTGTCAAGAAATTAATTTTGCATTAATGTTGCAGATGAACATTGCCCAGATTATTTGTCTTTTCCACTAAATTATCTTTTCCACCAAATAAAAAATACATTGTTTTACAGTATCACCAAGCAATTAACTATGGAAGCTTATTTACGTGACCAAAAAAAATAAATCTCAAAATTCAAACTTTGTCTCAACTTAAATTCACAGTAAAAGACTGTTTCATTAACTGATTTAATGATACCAACCCATTGAAGTACTAATATCTGTTTTGCACCTTTATAATACACTGATAACCACAAAAAATAGGTGGTGCTGAAAATGTCACATGATGAACCAAAACTCATCACAAGCAGCTTTTCCACAAGCTGAGAAAGGAAATACTTATATATAGAAGTTGCACAGTGTCATTCACACAAATACTAACATTCAATAAGTATTATTGAATTGAATATTGAAAACCCTAATATACACATCTGATAACAAAAGAACTAAGAAACAGTTATTTTAATGAAATAACATCAAATGTGAAATGTCATGCAGGGAATTTAAATTTATTGGATTTCACTTTAAATTATACAATGACTTGTTATTTTTCACTTCCAAAAAATATGATTTTAGTACTTCACTGTAAAATTACATTAAATGTAATCCCAGTTATGCAACGTATATGGTACAGAAACTTACTGTTAACCAGTTAACAGGTTTTTACTGTAGCATTACAGTCTTTTACTGTTACAATCACGCTCATTTGTTTTTACAGAATTGCGAGGGGATAAAAATCAGAATAGTTTTCAGACTTGTGAGGGAAAAAATGTTGTATTTATATTTCTATTTTATTTATTTGTTTATTTTTTTTTTTAATGTGGTAGAAATAAACTCCCATATTGCACAGACTAAACGTTGGTCTGAAACACAGTATGTGAGTGAAGAAAGCAAGAGCGATGTACTCTGCACTCCTATCCAATCAAATTAGAGTACTGGAACCTTTTCCAATCTGTAATAAATTAAAAGATTGTGAAAATATCATACTTTTTTGTCTGTTAAATATTTGAATTTAAAAATGTTTTAACATTTTGTACTGTATTAAAGGAGTAGTTCACTATCAGAATGAATTTCCTGATAATTTACTCACCTCCATGTCATCCAAATGTTCATGTCTTTCTATCTTCAGTCAAAAAGAAATGAAGGTTTTTGAGGAAAATGTTCCAGGGTTTTTCTACGTATAGTGGACTTCAATGGTGGCCAATGAGTTGAAGATCCAAATTGCAGTTTCAATGCAGCTTCACGATCACAGCTGAGGAATAAGGGTCTTATCTAGCGAAACAATTGGTCATTTTCTAAGAAAAATACAAATTTATATAGTTTTTAACCACAAATGCTTGTCTTGCACTAGCTCAACCTCACAAATTAAGCAATCACGCACACATGACGTAAGCGAAATTACCAATCTAATGTTTACAAAGTGAACTTGCGAACAAAGTCAAACGCTCTTTACAAAAAAAAAGTAAAATAACGATGTTGGACGATTTTGAAGTTGGAGGAGAAAATTAAATGGAGTTTTTCAACCTACCCTACGTTTTTTTAACCGAAGTACACAGAAGAACAACTAACCACACTTAACTTTTCCTGCGTGATTTTGAATGTATGAAGACACATGTGTGCATCACATAGCTAGTGCGAGACAAGCATTTGTGGTTAAAAAGTATATTCATCTTTATTTTTTTTGAGAAAATGACCGATCATTTGGCTAGATAAGACCCTTATACCTCGGCTGGGATCGTGTAGAGCACTTTGAAGCTGCACTGAAACTGCAATTTGGACATTTTGAACCATTGAAGTGCATTATATAGAGACAAATTCTGGAATGTTTTCCTCAAAAACCTTATTTTCTTTGCGACCGAAGAAAGAAAGTAAATTATCAGGAAATTTTCATTCTGGAAGTGAACTTTTTTTTTTTTTTTTACACAATAATGTGCTTAAAAAATCACATAAAATGGTTAAAAAAACAAAGTGAATAAAAATGTGGTTTCTGAAAAAAGGATTTTTCTTTTTATTGAAATACAAAATATTATGAACATCCAAACATGGCACCCATATCACGATACTGAAACAGCCATCCTGTGGAGGAAGGCTCTTTCCAATTTTAAAATATGCCTGCAATAATACAACAGAACATAAAATAAAAACAAATTAGCAGAACGCGGGACATACCCAATACGTCTACAAACAAATCAAGCGACCTCAGAGCTTTAGCTATATTTCGGCTGCCACAAAACAGATTTTCCCGAGCCCTGCTCCTTGTGTGACGTCAGCGCGATGAGAGGGGTTTGCCCCTCGCGCATTAGGAGGGAACTACAGGATGAGACGAGCTCGTGCTGGCTGTCACTGCCGCCGCCCAATAGACACCCGCGATCCGGAGCGAGAGCAGGACGACCTCCTCCCAATCAAGAGGCCGGAGTGTGAGCCTGTACCTGACCTCAATTCGGCTTGGATGCTTTAGCAACGATCGGCAGACTGAGCAAGCGAGAGAGGAGAGAGTGTGGGGCAGAGACGGATATTTGGGATACAGCTCTCGCACGTCCCGACTCTCGGTCTTGCAATGGGATGCACGTTAAGTGCAGAGGAGCGCGCCGCTCTGGACCGGAGCAGAGCGATCGAGAAAAACCTGAAGGAAGACGGAATAAGCGCAGCCAAAGATGTTAAATTACTGCTGCTGGGTAAGTCGCGAGATCTGACTAAACGCTTTGCAAAGAGTGCATTGAATAAGGATGCTGCAGGTGTGTAAGTGTGTGTGTGTGTGTGTGTGTGACAGCACTGACACAGCCTGTGTCTCCGCAGGCGGAGGGGAGTCGGGAAAGAGCACCATCGTCAAACAAATGAAGTAAGTGCGGGGTCTGTGCCTTTTTGCGTTCGGTTCAGCCATGTTTCTAAACGGTTAAAGGTTGGGAACTCTTTGAATCGCGCTGTTCAGTGTGTGGTAGTGCTGAAACACAAGCGGACCCCAAGAGACAGTGCTGAGTGAGTGAGTGAATATGTCTATGTTAGTAGCATGTGTGCAGTGCAGCTTGGGCTCTGCTGGCTTGGGCTCCAAAGTTCCTTAATGTTTCACGTTTTTGTCATGTGCATTTAATCTGGGTCCGAGTGTGTGTTGTGCCATGTTATGCATTAAGGCCTTGAGTTCAATTTGTCCTCTGACTGTGTGTGCCTGAAAGAGAGAGAGAGTGTGTGTGTGTGTGTGTGTGTGTGTGTGTGTGTGTGTCTGTCTGCGCGCGCGCGCGAGGCATTAGAATCTTTCTCTGTATTAATCTTAATGGGTGGCTTTTAGTGCCTGATCCCTGCAGTCTCGTTTAGCGTTATCCGCCCATTAAACGGATTTACCGGGACTATGCCACCTAGCCTTACATTTTCATAACTACTGATGCACATACACCTATTTTTAACTCTTGGACCTTTTGACCAGTAGTGTTGTATTATTAAATATTATTTTGCATATCAAACCCATTTTACTGCACTAGCAGTTTTTGTAATTCAAAGCACCCACAACAATATCTCAGATCCTAGAATATATTTTAAGGTTTTAAATACACTCTTACTAGTTACTCTTTAACTTTTTTATTACAGTTATACAGTTATTGCATAGTTACAGTTTAACTTGTGGTTTAAAATATTAAGATGACCAACAACTTGGGCTTTGCAACCTGTAGAAGCACAAGAGTGACTGTTGCATAATCTCTAATCATACCACTTTTGCCATCACATGTTCTGGTCATATGCATATACATATATGTTAGTTCTGTTGTTTGAATGGTGCGTGTGTTTCTATAATGGCTATTCTCTCTTGTATGTGTATGCGTCAGGATTATCCATGAAGATGGGTTCTCTGGAGATGACGTAAAGCAGTTTAAACCTGTGGTCTATAGCAACACCATTCAAAGTCTTGCCACCATCTTGCGAGCAATGGAAACTCTTGGTATAGAGTACGCAGACAAGGACAGAACTGTATGTATATCACGTGCACACACTCGTGTAAACTGTTATTTGATCCAAAGTACAGCAAAAACAGTAAATTTATGAAATATTTTGACTATTTAAAATAACTGTTTTCTGTTTGAATATATTTTAAAATATAATTTATTTCTGTGATTTCAAAGCTGAATTTTTAGCATCATTACTCCAGTCCCATGATTCTTCAGAAATCATTCTAATATTCTGATTTGCTGCTCAAAAAACATTTATTATTTTTATTATTGTGTTGAAAACAGCTGAGTAGAATTTTTTCAGCTTTTTCTGTTTAATCAGTTTAATCTGAAAGCATAAATAAAAGTAATAATTAGCATTTCTTTCCCAAAATAAAAAAAAAAAAAAAAATTATACTGACTCCAAGCTTTTGAATGGTATAGCGTATAATGTTAAGTGTTTTATTTCAGATAACTGCTGATCTTTGGATCTTTCTGTTCACCAAAAAATCCTGAAAAAAAATGTACTCAACTTAAATAATAATAATAATAATAATAAATGTTTCTTGAACAGCAAATCAGCATATTAGAATTATTTCTGAGGAATCATGTGACACTGACGACTGGAGTAACGATGCTAAAAATTTAGCTTTGATCACAGGAATAAGTTACATTTTAAATTATATTCAAATAGAAAAGAGTTATTTTGAATAGTAAAAATATTTCAAAATATTACTGATTTGTTGTACTTTGGATCAAATAAATGCAGGCTTGGTGAGCAGAAGAAACTCTTTTAAAAGACAATAAAAAACTTACTGTTCAAAAACTTTTGACTGGTAGTCTATATGTATTTTGTTTTATATGTAATATGTATTACTTTTGTTCAAGCATCTTATAATAACATAATATAATTGGATTGATGCAACAATACAAGGAGGTGGCAAAGAACACAACAATTTTCCTACTGTTAGCTTGTTTTGTTTTGATTTGCAGTGTTCTTTAATGTTTCCATTAGATTTTCCTAGTGATTGAACTCACCTTGCATTGCCCAAACCACACTTCTAAGAGGATACCCTGTGCTGCAGTGACACCTAGTGCATGAATTAAAAAATATCATTGTGGTTGCCAGTGGAATGCACATTTAGTGGGAGTCCTTCAACACTTGACAGGATATTTCTAACATTTTGCATGTGATTATAGGCAGATGCTAAGATGGTTTTTGATGTGGTCGGTCGTATGGAAGACACAGAGCCATTTTCAACAGAACTGCTGGGTGCCATGATACGTCTGTGGACTGATGCTGGAACTCAAGCTTGCTTTAACCGTTCACGAGAGTATCAGCTCAACGACTCCGCCCAATAGTGAGTCTTAATGTTATACACACATGAGATGATGCAACGAGCATGTTACTGTCAGGTGTAATGTTACACACCCTATACACTATAATACACATTTAAAATTTTTGTGTTTCAGTTACCTAGACTGTTTGCAGCGCATTGGATCTCCAGATTACCTCCCAACTGAACAGGATATTCTCCGAACCCGAGTCAAAACTACCGGCATCGTTGAGACACATTTTTCCTTCAAGAACCTTAACTTTAGGTATCTACTATAATTATGTTTCTCTTATGTGACGTAAATGCATTATTTAATGGGAATTCAATAATGAGAATTTTTCTGTGCCTCCAAAAAGCATGTTATTATACCTTATCAAACCTATATCAAACTATATATCTGGATAATATAAGTAAATATATAAAGCTGAATCTGAATTATCAACATATATTGTCATATCACCCAGCCCTAAAACTGCTCAGAGTAAATTTTAAGACATATTAGTATGACTTTACGTGAAGCTGTTTTGAAACCAGTTATTGTAAAGGCACAATACAAATCTAATTTGACTCACATATAATTTTTAAAGTTAATACAATTTTTGAAAACTCACATATAATTTTTAAAGTTAATACAATTTTTGAAAATTGTAATTATTAAAAATACTATTGAGAATATTTAGTTGAATGAAAAGGTAGTCAGTTATCTGTATAATTGTCCGTAAAGTCTATTTATAAGGACCTGACATAACAAATTGGTAAATTATTTCTTTAAATTCACTTTATCAGCTTGTTAGACGGTGCAAATCTGATATCTATGGTCGACCTATTTTGTCTCTTAACATGCATTGTGTGTCTTGTGTGCACACATGCGTGCACATGGCTTCTCATGTATCCTAAAAGTGTGTGATGTTTCGTCCCCAGGCTGTTTGATGTGGGGGGACAGAGATCAGAGAGGAAAAAATGGATTCACTGCTTTGAGGATGTGACTGCCATTATCTTCTGTGTGGCACTGAGTGGATATGACCAAATGCTCCATGAAGACGAGACCACGGTGAACTACTACACACAGACTTGCACCTAATCATTTAGACAGCTAGTATACTCACATTATGACATTTAATGGTAAATTAGTTAAAAAAGCACTCTTTTCTATCTTTGCATTTGTGATTTGTTCTCTAAAATAATTAATTTGACAGTCAACTCTAAGTTGATCTAAATCACTAAATGAAACTATTGTTTTGACCAACTATATGTAACTTTAATATATATTTTTTTAAATATATATATATAAACACACTACCAGTCAAAAGTTTTTGAACAGTACGATTTTTAGTGTTTTTTAAAGAAGTCTCTTCTGCTCACCAAGTCTGCATTTATTTAATCCAAAATACACCAAAAGCAGTAACATGGTAAAATATTTTTGCTCTTTAAAATAACTGCTTTCTATTTGAATATATTTTTAAAATGTAATTTATTCCTGTGGTCAAAGCTACATTTTCAGCATCATTACTCCAGTCTTCAGTGTCACATGATCCTTGATCCATGAAATCATTCTAATATGCTGATTTGCTGTTTAAGAAACAGTTATTATTATTATGATCATTATTATTATTATCTATTCTATTATCTATCTATTATTAATATTATTATCAATATTTAAAACAGGTGAATATTTAAATATTTAAAAACTAGGAAAGAAATTACAGAAATTAATACTTTTACTTAGCAAAGATGCTTTAAATTGATCAAAAGAAATGATAAAGACATTTCTAATGTTACACAAGATAAATGCTGTTCTTCTGAACTTTCTATTCATCAAAGAAACCTGTTTTCAATATTAGAATGATTTCTGAAGGTTTATTAGACTGGAGTAATGATGCTAAAAATTCAGCTTTGAAACCACAGGAATAAGTTACATTTTTAAATATATTCAAATAGAAAACAGTTATTTTAAATAGTAAAAATATTTCAAAATTGTACTCTTTTTTTTTTTTTTTTTTTTTTTGCTGTACTTTGGATCAGATAAATGCAGGCTTGGTGAGCAGAAGAGACGACTTTACAAAACTTTAAAAATCTTACTGTTCAAAAACTTTTGACTGGTAGTTTATAAAATTAAAATTTTAGACACATATATTTCTTTAAAAATGGTACATATATGTATATTCTACACAAATATAATATATATTTAAAAAGCTAGAGTTTAAACGCTCTCTCTCTTCTCTGCAGAACCGTATGCACGAGTCTCTGATGCTCTTTGACTCTATATGTAACAACAAGTTCTTTGTCGACACGTCCATCATCCTTTTCCTTAATAAGAAGGACCTTTTTGGAGAAAAGATTCTGAAATCGCCACTGTCTATCTGCTTCCCCGAATACACAGGTACAACAACCATTCACAAATGCATTTAAGGAATTCACAAACATGAAAAACTTGAAAACTCAGTTCATCGTGTCCTCATCTTTCCCGCAGGCCCGAATACATTCGAAGCGGCAGCTGCGTATATACAGGGTCAGTTTGAAAGTAAGAATCGCTCTCCTAATAAAGAGATCTACTGTCATCTAACCTGCGCTACAGACACGGGAAACATCCAAGTGGTCTTTGATGCTGTCACTGACATCATCATCGCCAATAACCTGCGTGGTTGTGGCCTCTACTGAGCTCCTCGACTCCGCCTGTCACCCTTCGAAATGGTAGCAAGTGACTGAACTGACACCCCTGTGACTTTTGGCCAAGGCACTCCCTTGTTTCATTTTTGTCTTTCGTTCAGAATGTTTATCCCTTATTTTCCTTTGTAGTTTGTAGGTACGTTGCAGGAGTAAATAACATATGGGTGTGCATGTATAGTGTAAAAACGAGCGTTTGGCCGGGCATAGATGCTTTAAGCATGAGTGCATGCGTGTGAGTGGAAGTCACAACGAGTGAGAGTGTTTGTCAGGTGATAAGAGACTTCCAAGTGCTGACATGATCTAAAACTAAAATGTTTTTAAAAACCCGGAAGGATCAGTGACTTATGCAGGCTAAAAAAAAGCATTTAGTGAATCATTTAGAAGAGCTGAATGTCATTTCAGAAGCTGAATGTTGTCCAGGGGCAGCTCTTTAAGCCAAAGTTGTTTGAGACCTGGCATCGCCCCTTTTTGGGTCTGTGCTCACTGGCTTCGGGCTGTGACATAAAATGCCTTTCAGCGAATGAAGCCTCTTACAAAGTGTGATGTTGACAACATTCTCACTCAACATGAGCACAAATAGTTCCAGTTGTTCATTTCTGTATAAATTATTCTGTAGTTTATTTATTTATATAACTATAAGCGCATGTATTTACATATTTTGTATCGCCCCACACTTTGTGCACCCTATCAGTGTCGGGCTATAATGAGTACAAACGAACTAGCTTACAGACTTTAGATGGAGAGCAGCGTAAATATTAAGACAGTAATTCGGCTTCATATATAACTGAATTACTGAACGAATGAGCTATTGCTTCTTTTTATCTCACTCTCTTCAACTGATGACATAATGACGTGTGAGAGTGTGTACAGATGCGCGCGTGTGTGTGTGTGTGATGCATGCACACTCTTTATTCAACCACGACCTGTTACTTAACCCAGATTTCTTTTCCTTTTTTCTCCGCTGTGGATGGGGTTTTTTTTTTCGGTGCACTGAATGTCCTCTTTTCCTCCCTTGGGGTAATACTGCACTGTACTGCTGGGTTTAGTCTTCTGACCGACCAATGAAATGTTTACATTAAAAAAGAAAACACTTTAGCACCAACTACTGGCTGTGTACTGATTTGTCCCTCATTTGTCTGCTTGGGATTCGTATATAATTGCAGTAGTTACACAAATACACAAGATAAGATAAGTATTTAAGACAAGAATAATATTATGGCTGGCTTTTATATTTGTCCATGCCCACATAATACTGAATAAGATCACAAGACAAGTTCATCCACACACTTCATATGACATTCTCACGTGATTGTGACGCACGAACAAGCGATTCCATTTATTTCTAGCACAGTCAGATTTTTCCACAAAGCATCATATACGTTCGTTGGAATTAGCTCTGGTGCCAAGATGGATCCGTGTGGCTGCTCTAAATGTAAGTATATAAACCAAATCTATGTGATCTAAGTAATTAAGGTAAGCAAGAAAATATGGTGACTCGCATACGCATTTTCGGGGAATTTAAGACCATCTGTCTGTGTTGTAGCTGGATCTTGTGACTGCGGGCAAAACTGCAAATGCACCGACTGCAAGTGCGCACAAAGCAAGAAAAGTGAGTGGAATAGTTAGCACTTCGGATTATTAAATACCCCTTGTCCAGAATTCTGCTAAATGTAATCATTTCGCCTTTTTTTTGACCTGGTAGGTTGCGGCAGTTGTCCATCTGAATGCAGTAAGGACAAGAAGGGCTGCGAGAGCGCCTGCAAGGACAAGGAGAAGTCGTGCAAGACACCCTGCTGCAAATGAAAGTCTGCTGTAACACTGTGATTTATTAATAATAATGAAAACCCCCACAACAATTCTATAATGTACTTCCGCAGTTGTTGTGGTTATTAATGAAGTGAAGGGATTAATTTTGATTTCTAATGTTATTCTTCAACCATACAGGATAAATATAGTATAAAAACTTTATAATCTGTAATAACTCACGTACATTAAATACACCACAAGGTTCAAAATAATAATAGACTGCCTAAATTGAAAGAAATGAGCAGCTTGTTGCCGAAAACAAAACACAAAATATTTGTAGAATTCTGACAGTACTAAAAGGAATGAGGTTTGACCTGTCTTTTAAAATGTATACAAGGTGTCTGCTTTCTGTTTTGGTTAGACAAGGGGATTCCTAAAACATAAATGAGTGTTTTACATCTAAACATTTGACACTGTATGTATAAAGTGTGACATTAAAAAGACAACCTGATAACATTTTTCCTTCACGAGCTTCAACTTTGGGTATATATAAAGTTACTAGCTTCTTCTTTAATTCAATTCAGTTACACTTTATTGTTGGAATTCTTTACAAAATAGGCATGAAAGGCAAAAACAGTGGGATTTTTTAATCACCAATCAATTTTTATTTTTTCATACCAAACTTTATATAAAGATGATTCTCAACTGTTATGAAAGATATAACAGAATGATTTGATGTACCATTTTTCTTTACACAAAATGTGTAAATTGACCAAAAATGGGTTTTCCCATGATATACAATGCATTGATAACTGCATCTAATTTGCATGTTAATGTGACAGCATACAATACCAGTTGGAAGTTTTTGAATAGTAAGATGTTTAATGTTTTTAAAAAAGTTTCTTTTGCTCACCAAGCCTGCATTTATTTGACCCAAAAATACAGCAAAACAGTAATATTGTGAAATAGTTTTAACTGCTTTCTATTTTAATATATTTATGTAATAAGCAATAATAAAATCATAAAATGTAATTTATTCCTGTAATCAAAGCTGAATTTTCAGCATCATTACTCTGGTCTTCAGTGTCACATGATCCTTCAGAAATCATTTTAATATGCTGATTTGCTGTTCAAGAAACTTTTTATTATTTTTAATATTATTATGATCAGTATTTACAACAGCTAAGTACATTTTTTTCAGGATTCCTTGAATAGAAAGATCCAAAGATCAGCAATTATCTGAAATCAAAAGCTTTTGCAACATTCAAAAGCTTGGTGTAAGGTGGTGAGGGGGAAACCGGCGGATCCAAGTGCGAGCTTTTATTATGACGAGACAGAGACACAGTGAAAAACAGGCAGGGTCGCAACAGTGGCAAACAGGTATATGAGGAGCAAGACACAAGAGTAGTCCGTGAAGCAGGCGAGGGTCGATCAGCGGCGAACGTAATCCAAGGGACGAGGCAAACGGGTAATCCGATAAAACAGGCTAGAGTTCATACGAGGCGCGAGCAAGTTATCCACGACGGGTAAAAGGTCCAGGGCAGACAGAAGGCAGACAAGACGATATACCAGGCTAGAAAACAAGACTCGGATAAACTGGCTAGAAAAACAGGACTGAACAAGACTAGGAATTAACTAGGTGGCTCCGCAAACACAGTGCTAAACGCAGTGGCGACTGACAAGAGGAAGTCCATGGCTTAAATAGAGTGTCTGATTTGATGCATGTGATAAGCGCAGTGGCTGATGGGGAATGTGGTCCGGGGTGAGGTGCAACAGTCAATGTAATGTCAGCGGAGAGAGGGCGACATCTGGTGGTGAGCGGACCGAAGGTCACCGGCCAGATTCGTGACACTTAGAGTCGGTATATATATAATTTTTTATTATAGAAATTAATATTTTTATTTAGCAAGGATGCTTTAAATGGATCAAAAGACATTTATAATGTTACAAAAGATTTCTATTACAGATAAATGCTGTTCTTCTGAACTTTCTATTCATCAAAGAAAAATCTGCTCAGCTGTTTTCAACATAATAATAATAAATGTTTTTTTGAGCAGCAAATCAGAATATTAGAACGATTTCTGAAGGATCATGTGACTGGAGTAATGATGCTAAAAATTCACAGGAATAAATTACTTTTTAAAATATATTGAAATAGAAAACAGTTATTTTAAATAGTAACAATATTTCAAAATGTTACTGTTTTTGCTGTACTTTGCACCAAATAAATGCAGGCTTGGTGAGCAGAAGAAACTCCAAAAAAAAAAAAACATTAAAAATCTTATTGACACTTTTGGCTGCCAGTGTATAATGAAAAAAGTGTAATAATGAGAGTAATAACTGACAAGATGTTCATAATAATATCTAATATTGATGTATAAATTCTTTCCCTTTTCACTTGTTGTGTCTCCCAAAATGCCTAATAAACATGCTTTAAGTCCTGGTGTCCTCTACAGTGGGCATTTATGAAACCAATATCCTGTTTAATAACAGAAAGTCATATTTTGATTTGAAACCCCATAATATTTTCCTGAGACATCCAGACTAAACTGTGACATGTAAAGTCTCAGAGAAATCACTAAAAGATTATGTCCTCTATAGAAGTCAAAACTCCATAGCTGATAGTCAGGAGCAGGGGCGTTTCTTGGATTTTAAAACATCCAGGGCTGATGCCAAAACATCAGGGGCTAGTGGTGTTGGGTGGGAGCTCAGGTCTTGCTTACATAAGATTTTGTTAGACACAGGTGGTTGAACGTGGATGGGGTCCGGGGCATTTAACTGAAGGTTAAAGACTATGTCACAATATGAACAATAGTAAATAGTAATCACTGCAAACAACAAACATATCAAAGTATTATAACAAAATTATAACTTTACAAAAATATGTTAGACAAATAAAATAATGAATTTGAAGATGTATTTATAACTGTAGCAAATATATAGTTGCATGCAAAAACAGGGCCCTATTTTTTTCCCAAATTTCGTTTTTTTTTTTTTTAATTCCGTTTTTCGTTTTCATTTTTCTGGACTTCTTTTTAATGGTTAAATTTAATTTTATTAATCAAAATGTAATTAATCATGTGTAATTAATTAAAACCATGAATCTTATACGATTTACGTCAATTTCAAATTTGAATTAGAATTTATCAAAAGTTACATGTTTAGGACCCCATGAAATGTTTTTTTTTCACCTTACGTTTTATTGTTACCAATAATATGTTTTAGCATGTCTGTTTATTTGAATGCATAAAAACAACTTTTATTTATTTTTACATTTATTTATTTATTTTAAATGGAATTCTGTGTTGTGTATTTTTCTGGTTATCAAATGAAGGTATAAAATATTAAATAAATTGATCTAATGAAAATGATATTTTATTTTTTTATTAGATTTACTATTCAAATTTAAAACATGGAAGAAATATTGTGTGGGGAAATTAATTAATTTTATTAATTAATAGTAGTAGTCGTAGTAGTAGTTGTAGTAGGCACGTACATTATTGAATGGTTAATAAAGTTAAACCGAACTTTTACTTTGCCGGGTTGCCGTGAATACCTGTAAATTTCTGTGTGTATATTTGACGCTTGTTTTACTCAAATGAAACAGTGAAATGCTCATGAAGTGACTCTCAGAGCAGTTTTGGAGATGTTGTTAATGTATTTATGTCCTCATTTAGTGAAACGACAGACGCTGAAATCACCGCGAGCGTCACACGCGCAGCAGTATTATATGTAAAGAAACCGCGCGTCCGCCCCGTTCATTCATAAAAAGACACGCAGAACATGCAGGATTCATATTTAAATAGTCTTTTGCGGCATAATATTTACAGATACTAGTCCACATCGCGACTTAATTTAAGTGTAATTAAGTGTAATCCGTGGAAATCATAGGGCTATACAAAAAAAAAAAAACCTGATTAGCCCTAAGCGACGCCCCTGGTCAGGAGGATATCACATTATCAAATTCATCTGATCTAAAGAAATAAATAGCTTCAACGTTTCAATAAAAACGAACAGAAATGGAGCGTTAGTTGGTTATGAAAGCAGCAAACAGCTCATTCGGTGATAACGTTTTAAGTAAGATGCTGAATAATGATTACAACATCACCAACCACGGAAGAAAATGGTGTTTCAATGTACAACATTGCAAACTAATAGACCTACATTACTCAAAATATTTGTTAATAATATTGAGATCTTTTCCAATCAGATTTAAGGGCGTCACGTTAGCCACGCCTCTGTAATGTGACGAGCCAATGATATTACCGCACACACTTGTCACGCAGAATTGCCAGATGAGACGCTGTCAAATGACTGAGGTGTTTATATTAAATTTGTTTACACGATCTAACAGCGAATTACATAGCTTGAGTGTGTGGTAATGTCTGTATGACCTTCTAGTCGGAAACTGCGAACCAGCACAGTATTCTTCATGTTATTATAGCAACCATCGCAAGTCTTTGTCTGCGGAAGTAGATTTGTGTTTGTTCTCCTATGTCCCAGTTAGGAGAATGACTCAAACGTTTTTAGTAGAAAGAACCATCAGTTAACAGGTATGAAGAACTTTTTATCTATCTTATAAGTTATACCGTGCTATCATAAGAATGAATACGGTATAGTTGCAATAGACTGTGCGGGGGTCAGTGACCGAGCACATGCCGGTCAGTATGTTTGGATTCGGGCGCCTCTCCGCCGAGAGCAAAGTAGGAATCGCATCGGGAGTTGTTTTTTTCTCTATGCTTATATCCAGAACATTGATCTCAGAGCGAGTTAACAAAAACACTCGTGCTGTGTTGTTTCGCGTCCAGTTTCTCCTTTTTATCAACTCCCTGCTGCTCCTCGGCTCTCTCTACATATGGAAACGGGTGGTGAGGCGGCTGTGCGGAACCAGGGGTGCACCTTCTGTCCCGCAGAGATGTTGGCGTCTTCTTGTCCTGCTGTTTCTTACGCTGGTGCACGGGAGCTACCTATGCATGTTTTTCCTCGTGGACACTGAGCCACACTGGTTATCGTTGCTGAGTTTCTCCTGTCTGGGCATTTTTGTCATCCTACTGTTCTTTCTGTTTGTTTTTGGCTGCCTTAACCGCCTGCGCAGGCTTCTCTCCCGCGGCCGAGGAGGAGAGGATGCGGTTGCGAGCGGATCAGTCAGCCATATAGTTTTGGCAATTATATTAACAGCAATACTGGCAGCGTATGGGTTGGTAAATGCAGCCCAGCCTCCACGAGTAGTTGAGGTGGAGATCCCAGTTGAGAAGCTCCCGGAGTCTATGAATGGGCTCAGGTTGGTGCTTCTGTCCGACATACATCTGGGACCTACAGTAGGCCGCTCCAAACTGCAGCGCATTGTGACTATGGTGAATGAGCTGGACCCAGGTAATTACAAATATGTAACGATATGGTATCAGTGTAACCTTTAAAATGTTAAATGGACAGTCCAACAAAAAAAAAATGAAAATTCAGTCATTTATTCACCCTCATGTCATTCCAAACCTGTATGACTGTCTTTCTTCTGTTGAACCTGACGATACAGTTAAGGTCAAAAGTTTACATACACCTTGCAAAATCTACAAAATGTTGATTATTTTACCAAAATAAGCGGGATCATACAAAATGCATGTTATTTTTTTATTTAGTACTGACTGACCTGAATAAGATGTTTCACATAAAAGATATTTACATATGGTCTGCAAGAGAAAATAATAGTTGAATTTATAAAAATGACCCTGTTCAAAAGTTTACACACACTTGTTTATCCTAAACAGTTAAACTGAATGCTGTTCTTCAGAAAAATCCTTCAGTTCCCACAAGTGGTTTTTCAGCATTTTTGTGTATTTGAACCCTTTTCAACGACTGTGATTTTGAGGTCCTTTTTTTCACACTGAGGACAACTGAGGGACTCATATGCAACTATTACAGAAGGTTCAAACACAGTGCATTAAGGGGGGGTGAAAACTTTTGGAATTTGAAGATCAGGCTAAATTTAACTTATTTTGTCTTCTGGGAAACATGTAAGTATCTTCTGTAGCATTAAAGGGCAGTACTAAATGGAAAAAATATCATATATATTTGTGGGACCTGAAGGATTTTTCTGAAGAACAGCAGGCAGTTTAACTGTTCAGGACAAACAAGACACTCTTGAACAACTATCACAATTCAACTCTTATTTTCTCTTGTGGACTATATGAAAACGTATTTTATGTGAAATATCTTATTCAGGTCAGTACTAAATGAAAAAAATATCATGCATTTAGTATGATCCCTCCTATTTTGGTAAAATAATTAACATTTTCCAGATTCTGCAAGGTGTATGTAAACTTTTTACCTCAACTGTATCTTTATGTTCAACAAAGTAAGTCATGCATGTTTGGAACTACATGCAAATGATGCCAGAATTCAAATATTTTTGAGTAGACTATGTAGCTGACATTGAATATCCACTCTTTGTGTTTGTTGCTGTAGATGTGGTGGTGATTGTCGGTGATCTGACTGACTCTACGGTGACCCGATTGAGGAGCGCTGCAGAACCACTGGGACAGATGAAGGCTCGGCTGGGCTCCTATTTTGCTACGGGTCTGTCTTAGTAGCTGTTTGACATAAGGGTACAAATAAACATTTGTGCACATCTTCACATTCATTTTCGTGTGACTTTCAGGCAATCATGACTACTACACTGCCGACGTTGAAGGCTGGTTTGAGCTCTTGCGCTCGATGGGGATTCAGGCTCTTCATAACAGCCATGCAAAAGTTTTCCGTCCTGAACAAACTAAAGACTGGATTTGCCTTGCTGGCATTGATGACCTTGAGGCTCGGATGCTAAGGTCAGTCTGCACTGATGTCATTGTCAGGCTCATTTGAATACATACAAATCTCATTCATATTGCGTACCATGTACTGGGCTTATGTTTATGGTGTTGATTTGGTTAAAGATATCCAGGCCATGGCATGGATGTTGAGAAAGCTCTTAGCGGCTGCAGTGCAGAGAGCCCTATTATTCTTCTTGCACATCAGCCTCATGCTGCCAAACAGGCCCTCCAGCAACGGCCAGACATCAATCTGGTACTCTCAGGTATGTAAATGATTGTGCTTTTTGGTGTTTTGTAAAGTGAAATTTAGGAGTATGCTGCTAAGCTTAACTTTCGTCCTCTACTCAAAATGCAATTTTGCATTTGTGTAGGTCACACACACGCTGGTCAGCTCTTCCCCCTCACCATCCTGGCATTCCTGATGAATCCATTTTTCTGTGGACTCTACCGCGTCTCTGAACACACAATGGTCTACGTGACCCCTGGAACGGGTTATTATGGCATTCCGATGAGGATTGCAAGCCGTTCAGAAATTACAAACATTATATTGAAACGTGCTTGATCCCCGCACTGTTCAGTGCGGGGATCAAACACACAATCTAATCCATACATGTTCATTACCTCATCAACCTGCATGCTGTCCCACAAACAGTTATACATGTATTACATAGTAATGTATGCATAATTATGCATCATACCTGTCAGATATGCTACAATTTGCACTATGATTTGCTTGAACGCAATCTTGCGACAAGTCTGTTTTACTATACAGAGAATGAGACACATTTAGCCAGGTTTTAGTTGTCATCTATGTTTTTTGAGTGAGGTATTGTAATTTGCCAAAACATGCTAAAAATTCAAGCACTTTAATATTCGCATTCCAAAAGTGCCAGTTTTTTTTAATTACTTTGTATGTATATGTACTGTTTTACTCAGGCCCCCGTTTCATCTATTTTAATTAGAATTCATGACACAATCAAAATTCAGTGCACTGTTTCGACTTTCACATTTGTGTGAGTCAATCAGGGATTTCATTAATAATTAATCTGTTGTGATAACAGTTTTGATTAAAGGTTATTACTACGCCAAAGCACCAGTCTCTAAATGCATCTTTTCTAAAAATGCCAGGTGCACTGCATGTATTATATGCAGTTGAAGTCAAAAGTTTAAATACACCTTGCAAAATCTGCAAAATTTTTTTTGTTTTTACCAAAATAAGAGGGATCATGCAAACTGCATGTTATTTTTTGACCTGAATAAGATATCTCAGATAAACGACATTTACATATAGTCCACAAGATATCATAGTTGAATTTATAAAAATGACCCCAACCCCATTCAAAAGTTTACATACACTTGATTCTTAATACTGTTTTGTTACCTGAATGATCCACAGCTGTTTTTTTGTTTAGTGATAGTTGTTCATGAGTCCCTTTTTTGTCCTGAACAGTTAAACTGCCTGCTGTTCTTACCTTCAGGTCCCACAAATTCTTTGGTTTTCCAGCAATTTTGTGTATTTGAACACTTTCAAACAATGACTGTATGATTTTGAGATTTATCTTTTGACACTGAGGGACTCATATGCAACTATTACAGAAGGTTCAAATGCTCACTGATGCTTCAGAAGGAAACGTGATGCATTAAGAGCCAGGGGGTGAAAACTTTTGAAGAGAATGTGAGAGATTTTTCTTATTTTGCTTAAATATAATATTTTTTTCATTTAGTACTGCCCTTCAGAAGATACTTACATGTTTCCCAGAAGACAAAATAAGTTAAATTTACCCTAAACTTAAATTCAATGTTTTCACCCCCCGGCTCTTAATGCGTTGTGTTTCCTTTTGAAACATCAATGAGCATTTGAATCTTCTGTAATAGTTGCATATGAGTCCCTCAGTTGTTCTCAGTGTGAAAAGATGGATCTCAAAATCATACAGTTATTGTTGGGAAGGGTTTAGATACACAAAAATGCTGAAAAACCAAAGAATTTGTGGGACCTGAAGGATTTTTCTGAAGAACAGCAGGCAGTTTAACTGTTCAGGACAAACAAGAAACTCATGAACAACTATCACTAAAACAAAACAGCTGTGGATCATTCAGGTAACAACACAGTATTAAGAATCAAGTGTATGTAAACTTTTAAACGGGGTCATTTTTATCAGTTCAACTATTATTCTCTCGTGTGGACTATATGTAAATGTCTCTTATGTAAAATACCTTATTCAGGTCAGTGCTAAAAAAAAAAAGAAATAATACACATTTTATATGATCCCTCTTATTATAATAAAATGATTACAGTTTTGAAGATTCTGCAAGGTGCATGTAAACGTTTGACTTCAACTGTATTTGCAACCTTAATTAATGCATACAAAACCAGCAACACTTGAATGAAAAAAAAAAATAATATATTTGCAACTGAATTTACGTTTATTTCGTTAGTACTACACTGTAGAAAGTATGATAAGCAATGCACATAAACAATATTTTTAGTTTTACTTCCTCAAAACAAAAATTTAGAATCATGGCAAGTAAAGTCTATTTCTCGGGTGGAGGAGCTTTTTTCTTCACAGCCCGTGTCAGAGTTTGCTGTACCGCCGGATAAAGTCTGTGACAGCCGTCCATGCAGGTTCTCACAGCATCGGCCAGGATGTCTTCCCGCATCTCTCCGTCCGCATTCAGACCAGACACTTGATTCAGATTGGGAAGCAGAGCGACGGTGACACACCCCTGGTTCTCCCCGTAACCCTCCTGCCAGCTCCCACACTCCTCTGAGTATGATGGGTCAACGAGACACGTGTTTCCATTCTGCCTCAGCGCACAACCCAACACCACATCATACATTTCGATACCGCCATCCGCCAGGGCCATAGAGGCGCATGTCACCGCATGTGCAAGTATCGAGCCGTCATTCTCCAGAACCATGACATTCACCTCAATCTGAGAGCGCGGGTATCTGTGTAGGCAAACTCCTGGCTGCAAGCTCTCCAGCAGAGTCTGGGACAGGTCTCTTTCCTCGCTGCCTTGGATCCAGGCACCCCGTTTCAAACATGAAAACGGCGCGAGTCTGAAGTCGCAAACAAGGCGACCGGTTTTCATGTCTGTTTCGTCCTTGCGTTCAGTTTCTCTGGGTCCATACACCGAGCATATTATCTTGGTGTTTCCAGCCTCGAGGTACGCAGAACCTTTTGCCTGGCTGATCAGCCCGCAGCGCGCAAACACTGGCCGCACGTCTCCATTCCCCCGGACGCCTTGCCTGATGCTGGCCTTGGGAGCTTTGTCTGGAGAAAGAAAAAGCAGCGGGGATTGCGACTCCTCGGGTCCACGGATACGTTTTGTGTCAACAGGCATTTTCAACAAACCCACGTGTTTATAGGAACATCACTTCTCAGGAGCGAAACTGTTCAAGTCTTTGTCGACGAATCAAATGCGACAGGATACTGCTAGTTGCGCTCTACCGCCATCTGTAGGATAGGCGTGACATGACGCACAGAGTTAATGGCAGTTTGGGACGTGTGCTTACGGTTAATGTACTACTGATAACGTTGTTCTGCTATTTTATGCTGTCTAAACCACGGAAAAAACGTGTGGAAGCTGCTAAATAATACAGAGAAGGACACAGTAAGCAGGAAAGGGCGCAATATTTTGACAAACTGAAGGTTTATAGGGGGTAAAAATACATATGAGCAGTATTAACAGCAATATTTTACCTACCTGACTGGAAATGATAAGAACAAACACGAATGTTGTCAAGATTCTTGCCCTGGAAATCCTGGTTCAGTTTGGCCAACCACAATTGCCTTTTGCTCCTCAGACAATTTTTTGCACCCTTCTCCTTGATTTGTTATAACTTTTGGTAGTTTATAGTACTCCAAATGTTTTTGCTGGTCTGACCGATTAGTACGGCCCAAAACATGACAATAAATGACCATTTTCAGTAATAACAGCAAAATATGTGTGTTTCGTTCGGTTCAGTGGCGTTGTTTACATTCAGTGCCACCAATATGGCCGAATGATGACGTGTTGTAAAAACACTCTACTGGTTGGCTGCTGTGTAAAATTTAAAGGGGTCATGACATGAGAAACCAGATTTCCCTTGATCCTTTGACATAGAAGAGGTCTTTGTATGCTTCCTGCAAGTGTCATAACTTAAAATGTCACCATCATCAATAAAACAGCATTCATGTAATAACCCTCAGAAAATGGCTCATTTGGATCCGAAGTGCGAGGTGACGTCACCCGGGCGCAAACACGGTCAGAATGAGGGTTGAAAATAATCATTTTTCCACACATTAATTCGTTTTTTTGTGTAAAAAACTTTATTAACATTATAAGTACGTCAAGGAGCATATTAAAATAATAATAGTCAAAAAAAAATCCATGTCATGTCCCCTGTAAACGTAAACACACAGAAAGACTACTCTTCCTATCCACCTCTTTCTTTAACATGGAAGTAAGCCTATGGGTAATACTTCCGGTTCATTACCCGCTATAGGAAAATAAAGAGAAGAATAACAATGTGCAGTAAAACGGTAAAACAGTTTGCAGTATAAACAGTGTGCTAATAATTAAGATAATACATTAAAATAATATGGTAAGACACACCAATTTGCAATATTAAGCAGTAAAATGAACTACAGCTAAAAATAGCTGAATGCAGAGACCGGAAGCCAGACCCATCAAATTTACTGGCCGCGCCCACTCTTACCATAAAGAAAAAGGTGGATATATTTACAATATAAAGATATGACATGCTCTTTTATGAATATTGTCTAATTAGAATAGAATAATGGCTGTTTAAAAGTAACAGAGAGCCTCCACACCATTAATAAATTAAATTAATATGCTTTACAAATGCGAAAATGATGTAGCGGGAAAAAGTAAATGAAGCAAAAAAATGGCAGTTCACAAACAAACTCTTGAGTTTGTTTTAAACCCTTTAAGAGGCACGTGCCTCAAGTAATAGCGCTTCGAATGAATGTTTGTTCAAAGGGTTCGAACAGGGTCACTAATTATTTTGCCATGGCGCTTCACTTAAGAAAATAACACCGAATTCCTCCTGTTCTAGACAAAACGAGGGTCTCGTTTGATAAGGAAGCCGAAGTAGTCACTCCTGTGTGAAATCAGCAGCAAATTCCTCCTAACATGCACCTTTAGAAAAGCAATCATTTAGACTCGGAACCCACCGTTACAAACTCTAGCAGGTCTTTACAATATTTCTCACCTTGGGATGACATTTTTAAGGGGTCTTACTTGAGACAGCCTCACTCGCTATACTAAACAGACCTAAAGAAGTGCGGATGCTTTGGACACTCTATTACAGAGGGAAGCTTCTTAAATCGTTTTCGTATTAGAATACAACAGAAACAGTTTTAGAATTGTGTTAATTTTCGGCTTTCATACTGAGCATGGAGGAACTGGCCCGGGAGAGTATACGCAGCATCAGTCTGCTATCCAGACCTGCGCGGGGTTCGGACGTCCCGCGACTCGGATCGTTTGGGGCCATTTTCATCATGCTTAAATCAGCCCTCGGCGCGGGACTCCTTAACTTTCCATGGGCTTTTGAGAAGGCTGGCGGTGTGAACACAGCCATCAGTGTGGAGATGGTGCGTTTGTAATTCTGACAAGTGTAGATAACTCAATTTTGCGCTAGAGGGCACACGCACAGGTAAAATCCTAAAAATAATTTGTCAGGCTCGAAGATCACTTGGCCATCTAGCTAAACCAGCTGAGTGACCAACAAACAAACTTAGGCTGGTGTAAGATTTTTAAGTTTTTTTTTTTTTTTTTTTTGTTTTTTTTTTAAGGAAGTCTCTTCTGCTAACCTAGCCTGCATTTGTTTAATCCAAAGTACAGCAAAAACATAACATTTTGACGTATTTTTATTATTTAAAACAACTGCTTTCTATTTGAATATACTTTAAAATGTGATTTATTCTGATCAAAGTTAAAATTTCAACATCATTACTCCAGTCTTAAGTGTCACATGATCATTCAGAAATTATTCTAATATGTTGATTTGCTGTTCAAGAAACATTTTGTATTATTATTATTATTATCAATATGTAAAACAGTTGAGTACATATTTTCAGGATTCTTTGATGAATAGAAAGATCCAAAGATCAGCATTTACCTGAAATAAAAAGATTTTGTAACATTATACACTATACCATTCAAAAGGTTGGAATCAGTATAGTTTTATACAAAAAAAATAATACTTTTATTTAGCAAAGATGCCTTAAATTGCTCAAAAGTGATGATAAAGACATTTATAATGTCTTCTATTTCTATAAATGTTGTTTTTTTGAGCAGCAAGTCAGAACATTAGAATGATTTCTGAAGGATCATGTGACTGGAGTAATGATGCTAAAATCACAGGTATAAATTGCATTTTAAAATATAGAAAACTGTTATTTTAAATAGTAAAATATTACAAAATATTACTTTTAAATAAATGCAGGCTTGGTGAGCTTCTTAAAAATGCATTTTTATTTATTCTTTTTTTTTTTTTTTCCCCAACAGAGAACAGTGAGCAAATTCAAATTATTTATTTATTTATTTATTTATTTATTTCATATCAGTTTTGGAGATTATCTATAAACCATTGATAACTTGTATACATCTTGCTGTACAATCATTTGTGTGACATTTTTCAATCAATCATCCTTTGAGATATTTTTATGTATTAATATAATATTAATATCAAGTTTATATTCAGCACTGGTCAAAAATTTTGATTATAATTTTTAAGAGAAATCTCTTATATTCAGTAAGGTTACATTTATGATCAACATACAGTAAAACAGTAATATTGTAAAATATTATTACAGTTTAAAATAACCATTTTCTATTTTAATATATTTTAAAATGCAGTTTATTTTTGCAATGGCAAAGCTGAATTTTCAGCATCATTACTCCAATCTTCAGTGTCACATGATCCTTCAGAAATCATTCTAATATGCTGATTTGGTGTTCTGTTATTATTAATAGTTCCTCTTATTAGTGTTAAAAACAGTTTTAGTAATACTTTAGTAATACTTTTTCAGTATTCTCTGATGAATAACAAAATTTAATGAACAGCATTTATTTGAAATAGAGCATTTTTGTAATATTCTAAATGTCTTTACTATCACTTTTGATCAACTTAACGTGTCTTTTCTGAATAAAATTATTTATTTACTCATTCATTTTTTTTTTTAAATCCTTCCCAAAACTTTTGAATGGTAGTATATCACGGTTTCCACAATAATATTAAGTAGTTTATATTTCAGAGTAAACTACATTCTTTAATGTGCGAGGAACTTCTAGCAAAGAAACAGCCCACATAAAGCCTTTTACATGGCAGTGCTAATGTGGATACAGCTGAAAAAGAATTTGTAAATTGTGGTGACGTAATTTAACATCCTTCTCTCAGGTATCTCTGGTTTTTCTCATAAGTGGCTTGGTCATTCTCGGCTACGCCTCATCAATCAGTCGGCAGAACACGTATCATGATGTGGTACGAGAGGTGTGTGGACAGAGGATCGGCCATCTGTGTGAGATCTGCTTTGTTTTCAACCTCTTCATGATCTCTGTGGCCTTTTTGGTGGTTGTGCAGGATCAACTGGATAAGTGTAAGTTGTGAGTTTTTTTGTGTGAGTGTGCTCTGTGTTGTTCCTTATGAGTCATATGTTTTAGAGTGAGTAACTGTAACAGATCAATGTGTATATATACACATGAAAAGACACAAAGGGATATTTTAACCTTTTTGAATGTAGCTGTCTGTGTGTTTCAGTGTGTCTGTCTCTGTATGAGACAGTGACGGGAAATACAGAAGGAGAGATGCCATATCACTGGTACACAGATCACCGCTTTGCACTCTTTGTCATGTGCCTCATTATCATCCTTCCACTCTCTATACCCAAAGAGATCGGCATCCAGAAATACACCAGGTGTGTTGAAAGCTGACACGTATATCTGCTACTCCCTAAATCTTTTTATACCATAGAATTACATCATTATTTTAATTTAGTGAAAAGTACTGCATATTTCCCTCACTCTCCCTCCTCTGTCCCACTGCATCCATCATTATCTCTTACTGTTTCTTTATGTTAAATTGCCAGTGTATTGGGAACATTGGCTGCTACATATCTGGGTGTAGCTGTAATCGTAAAATATTATCTAAAGGATGAGCACACAGCAGACCTCACACCAGAACACAGTGAAGGGTGAGTTATATGCTAAGTACATGTTTCCCATAAAGTTTTGTGCATATACACTACCAGTCAAAAGTTGTTTTTTTTTTTTTTTTTAGAATTCTCTTTTGCTCACCAAGCCTACATTTATTTGATCCAACATATGCAAAATCAGTAATATTGTGAAATATTTTTACTATTTAAATATTTGTTTTCTGTTTGAATATATTTTAAAATGTAATTTATTCCTGTGATCAAAGTAACATTTTCAGCATCATTACTCCAGTCTTCTGTGTCACATGATCCTTCAGAAATCATCTAATATGCTGATTTGCTCTTTTTTTTATTATTACTATTAAACATTTTTTATTATTATAAATATTATCAATATGTAAAACATATAAGGATTCTTTGATGAATAGAAAGATCCAAAGATCAGCATGTATCTAAAATAAAAAGCTTTTGTAACATTATACACTATACCATTCAAAAGCTTGGAGTCAGTATAATTTTTTCTTTGCAAGGATGCTTTAAAGTTATCAGAAGTGATGATAAAGATTTATGTTTTAGATAAATGCTGTTCTTTAAACTTTCTATTCATCAAAGAAACCTGACGAAATTCTACAATTCTACTAATTCTTCTATAATAATAATAAATAATAAATGTTTTTTGAGCAGTAAATCAGAATATTAGAATGATTTTTGAAGAATCATGTGGAGTAATGATGCCAAAAATCACAAGGAATAAATTACATTTTAAAATGTATTCAAATGGAAAACAGTTATTTTAAATAGTAAAAATATTTCCAAGTTTTACTGTTTTTGCTGTACTTTAGATAAAATAAATGCAGGCTTCTTTAAAAACATTAAAAATCTTACAGTTCAAAAACTTTTGACTGGTAATATATAAATATAATTTATGTGAGTTTAATATCAGTTTGGCTTTTTTGTAACAGGTTGGACTCGTGGGCCTCCATGTTCAGTGTGGTTCCTACTATCTGTTTTGGTTTCCAGGTCAGTTTCTACATATATAAAATAATTCTCTGCAGAGATTATTATTTTTATGCAGAGATAAAATTATCAGTGGTGCACTATTTGCAAATTTTTGTGTTGTACATTGGACCATTGCTTAAAGCTCATGTACTGTAATCTTTATTTATATTACAGTGTCATGAAGCTTGTATTGCTATATACAGCAGCATGGAAAACAAAAAGATCACACATTGGGTTTTCATCTCAGTCACATCTATGATCTTCTGCCTGCTTATTTATACTCTCACGGGTGAGTCATATTTGTAGCACTCATCTGTAGTATTATTATTATAAATATTTCCCACAGAGTTTATGTCTTAAACAGAGAGACTGACACTTTGTTGCAATATGGCAGGTGTGTTCGGTTTTCTTACATTTGGACGGGAAGTCGCCTCAGATATACTGATGTCATATCCTGGAAATGATGTAGTGATGATTATTGCCAGGCTGCTGTTTGGGATTTCGATCATCACCATCTATCCTATAATACTACTACTGGGAAGGTATCGTAAACCACAAATAAATGTGCATAGCTTGCTCTGTGTACACACACTCATGTGTCAATGATTGCGCCTTGTTCACAGGTCAGTGATTCTAACACAAATATTGCGCTTTTGGGAACGACGGGCCATAATTACATCTGTGTTTGAGAGTCGGTGCCGTCTCATTCTAACAATTCTCTGGATCGCTGTGACTCTCCTCATCGCCATCTACGTACCAGATATGAGTGAGGTCATCAGCGTCATCGGGGGAATTAGTGCCTTCTTTATATTTATCTTTCCTGGTAAGACACTAAATCTTTCCAACGATTAGTGTATACATATACACTCAAATAGATATGAGATGGTATTGACCAAACTGATTTTTTGCAGGGCTGTGTCTCATTTTTGCCATGCAGACAGAACCTATAAATCACAGGATAAGGTGAGTAACATCCTGTATGTTTAAAGAGAGCTGAATGAAGTAATTTTAATTTCCTGGCTATTTCCTCTTGCCTCTTATTTACTTCTAGCCTTTTTCATACATTTATGGTTTGTCTAAAAATACAGGTTTTAATTACACACACCTTCATTCATTTCTTTTGTTTCTTCCAGAGCCATCTTGACAGTGTGGGGTGTGGTGACTGTGGTTACTGGAGCTTTTATTTTTGGCCAGAGCACAACTATAGCTGTTATGGAGCTGGCGCACAAATTTTAATCTTCGTCATTTGGAATATCATTGTCTTGAAAAAATGTGTTTGTATATTTGATTGGTAAATGTTAAACAGTATGATAATTGAAACTGAGGAATAGTAGAAACTACATAATTTTTTAGAAGAAAATGTGACACCACAGTGTCCAATGCTTGTATTGCTGTTACTGCTCAGTTTGATATGTTCTATCAAAAATGTGTGTGAGGATTTTTGTTTATATATTTATTATATTGTGTAGGTTTAGATAAGAACAATATGTTTATTTAAATGAATTATATGGAATGAATATTGAAGTACACTACCAGAACAATACGATTTTTAATGTTTTTTTTTTAACTCCTCAAGCCTGCATTTATTTGATCCAAAGTACAGCAAAAACAGTACAATTTTGAATTTTTTTTTTTTTTAAATAACTCTTCTATTTTAATATATTTTAAAATGTAATTTATTCCTGTGATTTCAAAGCTGAATTTTTAGCATCATTACTCCAGTCATATGATCCTTCAGAAATATTCTAATATTCTGATTTGCTGCTCTATTCTAATGTTACAAAAGCTGATTTGATGTGACTTGAATGATGCTGAAAATTTTGCTTTGATCACAGGAATAAATTATATTTTTAAATAAATTCAAATAGAAAACAGTTATTTTAAATAGAAAAATATTTCAGATTTTTACTGTTTTTGCTGTACTTTGGATCAAATAAATGCAGGCTTGTTGAGCAGAAAAGACCTATTTAAAAACATTAAAAATCTTACTGTTTAAAAACTTTTGATTGGTAGTGTATATGAATACAAATATAAAGAATGACTGTGTAGAACATTTGCAGTAACTTATTAAAATGAAATAATATTTGCCTTAATGTGAGTGTAAAATTGCATAACCTCTATGAAACATTGTTCATGATTTAGTATTGTAATGCCAAAAATGAAAGTAACCAGGAAAAGAGACACTCATGTTGTGCTAATCTGTCAATGTTCATTTGAATCAGCTTTTTATAATACAATTTACTATAACAATTTAATTTTAGAGGAGATGTAAACACATTTTATGTATCTAATGGGGATGTTTACAGTAGGACAGGTCTAAATAAGAATTCATGCATTGTTTATAGGTTTAAATGTGGGTCAAGTTCGTAGGACAATAGGAGGGTTAAATAATGCTGATAAGAAAGGAATTCAGTGGGTGAGGTAAGAAAACTGATAGGCTATGAAAATATTCCGAAATACATGAGGTCATGTGACTAGGAACCGGAAGTACCATTAGACGTTGTGCTGAACTGTTTCGAGCGTAGCGCTGAACCCACTCAACCTATTTCGAAGAAAACTAGCACAATAAACGCCTCGTTAACTCTTGGTGTATGTTGCTTATACGAACCGATTAACAGCCGTATGACTCTCTCATGGATGAAGTGTGTTGATAGCCTCTGAGGGCACTTATCCGTGTGAAGTGGCAGTCATTTGAGTGAATTAGCAGGTTAGCCGAGCTCCATCATGACAGTGGCGGTGTTTTTCGGCTGTACGTTCATCGCTTTCGGGCCAGCAGTCGCTTTGTTCTTGTTTACTATCGCCCGGGACCCGCTGCGTGTGATCTTCCTCATAGCAGGGTACGTATCTGGGCAAATGTGCTGTTCTTATCTCCCGGTGTGAGTGCGGTTCAGTGGGGCTGGAAGTCCCGTGATACAGCACTTCATCTGAGCTGAGAACTGCCCTTCACATCTGCAGCTTCAGACGAATCACGAGTAGCATCTGAGGCTTAAATATATTACTACAAAAAAGATACTACTTGAAACTTTCAACAACTTTAAATGCAAAAAAAAGTTTGGAAATATATATGATTAATATATTTAAACGAATAGTTTGGGGCCAGTAAGACAAGGATACATTACAGTGTTCAA
This sequence comes from Cirrhinus mrigala, assembly GCA_036247105.1. Lineage (NCBI taxonomy): Eukaryota > Metazoa > Chordata > Actinopteri > Cypriniformes > Cyprinidae > Cirrhinus > Cirrhinus mrigala. The sequence continues at coordinate 34,584,273 of CM070013.1, read as the reverse complement.
CAAGGATACATTGAACTGATTTAAAGCGACACCAATGACTTTTAGCTGATGGAATTTTAAAGTTTCTTTTCATAATTTTTTTTTTTTAAAATATGAAACAGCACAATGATTTCTGAAGATCATGTGACAATGAAAACTGTAGTATAATGGCTGCTGAAAAGAAAATCTGCTTTGCTGTTGTAAAATGTATTAAAATCAAAATAATTTGTTTTAAATTTTAATAATATTTCTCAGTGTATTTTTGCTCATACCAATGTAGCATTAGTGAGACTTATTTAAAAAAAAAACATTATAAACTAAAATCTTATCAACCCCAAACTTTTGAACAGTAGTGTAGCTTATGAACAACAGGGACAAAAAATTATAGTTTTTTATTTATTTATTTATTTGAGTAGCTACTACTTTATCAGCTCTAACAAGCAATGGTATGGTGAAGTACATTTGGTGTATGAATTCTGAGCAGTGTTTTTTTAAATATATGACAGTATTTTTAATATGATTGTGTTTATTTCAGGGCTTTCTTCTGGCTGGTGTCTTTGTTGCTGTCCTCTCTTGTGTGGTTCATCACAGTTCAGATCAGCAACAAGAACAGTGCCGCTCAGCAGAGAGGGCTGCTCATTTTCGGGGTTGTGCTCTCTGTACTGCTTCAGGAGGCTTTCAGATATGGTTACTACAGATTGCTGAAGTAAGATTTAACTGTTCATTTTCTGTTTGAAAAGAGCCACTTAATCAATAAACCTAAATATAACGGCATATCATATTCTTGAGAGTTTGCTGTGTTAATATATATACTGACCATAAACTGTTGAATGCTAGTGTACACTGCCAGTCAAAAGTTGAACAGTAAGATTTATGTCTCTTCTGCTTACAAAGCCTGCATTTATTTGATCCAAAATACAGCAAAAACTGTAAAAATGTGAAATGTTTTTGCTATTTAAAATAAATGTTTTCTATCTGAATATATTTTAAAATGTAATTTATTCCTGTGATTTCAAAGCTGAATTTTTAGCATCATTACTCCAGTCACATGATCCATCAGAAATCATTCTAATATTATGATTTGCTGCTCACAAGACATTTCTTCTTATTATTATTGTTATTATTATGTTGAAAACAGTTGAGTAGAATTTTTTTTTTGTTTCTTTGATTAATAGAAAGTTAAGAAGAACAGCATTTATCTGAAATAGAAACCTCTTGTAACATTATAAATGTCTTTATCATCACTTTTTATCAATTTAAAGCTTACTTGCTAAATAAAAGTTTTAATTATAGTGACTCCAGGCTTTTGAATGGTATAGTGTATAATGTTACAAAAGCTATTTCAGATAAATGCTGATCTTTGGATCTTTCTATTCATCAAAGAATCCTGGAAAAAAAATTACTCAACTGGTTTAAATATTAATAATAATAATAAATGTTTCTTAAATAGCAAATCAGCCTCTTAGAATGACTTCTGAAGGATCATGTGAACCCTGAAGACTGGAGTAATGATGCAAAAAATGTAGCTTTGATCACAGGAATAAATTACATTTTAAAATCTATTTAAATAGAAAGCAGTTATTTGAAATAGCAAAACTGCATTACTGCATTTGGATCAAATAAATGCAGGCTTGGTGAGCAGAAGAGAATTCTTTAAATTCTCTGTTCAAAAACTTTTGGCTGGTAGTGGATATGTTCCTGTATCAGTAGGAAATACTCAAACATGATAGAAGAACATTATTGAACACAAGCCCACTTCAGGTTCCATGGAGTCTTTAAATAACTAAAAGATTACATCAGTGATTCACTTTGGCATTGAATGTTGGTGTTGTGTAGGAGGCTTGTTGTTAACGTCTGTTATTGTATCTCTCACAGGAAAGCAAATGAAGGCCTGTTGGCGCTCAGTCAGGAGGACACCATGCCCATCTCCATGCGGCAGCTAGCTTATGGTAAACACCCATCACATGCTTCTTCTAGTAGTCCAATAAACAGCCAGTGTTTGTTTAACTCTATGCGTGTCTCTGATTTGCAGTATCAGGTCTGGGCTTTGGCTTCATGAGTGGAGCGTTCTCTGTAGTCAACATACTCTCAGATTCCTTGGGTCCGGGAACAGTCGGTATCCATGGCGACTCTCAACATTACTTCATATCCTCAGGTAATGAGATGCTAGTTAGTGTTTAAACCCAGGGAATGATATTGAGTGGCTCAAGCATTCAGCGTATGTTTTCTCTTCACAGCTTTTATGACACTGGCCATTATCTTACTGCATATGTTCTGGGGGGTTGTTTTCTTCGAGTCGTGTGAGAGACAGAGGTGGTGGGCTCTTGGAGCTGTGGTCATCAGTCATCTAGTAGTATCATGTCTGGTAAGTGAACACATGTCATGCAGTAATGCAGGAGTTCCCAAATTTTTTTTGGTCAGCTGAACCTTTGAAAACTATATATACTAGGAATGCATGATCTTATTAAAAGCAGAGGAATAACCCACATGTGCTCAGGGTGTCCTAGCGATTAGATCTGTCAGTAGTGTGGGTTATTCTTGAAGCAAAGTTTTGCCTGAATGATGATTAGATTCACTGTTTTGGGTCACTGCATTTAATCTGAGAATGCACATAAAGAAATGCTAGGTGTGTGATAGAGTAAACATAAATAGCACATGCAGTGGCAGACTCCCCGGGTCATAATGCCCATTCAGGTGGAGTTTTAATTCCGTAGGTGGCGCTGTTGGTCTACTTCTAATAAAATGAAAGTAAAATACACAAATAACATTTAGACTGTTTCTGATTGCATAAAGCAGTAATTGATGTCATATAATCATGAGTATGGTTTAATTTAAAGGTCAGAAGCTATAGCTCATGAATTAAAAAAAAAAATCACAAACATGACACTTGTAAATTAAACAATTGTATATATACTGATTTATTCATTAATGTCTAATATGTTATCATTTTTTAAACAAATTATGAGTTCTAAAATATTTTTTCAGAATTTTTACAACTATTTTGCTTTAGACCATCTACAAATGTTAAATCTCAAAATAAAATGTTAAGGTTACCACTACATTTTTCTGGAAAAAAAAAACAGCAGCGATTGAAAACTTCAATGTACTGTCATTCTAAAAGAACTTCATTATTATTTAATTCTAACAAATAAGTTCTTGTTAAAAACGAACCAAAATTAAAAGTAATTTGCTTAGAATTTCCACACAGGAGAGACTTGGTACTGTTTCCAAACAAAAGGAAATATAAAAGTATCAGCATCAGCTATTGGCCAAAATGAGTCGAAAAATATTGTATATCAGCAAAAGTGATTTTATTGGGTTCTCATTTTTACAAAACTGTATTGTTTCTTAAATCCCAAGAAATCGATTAGTCTAGCATGTTTTCAGTTAATGAACGGAACATTGTTGTGCACCTCCCATCCAATAAATCGCAATAAGTGTTGTGCTTTGTTACTTTTGATATGAAACAAAGTTTAAATAATGTCCATTTTATTGTAGTATTCAAACAATAAATGCCTGTTTTGGCGCTGTTTAATGTGTAGTGACCGATTGCTGTAGCTCCTCAGTTCAAGAGAAGCGCAAAAAACATGAACGAACATGAAATAAACATGAATAAACATCTGAAGATATGTTAAAAGAAAGAGAACAACTTAACAAAATCCGTATCCTGTCTCATGTAATCGCTCAATCAGTGTTTCAACTGTGGAAGGATGTCAATATAACAGTTTGTAAACTATGTCACGTAATGTCACATTTACCTCAGAATAACATATTTGTGACCATAAATGTGTTAGTCAGCTAGAAAAATGAACTCTAGAGAGGAGTGTTTTGCAAAATATATACTCCATCTAACATATTTATCATAATTTTTAGTGTTCTTCAATGTTTAATTTAAATAAATCTTTACATTTTTATGATTTTAAATGTTTATATTTCAAAACATGAATTGAAGAGATATAATGATTTATTTGTAACTTTATTATTATAAAAACTTAATTGAGAGTAATTTAAGCATTTGTATACAAATCAGTTAATTTTAACCTTCAATATTATACTAATGTAGTGCCAACTGACTCTCATGTATATTTTGCAGCATTAGTTGTGAGATTTTTTTTTTTCCTGAAAATTTGGCATGTGCTGTACCTGATATATCTCCAAAGTAATTGATATTAAATTGAAGCTTGGAAATCATAATTGAATCATGAAATTTGTGTCAAAACCCAGCCCTTTATGTATATATATATATATATATATAGTATAATAAATAGATAATTAAATGTATAAATCTATATTTAATTATTTATTAATGTAATTATTATGTAAGTTACAATATTATTTAATATTTCATAATAATTAATTCTTCACCTTCAAAATGTTCAAATGTTTGGTGTAATACTGGTGAACTTGTGCGACTGTCAGTTTTCCACAAATTCACAATAAACTCACTGCACGTACAGAGATGGATTTCTTGAGAAGCAGCATTTAATATGCAAAGCTGTATTGTGATTTCAGTTTTACTTTGATTAATTGTAGCACATTTCATTTTAATTTTGCATTCAATTTAATTATCTTTTCATCACCTCACGAACCCCCCACAGTTCCCTCAGGGACATTAGTCATTACTCAGAGTAGAGCAACAGACACGAGCAGCTGACTCACTCTGATCACAAGTGCATCATGTGAGAAACAGTTTTTACATCTTTGCATTGGTACTTTTTTTTTTTTTTCTCGACAGACATTCGTGAATCCACACTATCAAGGCAGTCTGATCCCAACCTACATCATACTGTCTGTAATGGCGGCCTGGGCGTACTTGAGTGCTGGAGGATCTTTGAGGAACCTCAAACTCTGCATCACCTGTAAAGATAAAGACTTTTTGCTGGCCAATCACAGGCCTAGATAACCCATCAGCTACAAACAGGACTTTCTCCAAAGACCGGCTCATTGAGCCCGTAGGCCGACGGCACGGCCAGCAGCCCTGGACTCTGGGAGGCTTATGGTCTGGGAAGTCTGCATAAGAATGGTTGCTGAGTAACAGGAATTTTATGTCTGCAGATCTTGCACTTTCTGTAATTACCTCCTCTTCTGTTTTCTGTTCTGTACCTCATGTTCCGTGTGAAAGAGACACTGAAACCATGTCAAAGAGAGAGTGTGTGTGTGTTTTATACTAAAGAATTGTCTAGAGCTGCTTTCATAAGTGATTTTCTCCTTTGTAGCAGGTTTTAAATGAGGTCTTGTATAGGTTTGGCCTTAAATTGTTTACTCTTCCCTGTGCATTTTATGTTTAACTGGCCAGTTAGGCTCAAGTGATCTGCCAATTTCCTCTCATCACTTTTAGAGCAGATCTTTAATTCTCTGGTGAATAAACCCTGGAGTAACATTGTGTTTTCCTTTAATTCATGTGTCTGTAAGCTTGTCTTTTTAAAAGATCCTCCTCAACTCTCCCTAGGGAAGCAGTTTAATTTTCCCAGTGGAACGTATTTAAACTGCTTGAGCTTGAAAGACAAATGCAGTGGCCACTCTTTAATAAAACCACTACTCTCTGAATCTATGCTACAGGAAGCTCTGGATGATTTTAAACATAGGTGGGGTCAGTGGTATCTGTTTTAGATGTCACTTTTATTGGACTCATGCTTTTAGTTTCCTTAACTGTAAGGTGTATGAAATTTTCATTCACAATAAAGTAGCTTGAGCTCAAATCTATTGCGCCTTTTTCATTTTGTTCGGAATACATTTTTACCATATTTCAAATATTGCCAAATAAGCAGATATATATATGTGACCCTGGACCACTAAACTAGTCTTAAGTAGCACAAGTTTATTTTAAGCAACAGCCATATATGGGTCAAAATTATAGTTTTTTCTTTTATGCCAAGAATCATTAGGATATTAAGTAAAGATCATGTTCCATGAAGATATTTTGTAAATTTCCTACCATAAATATATGAAAACTTAATTGTTGATTAGTAATATGCATTGCTAAGAACTTCATTTGAACAAATTTGAAAGGTGATTTTCTCATTTTATTTTTTGTTTTTTGTTTTTTTTTTGGACACCCTCAGATTCCAGTTTTTCAAATAGTTGTATCTCAGCCAAATATTGTCCTACCCTAACAAACCATACATCAGTGGAAAACTCATTTCTGATGTATAAATCTCAATTTTAAAAAAAAAAAAAAAAAAAAAATTACCCTTATGACTGGTTTTGTGGCCCAGGGTCACACACACAAATATATATATATATATATAGAATTTAGCGATTATTTTTTTCCAGTTTAACGACCTTAAAAAATATTTAATGCAGGGGCAGGGCTAGGGTTGGCCACCCTACTAAAGACTGTTGCTTTCCTTTTTTTTTCCTGACAAAAAATGCGCAAAAAATTTAGTTGCAGAATGTCTTTACGACCACATCAAACAGGAGACGCGCACTCCAACTTCACTTCAGCGCAGTGTTGCCAAGTCTGTGGATTTCCCGTGGAATTAACACTATTGCCGTGGGTGGTTTTTCATTTCCGCGGGGTGAAGCGACCCTAATAACCATATATTTAGCCCCTAGGAAACAAAAAAAAAAAACGGTGGGTAAAATACACTTTTTTTTTTTTTTTTACCGGGGAACCCTCTCGAAACGTGATTGGGGTAGTTTTGAGGGCAGGATTTGTTGTGAAAACCTGGCAACCCTGCTACAGTGGCAGGCGCTAGCCAAAACAAGTGCGGGAAAGGTACAGGTGACAAGGGAGCTTCAGTAGAACAAACAGCAGCCAAATAAGCTAATAACCCAGCTGTTGTGATGTCTATTAATCAAAGAACAAAAGAAAAAAAGAGGAAATCAATAACTTTTGTAGCTTTAAGGATTCATCTATATTTAATTTAGTATAGTGTTTGATAACTTTATTCAGTTTGTGTATATTTCCTACTTGCTGAAGGGCACAGGTAAACAATGGGTTTATGTGAAGGCCGTTTTAAGTTCACATAAATTAGAAGTTATTTTTAAAGTATAATAAATGTTAAAATTGATAGCTCTCAATTATATTGTAATACTGAATGGCTTATGGCTGTAGTCAATGATTAAACATTAGGAAAAAATTCTAGAGACATCAGTATTATTGGTAAAATCAATGACACCTTCAGTCATAATTATTATTTATATTATTTTTTACAAATATTAAAAGTGTAGTGTCTTTGTTGTTTCTACATTAATTTAAAGATTGAATGTAAAATTATTGCACTATAAAAGCATATTTAAACTTTAATGCTAGGTGGGATTAATGATTAATATCAGAAAAAAAAGTATGATTAGTTAATTTTTAAAAATCAATTGACAGCACAAATTAGATAAAAAAAATTAGATAATGGCAAAATATTATGAAAATTATATATATATATATATATATATATATATATATATATATATATATATATATATATATATATATATATATATATATATATATATATATATATATATATATATATTTATATATATATAGTAGTCAACATTTGAAGTGGATCAAAAAAGTTAATCAAAGTCCTAAGACAAGAACAGGTATTGTTTTGGTGTTTTAGGACAACTTTGATGAAAGGTTTTGATCCACTTCAAATGTTGACTACTGTATCTATGTATGTATGTATGCATGTATGTATATATATATATATATATATTTATATGTATATACATACATACATGACATGACAAAGCTGAATTTTATTCAGCTGTTCCTTCAGTCTTAAGTGTCACATGATTCTTCTAAAATAATTTTCCCAGGTCATTTTGGACTTAAATTTGTGACCAATAATGCATCAAAAACGCTGTTTCAGATTCAAACATTTATTGCATCTGACATAAGAAACCTGGTGTAGGCGGTTCAAAAAATTCAAATAAATACAGATACTCAATGTAAAACAATTTCCTAATGAAGCATTATACACAATGTACAATTTTTTTCTTTTTCGTCATTCTATACATTTTTTTTTTTTTTTTTAAAATAAAACACTTTCATGCAGAACATCCTGAAAAAGGCAGAGCCAAAAAAAGAAAAGTGGAGAAAGACTGCGCAGTAGAGAAAAGGAATATACATCGACACATGTGCGAGTGTGTACATGTGTGTAAACAGATTGTGCGGCTCACCCAAGTTCAGCTTAACTGCTAAGAAACGAAAAGTGAAATAAAACTCTTGATTATGTGTTTAAGATGTATATGTGAAAACATCTGTAATCATAAAAATCATAAAATCCTTAGTCCTACACAGCATACACTGTGTTGACGTGTGCATGCAGGGGGTCAGTAATCTGTGTCCGACCCCTCTGCGTTGTCCACATTTCGGGAGAGCATGTAGTTGTCCATGTCGATAGAACGGCAGTTATTAATAGCGTAACGCAGCCGCTCCGCCATGACCGATTGGCTAGAGTAAGGTGGGAGGCGGAGCTGGAAGAAGCACGTCTGAGAGGTGGGAAGACTGTCGTACGGCTGAAAACAGAGCAGAAACACACATTAGTATATAAACGCACATTAGCCGCTAATCCACCGGCTATAAATGTGCACATTCTTACCCGGTCCACCTTCATGATCTGGAACCTCTGGGATATGTCAGCAGTGTTAGCTGGCAGACGGGAGCGTCCCGAGACGAAGCGCATGAAAAGGACTCTCTCCTCATTGGAGAACTCCTCCAGCGTCTGCCAGAACCACTGCACCAGCTGTTGCTGCTCATCCACCTCCCTGTACCGGACCACCTTCTTCAGGACCTCCACGCTGATCTCCGGCAGCCCGCAAACCATCTGCTCCAGCTGCCGCGCTGTCAGTAAGGAGAGCAAAGGAACGGGCACGATCCAGGACATGCCCTCACGCACCGCCGCCACCTAACACACACACACACACACACACACACACACACACAGAGGTGAATGTAAAAGAAGAGATGAATAACAGGATCAGATGACAAGTCATTATCTAGCTGTGGATACACTCCCATATATTCAAAGAAAGAATACACTGGTTTTGAGTCGAGTTGAACACACCTGGCGATTCATTTCATGCAGGCGATATTCAATGGCACGCTCTACGTACTCCTTCCTATTGGAAAAGGTCAGAGGTATGCTGTTTCCTCCAGGGATGATGGGAACCATTTTTCCATCAGCACTTTGGCCAACAAATGAGTCCAGTGGAATCATCTATATATAAGACAAACCAAATTAATATAGAATTATATACTAAGTAATGAAGCCAAAGAAATTAAATCCCTTGTGAACAAGCTTTTAAGGTTGGCTTAAAAAGCCTTGTTGAATGTTTAAAAAAGCACTTGTAAAAGCTTGAAGTTTAGACAGACAGATTAGATGGCTGTTGATAGCAATTTGATAACATAACTTAGTACATAGCATGTTGTTAACATGTTAATGCTTTTAGCTTGATTAGCATGTTATGTTTCTAGCATGATTAACAAGTTACTAACCAGGGTTGCCAACTTTTAACTTCAGCTTGGAGTGAGATCTTTTTTTGTTTTGGAGTGGGGGGTTGGGTTGGGGGCGGCGATCTCAATTTCATATCTATTTATATGTATATACTGTACTTATAAGGGGATAAAAATGCAGCTGGATGCTTTTTTAGCACCATTTTAAACTTGGTTTAAATTCAGTATTTGCTTACATTTATTGTGTGTACTTAAACGAGTACCATTAAAAAAAAGGATGTAAGTTATTAACTTTTTAAATTTCATATTTAAAAATATAGCGTTTAATCATTTCTAAATATTTATTCAAATGAAAAACTTAAAAATCAGTAAGCAGGTTTGACCTGCAATATTATAGATACATGTATATTTAGTAAAGAGCCATACAGGTACCTAGTGGGTAAACCATGGCATTACAAATGAAAATTATTTTTTTTTCCGACCGCAAAATGACTCTAATTTGCCTCTTTGCTTTGGAATTCAAAACCCTTTTCTTTATTTAACCTTAAATACTACACAAATTGTAATATAAGTAACAGAAATATAAAATTATATATATATATATATATATATATATATATATATATATATATATATATATATATATATTTTAAGTCATTAATGGACCATAATTATTGGACAAATAGTATTTAGTACTAAATAATCTCCTTCAAATAGTAAATGAATATTATTGAACTAAAATATAGAACATTTATTTAACTGAAAAATAGTTAAACTGTATGTAAGCAATACATTATAAGTAAGCAATACCTGAGGGTTAAATACAAGAAAACCATATTAACCCTTACAAAAATTAACCATGGTTTTATTATAGTAAAAGTGTAGTAACCATGTTTTTTTGGCGCATTGATTACCATTTGTATAACCATAGTTTTACTACAAATACCATGGTAAAACTATGGTTAGTGTAGCAAGACCATGGTTAATTTGGTTAAAATGTTTACCAAAAATTGCTGCAAATGCCTGTATAGTGAAGCTGTCATCTCTATCCTACTTAAACACATTCAAATGTACTGTCAACGTTGGTTTGCCTGGAGAGCTCCGTGAATCACGTGACCGCGTGGTGGCGACGCTGGCGAGATCAAAGCTTGTCGCAGCTCTGTTTTTCAACGGCTCTGGCGTTAACAGACACTCTACATTTTATAATTTATGCCACATAAAGTGCACCAAAACGGTATTTATCGTTTGAATTTGGTATTAAAACTTACAACACTTGAAAGCTGAAACTTTTTCAACTGTTTAAAATCGCAAGCAGGATTGCCAATTTGGCGTGAGATGTACATGGGCAGAGTGAGAGCGTGAGACAGAGCCTGAAAGCGTGAGAGTTGGCAACCCTGTACTAGCACGTTAACATGTTTCTAGCATGATTAGCAGGTTACTAGTATGTTGCTAGCATGTTTTAACATGATTAACAACTTATTAACATGTTGCTTGAATGTTTTTAGCATGTTACAAACATGATTAACAAGTTACTAACATGTTAACATGTTTCTAGCATCATTTGCAGGTTACTAGTATGTTGCTAGCATGTTTTTAACAGTTACTAGCATGCTGTTTGAATGTCTTTAGCATGATTAGCATGATACAAACATGATTGACAAGTTACTAACATTGTCAACCTGTTTTTGGCATGATTAGCATGTTGCAAACATATTTATAACGTGTTATATATCCTAGCTATTTATGAATAAAGTGTTTTTAAAATGTTTGGGCTCAAAATTTTGACCCCGATAAAAAGTTTTGAAGTTTTGAGCTTGACATCAAGTAGAAAACTGTTATCCAGGTTTTTCAAGGCTGTGGGAGTCCTGGTTTTTACAAAATAAAAAAGGGAACAAATTACAATGAAAAAATATGAGTTCAGCTTAAATCTCCATTTTTGTTGTAGCTTATTTTCAAGCATATTTTAAGTCATTCTAAACCACCCTTGGAACTGTCTTAAGAACCCGGTTAAGAGCCACCGAGTACATAATTCCTCATATTGTTCTCTATAAGAAACAGAGTAAAAACAAGTGTTTTTCTGGCTGTTTACTCCACCTCATGGAAGTTCTGCTCTGTGATGCCGCTGTCCTCCAGATGTAAGATGCTGTTGAGGGTCTGTACGTAGAGCAGGTCCACCTCCTCCAGGTCCTCAAGGGTGAGAGGAATACAGCACAGCTGCTTCCACACCATTGGAGCGAGATGCAGATCTAGAGGCTTCTTAGTGCGAATAGCTACTCCCATCAAAATACCCAAGAACTTGAACTGCAGCAGATGCTCTTCCAGACAGGCCGAGGGGTTCAGCAAGAACCTAAAGACACACAAAGAGCAAGAAAACCTGATGAGTTTATTCATTTAGTGGAATACGATATTCAGGCAATCATCTGTCGGCACTCACCTGTCTCGGTTGTAGCCCACCTCCGCTGCGGCGTTGGGAGAAGGGATGAGAAGGTCCACCACTCCTGTCTCCAGCTCCTACACAGAAGTGCCCCAATTTAACACTCTTGTCATTGTTCATAAGGCTTGTCATTCAATGAGAGCTGAGCTGTAATGGTAATGTAATCGCCATACCTGACACATCTCGGTGATTGTGTCATCAAACACCCCTCCAGCATCATCTGCCCCCTCTCCCACGAGCTTGACTTTCCAGGCTCGCGACGGCAGCCTCAGATCAGACGCGTTTAGTTTCACAACCTGCCTGGCGATCTGCACAAATATGGGCTTACACTTCCTTCCTCTGAGAAAACAGAACAAAAAAGGGAAAAAAAAAGAATGATTTAAGACGTTCTTATGTTCCAACTCCAGTGTCCAGTGTTCCTGCTGCAATTCTGAACATGACTGACCGTGTAGAGATTCTTTTGACTGTGATCTGTGGGCCGTAGTTCTTCCCTTGCACCATGGTTTTCCCGATAGAGCGCACCATAGGCAGTGTGTAAACTCTAGGGGCCAGCAGGGGCCTCAGCTGACCCTGGACTATACCCCATGTACCTGCATTATAGCGTGATGTGCAGCTCTGAAACACAAATGATTCATGATTGAATCAGACAGTGTCCATGGAGATTTTTCCCTCAAAAGACTAAGCGTAAGGAGATGAAGTGATGCAAACATGACATGTTTAAGCGTTTAAGTGAGTGTATACCTGGTTGTTGGGACTGAGGTTTAGCAGTCTCCACGAGGAGTACATGAGGTCAGAGAAGTGGTAGAGCAGGCGCAGTCGGGCTCTTAGAGCCTCCATACTGACCTCTCTTAGGGCACTGTACTGTGGAGGCACACACACGGGCAAGCCCAGCTGCAGAGGCACTGAGGAACCTGAACACACAAACACCATCTCAAACACCTCATTTTTACAGAATCACTTATAATTATTGGGTCTAATTATGATATTCAGAATGACTGATTATTGTACATTTTATTTTTGAAATAAATGTATGTATAAATGGAAATTTATATGAATGAGGAGGCAAAGTTCTCACATTTTTAAGTGTTTTTGTTTGTTTGTTTGTTTCTTAAATGTAAATTCATGTCCCAGTCACATTTTCTTGGTTAAACATTACTTACACTACTCTATAAAAATCTATATTGTATTTTTACATTAACAATGTCATTACTAGGTTAAACCAAGTATAAATCTCATTAGTTTAGTGTTTTTAGGGATTTATTCCAAAGTAACAATTTAAACAACATATTTTATTTAAACGATTAAATACACTATCAGTCAAAACGGTAAGATTTTTGAACGGTAAGATTTTTTTTGAGAAGCCTCTTCTGCTCACCAAGCCTGCATTTATTTGATCCAAAGTACAGCAAAAACAGTAAAATTTTGAAATATTTTTACCTTTTAAAATAACTGCTTTCTGTTTGAATATATTTTAAAACAATTTAGTCCTGTGATTTCAAAGCTGAATTTTTAACATCGTTACTCCAGTCACATGATCCTTTACAAATCATTCTAATATTCTGATTTGCTGCTCCAAAAACAACAAATATTATTATTATTATGTTGAAAACAGCTGAGTAGCTCGGAAGAACAGCATTTATCTGAAACAGAAATAAAGCATCCTTGATAAATGAAAGTATTAATTTCTAAATTTAGCTTTGACATTTAGATAAAATCACATTTTAAAATATATTCAAATAGAAAGCAGTTATTTTAAACAGTAAAAATATTTGACTTCTATCCTCCATTCATTCTCAATTACCCCTCACCAAACCCACTGCATGATTTAGGAGATCTGTTAAAACTCAATGGGCTCAGGGGAGGTGAGAGATGTGAGCTCCTGCTGTCGCTGTTGAACAGTTTTACTTTAGAAAAACAAGTGATTTACACACTTTTTAATGTTATATTTTGTAATATTTGCGTTGTTTTATTTTCGTACTATGAATTTTTTTCTCATCCAATATTTTGAGACACTGCCTTCCTTGCCTCCTCAGAAGAAATGCCCCTGATATATAGAGACAGCCAAAGTTAAAATAAACCTAAGCAAGCCAGTGCATGTGTGTCTGTACCTGGAGCACGTGGTGGTACAGGCGGTGCAGTCCATGCCGCACTGTGGCAGCGGCCTGCAGATATCTGCTGGATGTTTTTGCCTTGTAAAGCACTGATGAGGGTTGGCTCTCTGACATGGTTGGTGTGGCCCAAGCCCAGCTAATAATAAAAAAAAATAACAAAATAAATGATAAATGTCCATGCTATTGTTCAGATAATACATAAAACCAATTGAAAATGGGGAACATAATTAGCTTGTCAGTCCCCCTAGTAAACACACACCTGTCCTTCTGAGTTGCTCCCCCAGGCATAAACATCTCCAGTTGATGAGAGAGCAAGCGTATGTTCGGCCCCAACAGCCACATCCTCTATAAACACAGTCATTAAAGCAGGGACCTGCTGAGGCCGGTTATGATTTCGTGCTCGACCCTCCGGGAGACCAATCAAGCGATCTGTCACATTAAAGTGAAAACAAGCAAATAAAAACACTTGACTTGAAGCTTCTGCCTGAGACAAGTACGTCTGCGGATGACCTACCCTGTCCAAATGTGTACACGTTTCCATCCTTGGTTAGAGCTACGGAGAACTGTGTGCCACAGGCCACCTTCTTTATTCCAATTCCACACAAAACATCCACTTTCTATAAAATAACAAACCCACACACTTAATTAGGAGAAGACCAAGAGTTGTGTTTATGACATGTAATGTTTAATAGTGTATGCTTGTGATGGTGTTGTCACATTATTGTGTCAGTAGTTGTACCTGTGGGGAGGATTTGGCTGTAGAGTTTCCCAGTCCCAGTTTGCCATAGTCTCCATCTCCAAACGCCCAGACGGTCATTCCATCAGCCGACACCGCCAAAGTGTGATTCAGCCCACATGCAACCTACACAGAACCATGTTACAATAAACATCAGATAAAATGATGTATATGTGCAGAGCTGTTTAAAAGTCCACTCTGAGAATACGGGATTTAAAATCTAATTTAAACCTGGAAATAAACATGTATTTATATCAATGTGTCTTGAACATGGTAGTTGCGTTGCTGTCTACGCAGGGTCAGAAAGCGCTCGGATTTCATTAAAAATATATTAATTTGTGTTCTGAAGATGAACGAAGATTTTACGAGTTTGGAACGGCATGACGGTAAGCAATTAATGACAGATTTTTTATTTTTCTGTGAACTATCCCTTTAATGCATTTAATATAATGTCAAATATATAATATAAAAATCTAATAATATACAGTACATATGTGACCTTGGACCACAAACCAGTCATAAGAGTATTTTTTAAGGGTCAATAAATAAGCTTTCCACTGATGTATGGATTGTTAGGATAGGACAATATTTGGCTGAGATGAAACTAATTGAAAATATGGAACCTGAGGGTGCAAAATAATCAAAATATTGAGAAAATTGCCTTTAAAGTTGTCCAAATTAAGTTCTTAGCAATGCATATTACTAGTCAAATATTATGTTGTGATGTTTTTATGGTAGGAAATTTACAAATTTCATGGAACATGATTTTTACTTAATATCCTAATGATTTTTGGCATAAAAAAGATCATTTTGACCCATACAATGTATTGTGGCTATTGCTACAAATATACCCGTGCTACATATGACTGGTTTTGTGGTTCAGGATCAAACATATACTTTCCAACAGGGCAAAAAAATTAGAAGACTTAGAATTATATTTTCTTACCTGGCCGACCTGGTGGCCCTCCAGCGCACTGACTCTCTCTGGTAACTTTTTGTTAGAGGTATTTCCAAGTCCTAATCTGCCATAATCTCCATTACCAAAGGAGAAGAGCTTTCCGTCCGCAGTCACCACCGCCGAGTGTTTAAATCCACACGACATCTGGACACAAACATATTATGATGAACTTGACAAACTTCATAATTTATACCACAAGAGAACTAGAGAGCCATCTGGGTTTGTTTAAGAGTGAGGGGTAATTTGAGAAGTGTTTCTGACCTGCACCACCTCCTCTCCCTGCAGCGCCTCTATCTGCCGCGGCCTGCGCTGTCTGTCACTGTTACCATGGCCCAGTTTTCCGTAATCTCCATCTCCCCAGCTGAACACCTCGCCGCTCTCTGTTAGAGCCATCGAATGGCCATCAGACCCACAGGACGTTACTAGCTGGGTCACCACAAATCCTGCACAAGCACACATCACACTTGCTGTTAACACTTTCAGGGTACTGCAACAGACATAACAAAAGTCATTCAGAGTTTGTGTGTGATTGCAGCATGCCTTGCAGAGCAGATATGACAGTGAGGACATGCAAATCGTCTGAATTTCCTTGTCCGAGGCGGCCATAACTGCCCTCTCCGCATGCAGACACTGTTCCGTTAGCCTGGATCACAAATGTGCAGTTCTGCCCACAAACAACCTGACAATAAAAAAAATGAATTAATAAAACTCATTTCTATTTGTTTGTTGTACAACAGCATGATATTAAAAACAAAAATCGAACTTAAAGGGACATCCACCCAAAAATGAAAATTCTGTCATTAATTACTCACCCTCATGTCATTCCAAACCTGTGAGACCTTTGTTCATCTTTGGAACACAAATTAAGATATTTTTGATGACAACGATGCCCTTAATATCTTTTTTTGGGCCTTGAACGTGTCAGTTGCGTTGCGGTCTATGCAGGGTCAGAAAGTGTTCGGATTTCATCAAAAATATCTTAATTTAAGTCTCACGGGTTTGGAACAACATGAGAGTAATTAATGACAGAATTTTTATTTTTGGGTGAACTATCCCTTTAATACATTTAATATAATGTCAAATATATAATATAAAAATCTAATAATATACAGTACATATGTGACCTTGGACCACAAAACCAGTCATAAGGGTAAATTCTTTTAAGGGTCAATAAATAAGCTTTCCATTGATGTGCGTGTGTTTATGTACACTCATACCTGTTGGGCCTGAGAGAAAGAGGGAGCAAGAGTTGGCACCAAAATGTTTCGCCCAGCCTCCGCGAGCTGCCCATGCCTGCCAGCACCCCATAAAAACACATCACACTTTCCTCCAAGGTGCCAGTCCTTAAAAACACAAAATTAAAAACCTTTGAATATCTCCTTTGAATTTTGCGCAATTATGTATATATAACCTTTTCTAATAAATATATCCGCGTGTGTTTTCTAGTTTGCGCTTACCTCTGGTCTGGAAGTGGCCCATGACATGATCTGCTCATCCATCCCAGACACCCACTTGCTGTTATCCTGTGTGCAATATTTAAAATGACTGTGAACTATATGAAGAGCACAGTTTTTCACCATCAAATCATTAAATATCAGTCTCTCAGCAGGAGCTTTGTATGTTCTTACTCTCACCATAAGCAGCGCCAGTTTGTCCTTGGCCACTGGCTCAAGGTCCGGGACGATGAAAGACTCTGGAAAGGTGTGTCCGCGTGCGAGGGCTTCAGCTGTTTTGACTGTGGTGGAGAAGCAGTGAAGCCACGCCCACTCGCTGTTGGCCCAGGAGCTGGGGGAGGGGGTGGAGGAAGAGCCAGGCTCAGGTGGGCAGTGGGCCAGGTGAGGTGGGACAGGAGGGTGACACAGCAGAGAGTCCAGCTGCAGACCCACCGCCAGAGACGCCAGACACTGCATGTAAGGACTGTGGACGAGCTGCTCTCCACATACCACGTGAGGCTAAAACACAAATAAACCAGGTATAAGCAACAAGAAATTATTTTTTGCATTTTTACACAAACAGTATTTGCGAAAATGATGTCATATTTAGTAGCTGTGTGCACCTTCTCATACGCATACTGCTCCTGAAGCATGATGGGAAGTCTCTCCAGGAAGGCTCTCATGCATGGAGCCATGTTCAGTCCCACAACACCCTGCTTTTTTAGCGCTGTGCGGCAAGTTGCTAACACGTGATTGGTTCCCATGGAGTCTGCTGAGCTATTAACGACCAGCACATCCTGCAGAACAAATAAATTTCTGAATTAACATCTTTTTTGAAAATTTTCAACAGAAATGGGCACCAATCGAAACATACAGTTGAGGTCAAACGTTTACATAGACCTTGCAGAAAGGTAATTATTTTACCAGAATAAGAGGGATCATGCAAAATGCATGTTATTTTTTATTTAGTATCAACCTGAATAAGATATTTCACATAAAAGACATTTACATCTAGTCCACAAGAGAAAATAGTTGAATTTATAAAAATGACCCCCTTTAAAAGTTTACATACACCTGATTCTTAATACTGTGCTGTTAGCTGAATGATCCAGATCCAGTTTGCCCTAAATAGTTAAACTGACCACTGTTCTTCAGAAAAATCCTTCAGGTCACACAAATTCTTTGGTTTTTTAAGGATTTTTCTTTATTTGAACCCTTTCCAACAGTAACTATATGATTTTGAGATCCATCTTTTCACACTAAGAACAACTGAGGGACTCATATGCAACTATTACAGAAGGTTCAAACGCTCACTGATGCTTCAGAAGGAAACACAATGCATTAAGAGCCGGAGGGTGAAAACTTTTTGAATTTGAAGATCAGGGTAAATTTATCTTATCTTGCCTTCTAGTATCTTCTGTAGCTAAATGAACTAAATGAAAAAAAAAAAAGATAGGCAAAATAAGAAAAATTCTTATTCCATTCAAGTTTACATCCCTGGGTCTTAATGCCTCATTTTCCTTAATATAACTGTTTTGTTTAATGAAAACAGGGTTAATAAAATTGGAGTTAAAAAGGCAACATCTCTAGATCTTTGATTAAGAAAAAAAACCTCACTAAAATAAAAGAGAATCAAATAGAATTTAAACATTTAGCGCTGTTTTACCTTTGAGCGATTGGAGCAAACAGCTACACCTACGTCAGGGATCCAAACTGTGCTATGAATGGCTCCAGATCCAGCAACTACCGTCTGCAGCACTGATCCATCCTATACGTATCAACATACACACAAACGTATCATCATGAAAACAACATATTGAATCTTTTAGTTAGTTAGAAATTCGTTTTTTTTTTTTTTTTTAAGGATTGTAGGTTAGCCTGTATGCATTTATGAAGTGTGTGTCCATAGCAGACACTGACCCGCAATGACCAGATGTTTAAAAGTCCACCAACCCCTCCAGACACAAGAGCGAGCCCATCTGGACTGAACGCTACTGTCCGCACAGGAGTCATATGACCCTGCAGCTGGAACACACACACTGCTCCTTCACACCGCTGGGGGTCCAGCTGGACAGAGATCAGGGAAGTCACATAACACACACAAACATAAATACTAACTGATAGGGAAGTACAGATAGCATTAAAAGGTTTTTAATCTGTGATATATATATATGCACATTACCATCAGTTTGGATTTGGATTCTGATTCCCACCAGGCATCAGGGCAGGCAGTGCTGGACTGTGAGTATGACGAAGGGTCCTGCGGTACGGTCCACACAGATACAAGACCGTTCTGACAACATCTGTGAAACAAAGATTTTAAGTGCACATCCCTCAATGGATAAAACACAACCGGATTCAGTTCTAAAATGTATTAGGAGTATACTCTGTCTGGACGTACGTGGCAAACAAGTTGAGAGGTTTAGGTCCCTGACCAGGCAGGCTGCACCAGGCAACAGCATTGACAACAGCAGGATGGGTGATACTTTGCAGACACGTCCAGCTTTGACCCAAACCTGTCCCCGGCCCTGCCCATAAACGCACAATCTCCTCTTTAGCACAGCTTAATAACACTTGCCCACCAGGAGCCCAGCGCAATGAACTGATGCTTTCCTATAATCACAACATGCAAAGAGAGAACAAAGACTTGACTGTCAGTAAATCGATGAAGGCATGTTAAAGTACTTATCTGTATGCGTCCGTTTATGATAAATCATCATGATGACTCTAACCTTATGAGCATCAATAACCACCACAGATCCATTCTCTAAAGGCTCCTTAAAGCCAATCAGAAGCTTTCCATCAGCATATCCAACTGCAAAGGGACGGTCCTCACTGTACCATGTGATCTGCATCACAGCCACTGCCGAGAAGAGCAACAAACATGAATACGCACATGAAAAAGTTTCCTAAAGTAGTCTTGTTCACAGTTTCATAAAAACTGTCGCTACCATCTTTCCTGAAGCAGTGTTGGAGTTCAGTCCTCTGCATATCAGAATCATCAAGAACCTCAAGAAGTCCCAGTGTCCCATCCATGCGACCCACTAACAGCAGCTCTCGAGGCTCCCCGCCCCACAGAGACCCTGCCTCCTCTTCTGGCCAAGCTAATGATGACACCCAATGAGGCTGCAGGTCTAAAGAGGCCTTCCCACCTTGTGTGCAAAAACACAAAACACACATTGAAAGATTAGTTCAATCCGGAATTAAAATTTCCTGCTAATTTACTCACCCCCATGTCATCCAAGATGTTCATGTCTTTCTTCAGTTAGAAAGAAATTAAGGTTTTTGAAGAAAACATTCCAGCATTTTTCTCCATATAGTGGACTTCAATGAGAGCCAACAGGTTGAAGGTCCAAATTGCAGTTTCAGTGCAGCTCTACACAATCCCACTTGAGGAAATACTGACCCAGTGTTTACTAAGCGAACATGCAAAGACTCAAACACCCTTTAAAATAAAAATGATTAAAACAACGATGTCGGACGATTGAAAAAAATGAGATGGAGTTTTATGTCTATGTCTCGCATGACCTTTCCAACATGATTATATAATTCCATAAGTCACTGCAGAGCTAATGCAAGATGAGCAATTGATCATGTGCAAAGACCTTGATTGACAGGCGATCTGACCAACGCTAATGCCGAATCCGCCATTCTGCCCGACAAACAAATCAGACAGAAAGTAGACCAATTTCAGTGGACTTAAACTTGAAAAATGTTTGTATTGACATCTTTCTGCGGTTGAAATGAAATGCGTTATGTTCATTCATGTTTATTTTGTGCTTTAAGTAAATATAAAAAGACGATCAGTTCATGTGTTGCAGCTTGAACTGAGGCAATACAGCGATCGGTCATGATACATTAAAGAGCCACAAAACGGTATTTATTGTTTGAACTTCTTAAAAAAAGATGAAATCTTAAAGCTGAGACCTTGTTTTAAACCAGAAGTAACCTGCTCTGTCTTGTCTGTTGGTGTGTTGTCAGTTTCCTTTTTGCTCTGCAATGTTTTTTTTACTGTGTGAGAACATGGTGTGTAGTGTGAGAGTGGCACAGTTTGTTGGACATAATAGCAACTAAGGAGGGCGGGTTTTTGCGAAAGGTCAATTGTGATTAATAAGCATATAATTTAATTTTTTTTAAATTTTTTCAGAAAATGATGAACGTTTCATTAGATAAGACTCTTATTCCTCAGCTGGGATCATGTAGAGCCCTTTGAAGCTGCACTGAAACTGCATTTTGGACTTTCAACCTGTTGGTCCCCATTAAAGTCCACTATATGGAGAAAAATCCTGGAATGTTTTCTTCAAAAACCCTCATTTCTTTTCGATTGAAGAAAGAAAGACATCCTGGATGACATGGGGGTGAGTAAACTAGCAGGAAATTTTAATTCTAAAGTGAAATAATCTTTCAAAGATGCGCCAAAATTTTGCTCAATATTTATATGCCAATAATTATTTTCATGTTATGAACGAATAATGTTTGGTATTAATTAAAAATGCATAACTTATTACATTTTCTTGAAATAAATTAAACACACTGAGAACTTCCCAGCTGTTTCAGTTACTACAAATTAATTCAGGCATTCAAACATTATAATGCACAGTATGAAAAATGATTTCACTTACAGAGTAAATTAATTTTGTTTTTTAAAGATTCAAGTGAGTATTAGATGAAAGGAAAGGTAATCTAAATGTAAAAATAAAGCAAATGAACAGCATAATTACATATCCAATATCAACCAATGCTGATGAATAATAATACAAAACTCTAATATTGGCAAATACTGCCACACTCTACAGATTAAATATTTGGGATCAGTAAGGTTTTTTCTGGAAAGAAACTAATATTTTCTTTCAACTGTGTCAAGTTCATTCCTTATGAAACATGTTCAATTCAGTGATATGCAACTCGAATAAAGACAGTATTATCAATATTTAGCTCAATTCAGTTCAGTGTAAATTCAATTCATAGTTCAATTAGTGTTGATGTTGCAAAATGTATGAATTAATAAAAAAACAATTCAGCTTTAAAATGATGGTGATGGTGTGCGGCTTACCGTTGACTTGCCAAATGTTTACTATTTTTTCCATGGCTGAAGCCAAGTACTTCCCACTGACACTCCAGGCCACTGGAGCCAAATTTGGATCACCTGGTGACCCCAGATTACCCATACACTCTTCTGAAGCGTCATCTCTGAAAAAAGACACATAAGATCATAAACATCACATTTTAGTAGGTGAATAACAGCTAATTTGAAGAAAGAGAGGAACTCACGCTTTATTAAAGACACAAGTCTGCTGTAGAGTGTACAGGTTTTTGGTCACGTTCCAAATGCGAACCGTCCCATCATTCCCGCTAGTTGCCAGAAGGCCTTTTTTACTACACCACCCACATGTGATCACCTACAAGAGATCAAATGACTGAGCATCAGAAACCATCCAGTGCTTTTTAAACATAGCGAACACACACCACCGAATCATACCCTGCTCTGGTGGGCCTCGAGTTTGAAAGTGGGCCACTTCCGCAGGTCTCCTGCCACGTCAGCGAAGGTCTGCGGGCGGCTCTGGTTGTCTCGATCGTGAGCCGCCAGTGTGCGCACCAGCTGCTGCGCGGCCCATTGGCGGTGCTGCGACGAGAGCCGAGATGAGAGGCAGCACGCCGCCAGCGCATTTGCCAGCTCCAATGGGCCTACAGCAAGGGGGGCACAGGAGAGATGGGCATAGAGAGGCGACAATAACCCTGCGATGACCGAGCAGAACAAAGCCAGGCCGCAAGCGAGATAAACATACACACGTGCACACACACACACAGAATGAGAAAAAAAAAAAATAAGACAAATTAAATTGGCGGTGATTGGCGGCAAAGACTGTGGTTTTCAGGCTGCAGCACAACAAGCTTCATCTAACAACCCCTCTGCTGCCAAAACAAACAAATCAGATTTATGAGATTTAACTGAACAAAACAAAATAATAATTAATAAAAAAAAAAAAAAAAAAAGACTGAAAAACACAAATAAGCAGCTTATCAAAGCAGCTGGCTAAATGTTAACTAACCTCTTTTTTCCAGTTCAGCTTTGTCATAGCCGTGTCGAAGCCTGGCACCTTTATCGGCAAGCAGGGCTACCAGTGCCTGGGTCACTACGAAATTGGGCGATGTCACCAGCTTGTTTTCTTCCGCCACTCCCCTCAGGAAACTGGGCAGGAACTTCCTCTGGATTGGATCATCTACTGTGGTCAGATTCATCCCGGTGGCAGCTGATATCAGATTCTAGAGGAAAAGTGAGGGAGGGTGAGATATGAAAAAGATTTAGCGCTTTTTGTAGTCTCTCTATTTACTAGATATTCGTGAGAACATCTGCCTACCTGAGTGCATAGCTGGACCAGGAGTTTGGCAGCACTGGGGCTGTTCGATGCCAGACAGCCGACGGCGGTACTGAGGTATGCCAAACAAGAGATGGGTTTGGTTGGCTTGTTAGCCCCTCGTGGGCGCTCAGAGGATCCAGGGCCTAACGTAAGGCCTGTGGAAAGTCCAGCTCTACCTGCCGCAGCCAAACACATCAGACGCACCAGGGTCCTAATGTCCGTCAAGCCCAGAGACTCCAATCCTGCAGCTAGACTGCAACTAGAACCACTGAAGAGCGGAAATATACGAGTTAACAAAGACTCAAAAACACAAATGTGCTGTAAACAAAAAGAGAAGCCTCAATGTCTCCCTGTTTTTTGTAAGGGGACATTGGATGCCGATTTTCCACAAGTATGATTCTTTGGGGTCTTCATAAAGATACTTTGGTTGAAATTCCTCAATGGTCGTGTAAAACAACACAATTTTCACCTTGTCAAAAACAGCTCTGTTCACAGCAACCTGTTTGGTGCATGTCTCTTTAAATGATAATGAGCTACTGCTCACCCCACCCCTCTTTTCTGGTTTTTGTGTATTCGGTGACACATTACCATCAAAAACAAAACTAATCCACAGCACAGGGGTATACAATAATTAGAAGATATTTTGCTGAGCATGTTATTTTTCTAGTACTTTGGCAGGTTTAGGACTACTGTGGACAGCTGACTCCCAAAGTTTTTGATCTTCTTCATATTCTGTGCAGTGATTAGTTTGCAGGAATAACAGATATTAACTTTTGAATAAGTTTGATTTTTACCTTTTGTGGACATTGTTACCTTTATAATGCCAATATTTTCTAATCCAATTAAAAATACGCATTATCTTTTGTGTGTAATTCCTACATTTAATCAATACATTTAAATACTAAGACACTATAGGGCTGTTACCAATCAAATGAAATCATTATCAAGAAAATATATGTTTGCAACACAGAGGTGTCAAAGAATCTGCATCTGAACTGGCATTTAGATGCATTTAACAGACTGTTTAATGCAGGACATCAATGGAGTTAAAGTGCAGTTACAAATGCATAAATAGTGTTTTGATGTTTTAAAAAAAGTTCAATAACAATATCTGAAATGATTTTGGGGAAAAAAGGGGAAACATATACTTTAAATATAAACCTAAAATCAAAAATAGGTGGCGGCAAAATACTGGATGAGGGAGTCATTGATTCAACCGATTCGCTCAAAATGGTCTATTCAGTAACAAAACACTGTCGTGTGTTGCAACAAAACAGTTCTGCTGTGGCTTTGTTTTAAATTATTTTCATTGACAAAATACAGCAAAAACAGTAACTTGCGTCTAAAATGTTAGTCAAGTAATATTAACTCTTCTTTTAATTAGCACTGTCAAATTGATTAATCACATCCAAAATAAAAGACTGTGTTAACGTTATATATGTGTGTGTACTGTATATATTTATATATTATGTAAACAAACTTTTATTTTGGATGCGATTAATCATGATAAATCAATTTGACAGCAAAAATTTTAATATACTAAATCTACTAAATACTAAATTAATTACTAAATGTGCTCATGCCATAGTCTAACCTGCATCTCATATTGTATGCGCGCCCTGCCTGTGTTTTTGTTTGTTTTTTGCAATATACTCGCTAATGTCAAATCGCATATTGTTTAAACAATTACGATATTATCGTAGACAATATATATTGCATATCCCTACCACTGCATCCTCAGTGGCTCTAATGTCGGGAGAAAACGAAGACTCTTTTACACCCAACTACAAAACACCTGCATTGTTTGCGAGACGTTGTCGCTACAGCTGCTCAAGCGTGGAGAAAACGGCGGACAGCATACAACTGGCTGAGGACAGAAATATGCTAATATGGAACAGTCCATCAACGGTCGTGGGTGGGGCCTGAGCAGTATGACATCATACTGTTTGGAAAAACAGCTTGATAATTAAGATCGTTTAGGTTTTTTGAGGATTAAAAAAAAAAAAAAGAAAAAATTTAATTTACATTTTGCATCCAATGTCCCCTTTAAATAAAATGGCAATGGTTTAACATTTTATCTGAAAAAATTAAAACATCATAAATTAGTATGTAGTAGAAAATAATTAATTAATAGTGGAAAATAAATTGGTAATGACAATCATAATAATATTAACAAAATAATAATTATTATTATCAGTAATATCATTAATAATATTATAATATAGTTATATAATAATAATAATAATAACAATAATAATAATAATATAGTATAGTCATTAATAGATCATCAAAATATTTGAATCATTTTTCAAAATATTACTTTTTTTTTTTCACATTTTTGTAAGCTTCAGCAAACCTGAAGCTTAAAAATGAACACACTTTAATACTGAAAATGGCAATTAACACATCATTAAACACACTAACCTAACTGACAGCAGGGACAGCGCTCTCATGACCATTGTTCTGGCTAACAGAACTTGTGCAGCTGCAGTGACTCTTTTCAGAGCCACAAGGCGATCAGCAGACGTCTGGAGACCTGCCGCCTGCTCCCCCAAAGACAAGCGACCTGATGAGCTCTT
Organism: Cirrhinus mrigala; assembly: GCA_036247105.1. Classification (NCBI taxonomy): domain Eukaryota; kingdom Metazoa; phylum Chordata; class Actinopteri; order Cypriniformes; family Cyprinidae; genus Cirrhinus; species Cirrhinus mrigala. The sequence goes on along the minus strand of CM070013.1, from coordinate 34,558,284 downwards.
ATCTACAGAGCTCTGGCAACCTATAAGTGGAGCATTTATTACTTACACACAGGAGTTACACACACATACACAAACCTAAGACAAAATCTGTAAAATTACAGGCATTTTAAACCATGATACATACTCTGAACCACTACAGTGGCAGGGTCACGCAATCACACTGGTGTTATTATCGTACCTATCTGCAAGAGAGTCTCCTCCATGCTGTTGGTTGCAGTAACCATGGCAACAGAGGCTCCGAGAGGGTCGGTGTCTGGAAAATGGACTGCCTCGGGGACGGGTCTGCGTTCACTAAGACCCAGCGGAGCAGAGAGCAACTCAAACTCCTCCTCACCCGTCAGACGCTCTGCATCATCTACATCCAACATGTCCCAGTCTTCTGCAGGACAAAATGTGCATTTAGACGCATTGACCAAAACACACAATCTGGAGTGGTTGTAAATAATCATAGCAAACTTTACATGCCTTTTTGGTGATTTTATTACTTGGTGCATTATGCTTTTGGTTTATAGTAGAGCTGTCAAATGATTAATCGCAATTAATCACATCCAAAATAAAAGTTTATATATTTATTTAGTATTTATATAAACATAATAAATAAATATACACTGTACACAAACATATAGCATGTAAACATAAACGTTTATTTTGGATGCGATTAATCATGGTTAATCATTTCACAGCCATAGTTTATAGGCATGTCTTGCATGTGGACACTTTTAATACCTTCATACACGCTGTCTTGCTTTCCCAGAAGGTCTGGTGCTTGACCTTTATACCTAAAACCGAGATCAACGAAAACTGTCAGATTCATGTGAATTCGGCTATGCCAACGTATGCATGCAACCTCTCTGATTCTCACCTCTCAGGCAGTGGTCCTTTGATCTTGCTCTTCATGGTAAGGTATTTCTCTCTGCAGCTGCCACAGAGCAGATAATAGGGATTTCCACTTCCACACTCCCCTCCAAACCAGCCGTCAACATAAGAGCCATTGCTGCGGTAACCCTGCCGATTGGCACTGCGACCACATCCCGGGTGACTCTTCTTCATATGTTGGTTGAAACTGGACACGCTGACCCCGCACAGCTCACACACGACCACCTCATCGCGGTCCTCCGTCTCACACACATGCTAACACACAAGCAAACGAGACCAAACCATACAACTGCGGTCAGACTGGAGAGTACGTTGTGCATATAAGATGATTTAAAATTAATAAAAGCCAGCGGAACACGGATCAGGGCTGAAGCATCGTAGAATGCATTTGCTGCTTCCATACTGTACTAGCAAAACATGCACCAGTGTTAGTGAGTTTGAGAGAGCTGCCAGGCTTCAGCAGAGATTTGTTTGTGTCCAACATGAGGACGTGAGTAAGCAAACTGTGCAAGTACAATGTGTGAAGGTGTTTGTGTGTGTACAGCCGTGCAGGGGTTAAAGGTGAGTAGTAAAGCAGCGGCAGCCCCAGGCTGCTGTCACACACACCCATGTTGGCCAGTCCAGTACCTCCGGGATCCACATTCCCAGAATGTCGGAATCGGATGCAAGCTCCTGGGTGAACATGGCCTCCATGGCTTCCTGATCCAACTCGAGCTCCAACTCTTCATCCAGATTGAAGTCGTACAGCGCCCCGAGAGGCCCAGGTTCCTGCTGCAGTCCAGAACCTTCTCGACGGGCTTGAGTTCGATGTGCCTGCACTGAGCGGTACAGTCCAGCTACACAACAAAACACAATGGAGTTTTTATTATGTGGTGATGATTTGTGAAATTAAATGTCGTTAAACTGGTTTGTCTGTGTACAGGTTGTGACGGTTGACTTGCTGAGCAACCAGTTAGTGCTACTGACAAGTTTAGCTAGTTTTTCTTTTTTTCCTTGTTCTAAAAATAAATAAATATATATAAATAAAATTAACTAAATACATAAATAATCCTGGAGGGCCACTGTCCTGCAGACTTTACCATCATCAAACACACCTGGGGAAGAGAAAAAAAAAAAAAAAAACCTTACCCATGTCTTTAGTATTGCTTAAAAAGTACAGAGAGGTCCTGAATCAGGTGTTTAATACAGTTGTTATTTTTGTTTTCTTTGCGCACAGTAAGTATTCTCGTAGCTTCCTAAAATTACGGTTGAACCACTGATGTCACATGGACTATTTTAATAATGTCCTTCCTACCCTTCTGGGCCTTGAATGTGGTAATTGTGTTGCCATCTATGCAGGGTCAGAAAGCTCTCAGATTTCATCAAAAATATCTTAATTTGTATTCCAAAGATGAACAAAGGTTTTTGGGTGAACTATCCCATTAATTGTTCTGATAATTCACTGACTAGCTGATATAGAAAACATGTAACTTCGGGGATCCGTAGAGTTTACCTGCACGAGCTAGTAAAGTGCGTGCAGCCAGGTCAAAGCGGTGTTTCCTGCTGGCTGCAGAGCGTCCTCTGGGAGTGGGGCCGGCAGATGAAGAGCCCAAATCTTGATCAAGACCTTCAGGACTGGAGGAAGAAAGAAGTAACAGAATGATCAACAGGCGACCAAAATCAAGCTACAGACTCATTCAACAATACAATACGTCATGCCACACATTCTGTAGGCATTTTACCTCTCACTGAATCCCTCCTCCATCTCTGCAGCATCAGCATTGGGGATGTCACCCGGTGAGCGCAGGTAGCTCCTCTCTGTGCTCTTACCCCCTCCTGCCGCACCAGAGCAGGGGTCTGAAGTCTCATCAGAGTCTGCCGTGCCTGGGTGGTCGATCATCCACATGGCAAGAACAGTGATGTTCTGAGCATCTGCCTCACCACGTGCACCTACAGACCAACACAGAACATATTCTGAATATCTGATATGATAACATGAGGAAAAAAGCAGAAATTCTACATTTACAAATGACATTTCTATAAGAGTGAATGTGTGTCTACCTGTTGCTTCCAAAGCTTTCATGATCTGCCTGAGTGAGAATCCCATTTCCAACAGTGGAACTGCGATGGCAGGCGGAGGTGGAGATGTGGAAAGACGACTGCTGGGGTCTGATAATGCTTGGACCGAAAAAACAAAACACAGTCAGCTTTCTTTGTCAAATTCAAATTCTTTGGTGTTTCAGCATTTCTGTATATTAGAACCCTTTCCAACAATGATTTTAAGATCCATCTTTTCACGCTGAGGACAACTGAGGGACTCATATGCAACTATTACAAACACTCACTGATGCTCCAGAAGGAAAAAAAAGATGCATTAAGAGCCAGAGGTGTAAACTTTTGAATTATTGTTGGAAAGGGTTCAAATACACAAAAAGGCTGAAAAACCAAAGAATTTGTGGGACATGAAGGATTTTTCTGAAGTACAGTGGGCAGTTTAACTGTTCAGGACAAACAAGGGACTCATGAACAACTATCACTGAACAACAACAACAAAAAAAAAAAAACCTGTGGATCATTCAGGTAACAATGCAGTATTAAGAATTAAGCCTATGTAAACTTTTGAACAGGGTCATTTTTATAAATTCAACTATTTTCTCTTGTGGACTATATGTAAAGATCTTTTATGTGAAATATCTTATTCAGGTCAGTACCACATAAAAAAAAACATGCATTTTGCATGATTCCTCTTATTTTGGTAAAATAATTAACATTTTACAGATTCTGCAAGGTGTATGTAAGCTTTTGACTTCAACTGTATCTATACGTTTATACTGGACCACATTTTATTAAGAAACAAACATTGTGTGTATTTGTACCTGTCCTGCTGGTGGTCCTGGCAGGCTGGGACTCTGGTGACGTGAGGCTCTGTCTCCTGCCATGCTCGTCTGATGGAGAGGTGGGCAGTGATGAGACGGGAGGGGTTTGAGCTCTACGTGCCGGCAGAAGGGTGGTTGTCGGGTAGCTGGAGAACATCTGCCTGCTCAGACATACACATTTAGATCAATCATGATGCACAGATTGAAAGATTCATTGTTCACACACAATTAAAGAGACAAAATGTGTGTTTGTACCTGAGCAGGCTGAGGGGCATTACTCCAGGGGATTCAGAAGCCGGTGCCGTCTCTGCATCTGTAACAGGTGTGGTGGCTGTGGTAACAGGTGTGGTTGCTGTGGTGGTGTCCTCCAGCGAAGAGCTCATGAAAGAGGTGCTGCTGGAGGCTGATGGGGAGGTGGTGACTGGAGTCTGAAACTGTTGGTCTCCCTCCAATTCTTCACACTCTGTGTCCACTAAAAACACAAACATTCATACATTTTATGAAGAGAACTGTTTTGAGAATGAGAGAGAATAAACAGCTACTTTTTTGGCACCAAAAATGTCATAGCTTGCAACAGATGCACCAAAATGAAAATTCCTGCTCGTGAAAAAAAAAAAAAACAACTTCATTCTTGACCCATTAGACCAATAAGAATAATTTTTATTAATGTTATTTACTCAATCTTCATCCAAATGATGTAACTATACATTACATATAACACAGCAATAGGACAGAAGATTACACTGCATAGTCAGCTTACCTGGGCCAAAAAAAAAAAACGGTCATAAGAGACAATTTTTTAAAAAAAATTAAGATTTATACATACATGTGCAAGCTGAATAAATAAACTCTACATTGATGGATGGTTTTACAACTATTTGAAAATCTGGAATCTGAGGGAGTAAAAAAAAAAAATCAGAATATTGAGAAATTACTTTAAAGTTGGCCAAATTATGTTCTTAGCAATGCATATTACTAATCAAAAATTAAGTTTTGATATATTTACGGCAGGTAATTTACAAAATATCTTCATTGGACATGATCTGTAAAAGAAAAATCAATAATTTTGACTCATACAATGTATTTTTGGCTATTGCTACAAATAAACCCATGCTACTTATGACTGGTTTTGTGGTCCAGGGTCTCATATACACTACCAGTTTGGAGTAAGCACGTTTTTTTTTTTTTAAGAAATACATACATGTATTCTGAAAGGTTGCATTAAATTTGTCTAAAGTTTCAGATGTTACAAAAGATTTCCATTTCAACTAAATGCAGTTTTTTTTTCTTTCAAATCAGCATATGATAATGACTTGTGAAGGATAATGTGACACGGAAGACTAAGTAATGGGTGTTTAAAAAATACGTTTTTTTTTTTGACTAAATAAATGCAGCCTGGGTGAGCATTAGAGACTTTCAAAAACATTTAAAAATGTTAAAATACTTGACCCCAAAACTTTGAACGGTAGTCTAGAAGCAGTCATTGTACGTGTATAAGGTTTGTTCTATGCTTTCTGACATACCTGGCTTAGAACTGTGGCCTTCCTGTTCTTCAAGTAGGCTATTGACCACCAGTTTGTAGATCATAGCTTGCGCCCGCTCTAGGTCCGCCAGCCCAAGCGCCCTTTTGATGGGTGACCTCATCACTGCCCGCTTCACCATGTGTCGCATCAGAAATTGCAGGGCCGATCGCAGTTCGGCCTCCTCCTGACACACGCTCACCCCAGGGCTGGCACAATCCGCATTATGGCCGCTGTCAGGTGTGACTTTGGGGATCAGCAGCAGCTCAGCATATTTACTACAGCTCAGAAGCACACTCAGGGTCTTCATCGCTCCTAGATACAGATACGACAACTGCACTGCATGCACCTCAACCTGCGCAGCCGCCTCCTGTGAGCGCGACCCCACCATCTCCTGCAGCCTGCGGCGTCCCTCCGCTGGAGTCTGCTGTGTGGCATCCTGTGTGTAGGCAGCCAGCTCGCTCTCTGAGCGAGAGTTGGGCGGCGCTCGAGCCCGAACCTCATCTAAGCTGTGAGACACGCGCAGGTCTCCCGCTCCCTCTTTCGGTTTGGCGCGTGACTCGTTCTCCCGTTCTTCCTGGGGTTCGTGGCGGTGTCTTCTCTCGTGCCGCCGAACAGAGGCAGATTTTGAGCTGTCGTCCTGTAGGCTGGCAAGGGCGGTGAGATCCAACAGCAGAGCCGCAGTGAGTCCACGGAAACGTGAAACGTCAAAGGGAAGAGGCTCGATGGGCTCCAAGTTGTACAACGGCGTGTCACTGGGCGACCAAAAAGTGGGGAAGCTTCAATAAAAAGGAGTGACAAACCAAACACAGAGAGAGAGAAAGAGACAGAGAGAGAAAGTGAGGGAGCAGGGAGGAGGGCCAGGGAACATGCAACGTCATGGAGCTAGCAGAGGAAAAAGTCAATGAAATGATTAGGGAGGAAGAAAAGTGGATAAAGAGACCAAGGCAAGCAGAAGATAGAAAAGTGGGAGAGCTCTGGGGAGCAGGAACAAAGTAAAAGCCTCAATTTCACATTCATATAAACCACTCAAATAGACACCTATCTCTCACCTGATGGTAATCTCCGCCTCATCCCACTGCACCTTAGCTGATGTGCTCCCCTCCTTCACCACACCCAGCAGAGTGGCGTGTCTCCCCGTCTGCTTGTGCACACACCGTCCCCCCATCCTTAACCCACCGTCTACTCCCCCTATCACAGCTAACACCGGCCACACCTGGTGGCACAGCGTCCGCAGGTGCGCCTCCGACAGCTCTGCCGCAGTGTGCCGTCCGCTTCTTCCTCTCTCCTCCTCTCGCTCTTCCTCCTTCTCGTCCTGGTCCTCTCTGCTCTGTGCTGAGCGGCTCTTGCGCAGTCTGGTGGCCCCTGCTGGAGGAGCTCCTTCTCGCAGACAGCCCCTGATCTGCTGGAGGCGCTGGAGGATGCTGCGGTTGATAGTTTGGGTCCAGCGCTCCGAGCGGTGTAGAATACGGACTAGCTGGGTGGTGGCTTCCGCAAGGACAGTGGCTACAGGGCTGCAGATTGGGTCACCAGGTAACAGGTCACGTGGTGTGCCCCTCATCTGCATGTCACAGATTTTCACCTGCAAGGAGTGGGTGATATACTGGTTAGAACAATACAGAAAACAGTGGAACACTGTTGATCAGTATATGTTTTTGTTGCTATTGCCATTATGGCTACATAACTTTCTACAGCGTCACAACAAAAAGACACCATATTTTAGTTCTGAATGCGACTTTGCAGTCAGAAGTGAATATTAGGCCGTGTAGTACAGCTTTACTGGCAAAATCTAACATCCAATGAAAAAAAAAAAAAAAAAAAAAAAAATCAAATGAATGACAACTATTAAAATAATTTTTGTTAATTGAAATAAAGCTGAAATTAGATAAAACACTACCATTATACCAACATTTATAATGTTTTTAAAGAAGTCTCTTCTGCTCACCAAGCCTGCATTTATTTGATCCAAAATATAGCAAAAGCAGTAATATTGTGAAATATTTTAACTATTTATAATAGCTGCTTTCTATTTAAATATATTTTAAAATGTAATTTATTCCTGTGATCAAAGCTAAATTTTCAGCATCATTACTACAATTTTCAGGGTCACATGATCCTTTAAAATCATTCCAATATGCCAATTTGCTGTTCAAGAAAAATTTTTTATTATTATTATTATTACAAATTATTAAAACAGTTGACTACATTTTTTCAAGATCCAAAGATCGGCATTTATCTGAAATAAAAAGCTTTTGTAATGTTATACACTATACCATTCAAAAACTTGGAGTCATTACAATTCTTTTATTTTTAATTTTTTGGGAAAGAAATTATTTTTTTTATTTATCTAGGATGCTTTAATTTGATCAAAATTAAAAATTTGATAATAAAAACATTTATAATGTTACAAAAGATTTCTATTTCAGATAAATCCTGTTAGAAGCAATCAAAGTTTAACCTTTGACCAATGCCCATTATGCAGTATGAACAGTTCATTAGTGTTATTTTAGATAAACAGAAGAACAAAGCATTTAAAAGGGGTCATCGGATGCCCATTTTCCACAAGTTGATATTATTCCTAGTTTTAATGAAAAGTCTCTAATATACTTTGGTTAAAAATTCTCAATGGTTGTGTAAAACAACACCCTTTTTACCTTGTCAAAATCAGCTCTGCAAAAAAAAAAAAAAAAAAATCAACCCATTCTGAGGGGATTGCTCCTTTAAATGTAAATGAGCTCTGCTCGCCCCGCCCCTCTTCTCTCTGTGAGTTGACGAGCCTGTTTACTTTAGCCGCGAAACTTGCTAACTAGCATGTTTTTAGTAAAGGAGATTGCAGAGATTCATAAAAAAAACCCTTATATCTCTTCTGCTGTAAGTGAAGCTGGATCACGAATAATTTGACGAACATAGACGCATTTATGTAGATCAGGAGGCACATTCCCTTAACAAAAAAAAAAAGTAATCCACTGCATCTTCAGTGGCTCAGATGTCGGGAGTAAATGACGACCACTATGTTCATTATTACATCCAGCAACACAACACCTCAATCGCTCAATCAGAGATATTCTTGTCTAACTTACATCCCTGCTCCGGCATCGAAACAATGGAGGTCAAACTGTTACAGCTGATGTAAGGCGGGTCTGAGGTAAGACGCTCAGGTCAATCAACTATCGTGTTAGCGACCTCTGTCGTGTGACGCCACATCTGAGAATGGCTCGATTTGAAAAAGGGGATATTATTTTTACAGATTAATTAAAAACCACTGCTTGGATTTTTATCATTATAGGGTAGATGTGTACATACACTGCCAAAACACATTAATGTTCAAACAACATGTAAAAGTGAACTTTGCATCCGACGACCCCTTTAAATCACATCACCTCTTCTGTGCCTTACCTTCTCCCCGGGGTTGCTGCTATAGAACATGACACAAGGGTACAGCTCTGTAGCATCGACATCCTCAAAAGCCAGTTTGGGTTCCTGCCACACAAAGTCACATGGTTCAGCACACAAGCACATATGATGAAAGAGAGTTAATGTAGATTACAGCTCAGCTATTGATATGCAAGTTGTTAAAATGGTTGAATATTTGTGCGTTTGTGAGTGGGCTGCACCACACCTCTCCGTTCTTTCCAAAGGACACAGTCCTGGCCTCCATGTCCAGTACACAGGTGATGTAGTCTCCCTGCGTGTAGCTGGAAAGCGTGAGGGTCTGCTCTCCATTATGGTAGAGGTTACCGCTGTATGCGCGGTAGAGCCACATGTCGGCTGTTGTGCGGTGGTTGAAATCATGCACGGGCCAGCGTGACACACCCACGCACGTTCCCTCATTTCCACGATTCTCCTTCACGATATAGAACTGAAAACAAATTATACACACTCTTATACTCACACAGCTTGACACAGTCAACATATTGTGCTACTGGCTTACATGAAGTTGTGCGTCAAACATATCCTACCATTCGAAAGTTTGGGGTAAGTTAGTTTTTTTTATTAAATTAATCATTTTATTCAACGTGGATGCATTAAATAGATCAAAAGTGTTTCTTAAGAATTAAATAAGCATATTAGATCATGTGACACTGAAGACTGCCGCAACGGCTGCTGAAAATTTAGTTTTGCCATCATAGGAATTAAATATTTTCAGAATTTTTTACTTTTACTGTAGTTTTGATCAAATAGTGTAGTTTTTACCCCAGACTTCTGAAGTTTAGTGTAAAATAAAGTGTTTCGGACCTTCCACTGGTAACAGCCGGATGAAATGCCAGTGGAGGCCAGGCCGTAACCTTTGCCTCCACTGCCGTGCGTCAATCCCTGTCCGCTTTCCACCACACAGCACTGTGCCTTCTCAGGGTCAAAGGTTACTTCCTGGATAGGCAAATTTTCTTCTTCTTCTTCTGATTCACCCTAAAACAACAAGATCTCAGAATCTCAGAAAAGTGAATGTTGGGTATGACTAAATTTTAAAGCCTTACAACCTCTTAGACTTGACTGACTGAATCTCCCTCACCTGTAGTTTGAGTTCCTGCTCTCTTTCTTTCAGCTGGATGGTATGTTTGGCTTGAGCAACAGGTGCCTCCCACATACAGTCCGAGAGCAGTGAGAACAACCTCTCCACCACCTACCACACAAAGACAAATTAATTTGGCTCTGCAACACATATTCCAAAAAAAAAAAAAAAAAAAAAAGAACACAGTAGAGGTGTGTGGATTTAGACCTGGGTCATCTGATGGTCCTCCACGCTACTCTCACAGGCAGGAAGCACAGCTTCCAAAACATGCAGGGCTAACAGCCGTGTCCTTAAGTTACCAACCAACGGAATGCCTGAAAAATACACAAATTTAACTATATCTAACAACTAGCGCACAGTCAAGATGATGTTGTTTGAATGCTGCTGTATTACCTGAACAGCATTTCTGAGCAGCAATGTTGAGAAGGACTTCAGTCCATTTAGGAGAGGCCATCTTGGACTGGATCGCTTTGGAAGAGACGACTCGACGCAGAAACACCAAGAAGTCTCCGAGGTGCAGCTCTGCTGTGTGTCTTTTACGTAACAATGCTACCAAAATAAAAAATATATATATAAAAAACACAAAATTAAGTAACTTAGTAAACACGTTGCTGTTGACCTGCAATTGTCCTACCTCGAAAATCTTTTTTCTGAGCATCTGCGCAGTCATCAGTCTTCTCCTGCAGTTCTGTACTTGCACTGAGTGTGCTTCCAGCAGCCTGAGCCAGCAGAGTCTTCAGCTGACTGCACAGAAGATCAAGCAGGGCCTGGACCACCTTAGGACTCAACCTGTCCGCATATGTCCTGATGGAAAAATAGGAAGTGTTAATGAATCTGTCTTCAATTACTTCTGCTAAGAGATTTATTAAAGTGATAGTACACCCAAAAATATTTTTGATAAAGTCCAAGCTTTTTGACCCATAGACAGCAACGCAACCTACACATTCAAGGCCCAGAAAGGTAGTAAGGACATAATTAAAATAGTCCATGTGACACCAGTGGTTCAAACGTAATGTTATGAAGCTATGACAATACTTTTTGTGCGCAAGGAAAACAAAAATTACTATTTTACCACAATGTGGTATACTCGTGAATGTGCATCTAAGACTGACACGGAAGAGAAGAAACTGTTGAATAAAGTCGTTAAGTTATGCATAAGTAGTATTCTTGTCACATGGACTATTTTAATAATACCCTTACTACCTTTCTGGGCCTTGAAGGTGTCATTTGCATTGCTGTCTATGAAGGGTCAGAAAGCTCTTGGATTTCATCAAAAATATCTTAATTTGTGTTCTGAAGATGAACAAAGGTCTTACGGGTTTGGAACGACAAGAGGATGAATAATGACAGAATTTTAATTTTTGGGTGAACTAACTCTTTAACAATGTGATGTCACCAAACAAACCTATTTTGGTGGTTTGTAAGATATTTATTTTTTTTAATAAGTCTCTTCTATTAACCATGACCGCATTTATTTGGGGTGGGGGGGGGGATCAGTATTATTGTAATACATTATTGCAGTTATTTAAAATAACTTTAAAATAATTATTTTACAGTTATTTAAAATAACTGTTTTATGTTTTAACATTTTAAAATGTAATTTATTCCTTTAATGGCAAAGCTGAACTTTCAAAGAAACAATATGCTGATTTTGTGCTCAAAAACCATTTGAAAATACCTGTGCTGTTTAATAGTCTCATATTTTTAAGGATTCTTTGATGAATAAAAGGTTCAGAAGAACAGCATTTATTTGAAATTTTTTGTAACACTATAAAAGTCTTTACTGTCACTTCTGATGAATTTAACGCAACCTTGCTGAAGAAAAGTATTAATTTCATTCAAAAAAATCTTACTGACCCCAAACCTTTGAATGGTAATGTAAACAAGGTGCCTGGTTCTGAAATCTCACAGTGGGTCTAAAGAACATTAATGGACTAGCAGCATAATTGAAAACACACAGCATGTAAGGTTCAGATCAGCTATGAAAAAAACTGATGTTAACAATGTGTGAGAAAACTGTTTTGTACCCGGTGCTGATAGCTAGTATCTGTAGCAATCTTGTGCTGGCCACTTTAAGGGCAGTGCTGAGCTGGGAGCCTGCAGGCTTGTGCAGGAGTTGCAATGTCTGTCCAAGCAGGGTTTCCGTTCCACAAAGTTGAGAAAGAACGTCCAGGAGACCGCTGGAGATGGCTAATGATACATCGACAGGTTGGTATCGCACACTTAGAGCGAAGACCGTCACCAACAGCAGCCTTTGCTGGGCCTCTGTAAACACACACAGCATTGTAAATATACTATACGTTTAGTATAATACATGCTCTATAAATGAATGTGCCTAAATACATTACCTATGTGGTGCTTGTTAGCTTGCAGGGCTCTTTCCAATGTGACTGACAGCTGCTGGTAAATCTTATGAACAGCTGTCTGAATGTCCATCTGTAAACTTTTCTTGGCTGCTCTTACTCCATCCTACAAGGAAAGACAAAGGACATGCAGTGCATAACATAATAACATTCTAAATTATTTATCATACTATTTCAGTTCTTGAAGTTCTTTCAGAACAAAGTCTGAATTGCTCACAGACATTCTGAACATTTTTATGGGTCTTTATAGCTATTTTCTCTACCAGGCCTAATGCCCACATTCCAGCCTAAATTACCGTATATTAAGCCAACAGAACCTAAAAAAGGTCAACTGTGGTTAAAAACTAGATTTGTTGCTTGTTATCCACTGATGATAGCAATAAATCAACACAGAACAAAAATGATCTTCTTCATTACCTCTAATCTGAAACAAGTCTGAAATTAGATGTAACAATTACCTGGTAATGGTGTAGTTGGACACTCTCCCCCTTCGGCCCGCCATTGCTAACAGCACCAAGGCCAAAACACCCCGATAGGAACTGCAGTCTGACTGATGTTAGCAGAGAGGCAGAGTGAAAACTGAGGCCTGCGCGTCCAGCTCCACCTCCAGAGCCCGCCTGACTGCTTTTCTCCTCCATCCCAGAAATCAACACCACAATCTGGTGAAGGGCCTCCAGACGCAACTACATAAATGCATAAAATATAATCATAAAAGAACAAGATAAACAAAATCTGTGGGTGGAAGTGAAGACAGGCATCTGTCAACAAAGACTCAAAATGTACCTCTGCTCGGCTCTGCTGCTGCTCCATGGCTATAATAATGGCCTGTGGGCTTGTGGACACACTCTCTTCTGGTTCCTTAAATGCAGGAGCATTCCCAACATCGCCACTGATGAAGTTCACTATGTTTTCGATGAGTGCATGGAGCCTGAACGAATGGCTCAGATCGAGGTCTGACTCCTCGTAGGACTGTGGAGAGCTGTACAAACACTCACGAGCCGAGCGGCCTCCAAACCAGTCAGCAGAAGAGTCTGGAGAACTGTACAGAAAGCCTTGAAAACAAAAGACGTAATATGTTGAATAGATTTTGAAATAATGGGCCAATGATAAAGAACAATTTAGTAATTCAATTAAATATGTAATTAGATACATTCCACTGCAAATTTTCATGCCATGTATATGTATGCTTAATACAGTATTGCATTGTTTCTTGTGTTGCTTATGCTGAAAATAAACTGTTTTCAGTGAAGAGAGCTATCTGTATGGCATGTGAGTATGAGAAGTGCTCCAAAGCAGGTAAACTCAGGTTGCTCAACGCACAACCTCCAAGCAGAGCTGAGCCAAAGTATTTGATTTTTGACTTTTATTCACTATTCCCCAGATTACTCCAATAATGAATGAAAACAATAGAGCAAATTTAGACAATGAGTGGTTCTGACATAGTTTAGACATATCCTGGTTCTGAACAACTTTGTTCCTAAAGAGTTTATACCTGCTCCAACACATGCTATTGCCTGCTATTTTTTAGAGCTCAAAGACCTTTATTAGCTGATTTAGGCATGTTTTATGCAAGTTTTAGTTAAGTTTCAAATTCTCAACACATCAATGGATCACAGCGATTTTCTAGAGCCCTATGAAATCCATTTTAACTTTTCCCAAATTGTTTACTTTTTTCCAAATTCCGTTTAAATTTTTCTGGATTCTGTTTTAATTTTCTAAACTGTGTTTTAATGGTTAAATTGCATTTTATTAATCAAAAAGCATGTCTAATTAACTGAAATCATGAAACTTACACAATTTAACAGCAATTCATTAAGTGTAACAAAATACTTAAGGCACAATGAAATATGTTTTTTTCCTCATATTGAGTATTATTATTATTTTTTTAATTAAATTCTATGTTTTCCATTATTTTTCTGTTAATTGAAATGTATTTTTCCATTTTAATAGTTTCATTAAACAGAAAAATGAAAAGCATCTCAAATTAATTGTTTTTACATGATATAATTTTATTTCTTTCTTTTTCTTTTTACAGAAATACTGTGTTGTTAATTTACATTTTTCTGGTAAATAAATTGTGGTTATCTATTTTTCCTTTTTCTTTTTTTTTAATAATAATTTTATTATTAGTAGTAGCACTATCGTAACATTAAGTAATATATTTTATAGGTATATATTTCCATTTTTAATTTTGCAGCTTAATATTCACAGACACTAGTCATATCATGTTTTGATTTAAGTGTACTGACCTACTTTTGATTTATTTGTCCAAAATTCCGCAACATTCCGCATTATACAGTAAATTCCATTTTTATGACTGGATTCCATGATTTTTAGCCAGATTTTATCATTTTTATATACTTTCCATAGATTTTCCCTTACAATCAAGACTGGAAATGTGAGAAAATGATTCTGCGATGTGGAAAACGCGGACGGAATCGCACAACCATTTTCTCACATTTCCAGTCCTGATTGTAAGGGAAAATCTATGGAAAGTATATAAAAACGATAAATCTGGCTAAAAATATTTTTTGACAGAGCCTCTCAGACATGGAAGCTACTGTAGATAAGAAAACTTGCAAAATCCTACTTGCTATTTACTGCACTACTAAAAAAAAACCCAGAACAGTCTAATATCTGTAGCTATGACTGTTTACACTACATACAGATAAGAAAATAAAAGATCCTCAACAAATCCTCCTACATATTGTTTTTTTTTATAATAAACAGCACTAAATTTGATTTTCCAGCACAAAAATGTATGATTTACAGGTGAGATGAAGGTTATGTACATGTGTGGTTAAAAGGGAAAGACGGGTATTTGAGCTCTGTCTTAAATTTCCCTTTTCTTGAGTGCAGGCCTGGACATGAATAAGGATAAGGAATAATGAATAAGTGTTATGCAAGTAGTATTTTATAGCAGAAATTTGATGTGGCACATTTTGGGCTTGGGGAATAAATTTGGCAACGCATGAAGAAGCTATAAAGAACCAGCAGAAACCCATTTAGCCACACAGAAAAAAACAGACATTACATGAGTACACAGACAGACTCTTGCACAAATACACAGATTAACAGAGCAGTACAGTATGTCCCACTGCTACAACCACAGTTTGCTGAAGGCGGGGCCATTACCTCTTTTTTTAGGAGTGAAAGCTAAATCCAGATCCACATTCCTCCTCACATTCTAAAACAGGTCAGACCGAGAGGTTACATAACTGCAACTGATACAGCTATAAATCAAGCAATAAAGCAGATAAGACAGAGTGTGCATGTGTCACACATCTCACCAGTGAGTATCCCTCCTCATCAGACTCTGGCTGGGAGAGATCAGACTCACTCCTGGATTTTGTGAGTCTGTAACTGGGACTGCTCTGGATGGAGCGACTCTCTGCCGACAGGCTCTCACTCCTACACGCAAAATTAAAAGGGGCAATAAAAGTTACACGTCCTGTGAGCGGACATAACACATAATCAAGTCATTAAAATGTGACCTAAATATAAGTTATGGAAGCCCACTAATGAAGAAGTCTTTTTTATTTCTTGAAATTATGTAACAGAGTAACCGCTGATTTTAATTGCAATTGGGTCAGCTTATAAAGGTTCTACAAAATTAGGGTAGCACACAAGGTCTCTTGCCACTTGATAATATGAAATCTAGAAAAGTAGGTCAGGCATTCCTGGGCAGGACTGGCAACGCTGGTTTAGACTGGAAAGGTGAACGAGTTCACCAAGACCTTCAGGCTCCAAAGATAAGAGCTATGATTCAAGTCATGCTTACACATGTTTAATTAGCTAAATGTACTTTCTAACAATGATGCTACTCACCTTGTCATAAATCCACCTCCGTCCTGGTTGGCACCTCCTGTCAGGGGTTGCTGATTGATGTGCTGAGCGAGGGGCGTGCTGACGGCCAGCAGAAGCATGGCACAGCGGTGGATGACGGCATTGCATGCGGTGGTATAAAGATCCTGTCCCTCCTGAGGGGTCGTGCTGCTCCTGCGCTCCGGACCGGACTGAGCGGGCTCTTCCTGTACAGTCATGCTTCCAGTTCGATCTCGGTCCCTTCCTCGCGCTGCCTCCCGTGCTGATAGAAAACATTGAAAGATTTCTGTGTTCGCCAAGACATAAGACACAGAGCGGCTAGGTTAGGGAATCAGCCCAGAAGCATGACGTTGTTAAAAAGTGCTTATGGCTGGAAATTACACAATGCAATGTGTAACCACTGTATAATAACGACGGTTATCAAAGTTATTTATTCGTATACACTACCGTTCAAAAGTTAGTATGTATGATTTTTTTATTTTTTAAAGAAATTAATACTTTTATTCAGAAAGGATGCATTAAACAAACAACTTTTTCAATTTAAAAAAATAAAACAAAAAATGTATATTTTAAATATTTAAATATTTAAATTAAATATTGAGAAAAATCACCTTTAAAGTTGTCCAAATTAAGTTCTTAGCAATGCATATTACTAATCAAACTTTACGTTTTGACATATTTACAGCAGAAAATTTACAATATATCTTCATGGAACATATTCTTTACTTAATATCCTAATGATTTTTGGCATAAAATAAAAATGGATAATTCTGACCCATACAATGTATTTTTAGCTATTGCTACAAATATACCCGTGCTACTTAAGACTTGGTTTGAGGTTCAGGGTCACAAACAAGATTTAAAATACATTAAAATATACAACAGTTTTTTTAAATTGCAATAATATTTCACAATATTACTATTTTTACTGTTTTTTGATCAAATATATGTAGCCTTTGTGAGCAAAGGACAGTAAGAACCTTTGAACGGTAGTGTATATAGTGTGGTGTGTGTTAGTACAATGCAATTCACACTATGTCAAAGCAATTATTAAATATATCTTTAAAGTAATAAAGTAATAAATTAGAATATTGTCATTATTTACTTACTCTCAAGTCATTCCAAACCTACAGTATATGCAGCTATTTTTTTTATGAAGATTGACAGTCTTCCTTTTATTCCACTAAATATCTCATTTGGTTTTGGAATGATAAGATGGTAAATAATTCCCCAATGTTCATTTTTAGGTGTAATAATTAAGAATCTCAAAAAAAAAAAAAAAAGGAAAATGTGTATGAATGTGTGAGACAAACTTTGCTCAAAGCCACCCAAAGCTTCAGCCAACACCAGCACACACACATGCCCTTCACAAATATGTCAGAACTCACTTCCTGCGGTCATGACCTCATGCTCTCTTTCCTCCTCATCATCTTCCTGCTCCTGATGACCCTCTTCTCTTTCTCTCTCTCTTTCTCTTTCTCTGTCTCTGTCTCTGTCTCTCTCCTCCAGCTCAGCCTCCTCGTCTATAGTTCGGGTGAAAGAGTGTTCCTGTGGGTCCATCTCCACAGAGTCCACATTATCAGAGATCTGCACACAAGAGGAGAAATGGCTTTAGATAGGATGGGGTCCAAAAGTCTGACCACATTAAAATTCTTTTCACATTAAGATTTTTTTCTTTAACCCTGGAATCAAAAAAGGATTTTGATATTGACGGAATAATTACATATATATGTATATGTATGTGTGTGTATATATACAGTAAGTTTTTTTTAAATGCTTTTTTATGGAAGTCTCTGCTAACCAAGCCTGCATTTATCGGATTCAAAATACAGCAAAAGTAGTAATATTGTGAAATATTTTTAATATTTTAATATTTAATGTAAAATAACTGCTTTCTATTCGAAAATATTTCAAATTTTTATTTACTCCTGTGATCAAAGCTACATTTTCAGCATCATTACTCCAGTCTTCAGTGTCACATGATCCTTCAGAAATCATTCTAAAACAGTTGAGTACATACAGTTGAGGAGCTGACAAAAATTCTACTCAGCTGTTTTTTAACATAATAATAATAATAATAATAATAATAATAATAATAATAATAATAATAATAGTAATAATAATAATAATAAATGTTTTGTGAGCAGCAAATCAGAATATTAGAATGATTTCTGAACGATCATGTGACTGGAGTAATTATGCTAAAATTCATCCTTGAAATCACAGGAATAACTTATATTTTAATATATTTAAATAGAAAGTAGTAAAAATATTTAAAAATTTTACTGTTTTTGCTGTACTTTTGGATCAAATAAATGCAGGCTCGGTGAGCAGAAGAGAATTCTTTAAAAAACTGTGAAAATCTTACTGTTCAAAAACTTTTGACTGGTTGTGTGTGTGTGTGTGTGTGTGTGTGTGTGTGTGTATATATATATATAGTATATATATGATATAGTATATAGTGTATTATATATAGTGTATATAGTGATATGTTTGTGTTTTGTATTTATAGTATATATATATATATATATATTTATATATATATTATTTTTTTTTTTTTTTTTTTTTTTTTTTTTTTTTTCTTCATTTTATTTTCTTCCTAATTTTTTATTTTTTTATTTTAATAAATATTCTTTGTAGAAAAAGGATAACTTCACCCCCCAAAAAAGGCTTCTTTGGAACAACTTTTTAACTACAACCTTGAAATCCTTAGTACCCTATTTTAGCTTACGTCTTCATATCTTGTTTTATGTTCCACAAAAAAAAGAAAATGAAATAAAAAAAAAAAACAGAATTTTCATTTTTTGAGTGAACAATACCTTAAAAAAACAAAAAACAAAAAAAAACAAAACACATGTCTGTGCCAGTTTGAGCGTTTTCAGTCATTAAAACAAAAGGAAGACATGCCAGATCCTAAGAATGTTTTTTTAACAAACTGCTCTGGCAATAATCATTTGTAATGAAAAGTCGTACTCTGCGTTCTCGTGATGATGAGCGAGTCTGGATGAGCTCCATGTTCTTGCAAGCCAAAAGCCGATTCCGCACTTTATACACACTGCGATAAACCTCTGCCAACAGTTTACATGGCTGATACCTGCAAGAAGACAGAAAATGAGAAAGAAATTCTTTAGGAGTGTCCACAGTGCAGCATTCTCTGAAGTTATACTGGACATACTGTCATACCTCCCCTCTCCACACGCCTGTCCCAGCAGTCCTGTGTGCTTCAGCAGGACAGCAAGTACAAAGCGGGAAACTGTGTCTAACAGCGCCTCATTCGGCAGCGACGCACTGTCCCAATCTACACAAACACACACAAAAGTCTAAATGAACATGCAAAGATGTTGGTTTTCACAAATATATAGTTGATTTTTCTCTGCTTTTAACCATGACTTTATATAAAGTCCATTAACTCCATAGTTATGATAGTTTGCGCCATAAAGATCTGGTTTATGGCTAGCTCTGACATAACAGAGGATATGAACGTCAGTTGCTTTTTTATTGAACTGTTACCTCAAGGCAGTAATTATATAAAAAATGTTCACAATATCATATAAATTCTGCATTCAGAAATACAAATGGCTTTACTTAAAAGAAATGACAACTGACACAATGTCCAAATCAGGTGCAATGAGACAAGTTGTGCATAGTGAGATTTAGGGCCAGTGAGATTTCACTGTGGGTGGGGCTACCCAACACCACAGAAACAGAAACCATCATAAGGTTTATATAGGTTAATGTGTGACTTCTGAGACTATGCCAGATTTAGTGCTTAGATAAAGCAAATCAATCAGTGAATCATTTATATTACAGTTTCCATAATCCTCAATATATGCTCTGTTTTTGTGTTCCTACCCTTGCTGATGGCATAGTCCTGCATGTTTGTCCACAAGCTGTGTGTGGGCTCTTTAGTTGATCCAAGGGCCAAATCAACCAGCACGCTCATGTCAGCCTGCAACTGACAGTCAAACGGTCTTTGCTCCTCATTTCCACACAGGGCCACCTCTAGCAGAGAGCTGATACACACATCTGAAACACATGTACCATTTCAGTTTTAAAATCAACACAAAATGGCATTTCTTACTTCTGTAAATCAAAACATTTCAAAAGAAAAAGGATATTTTATGCATAATGCGTGTGCATACCAAGCTGTGGTATATCAGTCTCCAAGCCGTTACTAAAAAGCGGTGTTTTGAGCCAATGGGTAGTGTGCTGTTCCTCTGGTGAGGGCGGGGCTCCCTGCAGCATTCCTCCAAGACAACGTCCCACCAGCAGCGCTACGGTACGCTCAAGATCCACCAACCACACCCAGCACTGTGCTGGTCCTGACACACATACTGGATCAACCAGATCTGGAGTACCTACAGGAAGAAGGGTCAGGAAAAAGTTCATCAAAGTTTATTAATACATATGTGTGTGTAGTGTATATGCACTGCAATTTTAATAATTTAAACTTAAATTAGCAATTTATCATGTGAATGTGAAAGTCTGACCATGTAGTGGCCACTGCAGCTCCTGTTCCTCCAGAGGTGTGGCGGCAGGCAGAAGTCTGTTGAGACGGTCCAGAGGGGGTAGCAGGTCTAAGAGGTAACTGAGCAATGGTCGTGCCACCCAAACAGGCAACAACAGCAAGGATGTCACAATCTGGCACAGCATACTGCCCGCTGCAGACATGTAGATCACATCTACCACAAGCAAGCACAGGCAAAATTAGCAGGTCCATTAGCATTTAGATAATGAGTTTAGCTTAAATATGAGTGTACACCGATATACCTCGTAGCTTCTCACGCACGCTGCCATTCCCAGAGCTTTCTCTCAGGAGAGTTGCAGAGCGATTATAGATATCTGTGGCGTGAGGCAATAATAACTGCAGGTGTTTGTGGAGGAGCGCCACACTACTGGAGCCCTGAAGACACACAGATTAACACATGGAAGAAAGACTCAATAAAACGCATGATGTTTCCAAGATGGAAATTTATGTGTGGATATGTATTTAGTTGTGTATGTACCTCTGTAACACAGTTGATATGGCAATAGGCCAGTAGCTGCTTTTGCAAAGAGCAGAGCAGCTCATGGAGGTGAGCTGGTTGGCTGCTATCAGATGAAGATGTTCCCTGCAAGATCTTATCACTGTTCTTCTCCAGTTCTCCAAACGCCTGGTCCTGTTAGGTTAACACACACATACACACAGGAAAACAGGTTGAGAATACAATTAGAAGTGTATGTGGCATTTACACTGTACGTGTAATACAAAGATACGATATGGTGACCTATATCCAATGTATCATCTTAAATCGGTTTACATTAATTTAAGACATTCTTTATGTTTATGTTTTCACACTGTTTATGTCATTGCTGTCAAAAATATCATAACAGGTTGACATTCACCATAGCAAATTAAATAATAGTTTACCCGAATATACAGAGTATACATGTACAATATACAGTTGAAGTCAGAAGTTTACATACATGCAGAATATGAAAAAGGTTTATTATTTTAACCGAATAAGAGGGTTCATACAAAATGCATGTAATTTTTTTTTTTAGTACTGACCTGAATAAAATTTCACATACAAGATATTTGCATACAGTATAGTCCACAAGAGAACATGAACAACTATCACTAAACAAAAAAAACAAAACACTTCCCACCCATTCAGATAACAAAACAATATTAAGAATCAAGCATATGTAAACTTTTGAATGGGTCGTTTTTATAAATTAATTTTCTCTTGTGGGCTATATGTAAATATCGATTATGTGAAATATCTTATTCAGGTCAGTACTAAATAAAAAAAAAAACATGCATTTTGTATGATCTCTCTTATTTTGGTAAAATAATTAACATTTTGCTGATTCTGCAAGGTGTATGTAAACTTTTGACTTCAACTGTTTGGCAAAATAATGTCAGGAAAACTTATTTTCTTAAAGAAAACTTAAAACTTCTTTTAAAAATTAATTTTGAGTTGTCTTTGTAGGTTGCATGCAGAAACCGGCAAGCGTACTGACTCACAAAAAAACAAGTCTTATGAGGTGATTTGTTTAATGAATCACTGAAAAATATTCAAAAACGAGAGTCATTGATATGAATCAGTCTGACAAATTCTTTACTGTATCAACTCCTTTAAAGCGGTCACTTAATCAACATCTGAATCACTTATTGAACTGCAGGTCATCATCACTTTTAATGCAGACAGCCTCAAAATGAAGCAAGCACTTTCTGCATACTAAAAGTCTGTGAAACTTGTATTATTACTGACTAATTGTTTCAGTAAATGTCTACAAAATACTTTGGTTAAAATTCCTCAATGGTCGTGTAAAACGACACCCTTTTTACATTGTCAAAAAAAAAAAACGCTCTATTCAGAGCGACCCGTTTTGGTGCATGTCTCTTCAGAAATGATAATGAGCTACTGTTCACTCCACCCCTTTCTTCCATTTTGTGTGTATTTGGTGGTGCGTTACTATGAAAAACAAAACTAATCCACTGTATCCTCAGCTGCTCTCATGTCGGGAGATAATTAAGACTTTTATGTTCTCTTTTACATTGAACTACAAAACACCTGCATTGGTTACGAGACGTCACTACAACTGCTCGAACGCGGAGAAAATGGCAGGCAGCAGACAACTGGCTGCGGGTGGAAATATGCTAATATGGGACAATCCGTCAGCAGTCGTGGGGCCTGAGCAGTATGATGTTATACTGCTCAAAAAATAAAAAATGGCTGGATAATTGAGAATGTTGAGGTTTTTGGGGATTAAAAAAAAAGAAAAAAATGGATTTTTTTCATTGTAGGGTGGTTGTGTCGACACACTGCTAAAACACATTCATATGCAGTGAATTTTGCATCCGAAATCCCCTTTAAAATGAGCGAGTGAATTACTATAAAGATAAAATAGCTGTCTGACAGCGTTAACAATGCCTCGAGATCTTGATCTGCAGAACTGACCGTATAGAAGCCCAGGTTCCTGAGTAGAGTTTTCATGAGGATCTCTGCCAAGTGTGTGTCAGGATGTATATCAGAATGAGTGGCAGGCACATGCGTAGAGTCGGAGGGTAGAGCGGGAGGCTCAGAGGTGTCTGGAGGACAGCTGTACCCCAGAAGAGATGCCACATGGGTGTGATCCTGCAGGCTAGTAAGGATTATATCCAGCTGCATCCTCTGTTACAGAACAAAACACACATACATATGACTGACAGATGCTTTTGTAAGTTAACTTAAGCCGTCTATTCTTTATAAAGAGACACAAACTCGTACCTGTCCTTTGGAGAGGCTCTCCCAGCGGTCTGGTCCTTGAGGAAGGAGCGAGTGCAGTAGCTCCATTCTCTCTCTTAGAGGAGGCAGCAGCATCGTCGCTCCCACAGACAGCGTCTCAATGACAGCCTACAAAATGCAAACACTGATCAGAGAAAAATGCAGACCACAGTAAACCATCACAAGTATGTGGGAAAAACACAAGTAAATACAGACCTCCTGGATTTCATCAGGCACTGACGCATCCATCAGTCTGAAAAGAAGATTGCGGAGTGGCCGCGCTTGCCGTCCCAAGATACTGGTGGCCACTCCACCCGCCAGCGCTAGAGCCAGGTGATTCGACAAGAGCCGTAGACATAGTTTTAAGAAGTTATGATGCTCCCTGTTGGCCCCAAAACAAATTAGTCCCTTTATGGCGCAAGAACACACACACTTAATATTTAATAACCTTCTTGATGTTTCAGAAAGAAAATCAATTGAAACTTGATCTCAACTAAACATTAGCAGCAGCATTAAATCTCTAGCGATATTTAATGCAATTAAAAAACAAAGCAGGCTTCACTTGTCTATAGACCTTAGTCAGGTTAGGCGCCATACTGAATTTCATGCAACTGAAAATGAGGCCGTGAAGGTGATATTTACAACAGCACGGGTTGTATAAAGGTCCTAGATCAGGTAAATTTCACAGCTCACAACTTCCAAAACTGTTTTTGTTTACTGAACTTTTTTCAGAAAGCCGTTCGATCAGCTGAACAATTGGAATGTTGTTAAACAACAATGCAATCGATTGAATGCACTGTACTTTTATCCCTCACAGCCTCATTTTCATTCCTGCCAAAAGTTAACTATGGTGCAACCCTGACTAAAGTCAATGGTGGTGGCAGAACACACACTTGGAAGATGGGAAAGGCAGCGGTGGGATCTCGTTGTTGATACCATCACAGTATCGTTCCAGAAACGAGCGGAGGTGAGAGAAAGTGCTTTCTTCTAGGTCCACACAGTATGGCCTATGCCAGGCCACCACCTGCCTGTATACAAAAACATAAGTTTAATAGCTTAGCTATGAAAACGTTAAAAAATTGATTCGAAGACAAAAGAAAAAGATGTTTTTTGCCATAGAAATCAACAAACTTAAATACTTACATAAAATATCAATATAAAACTTACATATAAAATATATTGTGTATTTACATACAAGGTACAACAAATGTGACCCGGGACATACAAAACCAGTCATAAGGGTCAATTTTTTAAAACTGAGATTTATACATCATCTGAAAGCTGAATAAATAAGGACAAAATAATAAATAATATAATATAATAATAATAATAATAATAATAATAATAATAAGTAGGATAGGACAAAATTTGGCTGAGATACAACTATTTGAAAATCTGGAAACTGAGGGTAAAAAAAAAAAAAAAAATCTAAATATTAAGTTGTCCAAATGAAGTTCTTAGCAATGCATATTACTAATCAATAATTAAGTTTTGATATATTTACGGTTGGAAATTTACAAAATATCTTCATAGAACATGACCTTTGCTTAATATCCTAATGATTTTTGGCATAAAGAAAAATGGATAATTTTGACCCATACAATGTATTGTTGGCTATTGCTACAAATATATTCATGCTACTTAAGACTGGTTTTGTGGTACTGGGCCACAAATGTATTTTCTTCTTTTTTACAAAGAAGGTTAGCAAATTTGCTAACCTGTCTCTCGGGAGGGCAGTCCATGCCAGGCTGTGGGAGGTGCCGGCAGAGATCTGCTGAATGGCCACTCCATCTAAACCAATCACCTTCTTGGGTTTGGTGATGGGGCCAGTGGAATTCCCTTGACCGCACTGACCCATAGAGTTATTTCCCCAAGCATACACTTCATTGTCTGTAATAAAAACATCCACATGAAAAAGCTAAATGAAACGCTTTGCGTTTAATTTTACGAGTCACATTTCAGTCAGCATTTTTGAAAAGCAGATGTGTTAGACAAGCATGTCCTAAAAGAACACTTGACTGTTTCGCAATGCATGTGTATAGCACATGTTCTGTTTAAAAGTACACAGCGTCAAATTGTCTGTGACATCATGTGTGAGGCCCCCTCGCTTCACCTTATCTGAGTCTGACTCAGCACATACCCTTCTGCTACTAATCTGACCCCACTCTCTCTACACTATCACAAACTACAGTTCACACAACCCTTACAGTACAGCCCTAAGACTCACAAAGCCAACAGCACCTAATCACCAGCCACTGTTTACTGAGTTTACAACAGAATTTTATAACGCTTTACCCAATACGCTGAAGATGAAAATATTAAAAATAAGATGAGAATGTTTAAGAAGTATCACAAAACTAACAGCACTGCATAGACCTTAGTCAGGTTAGACAACAGCACAGATGAAAATAAACCTGCAATTTTTTAACTTAAGATGAAAAATCGGCATGCTGTTAAACAATAGTACAATCCATTGAAAGCCCTGTACCTCTGTCCATTACAGCCTCATTTTCATGTTGTTGCACTACCAACCACTTAAGCATACCGGATACAGCCATAGTTTTGTGTACTCAATTCAATGAGTTTGTAGTACTTACCATGTGATAAAGCAAGGCAATGGCTGTCTCCTATGGAGATGTCAACTACTCTGGTTGTGGCAAGCTCCTCGATCAGCTTTGGCCTTAGAGCAGTGGCCTCCGATGAACCACAGCCAAGACATGCACCACAGCCCCAGGCATAAACCTGCACAATAAATACATAGATAACAGTGTGTTTAATGAATATACACAGCACTGAGACATTAGTAATACCATGAACTCATAATTGCCCCTATTTTTGCAATCCATCATCAAAACGTAATAACTTGTGGCTTAGCAAAGTCTCATACCTGACCAGTAGAGGTGAGGGCCAGAGATGACTGGCTGCCAGCACATACTTTGCGTATGAACATTCCCTGGAGCGCCTCTACCACCTTGGGTTTATACACGCGATTGGTATCACCATGACCCAGTTTCCCTGCAGATAAACAACAACTAAGGTGTAATTGTCTTCCATGAATCTTTATTACCACATATACAGCAACTTCACAAACAGTAGTTACTAGATGTGTACAAAGTAGAGAAGGTAACTCAAGCACATCTAGATGCAGCTGCTGGCAAAGTGCATAGTGCGTGCTTGACATCATGAATACTATATAATCACGTCTCTTCAGAAGAACAAGCGGCGCACGTTAACTCAACTCACCATTGTCTCCACCTCCAAAGGACCAGACTGTGCGTCCATCTTTAGACAGCGCAATGGTGTGGGAGCTTCCACTGGATACCTCGCCCACATTACTGATGTCTTTAACTAGTGTGGGAATGTTCCTACTGTTACTGTCACCATGACCTACAAATGTAAGCGAATGTAATCAGTGTTACACAAACACACAAATGTCCACACTAAATTAAGCAAGATAAAATGTTATGTATATAGGTTAAAGGGTTAGTATACCTAAAAATGAAAATTCTGCTATTAATTATTCACCTTCATGTCGTTCCAAACCTGTAAGACCTTCGTTTATCTTTGGAACAAAAACTAAAATATTTGATGAAATCCGGGAGATCTCTGACCCTTTATAGACAGCAAGGGTGCTACCAAGGGCATAGTTAATGCATTGTTATACTCTCCAAAATGGCAGAAAGGGTGACACGGAAGAGAAGAATCGTTGAATAATGCTGTTATTTTTGATTTCTTTGCACACAAAAAAGTATTCTCGTAGCTTCGTAAAATTATGGTTGATCCACTGTCACATGGACTATTTTAACGATCTCCTTACTATGTTTCTTTACCTTGACTGCGGTAGTATCCTTGCTGTCTATGGAGGGACAGAAAGCTTTCGGATTTCATCAAAAATATCTTAATTTGTGTTCTGAAGATGAACAAATGTCCTATGGATTTGGAATGACATGAGAGTGAGTAAGTATGGACTTGCAAATCTGTTGACATGCTGCTGTGAGCACATAAGATATGCTGCCGCTGCATAAATAATAATATGTAAATCCATTAGCAGATCTAGACAGGTGGAATTGGGGGAGGTGGAGGGTTTCAGAGGAACACTGACAGCACATTGAAGGATCAGCTTACAGTGAACAATGATCCAGACTACTTAAATGTTGAGCAAGCAGGCTAACTGGCTGCCACCTGGAGGCCAATCAATTTATGCCACGTAATAAATGATGTGATTGCTAAAATAGATATGTAACATTTTTCTGGATTTTTTTTAAAAATGCAGATAAAAGAATAATATTGTAAAATTTGTAAAATATGTTACTATCTAAAATTAGATGGTTAGTTTAGTTAGTTAGTACCATTTTAAACTGTATTTTTTTCCTGTGATGGCAAAGCTGAATTTTCATCAGCCATTAAAGGGATAGTTCACCCAAAAATAAAAAAGATTGGCCCATTATTTACTCATCCTCCAGGCATCCTAGGTGTATATGACTTCCTTCTTTCAGACGAATCCAATACGAGTTATATTAAAAATTATCCTGGCACTTCTAAGCTTTAGAATGGCATATGCCTCACATGCCTCCAGGGGGGTTAATAACAACATAGCAATCACTTTAATCTAGCTTGCGCCAACTGGTCGTACCTGGAAGCAGCTCCGGGCAGATGAAGTAGGACGTCGACGTTGCGCATGCACCGGTGAGTCTCGCGAAAACCTACATTCGTTTACAGGAGCAAAGGAAGTAAAGTTTCCTTATTTTAGCAAAGGAAAACCAGTCTCCTCTTGGTTTATATCGAAATCCTCTGCCATTTTTCTTTACAAATCCTCATTGTGAACTTCCGTTGTTTTGTTTTTATCTTTCGACGGCACGTTCGCATTTGTCACTTCTGAGCGGTGTATGTGCAACGCTGACATCCTACGTCATCCGCTTCAAGCTGTTTCTGTGTACGACCAATTGGCGCAAGCTAGATTAAAGTGATTCTTATGTTTGATACAAAAATGCATCGATTCGCTACAGGAGGCCTTTATTTACCCCCCCAGCCACGTGAGGAACTTTTTATTATGGATGGATGCACTTTATTGGACTTGTTTTGAACTGATGAAGAGGAAATACCCAGCTATGCCATTCTAACGCTTGGAAGCGCCAAGATAATTTTTAATATAACTCCAATCGGATTCGTCTGAAAGAAGGAAGTCATATACACCTAGGATGCCTGAAGGGTGAGTAACTAATGGGCTCATTTTCATTTTTGGGTAAGCCATCCTTTTTAAGGGTTAGTTCATTCAAAATTGACAATTCTGTCATTAATTACCGTCATGTCGTTTTAAATCTGTAAGACCTTTGTTCATCTTCGGAACATAAATTAAGATATTTTTGATTAAATCCAAGAGATTTCCACCCCTGTTTAGACAGCAAGCTAGTAAGGACATTAAAATAGTCCATGTGACATCAGTTGTTGAACCGTAATGTTATGAAGCTATGAGAATGCTTTTTTTTGTGCGATGAAAACAAAAATAACAACTTTATTCAACAAAATCACTGTGCTTTGTTTGTTTACAGTGCCCATTTCTTTTAGTTCATCGTCTATATATTCTGATTCAAATAACCAAGGCTGTGCAAAAAATTGCAAGTCATACTGTCTGTCGAAATTTTCAAAAAGGTTTACGGAGACTGTTTTATCTTCAGCGTTCGTCGTCTTCTGCTTGTAAACAAAGTGCAGTACATTCAGGTTCTACGTCAGCAGCACAAAAGCATACGTCGTAGTACTCTCATCAATGTTGGTGGAGACTGACACGGAAGAAAGGAAACTGTTGAATGGAGTTGTTCTTTTTGTTTTCTTTACGTACAAAAAGTGTTTTTGTAGCTTCATAAAATTAAGGTTGATGTCACATGGACACCACAGATGTCACATGGACTATTTTAACAATGTTCTTACTACCTTTCTGGGCCTTGAACGTGTCAGCTGCATTGCTGTCTATGCAGGGTAAAAAAGCTCTCGAATTTCATAAAAAATATCTTAATTTCTGTCCTGAAGATGAACGAAGGTCTTATGGGTTTGGAACGACATGAAGGTGAGTAATTAATGACAGAATTTTCTTTTTTGGGTGAGCTGACCCTTTAATGTTGAATCTGGAAGCTGTTTTTTTAACAAGTATGTGTAATAAATATAATATGTATATAGACAATTATATACCTAATCTACCAAAGTCACCCTCTCCCCAGGTGTAGAGCTCTCCATCCTCACTGACTGCAGCGCTGTGTCTATACCCAGCTGAAACACAAACCACCACCTATAAACAAACACACACACACACACACACACACAAGCAGCACAAGACATTAATCATTTGAACACACAGATTCATTTTGAGAGTTCAAAAAGATCAAGTCATGCATAACTACTGCATGAATTTACTACCTTTCCTTGTAGAGGGCCCTGTATTAGTTTTGGGTATTTCTGGGTAGAGCTGTTTCCATGACCCAGTTTGCCATAATCTCCATCACCCCAGCTGAACACCTCTCCCTCGCTGGTGAAGGCTAACGTGTGGCCATCTGAGCCTTTGGATGATGAAACTTTCTTAATGGCACGGTGAGGTTCAAAGGTCAGCTTCTTAAGAGTGGACTGGTTGTTAGAGTCACCCAGTCCCAGGCGACCGTAGCTGCCCTTCCCACACGCTCTGACTGAACCATCAGAGGAGATGACGAACGTGCAGTACTGGCCAGCTTCAATCTGTAGAGACGAGATGTGGTCATAAAGACGGATACTAACACTGACACGGTATGAATAGTTAATATGAAGATGCTTTCCACCGTTTGTGCATCACTGAAGCTGGGAGCGAGTTTGGGCTGGAGGATTTTTTCTTGAGTGCCCTCTACAAGCTGGTGGCTGCTGTTGCTGCCCCACACATAAACCTCACAGGTCTCAGATACCATGGCTGCCTCACCCGCCTGGATACTGTCTGGACTCGCACATGTTCTTGAGTAGTCTGAAGCCATGCGACATACCTATCAGGAAACCGATTAAAACAGAGTTAGAGTGTCAAACACATGGCCCAATTCTAAAAAATAAAATCCATAAAATCCTAATTTTCTATTTTAGATTTTAGATCTATTTTAGATGACTGATTTGTTGTGCAGCAAGTTATAGCATACATCTAGAATCAGCAGAAATTCTCTTCTAATTGTGCACAATGACAGTTGAAACTGGATTTACTGGATGACAAGTGTCAGAGGACAAATCACACACAGCACTAATAAAACCAAGGACAAGTACAAGGAAAATATACAAGTGAATTTCTTAACTGCTTCAAAGTCTGTACTAACACCCATTCAAACATGAAGACCTATTCAATGAGACTGACTGAAAAGCAGGCCTATAATCAAAATTTTGTCAGTGTTTGATTGCAAATTGCCTATTATAGCTAAAGTTGACCTGCCAAGAGAAATGTGGTTTCTCTTTATTAATGGACTCTGGAATTATTTTTGTTTTATCCCAATACTGATTAGTGAAGCATATTAACTTCTTATGTACTGTTTTAGGTGCAGGTGCATGCTTTCTTCATGGATGCAACAAGATTTAATAAGTACAAATAATTATCTGGCTTAAGGTGATGTTTAGTCCAATCTGAAAAAGAGTTTGGCTTATGGGGCATCATAAAAATCTGAAATCAATACTATTTAAGAAAACCTCAAAGCATGTCAACAAAAGCCCACAAATCCCCTACTGCATAATACTGTGGCTAAACTGACTCACATTTATTTATGGTCCGGATTTACGTGTTATAGTAATACTTTGAGCATTGGGAGGAGCTGCCTACCTTTCAATGAGAGTACACAGAAAATAAAGGCTCTTTTATGCTGACAAATTACATCATCAAATATTACAACTATTTCACTCTATTCTAGGTCACAAACAATTTGTCAGTTGGGCTCCTGAGAACTTGAATAAACTGAATGAGTAAATTCCTTATGAAAGATGTCCTACATTTGTCCTACAACAAAACTAGGGTGATAACATCGAAATAGTTTTGTTTTCTTAACCTGATAAAGCCTCTGTATCATATTTGTTACATACAATTTTGCGGCCTCTAGATTATCAGCATTATCAAAAATCTGCTGAAAAACTGTTGGACTAAAAGCTTATACTTTTAGCAAGTTAAAGGTCTTTTAGTATCAATCTAAAAATGATCCCCTTCAGGTTGTGGTATGATGTGAAACATTTACTTATTTTTATGAGATAAAGAATATCATTTATATTGTTATTTCAGTATAAACACTTACTGGACTGAAGCGAGGTTAAGGATAACATTTATCAAATATTATACATAAGGAATGCTTATTTGTGCATCTCTTTTTTTTTCCCATTCTGGATCTATATTCTCCTATATCACATAATATGAATCACAAAAGCCTGAAAAATATGAAACTTAACCGAAAAATAATTTTAATCCAAAGGTTTAATAAATTGCTCCATTCCTAAAAACAAACAAAAAAATATATATATACACACACACACACATTTTTAAACTATTTATTATATCAGATTTTATCAAATGTCAGGCTTTACAGGGTTATACACCAGTACACCAGTCAAAACTAATGAACAGTAATATTTTTAATGTTTTTTTTTAAAATAAGTCTCTTCTGCTCACCAAGCCTGCATTTATTTGATCCAAAATACAGAGAAAAAAGCAAAATTTTTTTTTACCATTTAAAATAACTGTTTTCTATTTAAAATGTTATTTATTCCCGTGATTAAAGCAAAATTTTCAGCATCATTACTCCAGTCTTCAGTGTCACATGATCCTTCAGAAATCATTCTAATATGCTGATTTGCTGTTCAAGAAACTTAATATTATTATCAATATTTAAAACAGTTGAGGAAAAGAAATTATAGAAATTAATACTTTCATTTAGCAAGAATGCTTTTTTGATCAAGATTGATGATAAAGACAATTATAATGTTACAAAATATTTCCATTTCAGATAAATGCTCTTCTTCTGAACTTTCTATTCATCAAACCTGAAAAAAATTGTACTCAGCTGTGTTTAACATAATAATAAATATTCTTGAGCAGCAAATCAGAATATTAGAATGATTTTTGAAGGATCATGTGACTGGAGTAATGATGCTAACAATTCAGCCTTGAAATCAGGAATAAATTACATTTTTTAAATATATTTAAATAGAAAAGAGTTATTTTAAATAGTAAAGACATTTTAAAATTGTACTGCTTTTGCTGAACATTGAATCAAATAAATGCAGGCTTGGTGAGCAGAAGAGTCTTTTTAAAAAAAAAAAAAAAAAAACATTAAAAAAAATGCTGCTGGACTGGACTGGTAGTGTATATAAAAGCACCACACATTGTATTAACAGTTTTTCATTGAGTGATTCATGAATAAAAAGACAAGCCTATTCTTGTCTATGTGACACACATGAATATATTTTTATGTGCATTTACCTCCTCAAACAGACAAAGCGCAGCCTCGTATAGGGAACAGAGACCATCAGGCGTGCGGGTCGGCTCCCTCCATTGGCTACGATCAGCAGAAGAACCCTACAACATCAGACATTCAGTCATTTAACAACATCCAACACTACGTAAAATAATCACATTGGTGTCTGTGTATGAGTGTTTTAGTGAGCATATACCAGTGAACGCCTCATCTGCATCAGAATGTTCATGAAGCAGTCGTATCCCATCAGCCCCTCCTGGCTCTGCTCCAAGTTGCTGACACCGGCCGATGCAGCCAGGGCCATCTCAACCCACTCCAGCAAGTAGCGCAGTGACCCTCGCTGTGCTGCCAATCCCAGCAGCAGCTCACACGCCAGCCTCCTCCCCACCACATCGGCCCCTGAGTTCCGCATGGTCACTCCTTTCAGAAACGTGGTGACCTGGGCCAGGCAGTCCAAACCCATGGGTGGAATCTTGCTCTCGTTAGCCAAGGAGAGCGGTGGAAGAGAACCAACCACTTCGATGGCTGTGGTGATGACATCATTGCAGAGGTTGATCCCTGGACCGGCTGGAGGAAGCGTCCAGCTCTGCCTGAGCAAAGCAAACAGCAAACTGAGTCCCGTTCGCACGCCCATCTCAATGAGGGCATCTGTACTAGAGCGCGGCCGTTCGCTAACTGCTTGTAAGTCCGCAGAACCCAAAGTGTTTTCAGTCGAGTGCTGCTGTTGTTTGACCTTTCCCTTGTCATGGTATTTGTTTGAAAGTGCATAAAAAACCCGCTGCAGCACTAGTAGACGTTTACGTAGAGCAGTGGCGAAAGGCGAATCCGAGCACACCGTCTTGGCCAGAGCAAGCTGACTGGCCAGCAATGCATCAAGATAATGCTCCTGTTCATCGCTGGACAGACACTCTCGCTCAAAGTCCGGCAGCTGAGGGCCCTTCAGACATAGCACCTGCTGAGGGAGAAGAACCACCTCCTTATTGGCCAGCAGCTTGCCATATAGCAGAGCGACGCCTTCACGGGTGGAGATGGACTCGCTGTCCTCAGCGATCCAGGAGCTGTTGAGGTGCTCCAACCATTTTAGTTTTACTGGTGGGATCATCGCAGCCATGGTGCCACCTTACAGCTTCACCATCACATCTGAGAAATAAAGCGGTATAGTGAATCTAAGGATGCAGCAATATTAATATTTAATACAGATGGGTCCATTTTTTTATGTTAAATAATAAATGATAAATGGTCAATATTAACATTCCATTCTATTTGTACAAACAGAGGTCATCTAAATGAAAAAATATGGAGAACGAGCATACTCGAATAAATTATTAGGGGTTCAAGCAAGTAGCGCTGAAACCCTACTGTAATTGTAAGAATGGTCATGGATCAGTGATCTCCATGTAAAACTGATCACGCAAACCAAACCGTAAGTCGTAGAGACTTGAAACTTTGAGGAATGGTACTACTCAAACCATCTACAATGTGACCAAGGCTCGCCCCAATCGGCCTGACGGGGGCGCTACACCGAACAAACCAATCCAGTGAAGAAAGATTCTTTGGAGAGTGAATATCAATAATTATCAAAAAAAAAAGTTTTTGACTCACAGTCGCAAAGGGACAACAACACGTTCGAAAGGGCAGGGCTACTTTTAGTGAAATGGCTATAATTCCTGAGGGGAACGAGATATCTCCGCCAACCTCAGAACACTTATGTAAGAGGTCAATCTGAGGTTACAGGGAAGAAAAAATAAAAAATAAAAAAAAAATAAATAAAAATCACAGAGCTTGGCCACTTGGTGGCAGTATTAGAAGAAAAAATATAAAAATGGTTACACCTGCACAACCATTTGTCCTTTCAACATGAAAATTGGTCTTGGTCCAAAGTGCCACAAGTGTCTTTAAGGACATTTGCGTATCTTAATAAACATGCCACCATCGGCCGACGAAATTTGAGCACCGGTGAGACAAGGTTAACAAAGGCCAATTGGAACAAAACTCGGTGGGCCTGTTCAATTCACATCCCCAAAGGTCTGAGAGAAATTTGAAAGAAATCAGCCACTGGGGAGGCCGAGGCATTGTTCAAGGGCGTAAACGATTGTACATTGCATGGTTTTTCGCATATACACAATATTCGTATCATGCGAGAGATCTCCTCATTCTGGACAACTTTGTCTCTAGAACCACTGCTGTCAAATAAACCGTTCGTTAAATGATTGTCAAAAACCTACTTTTGTGAACTAGTCATAAACATTTAAGAACCCAATATTTCTGTGGCAAATTACCTGGATTTGTAAAAAATGCTTTTTTAAATAATTAATTTAGGTGGTTACAGGCTTGCTAAGTAATGTCTTTTGTCATATGTGCTTACATGCCTTAAAGCGCTTGAACCCCGGAAATCGCTGCTTGCAGCTATATTTATTTAGATATTACTCAATATATTATTATATGATATTATTGACATAATTATGACACTACTGTTCAAAGGTTTGGGGTCAGTATGTTTTTTTTTCAATACTTTTATTCAGCAATGATGTATTAAACTGATCAAAAATGACTGTATAGACATGTGGATAAAAAGATTTGCTGTTCTTCTGAACTTTCTATTCATCAAAGAAAAAAGCGTTTCCACAAAAATATCTTGCAGCTGTTTTTAGCATTTCTTTAAAAATAAAATAAAATCAGCTTTGCCATTATAGGAATAAAACATTCAAATATAAATCAGTTATTTAAAATTGTAAAATAATTAAATAATCAAATAAATGCAGCATTATGGTGAGCATAAGAGAAATCTTTGAAAAACACAGTAAAAATCTTACTGACTCCAAACTTTTGGATGGCAGTGTATATAAAATATGGACTGATACAGATATATTATCATTCAATAACCAATATGGTACTGATAGATCTTGCACCCTAAAGTGAATCTTTTTAAACATTAACACTCACACACATTACCAGAGAAATCACTTTTCCTTACTAAGCAACTGAAACAAAACAGTGCATTTCCTTTGTTTAAACTGATATAAAAAGATTAAAGAATAAAATTTTAGATTACCTACCTCACATTCTGACACAACCATAACCAGAAATTAAAAACACAAGGTCATGATGAAATGTGGAATCATCCTAAAACAAGTTCTGAGAACTGGACTTCAGAACTGACCTATCTAAAAAGATCAAGTGCAGATGAGGCAGTGATGACACGTACTTGTCAAGTATGTGCTTGCCAATCTACCTTTCGAAGTCTGAAATCCATACAGCAAAATGATAACCCTTTGGCTACTCAACCCGAACACACATGTATAAATGTAGGTCTTGAGTCATCCCATTGATTATTAACTTTTTATCAAGTCAGCAAACTTTCATAAGTAGGCCAGCGTTTGACTTTTGTGGGCATGATTTTCTTCTTAAACTATTGTCTGCTGAATCTAATTATAGATCTGTGCAAAAGTATAACACAAATAAAACAGACAAATATCTAATACAATACATGATAATTAAAGCATTCAAGATTTCATTATTTACCACCTTAATCTTGTTTAAATAATTTCATAAGCCTATGATAACATGTAATAAATCCTATAATACTAAAGTGCATGTTGCCAGTAGCTAAAATATTTGTTTGATTAAGACAGTATATAGACAGCATTTTGATTACTGGCCACTATAGAAGGGTTAAAAGGAAACTAGTCGTATATTCCAATCTGAACCAGATTATCAGAATGAACAACAAACTAGCACATCCTTATAGGAAGTTACTTTTACATAATACAACTCAAAGTTACAGGTTGTCAGCTAATGCATTGTTACAACAGCAAATTAGGTTATTTTAACCCATTACTCTGCTCTAGACATTATCATATCTTGCTAACAAGCACTTTAATTGTCTGAAAACTAGGGTTATTTTTCCACCCAGCTGTTTGCGTTGCAATGATTAACGGTGCTGGTTTTGACAATCTTGCGGTTTGCTTATTCATTCAGGGGTTAACCCTTCGCACAACCAGCCTTACTTAAAATACGTCTTCCAGAAATATCTGAGTTCTTAAATATTTATGCAAGACCTGCAGCATATTTGTTAGAGATATTCAAAAGAAATGTCTTACTGTGTTCACGTCTGCAAGTAAAGCGGAACTTAAAGGCGTTAGCTTGTTAGCATAGCTAACAGAACAGTATACGCCAGCTAGCCAAGCTAATTTGCTATACTGAAATTATTCACGAACTTTACATCTTCTGTTGTGTGCCAAGACTGAATTATCACATTAATAGGGCCCCAAGTAAAATACCCAACTGTCTTGTGAGTGTATGACTAAACAGCGCGGGTAGCTTGTCGCATTAGCCCGGCTGTGGAGCTGCTTGTCTATGGTTGCCAGGCTGTGATCAACTCCCCTCCGCCACTTACTTCACATGAGTCAGCTCAGCTGCTGGTATTTTACATTAAAATCATGCACCCAAACACACATCTGCCCAATGTACAAGGCATGCATTTGGCACACAGGCTGTTACAATCATTGAAAATCAAGTTCAGAAGACTACACATAATGTCACATTTGAAATGGCTTGAACCTGTCGGCTGTTGTGATAATAAAGAACTGAAAAGGTGAGGCTGGAGCTTACCATAAACTGCCAAAGGCCTATTCAATGCATGAACGAAAGTGGCTTTCATGGTGATTAATGATCCCTCGGCACCTGTATGTGACAGTGCATGGCAGAAAAGGCTCGTAATCGCTGGGTTGAGGATCTGCTAAGGCTGAATAATTGAGAGTTAAGAGTGAGGAGAGCAGTGCTGCTCAATCCCTCACGACTCAGCTGCTGTGAAATAAGCAGCAGGCTCAGTGTTCAGTCCCTCCCTATCATTCATTACCCACTGCAAAGAACAACAGCGCTCACAGCCCTAAGCGACGATACAAATGCAACCATACCTTTATAGAATAAATATATTCTTTAAACACATACAATACGCTAGAGTAGTTCGTTATTTGAAATGCTTTGAGATGCAATAGTATGCACACAGATAGTATTCAGCCAATTCAATATTCTCTACGTTATAATGTATTTACTATTATATAGTATAATATTTATACACCATTATTGCATTTAATATTTCAATTAAGCTTTTGGTTTTTATATTTTCAGTTGATTTTAATTTTAGTCTAGGTTTTGTGTTTATGTTCTTTTGTGAATTTTATTCTTTTTTTAATATTTCAGTATTTTAATTTTAGTAATTGTAGTACTTCAACTCATTTCCAAAGTATAATCCTAATTATTTCAGTTAGTTGCAAATCACATTTTTGAGCATTTTTAATTTTTTTTTTATGTATGTTATTTTAGCTATTTCAGCAGTTATTGAAAACAGTTCTAATATTTTTAGTTTTCATTTAAGCAGGCCTAGTGAGTGTACAGTCAAACGAAAAAAAGTCAAAGACACCTTCAACATTTGTCACATTATCACAGTTTATTCGCTATAGTTTAGAAAATGGTAATAAAATATGACAAGAAGTCAGAGTTAAATTGTGTCACAACAAATTCATCTTGATAATGTCAGATAACTTTGATAGAAAGGTATGTAATGGATTACAATCAACCAAAAATACCAAATATTTACACAACTATCAATACTTGGTAGACCAATTACCAAGCAATGGTTAATTTTGTTAAGTCTGTGGTATAAAAAGGTCGCATTAGCAGTTCAATCACAAAAATCACAGCATCAATTTTACTGGTACAGTGGACCTGTATGAAAACCTTTTGGGTATAATATGTCACAGTTTACTTTATTTTGCTGTCTTGACTTACATAAATGAATTATAGTGTCCTGCAAAAAATTATATCTGGTGTCTGAATATTTTTTGGTTTGACTGTACATGTTTCAGCAGTTCAGAATTACCAAATAATACTGGCAACGTCAATCAGAAACCAGTCTAACATAATGTTATTTTTGCACGGTTAAAAAATAATTTAAAAAATAATTATAACAACAATTTCCATTTCATATATTTAACACGTAACATTTATCATCAACTCGATTTTATCTTAAAAATGTATTTAAATAAGCTATTAAATTTTCATTTTTTGTGTTACAGCTTTTTTTTTTTTTTTTACAGAATGAATAAAAATAAATGGTTACAAAAAAGGCCAACTTAATCTGTACTGCGCACATACAGATAAAGATTCTCCACAACTATCTGAGCACACACAGCAGCATGCGTTCACGCACGCAGAGTCCAATACAAATGGGATAATGTGGTTGTGTGATCAAAGAAAGCCATTAAAATCAGATAATTAAGCTTATTTAATAAGAATAAATTACAGTGAGGCTTAAGCTGACAAAAGAGTATATGAGTTGCACATGCGCAAGACCTGAAAATTGTTTGTTCTTTAATTGTAGTACAACATTGGATCATCTCTGACCTGCCCAAACTTTATAAGGGACAGTATCCAAACACCAGCGAGTCACTGCCCTCAGAGTTACCCAACAACAAACACATTATGAGTACTTTAATCTAAAACTAGTACTTTTCAAGACCTACATGCCTGTGGGTACAAGAGTAAACAAGAATTGAACGCTGCCCCCTGCAGGCCTAACGGAATAATGCAAAAACAAGCTTTTTTTTTTTTCCGGACTGCTTTCTGGTATGCTTTTTTTGAAGTGGAAAACAAGATTTGTCGTAATAGAATGCCTTGTGTTGACATCTGGGGACACTGTACTTTTTTTTTTTTTTTTTTTTACTTTGTAAACACATTCCCTTGGAGCTGAAAAACGACAAACTTGCCTCCTAGAGTTCTGCCTTTTCTGCTGAAACCACCCACAAATCATCAATAAGCAGGGTTAACAGCTGCAGCACATGAATGACAGCTCTGTCTTGCTCATGAGAGGGAAACAAGTCAAACTGGCATGACAGTGTCACTTGAGGATCCTTGTCAGTGTTTCGTTTTCACAGTTGAACTTACACAACCTGGTTATGCGTCCTTTCTCTATGACAGCATGTGACAATGACAGATACACTAAGGGAATACCAACACAAAAATGTTGCAAAAACACTTTCTATCAAGAGAAATAGATAACATGGAAATGCTATGTGCATCTTAACATGCATGCATTTGAATTTATAGGAATACAGAAGTTAGATCTTAAAAGGATGCTTTGAAGAAAGGAAGGTCTTCAAAACATGAAAGAATGAATGCAATGCAGCACTGAAAATGACAATGAAAATAACAATATATCTAAAATGCTTTAAGAGACAGAACAATTATCACAAAATAAATGGAAACATAATGCTTAAGCTTAAACGTATTACTCACCAGTAATATGCAGAGGGACATAGTTATGGATTAAACTCTATTAAGACATCACAGCTTCCCCAGCAGTTCACTGAGAATCAACATCCCTTTCCAGTAGTTCCAATACTGTAGTCAATTGTTTAAAAGAGTCTACACTCTGATAGGTCCATGAGTGCATGCTGGAAGGGGCATCATCCCACTAAGCATAGCAACTTATGTCATGCAGACATAACAAACAGCCCTTCTGTACTTATTAAATACAACATAAACTCAAATGCACATTCCAAATAAACACACATTGCTCTGAAGCAATGTATTAGACAGCAATGAAAAGAAAGAACAAAAACTGAATCTGAAACTGTGGCATATTCAATAAATTTGCAAGGTTTAATCAAATAAGCTTGGCTCATTTGCCATTTCAACCTTATTTAATCTGATCTGGTACACAAATAACCAAAGTGGACAACATGTTCTGTGTTTACACAGGATGAACAAATTACAGCTGATCATGTAATATAAATAAACAAAGCACCATGATTTTAAATACACCTTTCACATAATATTAAATCACAACATAACATCTTTTGTGATTTTACAACTCAAAATGATCAGATCTGTTCTATATCGATACTAGACAAAAGACAAAATAGAAGAAAAAACAGCACCATTTAATTTAAAGGGTAATCTTCAAGAGATAGCTTAGCCAAAAATTAAAAATTACCCCATGATTTACTCACCCTCAAGCCGTCCTAGGTGTATATAAGTTTAATCTTTCAGACCAATACAGTTGGAGTTATAGTAAAAAATTTCCCGTCTCTTCCAAGCTTTATAATGACAGTGTATGGCTGTTGAGATTTTGAAGCAAAATAAAGTGCATACATCCATTATAAAAGTACTTCACTCGGCTCCAGGGGGTTGGTAAAGGCCTTCTGATGCGTTTGTGTGAGAAAATGATTTATATTTAAGTCTTTATAAACCAAAAACTGTTATACGTAAGAGCGAGAGGCGTTCCAGTGGATGACGTAGGATGTAGGTGTAGCATAAAGTCTGGTGAGAATATGCTAATCTCATTTTAAATATGCATATTTTTCTTATACAAATGCATCGCTTCACTTAGGAAGGTGTTTATTAACTGCCCCGGAGCTGAGTGGAGTATTTTTTATGATGGATGGATGCACTTTATTTTGCTTCAAAATCTTGACCCCCATTCACTGCCATAATAAAGCTTGGAAGAGCCAGGACAACTGTGGTACAACTCCGTTTATATTCGTCTGAAAGAATAAAGTCATAGGATGGCTTGAGGATAACTAAATCATGGGGTATTTTTCATTTTTGGGTGAATTATCCCTTTAAGGGATCCCTTTATAGGGTCAATACATCTCAAGTGGTCTAATGGAGGTTGCTTGACCAATTTTAAAGGGGTCATCAGATGCAAAATTCACTTTTACATGTTGTTTGAACATAAATATGTGTTGGCAGTGTGTGTACACAACCACCCTATAATGATAAAAATCCACCCAGTGGTATTTTTTTAATCCCTGTAATTATTATCCCCTCTTTTAAATCAAGCCATTCTCCGCTTCTTGGCTATGTGATGTCACACTGACCAAGGCCGCTCCCACGATAGTTGATTGACACGGCAGTCTTACCTTAGACCCGCCCTGAGTGAGCTGTAAACAGTTTGCCATTGTTATTACCCCAGAGCAGGAGTAGACAAGAATGTCTCCTAAGCGATTGAGGTGTATTGTTGTTGGATGTAATAATGAACATAGCAGTCGACATTTACTCCCGACATGAGCCGCTGAAGATGCAGAGGATTAATGTTACTCTCGTTTTTGAAGGGAATACGCCCCCAATCTACATAAATGCATCTATGTGCATGCGAATCATTTGTGATCCAGCTTCAGAAGAAGTGAGTATAAGGGTTTTTGTGATGCATCTTTGCAAATCGCCTTTCCTAATATTGTGCTAGTTAGCAAGTTTTGCAGCTAAATGCGGCTAATGTAAACAGGATGGCTCGTCACCCCCACAGAAGACAGGGCGGGATGAGCAGAGCTCATTACCATTTAAAGGAACATGAAACAAAACTAGTTGATTTAAGGTAAATGATTTAAGGTAAAAAGGTAAAAAAAAAGGTGTTGTTTTTCACTACAACTGAGAAAATGTAACCTTAATCATTAAGACCATAAAGAATCATATCAGCTTTAGGAAAATGGGCATCCGATGACACCTTTAATTTTTTTTTGAGAGAGAGAGAGATTACCTCTATGTATTGGTATTGCAACACTTGGTTTAACCACAGCTGCTGATATTGACACCTCAATATTTTGGCTCAGGATAGTCTTAAAAAACCTGATATCTAGTGCATATTTTAAAAAATAAATAAATAACAGGTGGCTTTGCAATACCAAAACATAGAGGCAATTGCACAAAAAAAAAAGAAGGTAAC
Organism: Cirrhinus mrigala; assembly: GCA_036247105.1. NCBI lineage: Eukaryota > Metazoa > Chordata > Actinopteri > Cypriniformes > Cyprinidae > Cirrhinus > Cirrhinus mrigala. The sequence continues at coordinate 34,515,912 of CM070013.1, read as the reverse complement.
GTAAAAAAAAAAAATTAAGGAAAATTAAAATTTACACTTGAGATGGAATGACCCTATCAATATATTTTAAAAAACATAATTCATTTCATTAAAAGGGGTAGTTCACCCAAAAATGAAAATTATGTTATTAATCACTCACCCTCTTGTAGTTCCAAACCTCCAAACCTCATCTTTGGAACACAGATTAAGGTATTTTTGATGAAGTCAGAGAGCTTTCTGACCCTCTATAGACAGCAAGGGTCCTTCCTCATTCAAGGTCCAGAAAGGTAAAAAAGAACATTGACAAAATAGTCCATGTGACATCAGTGGTTCAACCATAATTTTATGAAGCTACAAGAATACTTTTTTGCATAAAAAAACTAAAATAATCCAACAATTCCTTTCCTCTATGTCACCCTAGTGCTATATTAGAGAATACCACGATGCATGCGCATTTTCCTCTGCATGTGTGTGGTGTTGTTGATGTAGAACACATGTGCGCCATGCTTTGGAGAAGAATTTTTAAATAAAGTCATTATTTTTGTCTTGTTTGTTTTTTTGCGCAAAAGAAGTATTCTCGGAGCTCCATAAAATTACAGTTGAACCACAGCTGATGTTTGTGGTACCTTTTTCGACCTTAAACATGGAAGGACCCTTGCTGTCTATGGAGGGTCAGAAAGCTCTCTGATTTCATCAAAAATATTAAGTGTTCCGAAGATGAACGAAGGTCTAACGGTTTTCGAAATGACATGAGGGTGAGCAATTAATGACAGAATTTTCATTTTTGGGTGAACTAACCCTTTAACCTGTTAACCATAAACAATAACTCACACACAATTGTGTTTTATATTTTTCATGTATATAGTTCTCTCTGACTGACCATACCTGCTTTTATTCAGGTCTATATTCCCCAGTGCAGTATCATCAGCACATTTATCTCGCCTGTGTTTATATAACGATGTGTGATCAGTGGGTGGGGGGTTATTAATGTGTCATCTCTGCTGGTCCAGATTGCTGCCCGTCAGCAGGTCTCCTCCACAGGATCTATTCAGCAACTCTTTCAGTGCTTCATTGACATCGGTATTAAACACGCTGCTAAAGCTACAGTTTGGGAAGGTGACCTGGAATGAACCCACCACTTCCTGTACCCACTGGAGCTCAGCACACAGCTCCTTTTGCAAGGCCTCATAGCGAGTTTGCCTCTCCTTATATCGCTCGCTCACTCGGCTGACGCTGGCATCCACGTTCCTCATGTCTTCGTGAACGCCCCGCCTCTGGGCTTCGACTTTACGAAACTCGTAACGGAGCTGGGACAACTCATGTCTGATGCTTTCGCTTTCTTCTTTGTACCACATCTCCTTCTCATTGTAGATGGACGCTAGTGCGTCAATGTCTTCCTGCAGGGAGTCGTGAGCCGACGCCAGCTGGCAGAAACTGCCCTCCATGGCCGACACGTCCTCCTCCACCTGTGCAAAGCGTTCAAAGTTGATGTAGGTGTTGTTAGGAGGCATGCTGGAGTGGGACTTGATGGTGTACTCTTTGAGACGCTTCGTCTTCAGCTGCCTACGCTCCCTCTTTCTCTCTGGGGCTTTACTGCGTTCCTCTTTATGCTCGTTAGACTGCCAACAGACAATGGGGTTAAGGACTGAGTGAGAGAAAGTGCAAAAATAAATGCCTATAAATGTCTTTCAGGCATGCAATCACAAACTGACAACATACCTTAATCCAGGGATGGTTCAAGGCATCTTGAATTGTGAGTCTCTTTCTGAAACACATTTATGTCATATTACTTGCAACAAGCACCATATTTTGCTTTGTCACAAACACAAGCTCACACTCAAACATACATCCTCAGATGATCTCAGCTCTCTGCACTTACTTGGTGTCCTTTTCCAGCAGCTGTCGTATAAAATTCTTGGCAAGCTCACTGGTGTGGCCAAAGAATTCATCATCAAACTCATAGTTCATGGCTGAGATGTTTCCCAGAGTATCTTGCTTCGTTTCTCCTAGGAAAGGAGATGCCCCGCTCAACCTACATTCAGAAAGCGTATTAGCAACATATTGGAACTTTCCTTTAAACATATACTACATTTATAGGCTTGGTAAAATAAGGCTTGTTTTGTGTACTTACAGAATATATGTTATAACTCCAACACTCCTATGAAAGTAAAGTATTTAATTTAGTTATTTAAATCTCTCAAATGATTGAGCTATTTACATTAAAAACTAATCTTACCACATATCTGCTTCCAGTCCCAGTGGTTCATAATTCACAATCTCTGGAGCTGAAAACAGTCAAAGCAATATAAAGTATAAAAAAAAAACATTCTTAGAAGAGGAGTAAATTATTAAAGGAATAGTTCACCCAAAAACAAAAATTTGTGGAATATTTACTTAAACCACCCAAGATGTAGATGAGTTTGTTTATTCATTTTAGCATTACATCACTTGCTCAATGGGTGATGAAATCACAATAATCTACGAGTAACCAACATGACTCCAGTCAGTCAATCAACAAAAAGCGAAAAGCTGTGTGTTTCGTATAAAAAACAAATTCATCATTAATGTGTTTTCAATTTCAAACAAGGCCTCTATCCATAATATTGTGTACTCTATCTGAAGAGAGGAGAGGAATCAGGAGTGAAATATGCGCAGATCAAGCACCGTTTACGTTAGTGGATTTTGTTGTAAAGGGGACAATATTTGATGCACTTTTTTACTGGAGTAAGCATTATTATGGATTATGAACACATATTTTGGCCAGATGGTTTAAAGGAGACCTATTATGCCCCTTTGTATAATATGTAATATAAGTCTCAATTTTTGAGTGAATTAATCTTTTAAGAATTCAAAAAGTGTGCTAGAAGTCATTTACACAGAACAGTTTTTTTTTTCAGGGAATACAGAACATTTTTGTTATGTCAACAGACTAGACAAAGATGTTTGACCACTGCGCTCACGTCTTGCATTTTTTTGCAGCGTTTTAAAAATGACACAGCATTTTAAAAATACTGCACTCAAGTGCATTTGAAAGGGATAGTTCACCCAAAAATGAAAATTCTGTAATTAATTACTCACCCTCACATGGTTTCAAACCCGTAAGACCTTTATTCATCTTCAGAACACAAATAAAGATATTTTTGATGAAATCCAAGAGCTTTCTGACCCTTCATAGACAGCAAGGGTCCTACTACAGTCAAGGCACAGAAACATAGTAAGGACATCAATAAAATGGTCCATTAGTAGTTTAATAGTAATTTTATGATGCTACAAGAATACTTTTTGTGTGCAAAAGAAAAAAATCATCTAAAAACGACTTTATTCAACAATTATTCTGCCATTATGGAGAATACCATGAGGTATGCGTGTGCTGTTGTTGAGGTAGAACACGCATGTGCTGCAACTCGTTTACAAGCAAAGGAAACTATGCACAAATGCTTCACAGTGGAGGGTCAGAAAGCTCTCGGATTTCATCAAAAATACCTTAATTTGTGTTCCGAAGATGAACAAAGGTCTTACAAGTTTGGAACAACATGAGGATGGAGTAATTAATTTTGCGTTCAAAACATGTTCTGTGTGAATGGCCCCTGAGTGTGCATGCTGACGACTGCAGACTTTAAGGTTTAAAGAAAACATGTGCCATACCAACAAACTCTGGTGTTCCAAAGATGTTTTTAAATTCAACCCCTTCAGCAATCTTGTGGGCCAAGCCAAAATCAATGAGTTTGATTCGGGGCAGAGGGGCGTTCTTGTCCAGAAGCATGATGTTTTCAGGCTGCAAACCAGAAAATAAATTACACACACAGGAGCACACCCACACTCCTATGCACACAAAGCCACACTGTTCTTCTGACAGAGCGTTCTGCAGCACTCCACATCTGTCAGCGCAATTATGTTGTGCTGTAACTTTCTGGGGCAGTGTTATGAGACCAGGGGGTGTACTGTACCTTCAGGTCAAAATGAGCAATATTCCTTGTGTGCAAATAGTGTACGCCCTCTAGAATCTGTTTAATAAACTGTGTGGCTTCCTCCTCACTTAAAGACTCTTTCTCTGCCAAAAAGTCAAAAAGCTCTCCTCCAGACACCCTGTGAAAATATATAATATCCTCTCAGTAACAATAGGCAGGTGTACAATTTAATAAAATACGCACATAAAATATGATCCAAACCCAAGGTTATGTAATGATGAAATCATTTTTATAAGCATCAACACAAACTCTACTCACAGCTCCAAAATCAACACCACATCTGTCTTGTTCTCAAACACGTCATGTAACATGACAATATTGGGATGGTGTATCTGCTGTAGGACGTTGACCTCTCGCTCAATCTCTTCTCGGAGCACACCTCGCCGGCTAGCAATACTCTGCCGCTTCTTTATGAACTTCGCTGCAAAATCCCGGCCTGAACTCTTTTCACGACAATGCTTTACAATTGCAAACTGCCCACTGAAAAACACATGAACAGTTATTAAACACACACTGACACAAGCAACACACCATAATGCATCCTTTTGTGTTTATACTATATATAATATAGACACTTAAAGGACATAATGCATATAATATAAATATATTCTCAGCTGTACACTGCAGATTGTTATTAAATTCAGTTTATATCAGGGACCCAATTAAAATATTAATGTTTTCAGAACTTTGCTGAGATAAATGTTTTGGAGTCAGGCGAATGACACAAAGCCCCCTAAATGAGCCATTCTACATTGGCGCAAACTGCAAAAGTGTATTCAAATCTTAGATGTTCACTAAGATCCTTCTATTATCTATTGAAACCCACAATAATATTTACAATATATATATGTATGTATATATATAGAATCATCATTTATTGGGTACTTTCAATTGGGAGGTGGCTGTCCTGAACACTAACCCCTAAATTTCAACTTATGAAAATAATGTTGAAATCATATTTGCATTTTGTTCCATTGCTCTTTTTAAAAATATATTTTGAATTTTTTTTATGTCAAGTTAAAAAAGAAAGGTATATTTTCTTTGTAAATTATGAATCTTTATGTAAAAAAAAGTGTCCTGCATTTTTCATGTCACTGAAACAGTGTATGTTTTAGTCTTTTGGCTACATTTATGATCAGGAAATATTCATGTTTTTCTCTTTCTCATATCTACATGGTGAGTAGATAGGTCCTATCATTTTGAGATAAATGTGTTCAAATGTTTAAAAATCTGTGTGTAACTTTAAGGAACGTCACTAACGAACACCCTTTTCCTGCAATTAAACACTTTTTTATTCCATAACATTTTTTGTATGTGTGCAACTGTGCTAGCTAACCATGTGCTGATTAGCATCTTTGAACTGGGCACAAAAGTATCTAAAATTGTTACCTTTCATTTCGGTAGTGACAAAAGAGAACACATAATTCTTTATTTGGGGGAAATAAACAAAAATTAAGTACAGTTATGCAAATTTTTCGTATTTTAGTATGTTTTAGTAGTGTTTTAGTATGTGAGGTAAAATTATAAATGTAACCAAAACATTACTGTCACTACCAAAACATGGGATGTTTTGTCAAAAATAAAGTATATTGAATTATCAACTAAGATGTTATGATAGTGTTTGGTTCAATGTGTATTCAAACTAATGAATCCTTAACACTGAAATCAGTATAATCAACTTTTTGCCTTTTACAAAGAAAGATTGGATTCAAAATACAACAAATCTTATAAATTACAATTGAAATATTTTTAAAATTGTAATCGTTATTGATTTACCTCTGACAATTTTTTTATAAAATTGCAAATAAACATATTTACAAGGTAGATGTAAACAAAATCTTCATAGGTCAATATAACCCTTCTCATTAAATTATATATTACTGTGTTTCAGTAGTGACAAATTTGGGGAGAGGACAAATATGACAAAAATTTCTGAATATACAGTATGAGAATTAACTGCACAATTACTAGAAATGTGTACCTTGGATATTATACAATTTGCATACATACAAAATGTGTGGGAAAAGGCACTTTTTTTTCGAAATGTTTTCAACTCTGACTTTGCACCAATTCTGTAGAATGGCCCATGTAGCCCCTATATGAATGCAGCTGTGTAATGTGTATCATTATTTATTGCAGCAATAAGCAAGTATATGATAAACCACCAAGTAAACAGCTAAATATTTACCTCCCAAGTTCCTCTCCAATCTCATAGAAATTCTCGACCTGCTGCTGCCTGAACACAGCCATTGTGATCTTATTTAAAAAACACAAAAGATTATTAGATTTACTGGACCCACAACAAACAGTACACACAAAAAGGTACAACTGTTTTATACAATCGCTAAATTTGTTGTGACCAGGGCTCGAATTGAGGGGGAATGCGGGGGAATGGCCCTTGTTGCAAAAAAAAATAAAAATAACAAAAAGCATCCCCTCTGTAAAACCACCATCCCCCCATACCATCCCTTAAGATTAAAAAATACTGCGAGTTATATAAAACCTATCGTGCAAATTAAATGATAAATTTCTCAATATATAATAAAAACTAAACAATGGCGATTGCCCAATCAGAGCTCGGTATTAACGAGCTGCGCGCTTGCTCACGCATGTTGTCGTCATTTTTTACGCAAAATATTTCAAGCGCGACTTCTGACGTTCTTTAAAAAGAAGACAACATGATAAGGTATGGTATTTCATTGATTAGAGTTAAAGACATTCCCTGATATTATAACATTATTGTGCTTTACTATGTGTGACTGTGAGGAGGACTAGGGGAGAGAGAGAGACCAGGGATGCGTTCCATTAAAACATGACCACCTTGTCAAGTATGAATGTGACTTGGCAAAAACAAACAAAAACAGGTCGTGAGAGTCCAAAAGCATTCATTGCATTATGAAGCTTATTAGAATGCAATTAGAATGCTATAATAATAAAAGAAAAAAAAATATTCCTGTGTCAGTTTTTATTATTATTTTTTTTTTTTATCTTTTTATGAAATAGGCCTGGTTAAGTAATATCACAGAAGAATCAGCACGTGTGTGAGATCACCAATGTAAGATTTATTTTATATAGCCGTTCAACAGACAAGAAGTTAAAGGAGAAGTCCACTTCCAGAACAACAATTCACAAATAATTTACTCACCACATTGTCATTCAAGATGTTCATGTCTTCACTCGTGAAGAAATTATGGTTTTTGAGGAAACATTTCAGGATTTTTCTCCATATAATGGACTTCATTGGTGCCCCGATTTTGAACTTCCAAAATGTAGTTTAAAAGCAGCTTCAAAGGGCTCTAAACGATCCCAGCCGAGGAAGAAGGGTCTTATCTAGCGAAGCGATCGGTCATTTTTTTTTTCCGGAAAATACAAATTTGTATACTTTTTAAGCACAAAAGCTCCTGTAGCACAGTTTCTGGGATGCACGTTCACAATGCTACTTACTAGTGAGTCACATTGAAAGGTCATGCGGAACTACAGACCCAGTGTTTACAAAGCGAACGCAAGTGCAAGCAAGTCAAATGCTGTTTACAAACAAAAAGCTACAACAATTCTGAAGTTGTAGAAGAAAATAAGATGGAGTTTTTCGCCATTCTCTGCCTTTTTGAGCCGGAGTACACAGACAATGAACTTAGACATGATTCGTAGTAGTGATGGGAAGTTTGGATCATTTTACCGACTCGGACCTTTGAGTCTCGTTCAGCAAAATGAACGAATCTTTTTTCGAGTCATTTCGTTCATTTTAGCAAAATATAATTAAAATGTAACGTGTTACTTCCCTAACACATCTACTGCTTACACAAACGTTGATCACACTACAAACAAGACAAAACTATAATGCTATAAGAAACAGAAAAGATTAATTCATTGTTTACCTGGGTATGATTAGCTCACCTCACCTCTTATCTGACAAGTTTTCGGGTTTGAGTCGTACGTTCATCATGTGACAGCCCCATAAGCTCAACCAATGCAGTGTGAGCCAGAAAAAGAATTGATTAGTTCATCTCTCGAGTCTTCAGGTTCGAGTCATTCATTCATCACATGACAGCCCCATAAGATGAACGAACGACTCGTAAAACCCGAAGACTCGAGACAGGTGAACTAATTCCAGTACAGAACCTAATAGGATGTTGCGCATGCGCGACTGAACGAATCACTCCCCAAGACGACTCGTTCTTCCCGAGTCACATTAAAGATTTGTTCAAAACGAAAAAATCGTTCAAGAATGCGCATCCCAGAGCCTGCACTACAGGAGCTTTTGTGCTTAAAAAGTATACAAATTTTTATTTTTCGAAAAAAAATGGCAGATCGTTTCGCTAAATAAGACCCTTCTTCCTCGGCTGGGATCGTTTAGAGCCCTTTGAAGCTGCATTTAAACTGCATTTTGGAAGTTCAAAATCAGGGCACCAATGAAGTCCATTATATGGAGAAAAACCCTGAAATGCTGTGCTCAATAACCACAATTTCTTCACGACTGAAGACAGAAAGACATGAACATCTTGGATGACAAGAGGGTGAGTAAATTATTTGTGAATTGTTGCTCTGGAAGTGGACTTCTCCTTTAATTGAGTGATTTACATTTTAGACATATTTTGTCTTTTTTCCTGTCTCAGAGCAACACTACAGTGTTTCTTTCCTGAATTAATCTTTTTTTTTTTTTTTTTTTGAACGAATCGAGTGAGGCAATTATTCAATGATATAAAGATAAAGATAAAAATAAACTAATTTGCTTCGATCCTAATTGAATCGGAGATTTTAAAAGAATCATTTGATTGGAGGGTTTAATGAATCATTTATTAAAATAGACACTTGCCGCCACCTACTGGAGGTTTTATTTATCTTTTCATATTTATTTATCTATGACAAGCCTAAACCAGCACAAAAACATATTTAGCAAAATATTTACTGTTATTGACAAAAAAATCCCCCAAAAATATTATAGATTTTTTGACAATAGCACACCCCTAGATAAGGGGCACCATTTAGGTCATTTGGCACGCAGACACACAGATTGTGTGCATGCAAATGTGCGTGCATTGGTTTAACCTACATTGGGATAACCAAATGTCTCTACAAAAAAAAAAAACTTAAAGGTACAACTTTTGACATTTCAGGCCCCACAAGAAAAACAGCTCATAAACCATAGTTCATTCAATAAAACTTTGCTGTTGTTCCCCCCCACCATCCCCCTTGAATTTTTTTTTTTTTACAATTCGACCATTGGTTGTGACCTAAATATTTCATTCATGATGCTGGGACAAATTTAGATCTTACTGAAGTGTGCAAGATAAGGATGAGGCCTCACCTATATTTAGCCTGAATTAATTCAAGGAAAACCGGTGTCTAGAATAAAGGGGAAAAAAGGACGACCAACAAAAAAATTGTCTTTTGACAGGTATTTTCTAACTAAAAAGATATGCTTTCAATGTTGTAATACTTTATAATGTGCATTCGATGCTTCTCATGAAAAAGAACCACTTTTTTCCTGACAAACACGAGAGTTTTAACTACTGTTCATCCTAGAGGTGGGTCTGATCGTCACAATACCAGATAAATTCCAGTTCTCCAATAAGACGGTGTCACGCACTCCCTTCATTTGTTTTTAATTTTCGAAATAGTTACAAGCGTACGAGCAGTACGTAACTGTAATAAAAATCATCAAATACTCCAGTCACTCCCACAAAGCGGGAACATTTAATGACTAATCCAACGAGTTTGTAACATTTGCATGGCTAGTGTTTATTAAAATCAGTGAATAAAAGAACAAGGAATGTACTTACCTGTCATCACCAACAAATATGTTACGATTCTTAATCCTTTCATGTGCTCACGCGACTTGCTTCATGGACCTTTAGAAAAGCACAATCCGAGCAATCCGAGTCCGAGCAGCGTGTTTCTAAAAGTGGACACGCCACCTGTTGAACTCATGCCTGAGCGTAAAAACGACAACACATTGGCAGGCTTGTCCCATGACTAAAAAAAATATAACACGACATAAAGGATTCTTCTGAATTAGCCTATATTCAGGTCGGACCAAATCGTTTACAAAGTCGCTGACTGGGTCACAGTTTCAGTCAGAATGATCAATGTTATCAGTTCTCTCATTCTTGCATTGTTTACTGCTGACATGGGCTAAAGCTTATCATTTTTAACATGTGACAAACAGTTGTTCGCAGGTTTTTAATGAGGTAATAAAACACTTGCAAATACTTAAGTAAATAATAAGAAAGAACATGGCAAACAACTGCTTTGTGAAGTGTTTTATTATTTTAATGAGAATTCCTTTGACTGACACTATCAAAAACATCTACATTTATTTGATTTAATGCATAAATTTAAAACATCTGCCTCTTTGAACAGCAAAAATAGCTTCTTTTGTCTTCATTTAATCTAAAACACTCTTTTATAACTAAATGTTACAAGACAATGTAGAGGTACATATCTAGCTGATATGCAAATTGTCAGCCCTAATATTAAAATTTAAAATCCATGCTCACATTACATTGTCCCTTATGCTTTGAAGCTGATAATCAGAATGTATCAAAACATTACAAAATTGCAATAATGTGAACTATTTGACACTGGTATTGGTATCTGAAGCACAAAAATTCTATTAATATTAATGAACTTAAGAAACTTTTTTTTCCCCAGTTGAGCATATTAATTTGTTGCATATTAATACTGTATTAAAAAAATGCAGTGGTTATAGTTTCTGATCCAATCTGTTATCCAAGTCCAAACCAGTTTTGATATTTATACAAGACTGCAATTCAGGCGGAAGTACCTTTCAAAGATAGTACAACAAAAATCACACTGAACCACGTCAGGTCATTATTGACTATGGACAGATAAACTCAAACAATAGAACCTTTCACATTAGCAAGATCACACATTTACGTATGAGGAAACTAAGCAAATGAAGCATGCCAGTCTTCCTGTTGCAGTGAGTGAGTGGTGTTATGAAAGTGGAAAGTTAGCTTTATTGGATGCATGCAGTGCATTTGTGCCGAGAGGGAGATGCTCACAATGGAGCAAATAGAGGCAGCCTTGTACCAGAAGATGAAGATATCTGAGAAATTAAATGAGAAACAGATGGAGGGAGAGGGGGGAGATCTCAACATGGGCAGAGGACTACAGAGGGAGCACATCCTCAAGTGGTTTGTGGAGACTCAGGCTGTGCTCATCCTGTGTGATGGAAGGTTTCCACCCTGGTTCCAGGGCTTCATCTCCAGACAGTAAGAATTAATGAGAGATAAGAGGTTTGGTAACTGTTTTATCATGTGCTGTAAAATCATCTGAACGTATTAAATACTGTCCATTTTTGAGTTATGGTGAATAAGATGCAAATGTTTATTAGGCAGTTGCATTGGTGCACTGTGGTAACTGTTGCTGTTTGCAGTGAAGCAGAAGATCAGCTCAAAGACAAGAACGTTGGTTGCTTCCTTATCAGACTCAGTGAAAAATCCACTGGATATATTCTTTCATACAAGTAAGAATAACATTTTTTTCTGTAACTGTCAAACAATGAGCAATCGAATGAGTAACACTTTAGTGTAGGGAACAATTCTTACTATTAACTAGTTACTTAATAGCATGCCTGTTATTAACATATTGGCTGTTTATTAGTACTTTTAAAGCACATATTCTGCATGACCATTTTCTACATCCCTAACCCTACCCAATACCTGAACTTAACAACTACCTTACTAACTATTAATAAGCAGCAAATTAGGAGTTTATTGAGGCAAAAGCTGTAGTTAATGGTTTGTTAATAGCGAGAACTGGACCTTAAAATAAAGTGACCAATTTTTTTTTTTTTATTACACAAAATTTACGGTAACACTTTATTTTAAAGGAACACTCCACTTTTTTTTTTTTGAAAAATAGGCTCATTGTCCAACTCCCCTAGAGTTAAACAGTTGAGTTTTACCGTTTTTGAATCTGTTCAGCCGATCTCCAGGTGTGGCGGTAGCACTTTTAACATAGCTTAGCATAGATCATTGAATCTGATTAGACCGATAGCATTTTGCTCACAAATGACCATATATAATAACGATATTTTATTTTTATTTGTTCTTCTGTAGTTACTTTGTGTACTAAGACTGATGGAAAATGAAAAGTTGCAATTTTCTAGGCTGATAAGGCTAGGAACTATACTCTCATTCCGGCGTAATAATCAAGGAACTTTGCTGCCGTACCAATGGTGCAGCAGGCGCAATGATATTACGCAGCGCCTGAAAGTGACCGGCACTAAGTTTATGTAGATGCAGAGTTGCAGCCGGCAGAGCTGACGGCTGCGTAATATCATTGCGCCTGCTGTACCCATGATACGGCAGCAAAGTTTCTTGATTATTACGCCGAAATGAGAGTATAGTTCCTAGCCATATCGACCTAGAAAATTGCAACTTTTCATTTTTCGTCCGTCTTTGTACACGATGCAACTACAGAAGAGAGAAGTTTTGAATACGAAAAATATCTAAACTCTTTGGTCATTTTTAAGCGAGATGCTAACAGTCTAATCAGATTCAATGATCTATGGTAAGCTATGCTAAAAGTGCTACCGCCAGACCCGGAGATCGGCTGAATGGATTCGAAAACGGTAAAACTCAACTGTTTAACTCTAGGGGAGTTGGAAAATGAGCCTATTTTCAAAAAAAGTGGAGTGTTCCTTTAAGGACTAATTCTCACTAGTTGATTATTATCATGCATGTTACTAGCATATTGGCTGTTTATTAGGCAAATATTCATGTCTTATTCAGCATGACGGTATTCTTAGTTCTCTTAACCCATCCCATAACCCATACCTAAACTTAAAAACTACCTTACTAACTATTAAAGGAAAACTAACTTTTTTTTTTTGAAATAGGTTCATTTTCCAACTCCCCTAGAGTTATACAGATGTGTTTTACCATTTTTGAATCCATTCAGCCGATCTCCGGGTCTGGCGGTAGCACTTTTAGCATAGCTTAGCATAAATCATTGAATCTGATTAGACCATTAGCATCTTACTATAAAATGACTAAAGAGTTTAGATATATTTCCTATTTAAAACTTTACTCTTCTGTAGTTGCATTGTGTACTAAGACTGGTGGAAAATGGAAAGTTGCGATTTTCTAGGCCGATATGGCTAGGAACTATACTCTCATTCCGGTGTAATAATCAAGGAACTTTGGGTGCAGCAGGCGCAATGACATTACGCAGACGTCAACTTTGCCGGCTGCAACTCTGCATCTACACAAACTTAGTGCCGGTTTCTTTCAGGTGCTGCGTAATATCAATGCAACTACAGAAGTTTTAAACTACTACATTCAACTACATTCAAGTTTTAAATAGGAAAAATATCGAAACTCTTTAGTCATTTTATAGTAAGATGCTAATGGTCTAATCGGATTCAATGATTTATGCTAAGCTATGCTAAAAGTGCTACCGCCAGACCCGAAGATCGGATGAATGGATTCAAAAACGGTAGAACACATCTGTATAACTCTAGGGGAGTTGGAAAATGAACCTATTTTTTTAAAAAAAGTGGAGTGTTCCTTTAATACATTAGGAGCAATTGTTCATTGTTCATGTCAGCTCAGTAAAAAATGTTAATATAATATTTTAAAACATTTTTACATTTTAAAACCTTTTGAAATGTATTAGTAGATGCTGAAATTAACAGTAACTAAAATAGATAAATTCTACAGAAGTACTGTTCTTTGTTAGTCCATGTTAACTAATGTAGTTAACTAACTTTGTTGGGGAAAGTTACTTTTAAAAGTAATGCATAACAATATTGCATTACTCCCTAAAAAAAGTAACTAATTATGTTACTTAATTACTTTTTATGGAAAGTAAAGCATTGCCTTACTTTTACAATCTGGGCAGGGCTTGCTTGTTTGTTTTTCATATAAAAAGTTATATTTTTGGCTAATGTAAAAGCCCTTTCACACCAAAAGTGAAACGAAAAACTTCAATTAACTTTTTTGATCCACTTCAAATGTTGACTACTATATAATATTATCATATAATATTATATATCAGATATTTGATATTAGTCTGGTGAGTAAACTAAACATTTTATTCATTTCATTTACATTTTTTAGTTACTATTTGTGAGAAGTAACTAGTAACTATTACTAATTACTTTTTTGAAGTAACATGCCCAACACTGCCTATAATAAACCCCTACAATGAGGGAAGTGAACTATCTAATGGTTTTAACCTTTAAAAAACAGTTTGAAGCTGCTGTGTATTGAGTTGCTTCATTTCTCTAATGCTTTATGTTGACAGAGGACAGGATCGTTGTCGCCATTTTGTCATAAATCAAACCAATACTGGCCTGTTCATCGTTTCTGGTGATTCCACCACCCATAACAGTCTCACAGAGCTGATCAATCACTTTAAAACCACACCGATCCAGCCTTTTGGAGAGTACCTGACTTCATACGACACAGATATGGACTCGGTGGAAGAGGTATCCATTCTACTTTGCATTCTTTTTAAAGGTGAACTTAGTAATTATTCTTTGTTTAAAAACTCTTACATATAAATAAATGAACAGTACAATTACACTACCAGTCAAAAGTTTTTGAACAGTAAGATTTGTAATGTTTTTTAAGAAGTTTCTTCTGCTCACCAAGCCTGCATTTTTCTGATACAAAATACAGCAAAAGTAGTAATATTGTGAAATATTTTTATTTCTACTGCTTTATATTTGAAAATATTTTAAAAATGTAATAAAAAAGTAAAATAAATAAATAAATACATTTTGTAATGTATTCCTGCGATCAAACCTAAAATTTCAGCATCATTACTCCTTCAGTCTTCAGTGTCACAAGATCTTTCAGAAATCATTATAATATGCTGATTTGCTGATCAAGAAACACTTATTATTGTAGTTGTTGTTGTTGTTATTTTCAATATTTAAAACAGTTGAGTACATTTTTTGAGGATTCTTTGATGAATAGAAAGATCCAAAGATTGGCATTTATCTAAAATAAAAAGATTTTGTAACATTATACACTACACTATACCATTCAAAAGCTTGGAGTCAGTATAATCTTGGGAAATAAATTATAGAAATGAATACTTTTATTTAGCAGGGAATTTTAAATTGATCAGAAGTGATGATAAAGACATTTATAATGTTACAAAAGATTTCTATTTCAGATAAGTGCTGTTTTTCTGAATGTTCTATTCATCAAAGAAACCTGAAAAAAATTCCACTCAGCTGTTTTCAACATAATAATAATAAATGTTTTTTGAGCAGCAAATCACAATATTAGAATGATTTCTACAAGATCATGTGACTAGAGTAATAATGCTAAAATGCAGCTTTAAAATCACAGGAATAAATTACATCTTAAAATATATTCAAACAGAAAACAGTTCTTTTAAATAGTAAAAATATTTCAAAAATGTACTGTTTTTGCTGTACTCTGGATCAAATAAATGCAGGCTTGGTGAGCAGAAGAGACTTAAAAAATCTTAGATGAAGAATTTAATATCAGTAGTATAATAAAAGTAGTTTTATTTAAAGTTGAAGTTGATCACTTCATCACTTTATCTTGTGTCTTAATCCCCTGTTATTGGACAAATTTGCTCTTAGGAAAAAATAACATGGTTAAGTGTGAATTAAGCATTTATGCAATGGCACTGGAATGAAAACTGTTTGCTTTTGCATCTGAGTGTTGGGCGTATTGGCCAGCACAACATACTAAAGCAAAAAAAAAAAAAAAAAAAAAATACTAAGTTCACCTTTAAAACAAAGAGAATACCAGCATGGTAAGAAATGTTTTACGATGCATATCCTTTTGCGCTGTCATTCTTCTAGGATGGCAAAAATGAGCTTTATGATGTGGTTCAAAATAAGCCCAGGGTTAATGCGGGTGTTAGTGTTAAAGCTCTGAGAAGTTTATGGGAACAAACTAGCAACATCCCGCACAGCACACCTCCTGTTCTATATTCTAAAAGTGGCCGGAAACTCGCAATCTCCACCTCTATTGACAGGAACATCCTCTCTCAGGTAACTATCTCTCTAGTATCTATACCTAATTCTGTGGTGTAAAATTTTTTTACATACCTAACGTTGAAATTCATGTACGTGCTGTATAAATCATTAGGGCATGAAAGTTCCACCAGTGCCAAAGAAGAATGTACCACTTCGGAATTCCTTAAGTGCTGGTTTTCCCGGTACAAATCCATCGCAAGAACAACACAGCTTTTCAGAATCAAGAACATCTGGAAGAACAGGTGGTGATGAGAGAAGTGATACCTTGGACACAGAGGGCTACAATCCCCAATTAAAGCTGCCTCTCCACAATGAAAACAATCAGTCATTAATCAGTAACATTATGCCCTCTATGCCTCAACAACCTCTTTTAGCTCCACCCAATACAGCCTCCTGCTCTTATGCCGTCCTTGATCTTAAAAAACGACATAGCGGAGCTGGCCGAGTGCCATATGCTGACCAAGAAGCCCTACAGCCCAATCCACTCTACACAACCTCATCTGTGGCATGCACTGGGCAGAAGGACCAGCTGGTGCAAGAGTATGACAACCGCATACAGCCTATCGACAGCATCCATTTAGCAGAAAACACCTATCAAGACATACCTGAACAACGTGATATTAATACGTATGAACACATAGCTGAGAGCAACACCTACGAGGATATCCGAATGACAGACAGCAACACGTATGCAAGTTTGGATGAGATGCAGCAACACACACCGAACATCTTGGGAAAGAAGGTGAGACCTGATAAAATAACAAACAAACATACATAAATTCAGTACTGATTATTTTGTATAAAAATTAAAGAACTGTTATTATTTACAGAATCATAAGTGGTGGAAACTTCGACTGGAGAATAAGAAGTAAAAGTCATCAGGTGAATGCAAAAGCTGAGAAAAATGTTTCATTTCATGTTTTATTGTTTTGCTACACATTTAACTTCATAGATGCAAAGTCATAATTTTCATGTCCAAGACGTAACTTCAGTACCGTATGGCTACAGTTACAAAATTCTGAAAACTGTTCATGCAAATACATTGTTACAATGAGATGTATAAATACATTTGGACACCTGCACTGAATATATCTATTGTTATCACTGTATCTCCCACTGTTTTCCCAGGACTTTATCTTTCAATGTAAACTAGACCAGTGTAATTTAGTATTGTGCTCACAGCCTGTCATGTTTCTGTAACCCTAATCCAGCAATCCACACTGTTTGTATGATACAGTAGTTGTTCTCTACACATCTGAACCTGTAACACTGCACAGCATAACTCAATAAAGCATGAGGATAATATACAGTAAGTGCTTTGTATGAGGTTAGTATTGAGTAGATTGATTGCATTGCGCCTCCAGTCTCCTTTAAAGTGATTTGCACCCCTATTTCATATTCATATTGAATAAGATGTGGAAAACAGTTTAGAATATAGACCTACAAAAGAACGCCCTTCTGTCATGCCTATATTATGCCCTTCGCTATTATGTGATCCATTGGAATTCGGATAATAGCTGACTTAATGGATGGTAATATATTCATATATCTGAGACATTTCTGCATGGTTTGGACTCTAAATATTGATCCACTTTCAACTTCATGATGGATTGGTCAATTTTTGAAGGTTTCTTAACAGCCTTATGCTATACTGTAAAACTGTGCTTGCATTTTTTTAGCCATCAAGCTAAAAGCAATCTTTCAGGGGCTTCACTGTATTAGATTTATGAAAAGCTTATGATTCATTTTATGGTAATTTTCTTTAAGGTGGAAGTAAGCTTGTGGGTGAGACTATAAATAGGGAAATAGCGAGAAAGATAACGATGTGCAGTAAATGGTAAAACTGTTTGCACTACAAACCAGCTGCTTGAAGTCAGCTTACTTTTTTACCCTTTGGGGAAAAAGTCTTTCACACACACACACACACTTGTGGGATTCTCCATAGGTGTAATGGTTTTTATACTGTACAAACCATATTTTCTATTGCCCTACACCAACCCTACACCTAAACCTACCCATTACAGGAAACATTCTGCATTTTTACTTTCTCAAAAAAAAAAAAAAAAAAAAAAAAAAAACTCATTCTGTATGATTTATAAGCTTTTGTACCCATGGGGACCTCAGTTTAAGTCCCCACTGTGACACGAGTCTCCATGAGTGTATTCAGGTTTAAGTCCCTACCAGTATATATAAACCATACCTGCCCACAACACACACACACACACACACACACACACACACACACACACACACACCCCCCAACCTCAGTTTCTTAACATGTCTTTGTCTTCAGACAGGCCAGATATTCTAATCTGCTGTTAGCACTATTTTACATTTCAAGATAGATTAAATGCAAACCTGTTCAAAACACTGACGCAAAAGGAGATTTACTTATCAGTCCCTTCGTGGCTCCAGAGCAGGCATTCTCAGGAACTCTACGGTGGTGATGAAATTTCATTCTCCTCCAGCAGGCGGTGACATTTAGAAACGAAGTTGGTTATTTCCACCACATGAATGTTTCCCGATTGCTTTAGAAACAAAACACGATCCATTGTTTACAAACAGTTCATTAATTTTTCAGTATACTAGTTTTACTAGTTTATCCCAGTTTGCCGATTACAACGGTTATTGTTACCTACTACAAAAATCGCCTTCGTTGTCATCAGAAAAGTAAATAAAATACCATATATATATATTTATAAAAAAAATGGTGATATATTAATTACGATTTCACAATAGTAATAATTACATTTGACGGATACTGCTAGCATACGGTTAAATTAAGGAAATTTGGGATGAACAAATAGTTTGTCTCTAAAATTATAGGCTAATCATAATGTATAATTCAGAAACCTAGATGTGGGTATTATATTATGAAACTGAAATAAAACCACATTATGAATCAGTTAGACCAAAAAGTCCGGTATTTCCCCAGATGTATGGAAAGTAGCAGGGTGTGTCTCAATACTCTAATAAACTGACGCTGCTTCGTTTCATATCTCCGCCGTTCTACAGCTCTTGACCCGGAAATGCATCTGCGAGAACGGAGGAAACTTCCAAAGGAGTTAGGAAATGCGAGAATATACTGGTGCATCCTATGCAGAAGACATTGCGATCCAGCAAAATCCCAAACATTAGCGCCTTCGGTAGTTTTTGTAATTGACAATCAAATTATAATGAATAAACATAATCAATTACAAATACAGTAGGCTTTGTAGAACATATACAACATACAGCAAAAGAGAGAAAAAAAAAAAATTTGGACATAGAAAACGGAAAAAATATAAGACTGTCATAAACAAAACCAAGAAGTAATTCAAGAATTCATTTCGTTTCTGCCATATAAGAAAGAAATTATTTGTATTATGGAAATTTTAAAAGAAAAAATAAATAAATAAATGAATGAATAAATAATCATAATTATAAAAGCAAAAATTATGACATTGTAAGTCCAAATTTTGAGATAAATAGTCAAAGCTATGAGGTAAAAAGTAATAATTATATATAAAAACCTTTGACTGTCAACATTTTGTCACAATTCCTCATAATATCGACTTTTTGTCTTATAATTATGACATTGTATATCATACTTAATAAATATGACTTATTTCATATTTTCCTTTTTTTATTACTTGAAAGAACATACAAAATATTAAAAGTAACCAACAGTAAGAAAATCTGGTCGCGGGGACTTTTCAAGTCAAAATTACGAGCTACCAAAATTTCTTTACCTCCTTCGCACTTGACGTTTATCTTCTTGACGACGTCACGGCAGACACGCCCAGCCTCTTCCTCACTGCTGTGAGCATTAAAGTCGGAAACACAAGTTCAAGCGCATCTTTTATGTACCGTTAGCCGAATACCGTTACTCTGCTACCGAGCCAAAGCAAGGTGGCCAGACAGGAGAAACAGAAAACATGGCAAAAACGTACGATTATTTGTTTAAACTGCTGCTTATCGGAGACAGCGGAGTGGGGAAGACGTGTCTGCTGTTTCGATTCAGTGAGGACGCGTTCAACACCACTTTCATCTCCACGATAGGTCAGTTCAACTCTAAGATTTGTATGTGTAACTACACTACAGGAATGTTTATTGTGTAGTCCTGCGGGAGGAGAAATAAGCTGTTATAGAAATACATGGGGGTTTGCATACATGTGACTATCTGTTGGAGTGACAGGAAGAGGCCGTGGATGTGACAGCCCGTTCACTGAGCCATTGTGTTTTATTAGCATTTAAAATGACAAACGGCCGATTTTACATAATGAAATGTCAGGATCACTTGAAATGTACTACTTTTGTCTGTAATTTGAACAAGACGTTACAAGCATTCTGTGTTTGTAGAGCTAGCATGATTGTATTCTGATTAGCTGTGCGCTAGCGATGTGGGCTGGACTGCACTTTCGTTTCTGTGGTTAAAGAGACGTTTAGATTCACATTTCATTACTAAACTAGAGTTCAAGAGGGCCACAGTAAGCAGTTTATTTGAGTCAAATTAAAAAGTAGGTTTGTGTGCTGACACAGGTGGTTTATCTACATCTGAATGCTTACAACATACTGATGTTACATCAGTTCTTACGTCCACTTTAATTTTAAAGTTGACATGGAATAGAAATGTATTTCATGCTAACTTTATATTTTGTAAACTAATTTTATAGATCGTATTTTACATGTTTTGACCTCACTGTGTTCAATCAAAGTGTCACAACTAAACCTTTTGATGAAAATGAAAGATTTCTCTCTGGTGACATATACAGGACTTTTCCAATCATTTAGTCCTCTTAAGCCCTGCCTCTGTAAGCACACATTCACCTGCCTTCACTTTTGAGTGCCACACCCACATCTCAAAATCCAATCAACAACTGATGAATTTAAGAATGTCCCCACCCTACATCTATTTCAGTCAGATGTACGTCACAATAGGACTACTTCACTAGATCACTACTTCCTTTGCATTGTGACTTTACCACTATTTTCTTAAGTCTGTTGTTCCAGAATATAAAAACCTTAAAAATCAGAATGTACACATACATATAGTCACAAAACGTTGTACAAACATGCATGGACTAGGTCACCAGGCTTACAGCTTTTGACCACGCTACTTGTTGTGATATTTTTGACTTTAGGTAAACCTGTCTATACTGTGGTCCAACACGTCATTTCCTGTGTGAAACCTGTGCAAGAGTTCCTTGACCTTTTGTCATTGTTATGCCACAGACTTCCCCTATTGCCATGGACAATACTGCTGTGTCACTTCCCGTCCCATGTCCTGTCCAAGCTTTCACTGGTGGCAGGATTGAATGCTTCAATACACACTGCCAAGTTTTTTTCATAATTGCCATAACCAGAGATCACGTTCTGTTGCTACTGAATGCAACACGTTTACACACGTGCGCAAAGCCTGCACTGCAGCCATTTAGTCAGTCAGCCATATGTTACACCATTCTGACCTTTATACACATTCCATCTCCATGGTTACACCATTAAAAACGTGCTAAAGCACCAGTCCCTTTTTCAGTGGGAAAATTTGTGATGTGTTCAGAGATGAGTCGGTTTCACATTGTGTCATGATAGGACTGATTTCTGTCGTGTGAACAGTAGGTTTTGAGTGGAAGTGTTTCACATCACTTATTTATAAACATTATTATTGCAGGAATTGACTTTAAAATTAGAACAATTGAGCTGGATGGGAAGAAGATCAAGCTTCAGATCTGGTGAGAGTACAAGTCTGCATTATACAGTATAAAGCAGAGATGCCCAAACACGTGAAAGGATTTGGCCACTGTGCCATATGTGACCCTGGACCCCAAAACCAGTCATAAGGGTCAATTTTTTTGAAATTGAGATTTATACATCATCTGAAAGCTGAATAAGTAAGCTTTCAATTGATGTATGTTCAGCCAAGACACAAATATTTAAAAATCTGGAATCTGAGGGTGCAAAAAAAAAAGCATATTCTTGGCAATGCATATTACTAATCAAAAATTAAGTTTTGATATATTTACGGTAGGAAATTTACAAAATATCTTCATGGAACATGATCTTTACTATCCTAATGAGTTTTGGCCCATACAGTGTTTTGTTGGCTAATGCTACAAATATACCTGTGCTACTTAAGACTGATTTTGTGATCCAGGGTTACATATCACAGTAGCAGGGAAAAATATTTTTGTATTTTGCATTTCATTGAATTTGATTTCAAATTTGAGTTAATATAATATTGTTGGATATTATAAAAAGCTTACATTAGACCCACAGCCCTCAATCAAGTTAGATTTTTTTTGGCCTTTCTTAGTAAAAAAAAAAAGTTTGGGCATGCCTGGTATAATTTATAACTGTGTACAAACAATATTTAAAATCCATGTTTTAAATTTGCCATAAAGGGATACAGCCGGACAGGAGAGGTTTAGAACCATCACCACTGCGTATTATAGAGGAGCAATGGTAATTGTCTTATTCTTTTGAGCAAATAATGCTAGATATCCTTCTGCACATGGTTACTTTGCCTAATCTATGTGTTTTTTTTTTTCACAGGGAATTATGCTGGTGTATGATATCACAAATGAGAAATCATTTGACAACATCAGGAACTGGATCAGGAACATTGAGGAGGTGAGAAACAGACCTGATGCTGGAGAAAATAAGCATTAAGGTTTCATTTCACGTAAAACGAGATTAATTTTCCCTTTGTTTGTTGTATCAGCATGCATCATCAGATGTGGAACGGATGATACTGGGTAACAAATGTGACATGAATGATAAGAGACAAGTTTCAAAAGAAAGAGGGGAAAAGGTATGTATCTTTAAAAAATTATTTTTAAATGAGTGAGAATCTGTTTTATAAAACAAATCTTCGTTCAGAAACAAGCTAGGATGTAAAAGTGCTGATGTTTTTATTTAAACATTTCCTCTTTTTTTTTTTTTTCTGCAACAGCTAGCTATTGATTATGGAATCAAGTTCTTGGAAACCAGTGCAAAATCTAGCACAAATGTTGAAGAGGTGGGGGAAATTTTCTTGTTAAAAATCAATCTTTTTTTGGAAAGTCTTAAAGGAGAACTCCACTTCTAGAACAACAATTTACAAATAATTTACTCACACCCTTGTCATCCAAGATGTTCATGTCTTTCTGTCTTCAGTTGTAAAGAAATTATGGTTTTTGAAGAAAGCATTTTAGGATTTTTCTCTGTATAATGGACTTCATTGGTGCCCTGATTTTAAACTTCCAAAATGCAGTTTAAATGCAGCTTCAAAGGGCTCTAAACATTCCCAGCCGAGGAAGAAGGGTCTTATCTAGTGAAACGATCGGTCATTTTTTCGAAAAATAAAAATTTGTATACTTTAAGCACAAAAGCTTGTGTAGCACAGGCTCTGGGATGTGTGTCCACGACTCTACGAATTAGTGATGGGTTTTTCTTGAACAGATGAGAGGTGAGGTGAGCTAATCATAGACTAAAGACCCAGGTAAACCATGAATTAATCTTTTCTGTTTGTTATAGCATCGTAGTTTTGTCTTGTTTGTTGTGTGATCAACGTCTGTGTAAGCAGTAAATGTATTAGGGAAGTAACATGTAACATTTTAATTATATTTTGCTAAAATGAACGAAATGACTCGAAAAAAGATTCGTTCATTTTGCTGAATGAGACTCAAAGGTCTGAGTTGGTAAAATGATCCGAACTTCCCATCACTACTACGAATCACATCTAAGTTCATCGTCTGTGTACTCCGGCTCAAATAGGTAGAGTACGGCGAAAAACTCCATCTTATTTTCTCCTACAACTTCAGAATTGTCCAACATCGTTGTACCTTTTTGTTTGTAAACAGCATTTGACTTACTTGCACTTTCTTAGTCTTTGCGCGTTCGCTTTGTAAACATTGGGTCTGTAGTTTGCCTACGTTCCGCATGACCTTTCAACGTGATTCAATAGTACGTAGCATTGAGAACGCACATCCCAGAGACTGTGCTACACAAGCTTTTGTGCTTAAAAAGTATACAATTTTTTTTTTTTTTTTTTCTCAAATCTTTCACTAGATAAGACCCTTCTTCCTCAGCTGGGATCGTTTAGAGCCCTTTGAAGCTGCATTTAAACTGCATTTTGGAAGTTCAAAATTGGGGCACCAACAAAGTCCATTATATGGAGAAAAATTCTGAAATGCTTTCCTCAAAAACCATAATTTCTTCATGACTGAAGACAGAAAGACATGAACATCTTGGATGACAAGGGTGTGAGTAAATTATTTGTGAATTGTTGTTCTGGAAGTGGAGTGCTCCTTTAATTATCTAATGTTGAGCTAATTAAATTCATTTTATTGAGCAAGATGTGCATTTTTTTTTTTTTTTTTTTAACTGATCTAATCTAGTGTCATGTTTTCTTCAATGCCAGGCCTTTGTCACTCTTGCTAGAGACATCATGACCAGATTAAACAGAAAAATGGTAAGCATGATTGTTATGATCACGTAGAAAATGTTTATAGTCTTAGCCAATATAATCGTTAAAGTAGACCTATTATGCCCCTTTTTACAAGATGTAATATAAATCTCAGGTGTCCCTAGAATGTATCTGTGAAGTTTCAGCTCAAAATACCCCAAAGATTATTTATAATGGCTTGGTTTCACAGACAGGGCTTAAGCCTGAAACACACTGCACGATTTTCGTCTGTCCCAGACGAAAGATTGGCATTGTGAAACAATCGTGGTGATTTCTGATTGTGATCATGGCTCCTAATCCATGGTACTTTATCTTATAATGAGAGAGGCTCAAAGCAGCCGTTGTCACGGTCTTGCGACCAAAGATAGATTACGATCATTTTTTGACAGCGTCAGAAATTCAGCCTGATAACCGGACCATGTGTTTTCTGCCACAACACAGATTTACTGACCAGCCAATAAAAATGCGACACAAAAAATGTGAAATCCTCTTTCGCTGCTTCCACGTTCTTTCAGTACACATAAAAAAACGACAATTGCCAAAGTGTGATTCATTGCTCTTTTTGTTTACCACTAGCACATACTGATGATGTTTTATTCTTCAATAGTCACGTGTCGTAGCCTACGAGTCAATAGGTGTCATCATTGTACATCGTACGTGCATGTCGTACCCAGGTTTATTAGATCCATGTTGCACAGTATGATCAGCAGTGATCTTATAGGATTTCTCAAATCATGCAGTGTGGAGAAGGCTTTAGATTAAGCCAGGATTAGGCCATAGTTCAGTTAGGACATTTAAGTAGTTTTTATAAATGTGCCTTAGAAAAAACATTACTGATGTGCATCTAAAGACAAAACAAAGGCACATATATATTTTAAGTTCAGTCAGTGCAAGTTTCTTTCAGTTGAAACAGCTCAGACTTGCATTTTAGTCTAGGACTAGGCTTCAGCCTTGTTTGTGAAACCGGGGGTACAGTATATCATTTTCAAAATGCCTATTTTGAGTGGAAGCAGAAACACTCTGTTTTCATGCATGTTTTTTTTAAATGCAAATGAGCTGCTGCTCTCTGCCCCATTTTCTACAATAGGGCTGTGCCTTTTCAGCTCATAGCTTAAGATAGTCTGTTAAAAAACATCTGTTTGGTTTTGATGTCTATCGTGCTGAAATCATGCGTTTTAAACCTTATTAGTTTAAACTTTGATATACGTTTTCTGAGCGCACACATCCAAAGCACACGCACAGAAAGTGGCTGTCACTCGGCATGTGAGCACTAAACTAGTTCTCTTTTACGTCTTATTGCGCATAAGTTCATGTTAAAAGCACAAGTTACAAAAACCGTTGGTTATGTCTGTGAAGGTAAACAGCTGGGAAAGAAATCGCATGTTTATGTTAGATCTGTGTGGCAGCAGCGTAACGCACAGTAAATAAATCAATAAGTCCTCTGCTCTGTTGTCTCCTTTGAGGCTGGGACTCTAAATAGTGTTCTGCGCTCATCTGTGCAGCCAAAGACAGAGCAGTTAGCATGCTTTGCTATTTTGCCAAGGCGTTAAAACTGGTACATCGCTGTCTCTTGTGATAACACAAAGGTGGCGCCGTGGTTGGAAACGTGCAGATTAAGGGGAGGTAATATTATAATAAGATCCCCTTTCTCGGGGGATGTCACGGGGGAAGCAAAATCTGAATGGCACGTTTTTTCACAAGCTTGCAGAGAAAGGCTTACCAAAAAAAATTTACTGGGTTGTTTTTTCGCATATTCTGGGTTGGTAGATGCACCAGGGACCCAGTTATAGCACTTAAACGTGGAAAAAGTCAGATTTTCATGATATGTCAACTTCAAGCTTAGTACTTCTCACAGACTTGAATACAGAAATTAAGATGTTAATATTGAAATGTCTTTATTATGTCCAAAAACCTTAAACGTGGCTTTATGTGTAACACTAATGCTGAACGGATTCTTGTTTGCTGCATCTTTGTGTTTAGAATGAGAATAACCCTTCGGGAGGAGGAGGAGCAGTGAAAATCACAGAGAGCCGATCCAAGAAGCCAAGCTTCTTCCGCTGCACTCTGCTCTAACCCGGCAACTTCTGCAGCCTCTGTGTGAATGATTTAATTTCTCTGTGTGTTTGGGCTCTCCGCGCACGTGCGAGTGTGTGTGTGTGTGTGTGTGTGTGTGTGTGTATGTGTGAGGGTTTACAGTACCACTGAACTTTCAGCTGTTAGCTGCTGCTGAGAGCTCTGGACTTTAGCCTGCCTCATCAATACATATTGAAGGCCTGAAGAGAGCGTGCTAGATAAAGGACTTTTGAGCTGTTCCCAATACATTCCTTTTAAACCAAAATATCCATCAAGCCCAATTTAGTGTAGGCTTTTGAATTATTGAATTTTGAGAACTGTTTTTTTTTTTTTTGAATCTTTATAATAATTAATTACATAGTCATTTTATAGTTATGTTAATTTTAAAGGGTTTATTAAAGCACCATTTAATGAAGGAAATATATGGAGAGATTTCAGTAGATCGAGCTCTTGCTATTATGCAGTTTTTGGCAATAAAGATTGTGGACCTAAAGTAGCGACTGAAGGACCTGATGGTTTGACAGTTAAATGTTGGTCAAACCGAAGGACATGCAATATATATATCATTTTTAATCTTGTTAAATGTTATGTTTTGTTATATTTAAAGTCACCTATTTTAAATGTACTTAATTTTGTTTTGGTTGCCGTTCCAAAGCCGCAATAAACTGTGGATAGAAAGCAATATTCCACAGGTCTTAGTCTTCCCCCTTTCCCTGACTTTACCTTATTAATCTTAATAGTAAGACCAAAGTTAAAAAAAAAAAAATGGAATCAAAACTGTGATGGATACTAACAGTCAAAATTTCTCTTTCTTTTTCGGTTGTAATCTCTTATATATTAAGAATGAAAAAGAAAGACAAAAGAATAAAGAGAGGGCTAGGAAAAATTTCTTAATGCTTGTTGAAGCAGCAGCCAGCTAGGCCCTGTATATGTACAGTATTACATTTACTAATGGTATTATATTTTTATACTCTATCGACTTAAGCATCTTTTACTCATCACTGCATATGAAGCACCTAAAGCATGTTAACCTGTGCTTATGTGAGATTGATTTATTTGTTAATACTATTTTTTAACTCATTTACATGTTGTCACAGTATTCTGAATGTTGTCTTTTATAATTCCCGCTTTTATAAGACTCTTATGAGTGTGAAGTCATGTAGTGTTTACAACACCACTGCAACAGTATTTTTTTTTTTGGTTTAAGTCGTGCACTGTTTTCTGTGTGTGTGGGTCTTTTGTAGAACCTCCTCACTTCATAAACCACTTAAAGTCCCGCTTGTGATGTCAGCCACAAAAAAAAAAGAGTGCAAGATTGTGATAGTTTTAATATGTTGAAGTGTCCTTTGAGCTTACTCGGCTATTACCAGGCCCATGTGGAATCTTTTGCAGATTTTGTGGGGAACAAAATACATGGAATTGTGCATTTCAACATGGTTACATTGGTTAGCCAGAGCTGAGTACTAACTCCTATTACTTTAGTGCACGACAAGTTTTCCAATTCTGTGTAAATCTGCAGATCTTTCCATGCACAAACTCAGAACACAAAATTCAAACTGAATTCCAACCTAGATATTTCAGAATTCACCTAAGTTACTCTTTATGATTCTACTGTTTATGTTTAGAGGTGTACGATTGCTTGAGTTCTGTTGCCATTGTGCATCTGTTTGAAAGATCCCCTGCTTGTGCTCGTGAGGCGTGGCGTTTGTATTTAAAGCGATAGTTCACCCAGAAATTAAAATTCATTAACTCACCCTCATGTCAATCCAAACCGGGCTTGTTTTGTTCTGTGGAACATAAAAGAAATATTTTTGAAATGACAAATGTCTGCTTTTTTGTCCATACTGTGAAAGTTTCTGGTTTTGCTTACCAACATTCTTTAAAATCTGTGTTGTACAAAAAGTCATACATGTTTGAAATGACACAAGGGTGAGCAAATCATGAGAGAATGATCATTTTTGGGGCTGAATTATCGCTTTAATGGCCCAGTAGTCATGTTTTGAATATGCATGCAGGCACATTTGCATATTTTTCAATGAAACAGTGACAGCACTCAGCCTCTCATTAGAGCATAAAGTCTTACTGACCATTCAATGCAAGCTTTTATTTTATAACGTCTTCCTTGATTTTTTTTCTTGTCTGTATTGTACTGTGTCAGAGTTACTGATTATGTAAAAAAAAAAGAATAAAGTATCTTTTCTAAGTTATTTACATGTGCCTGATTTATTTTTGACGGGTTACCATATCAAGTAATAATATAGAATTTATATAATATTATATTATTAGGTATTTGGAAAGATGTGAAGTTGCTGAATAATAAACAGCATAACTGAAGTTAAATTTCCCTTTATTTTGAAAAATGGGATAGTTAATATCTACAACACAGAGGTAGACCCTGATTTCCCTTTTTTGCATACCAGGTTTTATCATTAAAATTACGTACAATGCCGTTCAAAAGTTTGGGATCAGTAAGATTTATAATTTTTTTTTTTTAAAGAAGTTTGAATGCTAATCAAGGCTGTTTACTTGATCAAAAATCCCAAAAAATATAATATTGCGAAATATTTTTACGATGTAAAATAAAATGTTTCTATTTTAATATACATAAAAATCTAATTTATTTCTGTGATCAAAGCAGAATTTTCAGCATCATTACTCCAGTATTCAGTTTCACATGATCCTTCAGAAATCATTCTAATATGCTGATTTATTATCAGTGCTGCTTAATATTTTTTTGCAACCTGTGATTCTTTTTTTCAGAGTTCTTTGATGAATCAAAAGTTAAAAGAACAGCATTTATTTAAACTATAAATCTTTTCTAACAATATGCACTACCTTTCAAAAGTTTGGGGTCAGTAAATTTTCATTTTTTTGAAAGAAATTAATACTTTTATTCAGCAAGGATGTGTAAACTTAATAAAAAGTGATAGACTTATAGATAAAGATTTATATTTTGAATTAATGCTGTTCTTTTTAATTATTAAAGAATCCTAAAAAAAGTATCACAGGTTGCAAAAAAATATTTGGCAGCACAGTTGTTGCCAACATAGATTCTAATTCTAATAATAAAACATCATATTAGAATTATTTCTAAAGGATCATGTGATGCTTAAGACTGGAGTAATGGCTGATGAAAATTCAGCTTTGCATCACAAGAATAAATTCTATCTTAAAGTATATTAAAACAGAAACCATCATTTTATATTGTAATAACATTTTGCAATATTACTGTTTTTTCTGTATTTTTGATCAAACAAATGCCACCTTGATGAGCACAAAGACTTTTACAAAAAACATTACAAGTCTTACTGATCCCAAAATTTTCAATGGCAGTGTACCTCATAAATATAAATGTGTGAAAATAGGCCTGCTAGCTAAGATGTCAATGCACAAGCATAACTAGTGTTAGAAACAATGACAATCAGCTTCTTTTAAGCTAGCACTACTGCGATGATCTTGCAACGGCAGATAAAATTCCAGCGTGAGCGCTCATGTCTGTGTGCCTGTCCTCTCTCTGGAGGGTCTGTAGTCATTGGTGTTGACTTCAAAGGCCCCAGCCAGGTCTTTCACACTACTGGCAGCCCGAGGTTTATCCAGGATGTTCCCTGTGGCCTTCACCTTTCGTGGGTTAGTGTTCAGACTCTTAGATCTAAGCGAGGGGTACATCCTGTCCTCTGCTACATACAAGTGATCTGAGTCCGTCAGCTCCTCTCGCTTCTCTTCTCCTCCCTCTGTTTTGGTGCTTTCGCTATTCACCGCTGACTGATCCTCATCTTTCTTCTCCTCACTTTCCCCTTGTTCTGTTTTTGTCCTCTTGCTCTCCTTAGATGATCCTTCTTCATCTTGGGCCTCTCTTGGGCCTGTCTTGGGTGAAAGACTAAATGGGGAGGGATGAACTTTGTCATCGAAGCGTGGCGGCCAGCGACCTAGCGTTGGCGATCTGCTTGCTTGATCCTGCAGGCCGTGGGGCTCCGAAGCCCAAGTATTCCCTGGACCACGCAACCTCGACTGCGGCATCGAGACATACAAAGTACCACTTTGGGATCTGCTCTCATATGAAAGGGAGTTACTTTGAGCTTCAGTTGGGTACAGCCTCAAGGACTTCGCCCTTTCCAGAGGATGTGAAACTGCTGCATCTATTCCAGCTTCTAGCAGAGCTTGAGTGTCTTTAGTGTGCTGGCCAGAGGTGAGTTTTGGGGATTGAGCAGTCTGGTCTCTGTCTTGTGACTCGCAAGGAGAGATGAGGATGTCCACACTGGAGCTGGAGCGTGTCCTCTGCCGGAGGGGCACTACGTCCAGCGTGGGTCCGTAGCATGAAGCTTGTTGAGGGTTTAGAAGGAGGTCGCTGCTGCCAATGCTGCCGCGTCTCTCTGCATGGGCCTTCCTGTCTCCTGACATCTCCTCACCGCGGTCCTCGGCATCCAGGTGCCAGCGGTACAAACTGTAGCCGTCGGCGCTGTTGATGCTACTGCGGCGAAGCAGGCCGGACTGGTCCACGGCCATAGAGCTCCCGGATCGAGCGCGGACCAGCTCGCAGCGGTCGATGCCGGCCAGCCGCTCCAACGCATGCATCATGCGGCCGGAGAACTCCTCTAGCTGAGCCAAGCGCAGGTCTACTGTCTGCAGAGAGGCTTTCATGGAGTGCTCACGTTCATTCACCTCCTCTAGGCGCATGGACATGTTCTCGACCCTGGGACAAAAAGTGTTTCAAATGGTGGTTGTTTGTTTTACCCTCAATAGGTCTAAATGTAGGGCTCAACAATAAGGACTGACCCAAAGACAGTGAGATTTTGGAGCAAAATAAAGTGCATCCATCCATCATAAATACTCCACACTGCTCAGAGGGGTTAATAAGGGCCTTTTGAGGAGAAGCGATGTGTTTTTGTAAGAAAAACATCCATATTTAAAACTTTAAAAAACATATCTAGCTTCTGCTAACTGTCGCACATGTGTTCAAGTGAGAGTGGTGTTCCAGTGGATGGTGTAGGATGTAGGTTTAGCGTAAACTCTGGTGAGAATATACTAGTCTCATGAAAACCAAGCTTTGTTTACAGCAAAGGAAAACCAGTCTTGTCTTAGATTATATCGAAATCCTCCAACATTTTTCTATACAAATCCTCATTTTGTACTTCTAATTTGTGACCGGTGTTTTTTTTTTGCTCTCTTCTCTGTGCTTATACCTTCATCATTTCTCATTAGAGCTTATCCTACACCTACGTCATACGTAGTGTTGCCAAGTCCGCGTTTTTCCCGCGGAATTGGGCTACTTTAACACTGTTGCCAAGGTTTTGCCAAGGTTTTTTTTTTTATGTCCATGGGTCAAAGCGACCCCAATAACATCATATTTAGCCCCTGAAATACGAATTTACCAGGGGAATCTGACAATTTGTGTATTTTTATCCCGGAAAGAGATTTTTAATGGGGGACCCCCCTCAAAACCCCCCCTTCAGTAGCAATTGTGCATGTTTTGTTGTGTAAACCTGGCAACCCTGGTCCTACGTCATCCGGTGGAACAATTGCACTCTCTTGTGAGCACGTGTATGACAGTGGAAGCAAGAGATTAAGGTTTATAAAGTTTTAAATATGGATATTTTTCTTACACAAATGCATTGATTCACCTCAGAAGGCCTTTATTAACCCCCCGGGGCTGTGTTGATCAGTGTTAATTTTTCACAGAAGAAAATAAGATGATAACGAAACAATGAATGACAAAAACGGATGATATCGGAGAATATCGGACATGTATCAGTGCATTGCATCCATACATTCGGTTTTAAAGGGACAGCAGCTGAATTTAGTTGCTATTGTCTGTGGCACTGATGTTAATTAAGCAACAAACGAGACAGAGAATCACTCACTGCTCTTGACTGAATCACTTTAGTAGCCCTAATAAAAATTAATCTAAATTTATTTATGTAAAAAATATGTCTGCTTGAAAAAATGTGGTGAACAAGTTCTTAGAATGCATAATCAGCCTATATAACTACTGGTGTTTCATTGAAAAGAAGACTTGTTGTTTTTGTTTCTTTATGAGAAGTGGTTTCATTTAATTTTAATATAAAGGCATGTTGCGTGTCACAGCAGTTAAATCTGTCTATCATGATAAAACCGTAATATCAAACCTATACAACGAGTTTGGTAAATTTAGGGATATGCTTAATAAATGCATTACACTGTAACTAAACCCATTAGATTTTAGCCGTCTGAATCTACTGTAGTCATTCAGATGACTAAAATATGACTAAAACTAAATGGCATTTTAGTCAAAAGACTAAATCAAAATTTGCTGTCAAAATTAACACTGTTGTGAAACACTTTTTGTGATGGATGGATGCACTTTATTATGCTTAAAAATATCGATCACCATTCAATGACATTATAAAATTTGTAAGAGCCAGGACATTTTAAAATATAGCTTCGACTGTATTTGTCTGAAAGAAGAAAGTCATATACACCTAGGATGGCTTGAGGGTGAGTAAATCATTAAGTAATTTTCATTTTTGGGTGAACTACCACTTTATGTTTTTTTTAATGTTTTATAAAAAGTGGTCACACTACATTTTTCATTCCATTGACATTCTATTGAGATGGGACATTTAAAAAAAATGCATTGCTAACAATAAAAAGATCATTTGGAACGACAGAAAATCCTTATTGTTGAGCCCTGACATTACATTTGCAGGTGCAGTTGTTGTTTTTCATCCAGTACCTCTGGGAAGTGATTCGGATTCGCTCATCGTTGGAAGACTGCGCCTCGTCCTCTTTCTCTCTGAAGTACTCCTCCACACACTGTTCCTCAAACTCATACAGACTCTTCAGTTCCTCTGGACTCAGAGTCAACTCTGAAAAAAGAAAAAAAGGAAACAAGTGTTTAAAAATAGGTCACTATAACACTAATACACTGAAGCCGTAAAAATGAGTTAACAGGAATAATAACTCAGTCCGCGGTCTCTCTCATCCAGCTCCCCTTCCTGTTTTTTCCTGCAGCGGCAGCACAGGCGCTTCAACACAATGTATATGTGGCTGAAGATGATGAGGGGAGGAGGAAGCACAGGCCTGTCGTGAAAAGTCATGATGAGCTGGTAACGTTGGAACTTCCACACTTGGTTGGAGATGGATTTCACTTCAAAGAACGTGTTACTGTGAAAGAAATGAGCTCTTTTAGTGTTATATTGATATTACAAAAACATAATAGTGTGCTATAGTACTATGGCTCATCATTTCTTTACATTACAGTGCTTACATTTTGTGTTTAGTCTTTGACTCACTTGAATACAGCAATGAGCAGGTTGACTAGTAGGATGTTGGCTACCAATAAGTAACAGGCCATGATGGCAGGTGTGAGCCAGGCCCCTGGTATACACGGAGGGAGCTTCTTCCCATCTTCATCATACATGTTTTCACCACAGGGTGCTGGCAAATGTAACAGAGGTTATGATGCAACCATGATGTGACTCTACTGTGTTTGATAATTCCAATTAATTGTGGGCTTAATGGAAGAAATTTACACTCACGATTAATCTCCATCGCATAGACTAAGAGTACGTAAAAAGAAAGAGGAAAAAGCACAGATAAAGATTATGGAAAACTAAATAATTTATCATTTCACAATGAGCCAGAGATCTAAATTCAAGTTAAATATTTTAAAATAGTCATTGTTAAATATGTTTGTACACTTCACATTTTAATTAATTGAAGAAAGATATAGTACCATTCAAAATTCTGGGGTCAGTATGATACTTTTATTCGGTAAGGATGCATGAAATTGATCAAAAGTGACAGTATAGACAAAACGATTTTACAACAAACCATTTAAAGTTGTAATATTTCCTGTAATAGTACTATTTTTACTGTATTTTATCAAATAAATGCCTTGGTGAGTATGAGACTTATATCAAAAGCATGAAAAACAGACCCTAGACTTTCAAACGGTAGTGTAGGTGCTCACAGTAAGTTATGCTTACTTTAATATAGTAACTTTAACATATCTCTGTACAACAACCATCATGTATTTTTATATGTTCTGTACCATTAAAAACAGCATTTTTATCTTTAATTTAAAAAATAAAATAGCAGCCAATTAAACAATGTATTACGGCTGTTGCGATTAAAAAGAAATGAATGAAAAGTGTCAATTCGTGGTATTACATTTAGATTCGCTCACACTGCATCAAACTGCTTTTACGCTCTGTTTTATGCAGCATTGAGCCTTATAGCCAATCAAACACGTTTCTGTTGAATTTAAGAATGCATTGGCCAATCAGAGGCACTTAGATTAGTCAGAAAAAGCCGGATCTGTTGATGAGTGTGCATTTTCGCGAATTCCCTCATCATAAACAACACAGTGCAGATATGACGTAACTAAAACATTAATTTTCGTAGTTTCAGTGATTATGGCGTGAGTTTTGCATAACTTGGGCTAGACTGGGGTTAACGTCATGGACCGACATGAATGTGATGTGCCCAAAACGAAACAGAAACATTTTATATTGTTTTCTATATTGATATTAATAATCATTATTACAACGTAAAGAGCAATAATCTACAATTATGATTTTTGAATATTGCAACCTTATGAGCTCCTGTTTTTTACATGTATAATTTAGATACAATTTAAGCGGTCTATTGTTATTGACAACAGCTTAAAATATTGATTAAAGTAACTGGGAAAATTTAAGTATTTGACAATAAAGACAACATATGGTTTTTATAATAATAAGGTGATTACAAAAATTGCCCTTACAAGTGTAAAAAAATGCCCCTGGAAATCAATTCCATATATTTGCATACATTTACATTTACATTTAATAGTTTAGCTGCTCACAAATGAAAATAATACAGGCAGCAATTTAACCAAGCAAAGCAACAACAGTAGTGCTACAACATCAAAAATGGCATAACAGTACAAAGCTAGAGCAGAAGTGTAAAAGTGAAAGAAAAAATGTGAACAATCAACAGCTACAAGACATCTGAAACTCACAAGCAGGGTAGGTAAAGACCAGCACTGTCACACTCAGTCCACACGATTCAGCAGAGGGTGAATGTCATGGCAGTGTGAATGGTCACATGATGAGGAGATGAGACACAAATCTTTCTGTGTAGTTCACAGATACTGAGAGGGTGGAATGAGACGAGACGGATCATCCACACATGAATCAGGAAACAGAATCTTACTATGAATTCTAGTCTTACGGTCTATCGAGTCAGCAAACACTTCTCCATAGATCATCCAGTAGGGCATGTAGAAGATATTCCTCGCCAGACGCCATGTCGGCTCCTCGTCCGGGTGCAGGATGGCCTGCCGTGCCACGCCGAAACTCATGAGAACCACCAGCATGATCACCACAAAGTACAGCATGTCAATCATCTGTGCACACACACATAAAAATATAATTAAGGTTCGGAATAGAGAAAACAAAAGCTTCTGAGCAAAGCTTTTAAAAGTTCTAAAAGATCTCACCATTTTGCCAATCATCATGACATACGGTCCCAAATACTTGTTAACTCCAAAGATGTCGAGGACACGAATGTACCAGAAGATGATGTCTACACAGTAGATGACGCGTCCGTAGCCCATGTAAGGCTCATTCTGCAATCGCAGTAGCAGTCCCATGAGGAACGTGGTGATGGCAGCCAGGTCAGTGATATTCCAGTACTCTTCAAGCCAAACGTTTATCTTCTGTTTCAGCTTTCCCGGCTCTGACATCAGGATCTACACACAAGCACATGCTGTGTCCAATGACGGAAAAACAGAAATATAACAATACAGCAACACATTTTTGTTTGTGTACTTCACCTGTCTAACTTTCTCCAGTCCAAGAGTGATAATGTAGGAGATGACAATCCATTCCTGCAATGATGGCCATCTCTCCATTTTCACCAGGATGATGTAATTATACAGCATCAGGTATGCCAGGTAAGCAGTCTGAGTAGATACATAATCATTATGTTTTTGCAGTTAATGATCTGAAAATGTATGCTATAACAATTTTGATTTCTTTATGGTTTGTTTTAACTGTGATGTGTTTTTTAAGTTCACGTACCGTATTGAACCAGAACTTTGTAAACGGAGCGTTATAGAAATAGTAAATCTTCTTCCCAACAGGCACTCGTTTCTGTTTCTTTTTATTATCTTCCTCATCACCTTTCTTAGATGTTCCATCCATGCTCACGGTGCCATCCTGAAAATAAATATCCAGCTTGAGAGTTTTACTCACTTTCGCCTCATAAAGATCCATATAAAAGTTAAAGGTGCTGTATGTAAGTTTTTGACTCTTCTCTCTCTCTCTTATGTTGGTAGATATTTGTGAAACATGTAATGTTTGCATAGCTGCTTCTCTGAAAAACAATGCTATAGCCAGTAATCTTACTCTAAAATGTGCGTTTCGGGCAGATTCCGGGACGGAATTGCAGTACCCATTTCAACCGCTAGCTGTCAATCTTACATACTGCACCTTTAAGAAACCACTGTACAATATGGATTCTATCATTTAAAAGTTTAAGGTCGGCATATTTTTTTTTTTTTTTTTTTTACTTTTATGCTCACCAAATGTGCATTTATTTAATCAAAAATAGAGAAAAACAGTAATTTTGTGAAAAGAAAAAAAATATTACAATAAAAAATATTTTCCATGGTAATATATTTCAAAATGTACATATTTTTACCTTGCCAGATTTGTTATCATCCTCTTTGTCTTTAAGCTCTTCTTTCTCTTTGGAGTTTTGGTAAGACAGATCATCTCCGGTTCGGAAGTCTAGGAGAAGAATGGCTGGAGGAAAGATGATTCCAACGATTACCTGGGAATGATATGAAATGATAAAAATGTTGATATGTAATATTTAGAGTCAGTGACTCATAAATGTAGTGTGTTTATTTTGGATTGCAGACCTTGAGTCCATTACTCTTCCCCACCCGCAGGCAGCCCATCCACATGTCGGTGAGCAGCATTTGGCTGCAGGTGTGGGCTATAAAGTCTCTGTGTTTGGCAGCTACAGCCAGTTTCAGACAGGTGGAGTTACTCCAGTTCTTCAGCTCATATGTCAACAGCTTCATGGCCACCTGTTCATCATGCTTGTACGACTGATCTAGCAGCTCGTATGCTAACTGACCAAATTCCCTGAGTGTGAGAGGGAGAAGAGAGAGGTTGTACGAAAGACGGCACTTTGTTAACAGTTTCGTTTAGAAGTAAAAGCTAAAAACAGCTCTATTGTATTGTATTGTATTCTATTCTATTCTATTCTGCCACATGCAACCTAATACTGTTTTGCCCTTCCTAAATAAATGAAAACATACACTACTGTTCAAAAGTTTGGCATCGGAAAGATTTTTTATGTTGCTTTTTTTTTTTTTTTTTTTTTTTTTTTTAAAGTCTCTTATGCTCAAAGTTGCATTTATTTGATCAAAAAACTGTAATATTATGAAATATTATTGAAATTTAAAATAATGGTTTACTATTTTATTATACTAAAACATAATTTATTCCTGTGATGCAACGCTGAATTTTAACCATCATTACTCAAGTCTTCACTGTCACATGATTCTTTAGAAATCTTTTTAGTATGCTGATTTATTTTTATTATCAATAGTGGAATTTTCAGGATCCTTTGATGAATAAAAAGTAAAATGTTGGAAAATATATCTATTTTGAATAAATGCTGTTCTTTTAAACTTTTTATTCATCAAAGATTCCTGAAAAAAGCATCACCAGTTCCAAAAAATATTAAGCAGCAAAAACTGTTTCCAACATTGATAATAAATCAGTATATTGTTAATAAATCAGAATGATTTCTGAAAGATCATGTGACACTGAAGACTGGAGTAATGGATGATGAAAATTAAGCTTTGCATCACATAAAATATATTTTACAGTATATTAAAATAGAAAATTGTTATTTTAAATCATAATAAATATTTTACAATATTACTATTTTTTCTTTTTTTTTCTTTTAATTAAACTAATGCAGCTTTGATAAGCAGAATAAATGTCTTTAAAAAAAACATTAAAACTAATCCCAAACTTTGCAAAACTTTGCTCAAACAACAATGTAAATACATAAAACTACCGTTCAGAAGTTTGGGGTCAGTACGATTTTTATTTTTTTATTTTTTATTATTATTATTATTTTTTTTTTAAAGAAATCAATACTTTGTTTTCAGCAAGGATGCATTAATTGATTAAGTGTGACAGTAGACAGTCATAATGTTATAAAAAAAAAAATCTTTCAAATAAATGCTGTTCTTTTGAACTTAATTTTAATCAAAAATTCTTGAAAAAAAAATGTATCACAACGGTTTTCAACATAACTTTTTCTTAAACACCAAATCAGCATATTAGCAAGATTTCTGAAGGATCATGTGACACTGAAGACTGGAGTAATGGCTGCTGAAAACTGTTGTACCATCACAGAAATAAATGACATTTTAAAGAAAATTACAATGGAAGACATTTTTTTAAAAAGGCTAATAATGTTAAACAATATTCCCATTTTTCTGGATTTCGAATAATTTCAAATAAATGCAGCAATGGTGAGCATAGAAGACTTATAGTAAAAAATCTTATCGACCCCAATCTTTTGACCGGTACTATATGCTATAAAAATTGTAAAATAAATTGATAATATAATATAATATAATATAATATAATATAATATAATATAATATAATAATTGCTCACTTTGAATTATTGTCCAGATCCTGCGAGATGTCGTCCACTAGTTCACTCCGTGAAGATTCGTGCGCCATCGCTTTATAGAGTTTACACGCCACCAGAGCTTTGGCCATGGCTTCTTCTCCTCTCTGCCAGAGAAAGAGCGCCATCTTTTGGCGCTTCATGAGAACAGCCCACACCATCAGCTCATGGAACGGGTACTGGAATCGACTGACCTCTGGGTCATCAACGTCAATGTCGATTTCTTCCTCTTTCTTCTTCTTCATCTTCTTTTTGCCTTTAGGTCTTGGGTCATCATCCTTTCAAAAACAAAACGAAGTGATTGTGTCTTTGTAAATACTACACGTTTTAGCTACCAGTCAAATTTCTTTTGTGTGTGTGAGAGTATATACATAAAATACCTGCCATTTTTATTTTAAATGTTTTTGTGGCTTACCTCCATACCCAGTAGTTTCAAAGCTTTGGGCTAAAAGAGAACAGAAAATCTGATTATTTAAAGGCACATTGGTTAATAGATGTATTGTTATTATTTTAATTTCTCAGAAGTGTGGAATCTGAGAAACAAGTTATTAGTAATTATCTATATTTTTGATAGTCAGCCCATTAACTGAGAAGTCACTTTTTTTTATAATGTGCTTGCAGGAAAAAATGACTTTGTATTTTCAGATATGCATGAATATATAAGGGTATAACGGGTTGTTGGTAACTCACTCTTTTCAGTCCATAGAGGTTATTATAGAGTGTGCGGAAACTTTTCCTAGTATAGTGACACCGATACGCTCCTCCCATGAGGTACTCCAGAACCAGGCCAATGTCAATCAGAGTGATCTGGTAATCTGGTGGTAGGTTTCCCTGGAGAAATGAATGTCATGAACACCATAAAGTGACTTGTTCTTTTACTGCTGAAATAAAACTATCTATGCAGTGCTCTTACAATCAAACACACACATGCATAAATCCAAACACACATTAAAGTCTTATTCTTTAGAATAATAGGCCATAAAATTACTAAAAAAAAATACAGTGTATGTTTTAACTCATTGTGATAATCTCAAAAACAAGAAAGATCATAGCAGAAATGATTAATAATTAACTTTACCTTTTTTACATCTCTGACCACAAAATGCAGTGTGTTGGTCGGCCCTAATTTCTGAATAAATAAAAAAAAATCATAAAACCATATACACAATTCAAGGAAAAGCCCATTAGGCTCCATCTTCTGTAAAACACACAGATGTTTGTGGGCTAAGTGCTTTCTCCTCAACAACAGATTACATTATATGATATGATAATGGATAATACTGAACACACAAATGACATTTTCAAAGCATACTGCATGGAAAGAGAGGAGGGGACAGCAGTGAACGCTCTAATGACCGGACATATGGGTCATATTTGTCATTGGTTGCATCATTGAAACATAACTAAATTGCTAAAACAGATAAAACACAGCAGCTACGTGACCCTCTAATATTCCATAAATATATGATTATGTGCCAACTGTGTTATAGAGCTCTTCCAGTCGCGGGATTGTCAGGAAATGGTGGATGTTGACGCCATTTTCAATAAGGAGCTTCACGAAATCCACTCTGTCAAGCACGAGTGCGTCCATCATGGCCTGCTCGAGAGAATTAACCTATTTTACACATCAACACACAGACAAACACATGAAATTTAATTGACCAGCGAGAACATACACACACATATAAACAGAATCACTTTAATTAAAATATACACACATCCAGCAGTGTATTCAGTGGTGAGTAGCGCAAATGCTCACTAACAAAATATTACTGAAAAATAAATCTTACCCAGCTAAGCAGCTCTAGTTTTCTAGGATCAGTCTCCTCTGGAGGCTCAGGTTTAGATTTGGCACCTTTGCCCTTTTTGGCCCTGGCAGGTTTACCCTTGCTGGCACGCGTGGCGACGGGGCTCTTTGGTTTATCCTGCTGGCTCGTGGATGAGGTGGGCAGGGACCCAGCAGGCTGATATTAGAGATATGTAAATATACATTTAATAACTTTAGAATATTGAATACAAATACTATATATATAAATATATATAAAGCAACTACTGATTCTCTATAGACAATCTGTACGCTATGTTCCCGTTAATCCTGTGCACGGCATCACCTACAGGCCAGTGTTGTCCATGGACGAAGATTTGACTGCGAGCAATATCCACACGGTTCCAGGCCAAAGCTAAACTCAACTGGTCTGGAGCTGAGGCATTTGTGCCTGGCAAACCCAAAGATTGTTAATGGAATAAGAGAGAATAAACTGCATGAAAATATTTTTAAACATATATTAATATTCTGATACAAACAATGTACTTTTCAGGGATGTGTCATATTGTCCTATTGTAAGTTGTGTGATATGTGGTCTGAACAAGAGTTCACCTTTCAGCAGAGCAGTCAAGATGGCCATCTCAATATCCTGCTGACCTTCTGAGGCTGTGCGGAAAACTGTGATCTGTTACAGCACAAAAGGTTAAAACTGTGTGGAATGCATGTAATAATATAGTATACTGAACAGACAATCCACCTTTTTCTTCCCGTAGAAAAAATAAATCAGCGTCTAGCTATTTTTAGCTGTACAAAACAGCTCGTTTTACTGGTTGATATTGCAAATTGGTGTGTCTTACCATGTTATTTTAATGTATTATCTTAATTATGAGCACACTGGTTTGTAGTGCAAACAGTTTTACCGTGTAGTGCACATTGTTATTCTTCTCATTATTTCCCTATAGCGGTTAATGAACCAGAAGTCTCACTCTTACACTGTAAAAAATGATCGTGAATTTAAAAAAACTGTAAAAATGCTACAGTAAAAACCTGTTAAATGGTTAACGGTAAAAGGCCGTAAAATTTAAAATTTGAATAACCGTAAATTGACATTCCCAGAATTTCCTGTTACATTTTTTTGTTAAATTTGAAGTTTGTTTGTTGAAATAAGTCTTTCTTGAAATAACTCTTATTTTTTTCTTAGCATTTTTGTACATTAGGGTTGTATGTTATATCTTGTTAAATTGTTTATTGCATTATTTCAGTTTCACGTGTGTTACCATGATGGTGTTTGATGTTTGAGTGAATGACACTGTGCACCTTCTATATATGTTAATATTTAAGAACTGTTTGTGATGAGCTTTGGTTCATAATGTGACTTTCTCATCACCACCTGCTTTTGGGGGCAATCAGTGTATTACAAAAGCTCAAAACAGATTTAAGTACTTCAATAGGTTGGTACATTAACATTATATCAGTTAATGAAATTATGGTATTTACCTGTAAATTTAAGTGAAAATCATAAAACATAAAAGGCTGCTACCATATTTTTTTATGGTAAAATTCCAGCAACCACAGCTGCCGTTTTTTTACTGTAAATATTACGTTATTTTTATTTATTTTTTTTACAGTGTAGGCTTGCTTCCTCATCAAAGAAAAAGGTGGATATAAATAGAATTATATACATACACTACTGTTCAAAGGTTGGCGGAAGGTAAGTTCTTTCTTTTAAAGTCTCTTATGTTGACCAAATTTATTTGATCAAAAATGCTGTAAAAGCAGAAATAATGTGAAACATTATCACAATTTAATATTTTGTAAAAGGTCATTTATTCCTGTGATGGCAAAGCTGACTTTCCAGCAGGACATTACCCCGGTCACATGATCCTTCAAAAATCCTAATATTCTAATTTCCTATTATTATCAGTGTTGAAAACTACTGTGTTGCGCTACTCAATATTTTTGTGAACACTGTGATACTTTTTTTTTCACTGTAATGTGTTTTTAATTATTATGGTTGGACAGAACTGTATTATATTTTTAGGTTTGTATATGTATGTTTAAAGTAAATAAATGATCAGACAAAAAATGATCAGACAGATAAAATGTGAGCAGCAGAGAGATCATAATGATTTGATCAGGGGGACACTGAATACTGATGCACTGTGTTTAAAACATGCATTTATATATTACATTATGCAAACTTTTTACAAGTCCTAAAGATAACATATTCAATACCTTAAACTTTAAAAAAGTAAGATCTGATACACTACAAATCGTTACCCAGAACAGCCAAGATGCACAAATGTGTTTACTAATATGTGTTTTCTGAGTAGCTAAATCACGTATTCTTCACATGGTTTTGAGGAACTTGCCTCAACGTCCCCGGGTTTTGGAAATCATTTTAAACCTCATGTCTATATTTTCATGAAGGACAAAAGCACTCAATGGGATGACAGGGAAATGTGGTGGCAATTTGTGAGCTGGATGTTTTGGAATAACAACACAAGAAAAAATATTAAAGAAAAAAATAAAAATAAGAAAATAATAAGAAAAATGATATGATATGTATGAAAAAGGCAAATGAGGCCAAATGAATAACAGTCATGTTTATTATCATATCTGTAAAATATAACACAGTATAAAATGGAACATTTGTCATAAATACACAGTATATGTTATATTATGGCAAAAATCTTGAACAAAGTTGTCTTTAATCTGTTGTCTTGCCATTCCATCCTATGTTTTACTCACCAGCTCTCTTTTCTTCATGCACTCCATCACCATGAGATAAATCTGCTGTGCCTGATTCCGATTGTAGTTGAATGTCTTCTGTATGGTTACTAGAAGCTGGTCTCTAACACTGTCATTAACCAACCTGCCCCGCAACAAGGTAATGGAGAACAAGAGAAGGAGTTCTTAGAAACAGTGAGACCAAGGAGGTTCAGTGTACAAAGCCAGTCTTAAGTAGCACAGGTATAATTGTAGCAATAGCCAAAAATACATTGTACGGGTCAAAATTATCGATTTTTCTTTTATGCCAAAAATCATGAGGATATTAAGTAAAGATCATGTTCCATGAAGATATTTTGTAAATTTCCTACCGTAAATATATCAAAGCTTAAAGCTGAAGTCCACTTCCAGAACAACAATTTACAGATAATGTACTTACCCCCATGTCATCCAAGATGTTCATGTCTTTCTTTCTTCAGTCATAAAGAAATTATGTTTTTTGAGGAAAACATTTCAAGATTTTTCTCCATATAATGGACCGATATGGTGCCCCGAGTTTGAACTTCCAAAATGCAGTTTAAATGTGGCTTCAAATGATCCCAAATGTGGTTGTAAACGATCCCAGCCGAGGAAGAAGGGTCTTATCTAGCAAAACGACTGGTTATTTTCAT
Organism: Cirrhinus mrigala; assembly: GCA_036247105.1. NCBI lineage: Eukaryota > Metazoa > Chordata > Actinopteri > Cypriniformes > Cyprinidae > Cirrhinus > Cirrhinus mrigala. Next base: position 34,471,617 of record CM070013.1, on the reverse strand, counting down.
AAAAATAATACAATTTATATACCCTAACTGTCTTGAGTCAGAATGCACAGAGATCAGGGACAAGAGCAAGACAAGACGAGCGTTTGAGAGTAAAAAGTATTTAAATTGTATTTTTTTAATGAACATATCCGATTGTTTAGCTAGATAAGACCCTTCTTCCTTGACTGGGATCGATTACAACCACATTTGGGATTGTTTGAAGCCGCATTTAAACTGCATTTTGGAAGTTCAAACTCGGGGCACCATATCAGTCCATTATATGGAGAAAAATCCTGAAATGTTTTGCTCAAAAAACACAATTTCTTTACGACTGAAGAAAGAAAGAGCTGAACATCTTGGATGACAAGGGGGTGAGTACATTATCTGTGAATTGTTGTTGTTGAAGTGGACTTCTTTAATTGTTTATTAGTAATATGCATTGCTAAGAACTTCATTTGGACAATTCGTAAGGCAATTTTCTCAATATTTAGATTTTTTTTGCAGGTTTTCACATAGTTGTATCTCGGCCAAATATTGTCATATTCTAATAAACCACATCAATGGAAAGCTTTTTTATTTAGCTTATAGCTGGTTTTGTGGTCCAGGGTCATAAATATGTTTTTTTTTTCAACTGTACAATAACCTCTGTAAAAATGTAACTTTCTCCTTTTATGTAGTGAATTTGCCTTAAAAAATAAAAAATGTGAAGAAATGCACCTTTAAAATTCATTAATAATCACTGAATCATCATAAATATTTTCCTCACCCATCCTCCTCCGAGTACTTGTGAGCGAATGAAATGATATCTGAAGCTCGGCCACTGCCGTCGCACACAACCACAGGTACAGGAGGGTCCTCACGAAGACTCTCCAATACTATGGAGATTACATTCGGCCCTCCTTCAAGGATCAGACACACCAAAGGGACCCCCTGACCCAAACCTGAACAAACACACAAATAAAACATACTCATGCACAAATATACACAGTGATTAGACAATTAGACATGGGGATAATCAAGATAGTTGTTTTGACTGTAGTATGGGATGACATCTGGACCTCCCTTTGCTGTCCCAGCCTCATCAGGAACTCCAGGCATAGGATGACAAAGGGAAATCCAGGAGGTCACAGACCAGCTTTCCATCCCTAGATCAACATTCATGGACTCCAACAGTGTTTTTTTCCATTTTGACGATGGATTCATTAAAACTGTTTAACTTACTTAAAAAAGCTACTAAACATTATCTAAAAGTTGACTTACGTGTGTTGATCTTCTGCAGAGAGATGTGTTTCTCTAACTGCCTGCGCAGACGGACCTCCGCGCCATATTTTCCGTGAGTGCCGTTGTCAGCCAGAATGAAGTGGGAATGGCTGTTGTTAAGCACAGAAAGTTTGCTGAGAGGGTTAGACATGGTTTGGTAGGGTCGCGTCACCTGGTCAAAGCAAAAATGCAGACAGAGTGATGATACACCGCTCAAAAACCTTATAAAACCCAAACCTCAAACATCCACTTATGTTGATTAAAAACGTGTACATGCATTCCTGTGCACTGACACAAATGACTTACGTCTCTTCCGATCAGATCCTCTTTATTTTCCACAATACCCCATGGTGCAATTCCGATGGCGCACACTTTCCCACGAGACTTGGAGGAGTGATCTTTCAGTGCATCTCCTACATGCCGAATCACTCCTGTGTAATGTGACAAGAGGGAATAAACGTTCAATTATTAGTGTGTCATGTGGTGGAGTCATTCTCAGTTACTTGCTCAACAGGCAAGCAGATGATTCAGGATCTGAAACAGGAACAGATGACCATTCAATTGAGTTAAGTCATTTAGGTCACTCCATGAGCTGACCTTCTTATTTTCATGCTGCACTTCTTTGTGTTGTGAAACACCCACCTGTACTAACTCCTCCAGTGAAGATCCAGGCCCCAGTGGTAACTGCTGCTTTTATCAAGCCCTTTCCAAACACTTGCTTGAGTTTGGGCTGCAAGTCGAAGTTCTGCAGGCCTCCATGCACAGAGATCAGCAGGGTGGGCAGCTCAAGCTGCCAGTCTTTCACCATCAGATGCAGAAGGTTATCAGGCTTAGTATCATAGGACACACGGATGTACTGATCAACGAGGAAAAGAGGAAAGAAAATGATATGACTTTAGGGGATCAAATTTAAAAAAAAAAAAAAAAAGAATTACATGGTTATTTGCAAAATACCATGGCCTTGTTGACATGACCTCCTCCTTGGAATTCAATGATGCCGTATGCGTCAGTGGGCGTTGCTTGTGTGTGCTTAGCAACAGACCATTTCTCTTGTGGAGGCTCAGTCTGCACCCCCTGGCCTTCCTCTGCGCCCTTATAGGTGGAACCAGGAAGAATAGCCACATGTTGGTTTACCAGCTGGCCGCAACAACACCTACAACAGTTAGCAAAAAGGAAAAAGCCACCATTAATCGCAAAAACAGCTCACTCATAGCTCATTAAAGGGACAAATTTTATCCTTAATTACTCACACTCATGTCATTCCAAACCTGTAAGACCTTCGTTCATTTTCAGGAACACAAGTTTGATATCATTGATGAAATCCGAGAGCTTTCTGACCCTGCATAAACTGCAATGCAACTACCACGTTCAAGGCCCAGAAAGGTAGTAAGAGCATTGTTAAAACAGTCAATGAGAATACTTTTACCGAGCAAAGAAAACAAAAAATAATGACTTTATTCAACAATTCCTACCTTAACAGTCCACTTACGCGCTTTGAAACACTCAGCATTATTTTATGTGTTGACAGAATTTCAACTGAAGACAGGGCGGGACATATCCAGCAGCCCCGCCCCTATATTAAAATAGCCAATAGTGTTTCGTTTATATCACAGCTGCGTAGAGCCGCATTTGACAGCCTATGACAGCCACAAACTCATCAATATCGTATTATCTATACATAAAATAGCATTCTGTGTATAATTCAGTTGTGTCCAATACGTTTTGTGGCTGCGCCGAGTCGCGCATATGATCCGCTCCGTGCTGTCTCTGGACTGGAGCGGGCTGTGAGCGTGCTGCCGCGGTTCACGTGACAGTGTGAAACCACACTTCATTCGCCCCAACGGAATACATATTTACACTGTCTGAATCATTCCCTATCCCCTATAGTGCACTACGTGCCATTCACAACACAGAAAATACAAATTTTGTAACAATCAATCTGTTAACAATTGACCGATTTCAGCCGTAGCTTCAGCGGCTATTTATAATGTAGGGGGCGGGACGCTTCAGATTCTAGAAAGGATTTGATTGGACAGAAAGTTTGATGAGAAGCTGAAGTGCAGGGTGATGTAATCAATATCGTTGATCCATATTTGCAGAAGTTAGAGACTGTAAGTTTTTAATGCTTATATCTTCTGAAGGCGTATTTTGTCATTGTTTTGGAGCACACTAGCTTACAGATAACATAAGGCTAACATATTTATACTAAAAGCCAAAAAACTTTTTTTGATTTCTTGAAAAGATGTCTTTACTACCTTTCTGGGTCTTGAACATGTCAGTTGCTGTCTATGCAGGGTCAGAGAGCTCTCGGATTTCATCAAAAATATATTAAATGGTGCTCTGAAGATGAACAAATGTCTTACGGGTTTTGAACAACATGAGGGTGAGTAATTAATGACTGAATTTTCATATAATTTTTGCCTCTTTTTTTTTTTTTAAAGTTTTTTATTTAATTTTTGAGTTTTATTTCAGTTGACAAAAATGATTTGTAATAGTTTAATTTTTAGCATTAGTTAACAATAACAACACTGTTACTCACTTGTTAGGCTCTTTGCTGGGGAATATGTGAATGCATTCCCTTTTTAGAAATGTCCTTTCAATCCATGCCCTCTGAGCCTGCAAGACACAAAACAGCAGAATTCAGTTCACTCATTCTCAGCCATTTAAAGTGGAATGTCAAAACATTTCCTAAATCTCTTTTGTAATCCGTTACTTTAATTTGTCAGTAGCTACAAAAAAGAACAAGCTGTTCAGCAGCTTATCTGTTTATTAAATTATTTCTGACTAACAACGTGGAAAACTACACAAACAGCACAAATTGTAAGAAGATTGTGATTATATATGTTACCTATATATATACAGCACACAAATACAAAAGTGTGTTCAGGGTTTTCACAAAGGCTGTAAAGCACTCTGGGTAAATGAAATCACTTTAGACATTAAAATTATGAAAACAACTGAACCCTTCTAGGTCAATGAACAGTCACATACACAGTCACATACTTACACAGTTGTTTACTCTCTATTCATATTTTTGGTAAGAATTTTAATTGCACTTATATTTAAGATAATAATGTATGAAAACATGCTTGTGATACATACCCACAAATATAATAAACAAATCAACTGTACCCTTCTAACACAAGGGTATTTACAGAAATACCTTCAATGTTCCAACAGCAAGCCAAACATATCACTAAAAAGGAATCCTGCTGTGGAGGATTTATCTGACAATATTCCACCAATAAATATCTGAATATGTCATATCTAAGCTCAAAATAACTTGCTAGACAGGCACTTACCCTTGAAGATAAAGAAAAATACAAAAGGCTTGCTCAGTGGCAGGTTTGTCATGAAGTCTTCCTCCAGCCTGCCTTCAACTGCCTGTGGCCTTCATTTATGGAGCAGAGGTCTGGACCACGTGTGCTGGACCTCAGTCTCAGAGTCCCATGACCACTGCTGAAGATAATCCTGCTGGAACCTCATGACCAATCCACTGGAACACCACAAACTAAAGCCTACTCTGAGACGAGGGGCTCTTTAATCTGCCTCATTGGTCAACATGCTAATCTCTCCCATTAGCCCCTCCACACCTCTTCTTAATGCTGTTTGTTAAGGTAAAATGGGAAGGATAGGAATCATATGAAAGACTCTTTTGCAGTAAAAGTCCTTACTGCAAAAATTTAGTATTTATATCAGATACAGTAACCAAGTTTTTACCTATTTTAGAATGCAGCAGCACCACGTTAAAAAAAAACTCATACAGAAATCATTTAAGCGCAAGCACTCTCATTCACAAAGAGCAGTATCGCTGAAATATAATCTGGCTCTGTCCCAAGTACATATGAGATTTGTGTTTAGACATCTGTCGACAGCTTCTGACATCTTTGGATTTAGGCATTTTTGAGCTTCACTTCTCCCAAATCCTAAAGGGTTTAGTCATAGAAACACACATGTGGAATTTCCCATGTTGTAGGTGAAGCTGCACGGTCACACAAACCACTCTCTGAAACTGCATAAACAATATTATTGGAATTTTTGAGTATATTTATATTTTTATATGATATTAGGCAAAAAAAAAAATACGGTATACTGAGTAAAATAAAATAAAATAAATTAAAATACTTTTTATATTAAAGAGCTTTAATGATTATTTGTAAAGATAATGTTTTCTTTGTTTAATCTACACAAACACATAGCTGACATTGTCCCCAGATGAGCTACCTGATAAGGACTGACTGGTAATTTAACCAGAAAGAGAAAACTAGAAAAATCTGCTCCCACTGATCCATAATTACAATTTAGTCCCTCAAAGCTCTCACATTAACACATGTCTACCCCGTGAGCAGCTACATAAAGGAGCTCTGTGAGAAGCTCAACTCAGATAATCCTCATCTAAGCAAATCAAGCAAAGAGCAAATCAACTCTGTTGGCCAATAGGAAACGAAGACTAACATTTCCACAGTGTTCCAAAAATAAAATACAATAAAATATCACAGAGTTCAGTTCCAAAGAACTTTGTAAAATAGTTTTGGGGTCTTTATTCAAAATTGATAAGCCTTTCTTTTTCACAAGGGCTCATGATGATTTCCCCAAACCATATGATTCTGGGAGTTATTATTATTAACTATTGTTGATAATGGTGATTAAAAGTGCTTTTTTTGTGAACACTGAATTAACAAACAATGTTACAGAACATGTTCGGTTGCAAACGCTGATTATAAGCATGTATGAATTTGATAAGAGAAAATGGTGTTTGTCAGTTCGTACCTAGACAAGGATGGAACATTTTAGTTCATACAGTTTACAGAGTCAGAAGGTCAAGTGAATTGAGACCTCGCTCAAATTTTTTATGCAACCTTGAATTTTCACGAACTCCAGAACACTGTTTTCCATTCCCTTGAAAACACAAGCTGATTTGAAATGATTTCAGGGCCATTGTAAGCCCACTAAGTGTGTTTTGTCCACTTGGGTTTGGACTCGTTCCACAGAACTCTGCATTAATCACATAAGATTGAGACTTAGAAAGAACAGGGGTTTAAGCTACCCAGGCCAGTGCTCTTTACTGGGCCATTATCAGAGATTAGAGGACAATGCTGAAAACAGGTTGTGCACGTTTATGAGTCAACACTCAAGAGATCAAGACTGGATTCAATGCATTCACCAAATTAGTTTACACACATGTACAAAATCACTGCAGATGTAAAATGTTAACCAACGGAGACCCCAGAACTTTTACACTGCTTTTGTATAGTCCAAAAATCAGTCAAATCTTCAAACATGCCCAAATCTAAACAAATTTAACATGAGGATAACATCACTTAAGTTAATTAGGCATCCACAAGCAAAGGCATAGCTGGTCTGGTGAAAGGCGGGGGGGGTTTTAGGTACTCACAACCATTTCTAGATTTTGGTTTTTTAAAAGGCCACAGACTTTCTAGCTGGCTCTGCTCCCAAACGTAATTCAGTACAGGTATTTTTTTCACCAACTCAAGATCACCCAGTCAACTGCAGAAAGTGAAAATGGAGGGAATTCAAAGCTTGTAAAGTTCTCTTACCTTTTGAGAACCAGAAGATGTGCGTTTAATAGATGCACGCTTAAAAGACCCTTCTTTGCCCTTTTTCTGTCCAAATCCCCTGTTGTCCATCTTTATGAGCTCCTAAAGTCCAGCCATCACCATTCAACATTACAGTCTCAGTGACAAGCAGACAAAATAACCAACAGCTGAAAAGAGTGATGTCCAGCTCCTGCATTCCACAGCCAGACTGGTTAATACAGACACAGGAAGATGGAAATAGTATGACGCTGACACAAAGACCCCCTTCCGCGACTACAGTATGTGTGTGTGTGTAATCAGGCTTAATGGAGTTGCCCTATGAGTGATGCTCTTTAATGCAGGAGATTTAATAAATGGTGATTGAAGGTAAATCTGGGTAAAAGTCAAACAAAAATGGCTCTAATGCTAAATAAAAAAAACGCATGGTTAGGTCGTGACATGGGAAGTATTAGGAAACCGAAATGCAGGGCTTAGCTGTGAACAGGACGGTGCAGCATAATGTTCAGGTGATGGAATCAGTTGACTCAAATTATAAAATGGTTCATTTTGAGATACAGCTCTATTATCTTGTTTATTTGAAGGAAAAAGCCCATAAGTATTCAGCCTATGAGCGAGACTTCCAGTTCATTATCCGCTATATGGAAATGATGAGGAGAAAAACAACGTGCAGTAAATGTTACAACTGTTTGCACTACAAACCAATATGCTCATAATTAAGATAATACATTAAAATGGTATGGTAAGAATGACCAATTTGCAATATCAAGCAGCAAAATGAGCTTTGTATTGCTAGACATAGCTGGACGCGGATGAGACCGGAAGCCAGACCCATAAAAATGTACAAATGGCTGCACCCACTCTTACGCAAAGAAAAAGGTTGATAAAGAAACTTTCTTTACAACAAGAGAAGCCAAAAACCATTTAAAACAAGTTTATTAGAGAATAAGCTAAATAGTAACAAACTGAAAAGCATTAGCATTTCTATGAAAATTATATATATTTATTTATAAAAAGAAAAATTTCATGTGACATCCAAGGCCTTGTGTGCTCCACACGTTTGCAAGTCCCCCACTGAACAGGTTGATGTATGAAGGCTGGAGAACTGTTTCTTGTAATAAATAATATATACACAGTCCCCACCGCTGTGTGCCTCGACTCCCTTTCTTTTCATCCTTCCCATCAGCCAGCAACTTCAGTTCACTTCTCTTTCTCTCTCTCTTCCTCCACCTTGGTTTCACTCAGCTGCATTAGACCCAGTGTCTATAACAAAGAAAAGGTTCAATAAGGAGGACTGCATCACAACAGTATGAAAATCTAGCATCAGCAAAATGAATCAAATGTCTTACTTTTGCCATCACATGCTACAATTTTTACTTTGTCCACCTTGACCAGATCCGTCACCTCCCGGAACTCAACGTCATTTAAAACAAACGTCCAGACGTTATCACAGAATCTGTATGTGTTCAGAGATCCCTGTGGACAAAACAAAGAGCGGTGATTTTTAGTCTCACAACTACATCCAGTTCAAGGCAGAGCTAGTTATCCAAATAACTTGCATAAGCAGACAAAACATAAACTTCTTACTTAGAAGGATAGTTCACCAAAAAATGAAAATTCGTTCATTAATTACTCACCCTCATGTCATTCCAAACCAGTAAGACCTTTGTCTCTGGAACACAAATTAAGATGTTCTTATAAAATTCGAGCGCTCTCTGACCCTTCAAAAAGGTACCAAGAACATTGTCAAAATAGTCCATCTGACATCAGTGTTTCAACCGTAATTTTATGAAGCTACGAGAATACTATTTGTGCACGAAAAACCAAAATAACTTTATTCAACAATTAGTTTCCTCCACGTAACCGTTTGATCTGCACGTAAACAACGCATGTGTGTGACGCTGTTGATGTAGAACGTGGGCGCTGTGCCTTGTTTACGTTCGGAGGAAGGCACACATATGCCTTGTGGTACTTTCCAAAATGGCACTAGGGTGACGCAGAGGAGAGGAATTGTTGAATTAAGTTATTTTAGCTTTTTGGTGCACAAATAGTATTCTTGTAGCTTCATAAAATTATAGCTGAACCACTGATGTCACATGGACTATTTTGTCGATGTTCATGGTACTATTCTGTGCCTTTAACATGGTAGGACCCTTGCTGTCTATGCAGGGTCAGAAAGCGATCAGATTTCATCCAAAATATCTTAATTTGTGTTCTGAAGATGAACAAAGGTTTAACGGGTTTGAAACAACATGAGGGTGAGTAATTAATGACATACTTTTCATTTTTGGGTAAACTATACCTTTAAGGTTATCGTAGAGTATTAACATTCACTTGACTTACCCTAAAATTGACCCTGTTGCGGACCCGGTTGGCCAGTGCTGTGTTGATGGCTTTATCAAACTGTAAAAGGACTTGGAGGGCTAATTGTGGTGTGATCTGTTGAGTCTGTGGAAGGACAGAAAATACAGTTGAATTTGTTCTGTTAATTAGAGCATTCATTTATATTTAACACACTATTAAGCCAACCTGTTATTATAGTTTGATTAAACAATAATTAGCTTTCTAGTTTCTTGAGTGGACTCAGTCAGGTATTCCATCTTAAATTAAGGTAAGTACTGGACGTAAACATGTTCACACTAAAGGGCAAAGTCTGCCTGTATGAGTGTTATTATTTAACGCAGAAAGGCATGTCTGAGTGTTATGTCTCAGTCTGCGGTAATGTGAAAATAAAATAAATAATATTTCACGTAAAAATCTAAGAAACACTAAAATAATTTCATTTATCCCTCACTGAAGCAGACAGCTCTTGACTTACTGTGATAAACAAAAAAACAGCTCAATTACAAACACAGCTGGCGTTAGCTAACACTCATTTACTTTAATGAACGGATACATTACTAAGCACGAACAGAACAAATTACAGGATTAAACGCTAAGATATGATATAAAGGTAGATGAGTGGATGTGCAGCAATCGTTTTTATTCTGTTATCTTTATTTATCCATCATATCAGTCTGCGCTGGCTAGCCATCAAGCTAGATAACTTCACTTTGATTCAACACTCTCACCTGAATAAGTTCATCAAGACTCTCCTGTAGACTGTTTCCGAGTGTCGTGTTTCTGTAGAGTTGATATGCCATAGTGTATTTTCAGTACGAACGCTGTACGCGGTTCTGATTAAAATAACCGTAGAATCTTCGCTGATGCTTTGTGATTTGCCCGCTGGCTGAGCACTTCCTCAAAATCCAAACTTAGACCGATCGCGCTACGGAAACACGCGAGGGACATAAATCTCCGATCATAGCGAGAGGAGGATACAAATAATCTAAATACAAGGGTTCATACAATTCTTTTAAAATTAAAAATGAAAATTAATATTCTAATTGTTGCATTTTGAAACAAAACATTTTTTTGGCTATAATTGATTTTCATTAGACAGCCCCGTGTAAATTTTACATTAAGTGGCAAAAATAAAGAGTTATGTTTGCCTGTTTATTATTCACATTTACATAGCCTTATTTCTTATCACTCTTTATTTTCCATCCATGTTAACTGAGAGAGAAAATAATGATTTGACTTACGACATTAAATTGACAGACTTATGACATTAAATAACCAGTAGATGGCGGCAGATGACAAATCCAGACATTATTATTCATAAACGTCCCCATTTGTTCCTTTGTAAGATGCTGTAAACGGTACATTTCTGAACTAATGTTCATCTTTTTTTTTTTTTTTTTTTTTTTTTTTTTGGACACTTTTGTTTCCCAGAGACTGATTTCATTCAAACTAAAAGATTTCAGATTTTCTTATTTATAAAGAGGTCACAAATAAAACTCTCTTTGATTTTTTTTTTTTTTTTTTAAAATCATGTTGTAATCTTCATAATCTACTTTAGCAAAACTCTCTACTTGTTTACCATGTTAGGTAGATAACAATGCCAATGAAAAGAATGACTGAATTAAAATATTAAACAGTTTATAGGCAATTTATTAAGTAATTTATCAATTACAATCAAGATGTGATTCTGTCAATTATGGAGGCAAAGATTTTGACAATGTATTGATGTATGATAATATGTGACCCAGGACCACAAAACCAGTCATAAGGGTCCATTTTTTCTAAATTGAGATTTATGCATCATCTGAAAGCTGATGGTTTGTTAGGATAGGACAATATATGGCCGAGATACAACTATTTGAAAATCTGGAATCTGAGGGTGCAAAAAAATCAAAATACTGAGAAAATCACCTTTAAAGTTGTCCAAATAAAGTTCTTAGCAATGCATATTCCTAATCAAAAAATAAGTTTTTATATATTTATGGTAGGAAATTTACAAAATATCTTCATGGATATTTCCACTTCACTTAATATCCTAATGATTTTTGCATTAAAAGAAAAATCAGTAATTTTGACACATACAGTGTATTGTTGGCTATTGCTGCAAATATACCTGTGCTACTTATGACTGGTTATGTAGTCCAGGGTCACATTGTATTTAACATACACAAAATGTTAGCATTATTTGAGTTTGTCTAAGCAGCACAAAAGCGTCCCCTATTTCATTAAAAAATGTCTAAAGTGTTATTTTAAAGTGTCAAAACACATTTGAGATGTGGTAGAAATGACTCTGTAGTTGAAATATTTATTGTATGAGCATTCAAATCTTCTGACCATTATCCGTGGGCAATCTACAATTCTTAATAAATTGTAATGATTTCTCAATGAAATTAAACACGGTACGATGCATGTTGTTTAACACTTGATGCAACTTCATAACTGCAATATCTAATATCAGCACATTTCAACTTTGTAATTCAAGTTTTAATTTAATTTAAATTCAAATTTTATTAAATAATTTTAACTTAATTCATTGAAGTGTTATGGTTTTAGGATTACAACCCAAAGCAGAAGCTGAACCTAAATACAGCTCTTCATTAGTAACACTTTATACAGACAAATGAAGATGCCAGCAGATGCTGGAATAAGCATCTACACAGAGAAAAGCACTGATAAATCATAGTTTGGAAGAAATTTGGTCAAATACTCAACTGCGCTTTAGCTTAATAAACTGATGTTGATAACGAATGGAAGTGTTTATAGAGATATTTGAAACGACACATCCTTGTAATGATTTCATTTTTAAGAGAATGCAAATAAGGCACCTAGTAAATAGATGAAAAAATGGTATGCAATTATTTGGATACAATGAGAGAATGTGGGCTCGCCACATCCAAACCATCAACATTGATCAATGGTTCTGTTCTCTCTGTGTTGGAATAATGGCGTTCGTTTAGCTTATTCATCTCCTCTTGAGCGTGTGTTTGTGTGCAGTGGAGGATGGTGGGCTTTAAACGATGATGGATACAGAGAGGCTGGCAGAAATGGGAGCTGCTTCCTTCATTTAATTACTGTGTCAAACTGAATTACCTTAGAAATCAGAAAACATGACCACTACACTGCAGATTTATTCATACTTCATTTCATGCTGGACTTTTTGCTTTTTCCCTCACATTGATGCATTTGTTTAGTTATTTGTTGGCATGTGGAGTATTCCAACATTTATTTAGTATCTCACTTTTGCTGGATGATGATTGTTTCAACAACTCTTATTTTGCTGCGTAAAGACTCTCTTTAATGGGACTGCAACAGCAGTGTTAAATAAGCAAAATTAAGACAGATTTATCCCTCTCAAAATGTTGTTTCTGTAATTGTCTCAGTGGTCAGTGGATGATACATTTATTAAATAATGCTTTTTAAATTGTATTTCAAGAAACAGATTCTTTGTGATATTTTAATTAGAATTTAGAATGCCAAAACAAAGAATGTTTAGGAATGAATCTACGTTAAATACGTAGAATGACTGGAGGTCAAAACTGTTCCTACATGACCTGAGTAACCCATGTTATTTACTGGGAACTTTCACCCTCTTTTGACCTCTGACCTCTCTCAGAGCAGAGGTGGGGTCAGTGCAACTCATTTATACGGGACACAAGGCGGTGTACTGTGATACTACATCTCTAGTCATGAGTTAAGCTGATTTTCATGAAGAGTCTCTCTCATTTTACAGCACACAGGCTGTTACAGACAGCACAGCTTATCACCAATCATTACACCATTCATCAGCAGGATTTTCAAGAGTATGCAAATGTGATCAGCAAACAAATAATTACACAAGTCAATGAGAACAATTAACACAACAATGCCCCAGAGACTGGGATAAGCTTAATTAATTTTCCCATTGCCGTATAACAGCATGATTAACCACAAACTGGAAATTTTCTCAAGCAGCTCCAGCATTATGAATGCAGAACGATTCTGAGGCCATTAATTCTAATTAACAAAAAGATGTCAGATGAGAGCAAAATTAACTCATACAATCACATTTAATCTAAATATCAAAATAGACTGTCAAATGTGTACTGTAATTAAAAAAGAACCATCCATTATTTTAATAAGGCATCTTGGAAAAGACCATGCAGGAAAACCTTCATGAAAGGCCTTTATTTTATTTAAACATACCCTGTTCAGTTCAAATAGAAAAAATAATCAATATGACTCCAGTGACAGCTCATTGTCTTTGATGGACAGCGTTTTCAGCGATATATTTCCCCGTTTCAGATGACTGCCTTTCAGCCCACCAGACCAAAGCTCATCGTCAACAGCCACAGACGCTGTGATGCTGGGTTTCCCTGGTTAAGCGGTGAAGATGAGTGTAGCATCCTCCCCCACTGCTGGAGCAGCACAGATTAGCCTCCCCTTATTCTGCTCCTCTGCTTTTATTCAGTGCCGTGGGTTCATTGTAACTCATTCTGCCATTGTGATGGCATGACGTTAAAAAGAATAGTCTGTTTAGTGACAATGGTTCATTTTATTTAGTAGAATTAATTTAGTAATGAAAATATATAATAAAAATTAATTGAACGAAACCCCCCAATTGATTGGTTAGCATGAATAATGAGTGAATAAGTAAATAAACAAGCAAACTATCAAACAAATAAATAATAGTTTATGGTATATATCCAACCAGCTGTTTACTGATTTTAAAAATGTTTGTGCTCCCTTTTTTTATATTTTTGAAATATCATTTTTGCTCAGTAAGGCTGCATTTATTTGATAAAAATTACAGTAAAAACAGCAATATTGTGAAATATTATTGCAATTTAAAATAAATGTTTTCTGTTATGATGCATTTTAAAATGTAATTTATTTCTGTGATTCCGTATCAAGTTTTTCAGCAGCTATTACTTAGTCTTCAGAGTCACACGATCCTTTAGAAATCATTCTAATATGCTGATTTGGTGCTAAAGAATCAATTCTTATTATCATTAACAATGAAAATAGTTGTCCTGCTTAACATTTTTGTGAAAACTGTAATCACAGCATTTTGAAATCGAAGAATTGAAGAAAATTTAAAAGCACAGCATTTCTTTGAAACAGAAATATTTTGTAACCCAAAAAATGCGTTTACTTCTACTTTTGTTAAAATGAATGCTCTCTGGCTGAATAAAAGTAATTTCTTTGAAGTATTAAAGTAATGTATTAAAGGGATAGTTCATGCAGAAATGAAAATCATTAATTACTCATCTTCATGTTGTTCCAAACCCATAAGGCCTTTGTTCATCTCCGGAACACAAATTAAGATTTTTGTTTTATTTTTGATGAAATCTGAGAGCTTTCTAATCCTGCATAGACAGCAATGCAACTACCATGTTCAGGGCCGAGAAAGGTAGTAAGGATATTGTTAAAATAGTCCATGTGACATCAGTGGTTCAACTGTAGTTTTATGAAGCTACGAGGATACTTTTTGTGTGCAAAGTAAACAAAAATAAAGAATAAATTGAACAATTTCTTCTCTTCTGTGTTAGTCTTCGCCACATGTTCAGGTGAGTACACAACACTATTTTTACAATGTCCTTCTACCTTTCATCAAAAATATCTTAATTTGAAGAAGATGAACGGAGGTCTTATGGGTTTGAAATGTCAAGAGGGTGATTAATTAATGACAAAATTTTCATTTTTGGGTGAACTATCCCTTTAAAAAATACATTTAATCTTTCTGGACATCTAATAAATGTATTGTTTAGGACTACATGTTTAATACACTACAAAATGGCACTTATCTTGATAGAGCAGTAGATAACTAAAACTCATTTCTGCAGGCTCTTGATTGTCAGTAAATACTGTTCTGTCTATTTATTAAAAAAAAAGGCCCAAAAACTTTATGAAATGCACTATAACATGAAATCCTGGTTGCAATGAACATTGAGAACTGATCAACCTGTTAGTGTTTGTATGCATGGTACTAAAGATATGAGGACCCTGCCATCAGCAAAGAAGACCACCACCCACCCACCAATAAAGCAGCTGTCAACTCATACAAGGAATGAAATACTGTCTACCCACGTTCATTTACGCTTACACACACCCTTAATCTGGAGGGAGGAGCAAAAATAATAATTTCCTATGGGAATACTGCCCCCCAAATTAATTACTGCGATTCAGCATTTTTAAATGGACCACTTAATAAAGTGGCAGCATAATTAAATTTCCAGCCCTGTGACCTTGAGAGCACTTCCTAGATAATTAATGATACACGCAGATAATCAATGCAGATAATCCATCTATGCGCCATCTACACATATCGTACAATGAAATACCGACCTGCATATAAAAATAAATATGACAGGCAAAAAAACTAACAAACAAAAGTGAAATCAAGTACAAGTACACACATTCAAGGTCATGACAATGCATTGGCTGCTGATAAACAATCATTAAACATTTATATACAGTATCTTCATTAGCAATTTTTACTAAAAATACTACATCATCAAATATTATATATGAAGAGATCAGATGCAAAACCAGCTAAAAGCCATCTTGGTCAAAAATGAGATAATGATACTGAGTGAACGTTCTCAACATATATTATACGTCCATCAAATACTATTTCTTCAAACTCGCTAACATACCAGCCTCAGCCCAATCAGAAGTACCGGTACTTACATAGTAACCTATACATCTGAGCCTGATAAAAATGCATTTTTTAAAGAAAGACGTCAGATGGATTTAGCTGGTTTTGCATCAGAACTCTTCATATATATAAATGTTAAAGTTCTGATAAAGTCATGAGAGTGAAAAAAAAACCTTCATTTCATCCCTTTAACCATTTGATCATTTCCATATTTGCTGTCCAAAAATGCAAGTGAGAAAAGTTACTGATATCCATTTAATTTACAGTGTGCAGTGAGCAGATCTTATTTTCATAAAGCATTCTGATTATCTCTTGATTCACGACTTGTTCAGCCTCTGCTGAACAGAGAACGCATTCCATTAGTGTCATAAAGATTATCATTCATAAACCCAGCAGAAACTACATTAATGTGCTAATTCACACTGATGATGAGATTAAGCAGAGCATAGACAAATGAAGTCCAATATTTTCACAGAACTACACATCGTGTGAAGTTGGAGGTTCAGTTAAATCATGAGAAGTGGTGTTATTTTACTCATGAGAGATTTCAAATTAAGATTTCACACTTGCTTTAAACCTTGCACTTTTTTCTACTTCAGCTCATCAAATGAATTTACAAATTTGACATATTTGACATCTTAACGGCTACTACAGAACTGGCCTTTCTCCCATTGTAAAGTAGTAATAACTTGAGAGAGACTCCCCTAAACCTTGTATGTGTGTGTGTTTAAGTGGTGTTATCTGATTTATGGTGGGCACAACAGCAAACAATCCATTTACTACACATTTATCTGCCTAATCCTCAGCTTAACCGGAATGCCAATACTGTATTGACAAAATGTCAACACATTCACACCAACACCACCGAATCCAGCACAGTCTCATTCATCTCTCCCCAAACGTGCAGGCAAGAACACACACACTCACACACATGCTTACATGTGCATGCAGAGTATGAGAATACAGCAGGAGGAAAACATGGCTGAGGAAAAATGAGCGCTGTCAGAGTGGCTCATGATTAACCTTATCTGTACACTATAGAAGAGCTATAGGCATAACCTACCTACTCTACCACACACAACCAACACTAAAACCTCATATATATAGATGACAACAAACACACACAGACACACAAAATGGTTTTTTTTTTTTTACATTTTTTCCCATATATGAGGATCCCCTTGCGAGGGACCCCTTCCTAAAACATAAAAGATATTTACATAACCATAGCTAAACATAAGATATATATTTCCATGTACACAGACAAATTGTCCAGTCCAGTCCAAAAATGTCCAGTTTTTTAGATGTTGTATTAACATTCAGTTTGGTTCTAAGAACGTTATTCGTAACCTTTTTAGAATGTTTCAGTCTCTCGTTATATTAATGTTCTAAGAACGTAATTTATAACGTTATTAGAACGTTCCATTCCCCATTATAGTAATGTTCTAATAACGTTTCCCTAACTTTAGTTTTTGGTTCCTGTTTGGTTATTGTTTTGGGAACCAAATACTAACGTTCTGGGAATGTTTGAATAATGTTAGAATAATGTTCTACAAACCAAAACCTAACAATATGGAAACATTAAGAAAACTTTCTGGCTAACCAAAAATAAACCATAAAACAACGTTCTGGGAACCAAAAATTGTAAGCTGGGATACACTTTGCATTCTAGTGTATTAAGTGTCTTCTGACTTTTAAGCACATTGTAAGATTTTAATTATAATCAAAATGATTTTTGCTTTGTTTTTTGTCAAGACATATTTTTAATAAAATTGTTAAAATGTTCCACTAACAATGCAAAAAAAAAAAATATATATATATATATTTATGCTAACATGTTTAGAACGTTTATCAATGACATATAACCTTGAGAAATCATTCTACTAATGTTGCTCGATAACTTTGAGAGAACCTTTAGAGAATGTTAGCCATAGGAGAACATTTTCTGTTAGCTGGGCTGCTGTGGCTTTGTTTGAAACTATAGAGCAAAAACACTAACTTGTGTCTAAAATGGTAAGTAAATTAATAATAACTTATCGTTTATTGGACTTTTATAAAATCAATATTACATTTGCAATCATGCTAATATAGAATGTTTTCACAACATGTCATCAATCGGCCATATTAGCAGCACTGAATGTAAACAATGCCACTGAACCGAAAGAAATTCGCATATTAAACTGATTATTTCTGTTGAAAATGATCAATTATTGTCATGTTTTGGGCTGTACTAATCGCTCGGACCAGGAAAACCATTTGGAGTACTACAGACTGCCAAAAGTTATAATAAAATAAAGGAGAAGAGTGCAAAAAACTGTCTCAGGAACAAAAGGTGTTTGTGGTTGGCCAAACTGAACCAGGATTTCCAGGCCAAGAATCTTGACAACATTCGTGTTTGTTCTTATAATTTCCGTGAAATATTAGGCTAATATCTTGATTAATACTGCTCATATGTATCTTTAACACCTATTAACTTTAGTTTGTCAAAATATCACCCCCTTTCCTGCTTACTAAGTCCTTCTCTATATGTTTTAGCAGCTTCCACACATTTTTTCTGTGGTTTAGACTGCATAAATTAGCAGAATAACATATTCAGTAGTACATTAACCATGCAATCCATGCAGCTGTTTATATTATATAGTTTTAACAACAATTACAATATCATCGTAGACAATATATATTGCACACCCCTAACTGTGATACTTTTTTTTCAGGATTCTTTGACAAATAGAAAATTAAAAAAGAACAGGATTTATTTGAAACATACGTCATTTGTAACACTAAAAAATGTCTTTACTGTCACTTCATTATCATTGTAATGCACACTTGTAAAAAAGTTTTCATTTCTTACTGTTAAAATGTAAAAAAAAACCCAACTGTGGTCCCCACATGTCAGATTGAACACCCCTGCGCTATAAGATACAAATGCACGGATGTTTTTAGGTGGATCAGGTAGGAAAGTGGCCGATAAGCTTTTGTGATTCAGCTGATGATGCCTGGACTCTTCATGAATGAATGTAAGGGTTCAGATATTTTCCTGAAGGCCTGATGACTTCTCTATCTGGACTGAGCCCTCTGAGACCTCTAGGCCTGACAATCACACACACGCACCACAGAACTACCGTCTGACTACCTCCACTCCACTCTGACAGTAACAGAGGTGATAAATGGCCTGGATTATTAAAAGAAGGTTACTTTTAAACACTGTTCCCTGGCAATGAGAGAGAATAGCAGCTGCTAAATCACTGTCAGGGGAACTAATGATAAGATATCATAAGACACGCAAGACACAAGACAAGATGGAGTGGAGCTTCTCCCTCCTTTAATCAGCTTCAGCTTCCGCCTCTCGCCACTCTCACGTCTTTATCAAGCATACAAACGCACTTATTCCTGTTCACGGCGGTGTATCCATCACCTCGGCTCTGTGCCTCTCTCTCTGTGGCTTGACTTTGGACTGGTTCTGTCGCTCAAGCAATTTCATGCAGACAGCATGATTATGATAAAGAATGGACGACGTCTGTTATGTGCTTATACGTGCTTTTGTAGCAGGTGTGACGCAGTTACAGTTATTTCTGATGAATGTGAAGTTTAAGTTATTTTTTTTTCTCTGCAAACATCAGGTTTGTAATGATATTTTCTATCAGACCCTGAAGATTAACCCTTATAGGTCCAGGTTTGGATAATTAATAGGAGGAATACAGAGGTCATGCTGTGACACTCGTGTCAGAGCCTTAGCAAGGGGACAGATATGTTTCTCTGAGGCATGCAGAGTTAATCACACTTTGAGTAAGGGCCTCTAGATTAATCTAATTAATAAAAGTCATGGTCTGTCCCAGCATAGCTAATACTTTAAGCTAACGATGTCATAAATCCACCCTGCTAATATGGCAGGTGGAGAGAGGATGGTCGGAGGAGGGGTGTGTGTGTGTGGCTATGATGGAGAGATAGCACAGTGTATTTATGTGTATACTTAAGAAAGCTTGGGTCATCAGTGGCAGCAGGATAAGAATACACAACATCTTGTATTAACCACTCATGCTTGATAACATTTGATGCTATTGGATCATTTAATTTTAGATTCAATTTTAGATGAAAAAAAAATAAAAAATGTATAAAAATGTAAGAAAAAAATGTTTTGTTTTTTTTTTATTTGTACTTATAATATAAATATATTTTCTGGCCATTCACTTCCGCAGTTTCCTTTTAATGACAGTGACCTGACAACAAAGTTAACATCTTAAGGGGATATAGAGCAATTAAAAAAAATTATTTAGATCCAAAAAAATTAAGAGAAAAAAATTGATAGATTTTTTTTAAATGTATATTTATTATTTAAATATATTTTCTGGCAGTTCACTTCCACAGTTTTCTTTTTATAACTGTGACCAGACAAAAAAGTTAGCATCTTAAGGGGGATGAGGAGCAATTAAACAATACTAATCATTTAGATCCAAGATAAAGAAAGAAAGAAAGAAAGAAAAAAAAAGTATATTTAATATAAAGTAAAAAAAATGTATATTTATAATGTAACTATGTTTTCTGACAGTTCACTTCCACAGTTTCCTTTTTATAACAGTGATCTGACAAAATAAGTTAGCATCTTGAGAGGATAAAGAACAATTTAAAATAAATAAATAAAGGAAAAATGAATTAATTTTTTGAAATTTATATTTATAATATAAATATATTTATAATATAAATATATTTTCTAGCAGTTTGCTTCCACAGTTTCCTTTTTATAACCGTGACCTGACAAAAAAGGTAGCATCTTGAGGAGGATGAGGAGCAATAAAAAAAAAAAGGAAAATATTTAGCTCCAAAAAAAATTAAAAGAAAAAAATTATAGATTTTTAAAAATATATGTTTATAATATAGATATACTTTCTGTCAGTTTCAATTAAAGCAAATAAAAGCAAATTAAAATTCAATTAGAGCAATTTAAGAAAAATTCATCATCATTGATTTATATATTCATTTATATATATATATATATATATATATATAATTTTTTTTCCCTTAAAACTTAAATAATTAACAATGCAAAACCTGACATGAAATAAAAGTCACAAAAAATAGGATTTTGAAATGGATATCAGACTATTGCACCTTTAGACAATCTTAAAAAAATAAATAAATAAAAATATGTAACAATTTTTTAACCATATTTAATACATCAGGTTTTTATGGCTCCTATAGTATGATATAACAGAATATTGAGCTCATACTTGAGGAGGAAAAAAACATGAACATTTTATTCAGAAGCCCAAAATGAGAAAAAAATATGACAATTTGATGCAGCTGCTGATATTTATATGGCCAAAATTTAAGATTAAGTTCTTTTAGCTTGTAATGTAAATCAGCGATTTATGATCTACATAACAGTATAACAGAAAACTTACATAAAATTCAGTTAATTGTCACTTTATAAATTGAAATAATATGTCTTAGTAAGATTATATTTAAATGCTTAGTTTTATAATCAAAGCTCTGTAATTTTTATTGTGGGAGGCAAAATGCAAAAAAAAAAAAAAAAAAAAAAACAGAAAAAAGCGGGACGTATCATATTTAATACTCACATTTTAAAATGTTTTTCTTTCCAATAAAAAAAAAAAACAATTACGTATGGATAACCAAATCAAATAAACCAAAGTTGCTTTAGTCCATTAAGTGTTCATCTTGAAATATTACTAACAATACGAAAGTTATTTACATTATTAAAATCAGTAAAGATTTCACATCAAAAAGGCATTTTACTTGCTAAAAAGGTATAAACTATCAAACAGACAACAGAAGACATGTACCAAACAGTTTTGTCAGGAAATATTTTATCATTTTTGAGGCATTTTGCAGATTATACACTAGGCCTTATTGGGTTAGAGACAAAACATGCATAATTGTGATTTTTTTTTTTATTTATTTAAAGAAAAGAGAACAAAATCATTATTCAGCAATGTCCATGATTACAAAAAGGAACAAATACTTGGACTACAAGGTTGCATTGAGATTTATATTATCATACATGACATGAGGTTTACTATTGATCAAACACCAAAAACAGCATAAGCTTCCGTCTTGGCCAATGACACAAATGCACATCAAGATAAGTGGTCTAGCTGAGACATTGCCATAATTAGAGTGGTCCATTTTACAAGTGTTCCAATAAATCTGAAAATCTGCTCTGATAAATTTGAATAAATTAACAGGGCATTACCACACTACCACATTCGATTTGCATAGTGCATTTACTGTAATGAATATGCAAGTGTAAGTGAAAAGGCTGCTACTCTGAATCTCCTTAATTAGAATAGCTCCTCCCACTATGTTTTCTGAAAGAGACATCTCGTTAGTATATTACTGAGCGAGCTATAGCCTCACACAGACTTGCGTCCTTTGATCAGAGTGATACTGCTTTAACTCTCCTGACATCACAGAATATGGGAACCACCCATAACGCTGCTCATCATTTAATTCACAGTGCAATTAGAGTTGTGATGACTCCTAAGGAAAAATTATGTTGCTAATTATTTATTAAATATTCATGATGCCCTCCGTGGGAAAGGGAGGGTGACAATTAAAGAAATGTTGTATTGCTGCTTTACTTTATGCTGCTTCTGGTAGGCACAATGTATCTGTATTTTCCAATACATGTATGCAAAAAAAAATTTTTTTTCCAGTTTTTCTAATTTTTTTTTAATCTAATTTATATTTTAATAATTTCATTTCAGTTAATGAAGTCAATTGTTTTAGCTGAACAAAAACAACAATAGCATCTGCAACAATTTTGACCAAATGACAGAATGAAATGTCACAATGGCCAAACTTAGAACGAGGCTCTTTGTAATGAAAAACCTTTGCATGGTCACGCATTACCACTGCATTTGAGAGGGTGCAAACAGTGCCACAGTACTTCCTCTGGTCTCATTACCATTTGAGAGAAGATGTTTCAGCAGCAGGACCAGAAATGCACAGGCATCTTAAGAGGTAGAGGAGCTGCATCCTTGCATCAAACATGCTCATCAACAACCATCGCACTTCAGAGACGCTCGTACAGACTCCTATCAGAGAGCGTAATGTATGCGCATAGACGCATTCATACATAAACACACACCTCTAAGCAGACACACTTGAGCATTAATAAACAAGAGGGCAGAAACAAACACCATGGGGAGTATGTTTTGTGACTCTTGAGAATGAAACAAGAGGCTGAGAGGTCAATAATCCACTTTAAAATCTAATTACAATAACTCTGAGCTGTACTAGAAAGAAACCAAAAGCTCAGTGCTTTCATTTTAAATGACAAAAGCATCTATGATCTCACTGACAGTGTGCACACAAATCTAAAAAATAAATTAAATCAAAAATCCCAGATTTTGGTCTACACAGGGTGTTTTGTAAAGTACTTTTGGTGTAACTACTCTGATGACCTTGCATCTTTGAACAGTAGTTTACTTCTACATTTCCTCAGCCACTTATTACAGCAATCTTTCACCGATACAACACTCAACTGTCAACCCTTTATCAGGACTGTTGTCATTCTTACACTACAAATTGTTGCCCTATGCTTTAGGTGAGGCCTGGTTGCTGTAATGTTGACAGCCGCAAGCAGACGATCCCTGGTTATCTTCATGAACTCTTGGTGACCTGTTAAAGCTGCCCCATCAAGTTCTTATATAGAAGTATTAATACTGGGTTTAGTAATGAGTATTATAAGTCAATTTACTCTTGGTAACTCTGTTTAATAGGGATGTAACGGTATGATCAATATCGTGGTACTGCGATAGCAAAACTGTCTCAATATCATCGTGGTCACATGACGATATGAAACGAGGTCTTCCGGGCAAAAGGTGTAGTTTTAAAATATATTCAAAACTCTTAGTCTACCATAAAAGGTCTTTAAAGTTGTTTTTTTGGGCCATTATGCTTCGGCACAGTATCTGTCTAACGAACTAAATCCGAAAGCACAATATGACTTAATCCCTTTATCAAGACTGTTTTCGCTGCATGTTTCAAAGCGACGCACACTTCGTTCAGGTAATCAGCTCGTGAGGCGCATTCCAGAGTGAATGTAGTGAACTCGTTTACTGCATGTGCTGTGAGTTTATGTTAAAGCAGTTATGCTTAATTTTCACGGCAGGTGATTACAGCATTTTACTAGATTTGTAGCGAGATGAGTTTTGTACAGTGTTGCCAACTAAATTTTAGGGGAAGTTGCTAAAGGAAGATCGATTTGTTGCTAAAAGTTGCTAAATTACGTTTTGATGTCACTGCGTGATGACGTCATCACGTAATCACGACGCAAAATTGTGTTACTGCATCAAAACTCAGCAACAAACATATTTTACAGTAGGCCTATATTTGTTCATTTAGATTTGCTCGTAAAATAATATAAATGTATAA
The DNA here is from genome assembly GCA_036247105.1 of Cirrhinus mrigala. NCBI lineage: Eukaryota > Metazoa > Chordata > Actinopteri > Cypriniformes > Cyprinidae > Cirrhinus > Cirrhinus mrigala. The sequence continues at coordinate 34,447,446 of CM070013.1, read as the reverse complement.
TATAATATTAAAATATAAATAACTGTATTTTTAAATACATTGAATTATTAAACACTTACACAAAGTTTTTTTTTTTTAATTAACTAGTAAACTAGTAAAACTACACATTTTCAACAATTTTGTTTTATTAGTGTATTAGTTTCACAGTGTATTAGTAGTTAGTATGCTACACTCTAAGAAGAGTCTGTAAAAATAGGGCACAATATGAAGGAATTTTCCGTATTGATTTTTGACAGGTTTTTTATTTACATTTTTAATTACGCATTATATTTTGTATTTTCCGGTTACAGGGTTACAACTATTTTTCTTACATGAATTAACTGGTCAACAATCGCAGGTACACTGTAAAAAAACAATTTGTTGAGTCAACTTAAATTAATTTGTAACCTGGCTGCCTTAAAATTTTAAGTTCAGTCAACTCAAAAAAAGTTTATTCAACTAGAAATGTTAAATCATACTAAGTGACAACTTAGATATTTGAGTTGAATCAACTTCAAATTTTAAGGCAGCTGGGTTACTTACCCATCTGTTAAGTTTAGCAAACACAAATATCTAAGTTGTTACTTAGTACAACTTTTCAAGTTGAATAAACTTATTTTAGTTGACTGAACTTAAAATTTTAAGGCAGGAGGGTAACAAATTATTTTAAGCTGACTCAACAAATTGTGTTTTTTATTTTTTACAGTGTACAAGTTACGAACAAGGTGTATCATAAATTAACAATTAAATTAAATTAAATTCTTAAATTGAACAATTGCAAATAGCAGCTGACTTAATTCATACGATGTGTGTACTGCTAGGCATCTTTGGTTTTCTCTTTTTGTGTAATTTAGATGGAAAATGTGTGCTTTTTATAGTTTGAGTCACTTATCAAAAGTTGCAAAACATTGCCAAATAAATTTTAAAAATAGCTACATTTGTTGCTAGGTGCTGTTGTAAGAAAAAGTTGCTAGGGTAGTATGAAAAGTTGCTAAATTTAGCAACAAAATTGCAAGTTGGCAACACTAGTTTTGTAAGCCAGCTTTTTTTTTTTTTATAGAAGCTGGAGGTTTTTGTCAAAATAAAAGCTCTACTGCCATTTCTGTCAAAATAAAAGCTCAAAAGTGCAGTATAATCTGCTGACAGCTAGTGGTTTAAATTGATATCGTTACTGCAGTCCAAATTAAAAATATCTCTTTCAAGTGTAGAAATTAGGAAAGAAGTATTGCAATTTCCCTACTGTAGTGTAAGCAAAATAATATTTCGATGAAATACTTAATTTTTAATTTTTTTTAATTTATTTATTTTTATTATTATTATTTTTTTTTGCAGTGCAATTGTTTTTCAATATATGGCTATTACTATCATATAGTAATAACAATAATATAAAATTGTTGTTATTATTATTATATTCTAATTTGTTTGTCTTCCGAAAACACCAGTGTGAATGTAATTTGACTGAGACAGTATATCACCACAAATAAAAAGAGGGTTGAATCCCCTTTAAAGTTCAGGTACAAGTCAATTCACTGACTATTTTCTGACTTAATTTCTTAGTTAAGAACATGGGTTGAAGCTCTTAATTTTGAACTCTCAAAGTGCATTAGATAAAATAATTTTAAAATGTAAAATACTTTAAAATGTAAAAAATGTCTTTTTTCCCCAAGTCTTAATTTGTCTTTTTTTTTTTTTTTTTTAAATATTGCAATAAATATCATATTGTGGACTTCATATCGAGATATTATCGTATCGTGAGATTTTGATATTGTTACATCCCTGCTGTTTAAGAAAAAATTCAGATCAACATATTAAACAAATATATAAAGACCAGTAAATGCAGTTGAGGACAGAATACAAACACGAAATCAAGCACAAAAAGCTATAATAACGAACAGTCGTGGTTCTATGCTGGCTTAGGATGAGGCAACATGGTGTCATCAGAGAGCTGTATTTACAGGCCAGTCTCATCTATCAGACGCAGATGCGTCACATGTTCTCCATTAGACTAAATATCATTCATCACAGCATACAGCATCAACCTGCTCCCAGTCTTACCCTGTGCTGTAGTGGTCAAGGGTTAACTGCAGCATCTATACACACTTTGACACACACACACAGGCACTCCATCAGGAGCAGTTAGGACAGAGAATGCTGGTATTCTGGATAATTCAGTGCTTCCTTCCTCCAGCTTTATATGCCTTTCCAAATGTGTTGATGACCACAGTAAAAGACAATAGTAATAATACAGATTAAATATTCACTTGTCTATTGACCTTTCCTTTTTAATGTTAATAAGTAAAAAAGTAATTGGAGATTAGAAAATATTTTACATTTACATTTTTAGTGTTGTTACTATAACTGTGGATTAATGTCTTTTCGTATTTTATAGGGTCTTCAGAAATCCTTTCTCAAATTAAGTGTAATATAAAAAGACAAAAGATTTCCATAGTTTGGTTTATGATTTGTAAGTTCATCCTCCAATCAAAGGCACTTGACGTCACTCCTCAAACCAATTATGACAGTCCTCGTCTGCTTTAAGGACTCATCTGCTTACACATACTTAATCCGCTGTAAGGCCAGCACTTCTCCACGCCTGCAGATTCTGTATATCCCACTACTATATTATACGGTGAAGAATTTACAATAATATTAAAATTACAAACAACTCTATCTGTAAGCGTGACAATCAAACCATCTATTTATCTATCTATCTATCTATCTATCTATCTATCTATCTATCTATCTATCTATCTATCTATTTATATACATGACGTCTCTTTAACCTCCGTTGGTAGTTCATACATTAGCCTACAATGAAATACATTTTTTATCTGTTTAAAGTAATTTAGTAGGCTAACTGAATTTACTTATTAGAAAAAAATATGAGGATATCGTCTATCACAAAACTTCACTTTGAGAATGCCTAAATGTTAAGGCATTTAGGGATTTAATTCAAACTCATTTTGAATATAAACGCGTTCAGTTCTTAAAATATACATACAAGCAATATTCCAGCGTCTATTGTAAACTTATATGCACATAAATTCCGTTCTTCAGCAGTGTGAATGGGAAGCTGTCTGCGTGTGGTCTGAGTGGTTCTTTACATAGTGAAAGAATGACTTCTTAAACGAACACAGTGAAGTAGGCGATCAGACTTCCTAAAGGCACGCAATTAATATGATTATATCTGAACATTACAGTCTAAAAAATATAGCTAATTAAAAGTGAAATCTTAAGTTTAATTGGTATCTTAGAGTTTAAGTAAAACAAAACGGTGCCAGAATTACAAATTCGCACGTTTTAGAACACTATACATTTAATTACCGATATAGAAAATCGAGCTGAAAATTGAGTAGAAATTACAGAAATTAAATGGATGAAAATATAGATGTTGAAACAAAAATATAACAGTCTATGGAAACATTTTGTTATCGTAGTAAAAAGTAAATGCTGTCAATTTTAAATAAATGAATAAATATGTTTTAAAAGTTAATTAGAGAAATATTTTAAAAGTAGAAATAAGAACAAAAATGGAAGTTATGCTTAAAAAAAAAATCGGGAGAATGTCGATAAGATTTGAATTATGGTTACTGATGCGACAGAAAAAGTCTCTACCTCAAAGTCACCAACCCGCCTTAACTTAAACGGAGAAGCAGGCTGAGGTTTGAAACCTAAGACATTAGGCTCAAGCTATTGTTTATTTTCCCCTTTAATGACTGGCAGTCCATTTGCTGCGTATGTTTACAAAGTTCACATGCACAATAGCCAGATGCCATAATCTCACATCCAGTCGCCTCTTGAAGCTTTCTATTCTCTGGCAGAGATGAATATTATTGGTTCAGCGGGTCGCGTGAAAGAGGTGTAAAAGAAAACTGTTAAGAAGACAGTAAGCGCCCCTCCTTTTGAGGAAGATTGTCATGTGACAACACGGAGAGCTCCTGAGGAGACACAGAAAAAGGGGGACAGGCGCTCACAGACTTTAGCACACACAGAGAACTCCGGGTGAGACCATGAGACAAGACTTTGAGATTTCGATTCAGTGCTGAAGTTTAATAGGCTATATGATGGACAGCAATTCACAAACTACAAACAAAACAAACGAATGAAACGCACTGTATAGGCCTAACTTGCTCAAACTTTTTACAAGAATGGATATCAAGTGAGTGTCAACTGAAGCACCTGTATGTATTAAGATGTCTGACTTTTTACTTCGGATCAGTGTGCGATTTTCAACAAACTCGGAGTGTTTTAAAGGTATTCATCACTGACTGTGAACTCGAAAGTAATTCACTCGGGAAAATGCCTCGTCCTGGAAGAAACACGTACAGCGATCAGAAGCCGCCGTATTCGTACATTTCGCTGACCGCTATGGCCATTCAGAGTTGCCCGGAGAAGATGCTCCCGCTCAGCGAAATTTACAAGTTCATCATGGACAGGTTTCCTTATTATCGGGAAAACACACAGCGCTGGCAGAACTCCCTTCGCCACAACCTTTCCTTCAACGACTGCTTCATAAAGATCCCGCGGAGACCGGACCAGCCGGGGAAAGGCAGCTTCTGGGCTCTCCATCCCAACTGCGGTGACATGTTTGAAAACGGGAGCTTTTTGAGGCGCCGCAAGAGATTCAAAGTGATGATCACCTCCGAGCACCTGCAAAAACCCTCAGACGCGGCGCATTACCTCCAGCAACAAGCAAAACTCAGAATGACCGCTTTAGGGACACATCTACCTCAGATGACCAGCTACAACTTAAGTGTGTCGCAACCCTCCACTTTCAAACACCCCTTTGCCATTGAAAACATCATTGCCAGAGATTACAAAATGCCAGGAAGTCTTGCTTTCTCCACCATGCAGTCCATGTCTACGGGTTATCAAATACACAATCAGCTGACCACGGCATGGCCCCACATGTATAGCAGTAATGTGATAGACGCTGAGTATACTGCCTATGGAGTACCGCTCAAATCCCTGAGTCATGGTGCGCAAAGTTTACCGGCGATCCCTGTGCCAATCAAACCCGCTCCTGCTTCGGTTCCGTCCATCCCGGCGCTGCACGCCCACCTTCCAGCGTTCCTCTCCGGCTCTCCACAGTCCCTAAGCCCGACGTCTCCAAGCCAGAGCAGCCCCGCCACACCGAGCCCGACCTCCCTGCTCCATTCGGTCGCCGTGCACTGTCAAGAGGTCACTTAAAACTTTAAGAGGAACTTGAAACTTACACATCCACCCTGATTCACTGCACCGACGAAAAGGCAAGACAAAAATTGACAGTATACAAAACATCAAATATGAAACCTGTGAAATCATAGAAAATGACTATTTCAAAATACAATCTTTTAAGTTTGCTTATAGCTCAACTTCTTCTATGACATGTATGTCATGAATTTAGGCTACCTCATGTTATTAAAGGTCAAGAATCCTATTGAAAAATGCACAATGGACTATGAAAATGTGAGAACAAGCGTAAAGAGTTTTGGCCGGCAAAGTTCATTAAGCAGAATTACAATACGATAATTCTCCATGTAGATAATTTTACTTGTAACTAAAAATTTTTGGGTGTTTTTAAACCATTAAAGTCTCATCGACATCAAGTAAGAAAACAGAAAAAGATTGAGAATCGCATGTATAAGCACAGATGCTGCAGCCTTTCCGTGTGGCAGTGTAGAAATATAAAAATGGAAATACTCCTACAATGCACTTTTGGTGTGACTTTACAAATATCGCAAGAGATGTTGTTCTGTGAACAATGCTCAGCCTAATTTATCCGCTTCGTTGAAAATATAGTCAAAGCTGTTGTATATAAGTTTTCTGTATAATGTTGACATGCTCTGATGTACTAGCATGCTGCTTTTCACGTATACCTGAAATAAATTATAAACTTTGTCATCAAACCTCATTAAAATATCCTGAGATTTTTGTCGTTTTAATTTGTATAATGGAGTTGCTCAATATATTACAGTTTAAGGGATCTGTTTCAACGTACGAAAAAAAAATCAACCACAAATAAGTATATTGAACAACAATTATTAATAATTATATGTTGTAAATTGCTTTTGCAAATCGAAAGAAACAGATAAACGTAATTCTGAGCTCAAAATACACTTGTTGGGCCCAATTACGGTTGATGGTTAAAGATAAAAGGAAAAACTTTGTTTTGATGCGTTGTATTGCACAAATATAGTAAGATCGGCGGGGAATTAATGAAATTAAAGAAAGAACGCCTGTGTAACTTAGTCAACGAATCCGAATCGAGATTGATTCATATTTTTAGTAAGTGACGTGCAAAAGCTGTTTTTGCATATTTAGCTTATTTCCTTAATCGGTGACATGGTCCTTTTGAATTCTTTTCAGAAATGAAACGTGTCTTCCTCCCCTGAGAAGTGTCTTTATAGGATAAATCTAAAATATAGTGAAGAGCTAGTGGCCCCTAAAAGTATTTCAACAGTGTTTATACAAATAAAAACAAATAATAACAATAATAACGTAACAAAAATGATCATTTAAAAAAAAATATATATAAGAATGTCATTGCAAATAAACAGACTTAAGAAGTATCAGAATTATCAGATTTAAGAAGTGCCTTAAGAAAAATATCACAAGAAAACTTTTCAATGGAAAAAGAAAAAAAACATTTTTTCAAAATAGATACACACTTCAAAATTAAGACAAAATATTTGTGCACTTACTGGCTTGTTAAACATTACTGGAACATGTCCATAGTTGATGTGATGAAGTACCTGTAATGTTAAGAACTAACTTCATATATTCACAAAAAAACACATGACCAGTTAGCTACAAGTTATAGCAAAAACAACTTTTATAACTTAAGCTCTGAGAAAAAATGTCTAGCATAATTTCTTTGCTGCTTTCACTTGGTTTGATACTTTTGCAATTATATAATTTTTACAATTGGATTTTTTACATTTCAAAGTATGGCTTAGGTCTCCAAATATTTTGAGCCCACTCAGATTAAATTTATTTGTAGGCTATGAACTAGAGCTTCGCTCACTTACAATGCTTTTTTAACTTTAACTAAATAAAAAGCAGCTATTTTTCTTTACATTTATTTTCATAATTTAAATTACTCATTTAACTTTGTCTTACTAATATGGGGAAAGTAAATAATATAATTCTTCAAATTACAGTCTTTCTGCTGCAGTTAAATAAACCATTAACTTCTATTCTCCAAATATACATGTAAAAATAACAGAAAACTCCACAGGCAATTCTTCAGTCGTATTTCCATCAGGTTTTTAATACAAGATATTTATGACTTCTGTAAAGACTTATAATTATATTTATGTATCAGAATGTAAACAGTGAATTCATGCTATAAATTTTATGATCTGATGAAGAGATAAGCATTTTAAACATTTCTTTACATTCAAATGCAACTGAAGTAAAACAAACAACATACTAACATACAAAGAAAAATTCTGTTCTAGCTTTGACATCATTTGACATCATTTATGATTTTAAAGTCTCTTTGTATAGCTAGGTGATCAAAAACTTCTGACAGCAGGTATTGTAGTATCAAGTGCTAAAGTTTAGTCTAGGTTGTTTGTTCACTATTTCATACACAACTTTAATTAAAAGAATGCATTAAAATGGAGAAACATCCAAGGTAATTAGCATGTGTAATTTATCCATTTCTTAATGCATGTGGGCAGCGGCCTGAATAATGATGCAGCCTTAACCCGGGACACAAGAGATGGAATGGACAGGAACCTGTTATTTATAATCACTGTAGAAAAACTAATGTCATCAAGCTTGAAATCAACTCACAGAACTTATTTGGAGGGAAATTTTGCCTGCAGTAAGCTAAATAGCCTTATTTATTTCTCTCTGTGACATTATTAATTTGGGGCGTGCATATTTATGAGCAAAATACCTGAACATGCTCAGGCAGGGGATGGAAGGGATATTTATAAGGCCATAAATCAACAAGCTGTGCAGCCTGGAGAGTGAAAATCAAACACATACACATAAACAGACTATGCATGTTCATAAGTCTTTAATGACCTGTTTAATCAAAATGACAGTTACCACCCTTCAATAACTACCTTATTTATCCAATATCTATGGAATCTTTTAAAATATGAATCTTTATATGAATAAAAATTAATGAGCATTAAAAATGCTGCACTGTTCTGTTCCTGATTTCTCTCCTGACAATGATTCTTGTACAGGATTCACTGTGCAAGAATATCTGAGCTAAGCCGTAATAATCAGCATGGCTGTAGCTGAAAGCAGCAGCAGGTGCAGGGGAGACTCTCTACTCGACCCAGCCAAACGCCTGTGTGTGCATGAAATCACTGTGTCAACATTTAATTCATGCTCCTAAGCAGAGACTGTGAGACAAATTACACCACTGGGTGGGACTGCCAATATTAGCTCAAGCAACAACAGCTCACAGCAGCTAAACGGTCATCCACTGACCACTGGACTTTTACCAACAAGTAAAATACTCAAAAGTAAGCCATTAAATAATCTTATAAAGGTTGTAAAACACTGAATTTTATTATCAGTGTTTGCAGACCTCCTTATATCATCTGAACAGATGAGTACTCACAAAATGATTTCAAAGTACTGTGAGTAAACAGTCTCAAGTCTCAAGTTTTTGGAGTGGAGCAAAAGCGGCGAGGACCGTTTGGTCAGCCATAAAACGTCAGCCAGCAAACACTGGCCAGGACTATTGTGTCCCGTCAATGCACTTCAGTCTTTTCAACATGTTGCCAGGCGACTGGATCCGTTGACACAGCGATGCTGGTCTGAGTGATCAATCCCCTGCATGTCTGTGTGTTTGGTGTTGTGAGTGGGCAAATGCATTTGCTTTGTCTCACTAAGAGACCTCCAGTGAGAGGAACACCACCCTTTTGTGTGTCTGAGTTTTTTAGTTTACAGCACACAATGTAAAAGTGGCTGATGTGTGCCCAATGCCAAAAACACTGAAAAGTACAATAGGTGAGAGTTTCTGTCTCCTTCAGAGGAACAATCATTATTAGCACTAGGCAACTGAACAATAACTTAAAACTCAATCTTCTTAATCTTCACTTTTAACATTAAAGTTTTTTTTTTTTTTTTTTAATTGCAGTCTTCAGCTGAAAGGTTTGGGGTCAGTAAGATTGTTCTTTAACAGAAATTATTACTTTTATTTAGCGAGGATTATACTTGAATGGTAACACTTTAGAATAGGGAACACATACTCACTAATAATTGAGAGTTTTCTCTCAATAAACTCCTAATTTGTTATTAATAGTTAGTTAGTTAGTTGTTAAGTTTAGGTATAGGGTATGATTAAGGGATCTAAAATATGGTCATGCAGAATAAGCATTGATATGTGCTTTATAAGTGCTAATAAATAGCCAATGAATATGCATGCTTATAACCAGCTAGTTAATAGTTAGAATTGGTCATTAAAATGAAGTGTTACCATTTGGATTAAATTGATCAAAAGAGAAAGACCTTTATTAATGAGTTCTACATTGTTACAAAAGATTATTTTTCAAATAAATGCTGTTCATTTGAACTTTCTATTCATCAAAGAATCCTGAAAAACAAAATATATTATGGTTTCTACAAAAACATTAGCACAGCAGTTTTCAACACCGGTGTCAGGAAATTTTTCTGGAGCACCAAATTAGCAAATTAGAGTGATTTCTGAACTCTGAAGACTGGAGTAATTGCTGCTGAAGATTCAGCTTTGCCATTACAAAAATAAAATAAAAATTGAAAATATATAGGCTTAAAAAAAAAAAAGAAAAAAAAAAAAGTTATTTAAATTATAATAATACTTCCTTGTACAAAAACGTTAAAAACCTAACATACGCTATATTTTGAATCATTGACTCATTAACAACAACTGACTCATTAACAACCATCACAAAACAAAACAAACAAACAAAAAAAAAACAGCTGTAGATCATCCAGGTAACCACACACAGTATTAAGAACCAAGGGTTCCCAAACTTTTGAAGGGATATTTTAATAATTTCAGCTATTATTTTGTCTTATTGACTATATCTAAACTACTTTTTTTGTAAAATATCTTACTCAGGACAGTACTAAATAAAAAAACAACATGCATCTTGTATGATCGCTTTTTTTTTTTTTTTATTATTATTTACATTTTCAAAGATTCTGCAAGGGGTTCCCAAACTTTCGCATGCCACTGTATGTGTGTGTACTGGGTATATTCATTATTTATTATACACACACATGCATCTATATATTTAAGAAAAATATGTTATGTTTACATATTAAATGTATTTATACATATAATACAAATTATATGAAAATGAATATATGCAATGTATATACACATGTAAATATTTTCAAAATATATACTGTATGTGTGTGTCTTTATACATAATAAATATACACATCACACACATATATTATGCAAACAAAAATGTTAATTTTAGATGCGTTTAATAGCAATTAATCGTTTGCTAGCACTAATATATTACAAAAAAAAAAAACTAAATTGTTTTTTTTTTACTAAATTGTAATAATATTTCCCCATTCATACAAGAAAAAAAGGCTTGTAATAAGAAGAAGCCCTCAAGAAGTTTGGTGTCAGAACACTCACTAATACAAAGTCAGATTCTGATCTGATAAGATGGCGCCAATGACCCACTACCTTCATAACAGCAGATGACTGACAGCTCCTTGAAGATGACAGTGCCTCCAGCTGCTGCTCTTGTGCAATGCTGAGAACATCTATGCTGAAAGCAACATGGTACAATATCACTTACAGGGCTCCAGAGGTGTCAGTATTAACTGCTGAAGACATTTTTTTAGTTGAATTAAGTTCAACCAACAAACTGTCACAAGTCCCAACTTGAAAGTAAAATTCTAGGTATGAAACATTACAAACTAATATACAGTATCAATGTGCTTACACGTTTACACATTTGGAGAGTAAAGGAAGGTATAATCGCCTGTATATTGGTAAGTAGATAAACAGATGGCAAAAGATTTGGCATGATAATTATACTTCACAATGTCACTTTTTCCTAAGAAGCAGTTCACACAAACAGCCATTTTTAACAAAAACAATGCAATGATTAACACCCCACCTTAACTGCGGCTCTTATCTGAAGCTCTAGGGCATCTTCAGCTCTTAGGTGTTGTGATGTTTTAAACATGTGAGTGTAATGACAGACTGAGCTCTGCTGTTTCCCCTGCAGCCGCTGACTGACAGGTTGATTTAGGCCGAGCAGGAATCTTCCTTGTTTCTCATAAACTAACACCTCTACGACACTTCAAAGGATCAGTCGCACCTGAGGTGACAAAGGGCAACGCGTTTCTGTGCACAGAGCGAGATGGACAGATAAAGGGTTGGGGTTATGTACTGCTACAGGTCAGGTGCTGATTCCAGAGCTGAATCACATTTTTAAGGAATCCCAGAAGGAACACAACCATATCTATCACAAATTATGATTTTAGGAGTATTACAATCAACATTCAGTACCAGGTGGCCACCGGTATCTCTAAACATATCAGCTTCTAAATCTAAATCTTAAACTTAAATAGGGCTGTCATGAATCCTTGATTCAATTAGAATACTTAATTTAAAAAAATCTTCAACTACAATTTCCCCTTGTCCAGTAACCAGCAAAATAGCGGAAGTGGTGCATTCCACAGATGGGAATCCATGAAACTCATTTTAGACCTTTTCCCAAGGGTGCATGATATATCAAACTCATAAAAATCATAATAAAGCATAATGCTATTGTGAATTCACAAACGCTATTATTAAATTAAATAAATGTGCATGTTTAATATATGCCCTTAAGTATTTACATAGAGAGTCTCAAACTCCATCTCTGCATATTGCTGTGAGTATGGGTATATTATAACGTTCATATGGGAACGCAGCGTTCGCCATTTCGTCAGATGTGTAAGGTAAATCACTTATAAATCTAAGCAAACACAGGAGTACGTCAGTATCTTTATAAACATGCTAACTGTTCATCGCGATTTTAAAATAAAAGCTCAAACACTCACTCTCAGTTTACACGTTTTAATGTCCACATATTTAAGAAATTGCAGTGGCTGCAGCATTTCTGTCATAAAGAAATGGCCCAATATTAAAAATTAAGTGGATATCTGAATTAAATATTGCTTAGCCAATATTAAACAAGAATGAGATGCAGTAAAGTGTAAAAACAATCGTCAGATCGTTGGCGCCCTCTGCAGTCATTTGTTATAATGCGCAATATACATTAGTTCCCTTGTTTATAATATATTATATATTTTAACAGGTTTGTTCAGTAAAACCATATGATTACATTGCTTTTGATACTTTATTTGAACCAATTATTATTGGCTCACTGCTAATTATTGGCTCATTATATATGTATTTAAGTAATTTTAAAGTCTGTTGTTCACTTTGGTCTATTTTTATTATCATTTAAAAAACTACAAGTATCCAATTACTCGATTACCAAAATAATTGTTAGTAACAGCCCTACACTCAAATGATTATAATAAAACCTTGCAAGAAATAAAATACAAAACTAGATAAAGTAAACAAGGCAGCAAATAATATTTAGCTTTGAAAAGGTTCCTACAAATTCTCCCAATGTTGCGTTAACAGGAAGGAAGAGTACATTTTCTTCTGGCTCATAACAATGGCCTGAATTTCTTTGATCTGTGTTAAGTCCTTCCCAATGTCAGGAACTAATAACTGACCTTTTGTAATTGGGATTAACTCCTCTGTGCTTTGTTCACTCTAACTTTGTTCTATTGTCAGTGTATTTACAAAGTCAATGAGAAGATAATTAGTAATGAGTAGTGTACTTTGAACTACCATGAAATTACTTGCGATTCAAATCCTTTCTCATTCTTTAGACCAACTGCAAACACAACTACTGCTTGCATTTTTAACTAACCTGTGCTTATTGTCAGCTAAAATTATGTTGATGCTTTCTATACAAAAGGTGATCTGACTTTACATCATACATGTGATGGTATATGAACACACAGAACCCTATAAAATGTAATGATAGTGTGACTGACACCTGGATGGGCAGGGACCGGTGTCTCTGTTTTCCACAGGTGCGTGGCCTCAAGAAAGAGGGTGGGCTGATTATGGTGGAAACAGTTAGCCTGTGAGGGTAAATTACTCAAGCCTCCATAAAAGCACTCTTTCTAAATAAGGGTCAATTTGATTGTTCCCTTTTACCCTTCAGCCAATTATCACACAATGGATGGAGGAAACTGACTTGGTTTTCATTCTAACAAGTTCACTTCTGTCCTCCAGAGCAGAAAAGGATACACTGTAACTGAAAACATCAATATCACAATATTAATTGCACAGTTAAAAAGCAGAATGTGTTTTTTCATTCAGCAGACATGAAAAATCATGTAAACATAGTATGCAAAATTTTTTGTGAAATGTTCATTTTGTCTGGTTGAGTCTTCATTATTTATTAAGTACACATTTAAATAAACAGATTTCACATTTACATATTAAATTCTGCAGACTTTTTTTTTTTACCTTTCAACTTAACTTTTAAAAAAATGACTATTGTCAGCAATTCACAGCAGGGTATACAATTGGAGTTTAGGACTGATTATTTAACTCATACGAACACCAGGCTTAATTTTTCCTAGAAACTCTGAGAAGTACAGATGGACACACACAAAGGGCAACTGTACCTCGATGTGAGCTGTACTATTTAGGTCAAAGCAAATCAAACAGAACGAGCTGTAGCTGAATAGAATGATTTATTCAAGCCGTGGCAGCTGATTGCTGTGACAACAGATTGCCTCCTGGTAAAGTTCCATTACAACAAACAAAGCTCTCAGGAACTCATAAACCGTCTGATTCATGGCGCAGTGTTTGAATAAAGTTCTGACGGTTTAATTATATGCTCATTATTAAAGTTTACATTTCTGATCATCACTGGGAAGCTTGGCCATTGATCAATTCTCAGTTGAAAAATAAATTGCATTCACTTTCTAACAGTTGCCCTGTTATAGAGTGTCTTGCATTTCACAGAATGTGGAACAATTTTCTGCTGTTCTGCTGTTTTTTTTTTTTTTTTGTCTTTTTTTTGCTGTTGCAAAAAAAGCTTTTCTCAGAATTTTTTTTTTTTTTTTTTTTTCATTTGTATTTAACCAACTGATCCCAAAGGTAATTTTAGTGGATGCTGAAAGTCAGTTCACATCAAGTTGACGGAGAACGGTAACAAAATAAACACAGGTGCACTTAAAAACTTTAAAAGTGCACTTTTGTGATTTATTTCATTAAAATAAAAAAACACAATATTTTATCTAATGCATAACATTCAAATGTTTTAAAGAGTGGTTTAAGCATCTGAATATGTTCTGATATGTTCTGTTTAAAATCATAAAATACTGCCTCCTCAAAAAGGCCTTTTTGTCAATTAAAAATCAAATAATGGAAAATCAATGTATTTTTTTCATTTTCACTGTACTGTAGTCATCATCCTGAAATGTTTGATTTTATTATTCAGGGTCACGGTGCCCACTCCTGACTCATTAAAACACCCAGAGAGACCCCAACTCCGGACAACAAGAGACAGTTACAAGGGTAAGATAAGGCTGCAGTAAAGCCTCTTACTGAAAAAGAGAAAGACTCCCACCCTAGAGCTCCACAGGACTGAAGAGGGGGCGGTGTCAACATCACATTGTGTATTGGAGTGGTAATTCAGAGCTTGGTGGTCTAATGCGCTTGTGAAGCACTTTTAATTTCCCAAGTTTGCGTTTGAAAGGAACAACGGGTAGCTTTTATTCACAGGTAGCTTTGAAGTATACAAGAGGTCCTGACACAGCCAATCCCTCACTAAAAGTCTGAGCACTAAAGAGAAGAAATAGAGAACAGAAACCTCCCTGCTTTCCTTGGACTTGTCACCAAGTAGAAAATCCTTATAACTATCTTTTACCATCTGTATGTTGGAGTTTAAGAGCGGATCAAAAGCAAAGGATTGCATTTTTCCCAGTTTTTACAGAAATTCATGATAAAAATGTAATTTGTATAAATTTATAAGACAATTTATATGTGACCTTGCACAAATTATCTTTTCTGGGATTAGATTAGACTATTTGAGCTTGTGTTCACTGACTAATAAACTATGGTTTTTCTCTCCCTCTAGTGGTCATAACCACTGCTCTTTCAGCCATGGTAATCTATGCGAAATTGACATGGTTAACCAATCAATGGTTTACAGATTTCATGTTGAACCAAAGTAAGGTAACAAGTAAGGTAACAGCAGAGCCAGAGAACTGCTGAATCTTCTTTTATTAATCCACTGATATACTAATATAAGTATAAAATGTGACCCTGGACCACAAAACCAGTCTTAAGTAGCACGGGTATATTTGTAGCAATAGTCAACAATACATTGTATGGATCAAAATTAACTATTTTCTATGCCAAAGATCATTAGGATATTAAGTAAAGATCATGTTCCATGAAGATATTTTGTACATTTACTACCGTAAATATATCAAATCTTAATTTTTTATTAATAATATACACTAAGAATTTCATTTGGACAACATTAAAGGCGATTTTCTCAATATTTTGATTTTTTTGCACCCTCAGATTCTAGATTTTCAAATAGTTGTATCTCGGCCAAATATTCATTCAGCTTTCTATAAACCTCAATTTAAAAATAAAAATTACCCTATTGAATGTTTTAGTGGTCCAGGGTCACAAATATACTTAAATCCTTTATGTATAATGCATTTAAAAAGTAGTTTTAATTTGTTAGCATTAATTTTTTGTAATGCATCTTATAATGCACTGTAATGTCTCATGAATAATTGTAACCACCGTTAATATATTATAACACTTATCAATTCATTATTACAATATGCATTTTAAATTCAGTGATTATTATTTACAACAAGATCCAATGTATTATGATGCAATTATAATGCATTATACACTTTGATAACCCTTGCATTATACATAAGTAAAGTGTTATCAAATTTTATGTTTTTGATAAAGTTAGTATGCAAGTTAAAAAGTCATTAAGATATAAGTGCACTGAAAATGATGAAATAAGATGTATTCTTCTTAAATAAGCACAGCTTAAGTTGTAAAGTAAACCCCTTTGTACTTCCGAGAAACCAGCCTCCGACTGAGGAGAAAATAAATGGGGTGTGTTCTTTACATGCCATAATTCTTTAAAGTTAAACAACCATAAAGGCTAAGAACTCTGACCTTCACCATCTAACTAAGCAAGAAAAGCCAATGATGTGTGCAAGGCCCCACTCTCTCGTCATATACTGATTATGATAAAATATGTCTCAGCCTCACGAAAAATAACCGTATGTCATCCATGACAACACGGGGCCAGTATTTCAACAAGAGCCAAATTTCTTCAGCACTGAAATGTTTTACTGTCGGCCGTAAAGCTCACACTGAACTGCTTCGGGACTGCATTCACTGAACAGAGTTAGACCCTCCACATACTTTAATGAATACAAATTTTCATTTTCATTTTCAGGCATCATTTTATATGACAAAATCAACTTGACTACAATAGGTTACTAAAAGTTAACAATTGCTGGTTACATTTTTACACTGTAGATTATGCTAAATTGCATTATTAAGGAACATGCAGTGTACCTACACCTCACATTTCATGTTTAATTTCACTAATGAATTATTCACAAATTAATTTTTTAAGTTAGAAAAAGCCTTTTTGGTAAGACCCTGTTTTATATATCATTAGCACTTGGATATGTATCCAGCATTTCTATTTTAGCACTTGCTTGGTTAACAAATAACTGACAGACGGACGGAGCCCATAGGTCTGTGAAGCTTCTCCGACTGCCTTTGTAGAGGAGCCATGATGCAGAGGGTGCCATGCCTGCCGAGGGCTCCCTGAGGCCATGCCTCCCTCTCCATCACTGCCATATGTTTGCATACTTACACAAACATATGAGCTTTGCACCCTGTTTGGCTCTGTTAGCATGTATCATTACCCGTTTGGCAGGACAAAATATTAAGCTCATGCTGGCCTAATTTAACTGCTTGGTGGATTATGTTTAGATTTTAAGATACAAAACCGAGATTGCTTTTTACTGAGCTAATACCGGAGGTGATGGATGTTTTATTTGTCGATGTGACTTCCACAAAAGTGAAATAAGAAAAAAGTCTTTCGTAATGAGAAGTCAAATCGCAATGAGCCATGCTCGAACGATAAACCTGGCTGTGAAGTGCCTGATGTTTTATTCACTCTTATTGCAGGAAACAAGAGGATCTTCTTTCATTATCAAGGGTCATTTACAATACCATAACGCATTTTGACGCTAGGGAAACCGTCCCATGATAAATTCTTTGCCGTGCCCTTCACAGTTGTCGTAGCAGGACCATAAACAGCATTTATAATAATCTAGCACGGCGGCGCACCCAGCTCGCTGATTAGCATGCAGAAGATGAGAGGATGGGAGAAGTGACAGAGGCCACAGAGCTCATTGATATATCCTCATTGTTCTTCATCAGAAACACCATGAGCGGTGCACAACAGAAAACACACAGCAGACATTAACACTTTTGGGGGTCGCAGAGTCTTTCTGGAATTCTTCCTCATGTTACAGTAAAAAAGATGTAAGATTTGAATCTGAACCCACATTAAATCATATAGAAAAACTTCTCAGGAGGCATGACATTTGTGACCCTGGACCACAAAACCAGTCATAAGGGTACATGTTTTGATGTATTTTTTTTGATGTATGATTTGTTAGGATAGGACAATATTTGGCCGAGATACAACTACTTGATAATCTGCAAATAAATCTAAATATTGAGAAAATCGCCTTTAAAGTTGTTCAAATGAAGTTCTTAGCAATGCATATTACTAATCAAAAATTTAATTTTGATATATTTGTGGTAGGAAATTTACAAAATATCTTCATGGAACATGATCTCTACTTAATATCCTAATGATTTTGATATATACAATGTATTGTTGGCTATTGCTACAAATATACCTGTGCTACTTAAGACTGGTTTTATGGTCCAGGGTCACATTTTGTATATGACTGTCTGAAAGAAACATTTATCCTGGTGAGCTGTGAACAT
This sequence comes from Cirrhinus mrigala, assembly GCA_036247105.1. NCBI lineage: Eukaryota > Metazoa > Chordata > Actinopteri > Cypriniformes > Cyprinidae > Cirrhinus > Cirrhinus mrigala. Next base: position 34,429,400 of record CM070013.1, on the reverse strand, counting down.
TTGTGATAAAGAACTGCGGTATGATAATAAAATATTTAATCACCCTTATCTCTTTCCAAAACTGCATGACTTGTTTCCTGCAGAACACACACACACACACACACAAAAAGATATTTTGAAAAACAGTCAGATAATCAGAGAAGCTTACATGATATTAAATTATGGTTCTATTACAGTTTAACCTAATAATTATACCACATGATTTAAGTAAAATTACCATTCTATACAATTGAATCATTATAAACAAACCTCTTCCACCTCTTTCCTTTTCCTCAGTTTTGGCTTAATTTTGGTCACTCATTAACCCACATTATAATAGCAGCTATAATAGTTTTACATGATACTGGGCTTCAACCTCATTCTGTTCGGAGAATAACGCTGACTTGCAGAAAACACTTTTTTTTGCTTTGACTCTGAGCATCTGAAATTAATTATTTAATTCCTTTTATAGACGGTACAATGTTCACCTAAGCATTTCCTGAGATGTTATTCTGTTTGTTGTGGCAAGACTGTTTCGTAAAGAAAACAAAGGACGAAAAAGTAATTAAGTTCAGTAATAAAATCTCAAGCATCATAACACGCAACATTAAATGCCCATCCAACTCCATCAATTACTTCAAGTGCTCACACACGCACACACACTCTTTATCCACTTCGAATCAGCGCATGCTTTTATGTGGATATGACAGTTCATCTCACTCGCAGATTCAGCACTCTGTGTTTTAATACACAATAACATTCAATAAAATTCAATAAGCATTAACAGCCATACCTTGAACCATCATACTAGTTTAACATGTACATGGAAAGCTCGAAACTTAAAAAATGATGAAAGCATTAAGACATGTCTGAATCCAAAATTTGCTGAGACAGCATATGCCCGATTTCTATAGGGGGAAATTAATGTATTCCTTTTTATGTTCATCAAAGAATCCTGAAGAAAATTATCACTGTTTCCACTCAAATGTAAGTAGCACAATTCTTTTCAGTATTGAAAATAATAAAAAAGGTGTTTCTTAAGCATCAAGCATGAAGCTTGAAAGAATGGCTGCTGAAAATGCCATCACAGGACTAAATGACATTTTAAAATACATTGGCATAGAAAACTGTATTAAATTGGAATAATATGTCACAATATTTCTGTTTCTATTATTTTTGATTACACGAGAGGATGGCCTCCGTATAAGTTTACTTTGTTTTGGTGTTGAAAGGAAGCAGGATTGTTCACTGTGGCGGGGCATTTATCTTATATTCATCAAAGGCCGCCCACATAACAAACAGCCGTACTTGTTTGATTTTATAAATAATTGAAGTCCACAGGGATTCGCATTGTTTTAGGCCTAAATCTGTTGTTTACTGATAGTGTGTGTGTAACAGCACAGTGCAGCGAGTGTGTTTGGATAGAGAGAGCGAATGAGAGAGAGAAAAAGAAGGGAAACTCACCCAGGGCGGAAGCGCTTGGCGCGGAAATGAAAGCGTCTCTGTTTGCAGGCTGAGAGAGAGCGCTGCACTCTCTTCGTGGCCACGGGGCAAGCGCAAGTCCCCAACGAGCACTCAACACGACGTCTCCTCGTGACAGAGAGGCATCAAACAACCCATCTGAAATGAGAGAGTAAACATAGATGAAACCAGAAGGTTTTTTCTAGACATATTGTATTTATATTGCATACAATGCTGAAAACACTGTCACATGATCTCAGACTTAAGTAGCAAACTGTTAAAAATTTGATCAGTTTTATCACGTTTCATACATAGCCACCGTTTGTTAATGGCAGTTGTGTGAGTGACAGAGGCCTGAGGAGTTACTTTTTTTCATTCTGTCATCGTGTACACCTCACTCAAAATAAGAAATCAAGATATGACAATAAGTTGTTTCTGTATTCTTTTTGTTCCTTCATAGCTTTCATAAAGCTGCGGGGCAGCAGAGGGGGAAATCATATATTCATCTCTAAGAGCTCTGCTCTTGGCCAGAACAACCTGTGCAGAAATTTCAGTCTCCAAATCAATTATCAGCACTGAGGGTTTGACACGCTCAAGAGGAATCAACAACTAGCATTAAGAAAAGTACAAAGCTGATATAAACAACACCAAATGAACTCAAGGCACCCCTGTCTATAAATTATACATGCAATCTAGCAAAGGGCTGGGTGTCACCAGAATAGGGTCCATGACAGAATCACAGCATCTATATGTAAAACAGCAGAGGCCAACACAATGTGCCGGCTGCACTGCTTTAAAGTGCACATAATGAGATGCATCTTCCCTGCACCCAGTCAGTCTGCTTTTGTTTAAGCAATATTTAGTAGTCTCCATATAAATATAAATGCATTTTTCTTTTTATGGTTTGCTGTTTTCTTATTAGATTACACTAAATTGTATGTATTACACTATATATTTAAACAAATAAAACATCAAATTCTGGGAATGTCAATTTATGGTTATTCACTGTAAATTTTACGGTCTTTTACCATTAACCATGTAACAGGTTTTTACTGTAGCATTTTTATAGCTTTTTACTGTTAAATTCACAGTCGTTTTTCACAGTATACACACACACACACACACACTACCAGTCAAAAGTTTTTGAACAGTAAGGTTTTTAATGTATTTTTAAAGAAGTATTGAATATATTTAAAAAAACAATTTATTCCTGTGATTTTAGAGCCAAATTTTAGCATCATTACTACAGTCACAGGATCCTTCAGAAATCATTCTAATATTCTGATTTGCTTCTCAAAAAAAAAAACATGTATTATTATTGTTATGTTGAAAATAGCCGAGTAGAATTTTTTAAAGGTTTTTTTGATTAATAGAAAATAGAAATCTTTTCTAACTTTAAAAATGTCTTCATCATCACTTTTGATCAATTTAAAGCATCCTTGCTAAATAAAAGTATTAATTTCTCTCATTTCCTTTCTTATACAGACTCCAAGCTTTTGAATGGTATAGTGTATAACATTACAAAAGCTTTTGATTTCAGATAAATGCTGATCTTTGGCTCTTGACTATTCATCAATGAATCCTGAAAAAAATGTGCTCAACTGTTTTAAATATTGATAACAGTAATAAAAATGTTTCTTTAACAGCAAATCAGCATATTAGAATGATTTCTGAAGGATCATGTGACACTGAAGACTGGACTAACGATGCTGAAAATTCAGCTTTGATCACAGGAATAAATTACATTTTAAAATATATTCAAATAGAAAACAGTTATTTTAAATAGTAAAAATATTTCAAAATGTACTGTGTTTGCTGTACTTTGGATCAAATAAATTCAGGCTTGGTAAGCAGAAGAGACTTCTTTAACAGACATTAAAAATCTTACTGTTACAAAACTTTTGCCTGATAGTGTAACATTTCTGAAATGTTGACAAACCCCTAATCATGACAAATCAGCAGAATTTACAACAATAAAGTATAGTGGAATACATAACAAAAAAATAAAATAATAATAATAAAAAAATTTACTATACTGATTTGGTACTTAAAAAAACATCTTTTATTATTATAAATGTTCCTTAATGTTTTTGTGGAAACTGATACATTTGTTCATGATTCTTTGATGAATTCTAAGTTAAAAAGAAGAGTATTTATTTGAAATTAAATTTATATGTAAAATCTAAAGTCTTTACTGTCACTTTTGATTAAATTCATGCATCCTTGGTAAATAAAAGCATTCAAAAGCAAATTAAACTTAACTAACTTCAAACTTTTGAGCAGTGGTGTAGATCTAACTGAATTCTTTACAATGTACCTTTTGCAGTTGTGTGGTTACAGTGACTGCTTTCCTAAGGCAGAGAGGGATGGCATTCACTGGCTGTCTTCACCCTAATTACTCAGCTAAATAATTGAAATTAAAATAGCCACTGCATCTAGCAGCGCAAGGATGGGATCGTTCACCTCTGATAGCACCCGAACATCAATAATCAGATTATCAGTGGGCCATGGATAAACAGAAATAGCTGGCCTTAGCATATTTAAGAGCTACTTTAGCAGGCTGCTATTAACTCATCTCCCCAGTTATTTATGTCCCCTGCTTCTTAATAAGACTCCTGGCAATATTATTCTAATTATATCAGTCCAATCAGCAGTATTGCATGTCTGGCCTCATTTACATTTGCCAGTGCTTTGTCTTTCACACTGTGATACTAATTCAATGAGACGTCTAACGTTTACATTATATGTGGCCCAGCAGAGTTTGGCCTCCTCTACCCTTCCAGTCCATTAGAACCGCTGTGTAAGTGAGAGTGTGCTGTGTCTGTATGATTGGCTTTGTCTCGGAGCACATGACTGATTGATCAGGGTTCCTCTATGGCACAATTGAGTTTGCTTTGTAATACAAATATGTGTTTAGTTCTGTGAGGGTGTGCTGGCGGGCTTTACTAGATGCCGGCCCATAGCAATAGCCTGTAGCTGTTGTGAACAAGTTTCATGAAAAATCTTGCTTGTGAACATGTACAAATATTAGATGAATGAGTTAGGAGGTATAACTAGGTTTAAACCAGTTTTCTTACAATAGCTGATGTAAAGCCATCACAAAATAGACACGCATTTCAGTGTAATTTTACAATAAAGTGTAACATTTTTTGGAGCTTTCAGAAAATGGGAATAGAGGAAAAAACGACAGGAGAGGAGCAATGACAACATCACCCACACTGATCACTCTTTCCTCCTTGCTTCTGAGGAATGACATTAATCTGGAAGATTAAAAACTGTCACGTCTGATGATTTACTACCACCCGCCTTCAGAAAACACACAGCAGTGCACACTCTCTATTATTCATGCTCTTTCAGACTGTGATCATAGCAATATAGTTGACCTGGAGGTCTCCATTACAATAACCGAGGGTCAGAATCTCGACACGGTGTGCGGCAGTCTGTACATCTACACAAGTTCAACAATGCATTATGAAGACATCAAATACGTAATGTTCAAATGACAAAAATAAACATCACATTCTTTTCTTCTATTCCTTTCAGCATTCTTATTTCCTCTGGCTCTAGATGTAACTTAACCTCAGCTTGAGATTGAATATTGATTATAAACTTTGATCAGCGGGGCTTTTAATAACATTAAATACTATATAATATATATGTGAATTTAAATATTAAAAAATATATTTTTTTAAAAAACGTAAACATAGATATAAACAAGCCAGAACAAAACCGCTTCCTTTGCCGTTTAAATTGTTATCTTAGCTATCATAGCCATTAAATTTATGAATGTTAAGGTTTATTATAGCTTTGTTATGAAATTAAACCGCCTGTTAATTTGTAAAGTTTGGAAGATCTGTGTCGCACTTACATAGTTGCAAGGGTCAATCGAGTAGTTCAAGTTAATCTACTGCCCTCTTGTGGCGGGTGCCTGCCAATATTCAGCCAGCGAAGAGTTTACAGCAGATGTTTACAGGTTTAGATGTACAGCAGACAGCTGGGATTTGTTTTTCTTTAACAACCAGATGACTGTTCATGATCCCACTTACTGTAGGGCCACGTAATAAAGTAACAAAATAAATCATCTCGCTGATTAGTGTAAAATTGACACAAAACAATTTGTCCACTACAACGCATTTTGATGGACTAGTTACCTAACATCTTTAGATATATTAGCATGATGCCTTCCTTTATTTTAAGCTCTCTCCCCTCCAGATCTTTGTATTTCTTACCAGTTTTTTGTTTTTCCAAACTGTGATTTCGTTATCTTTCTAGAATCCTGAACTTCTACCAGAAATGTTTAATGTTAAAAAAATAATCCTTTATGCTATTTAGTCACAGTCGTAATCTTTTCTAACTGCTGCCTATGAAGAAAGCTTTTTCATGATGTATTTGCTGTATTTTCTGTATATTTGCTGTATATCTGACCAGCAGCACTACCTCAAATCAATCTATCTATCTATCTATCTATCTATCTATCTATCTATCTATCTATCTAATCTATATGTGTGTAAGTTTCAAAACAAACCCTTATTTCATTCTGTTTCACTCTTTTAGACTTTTATAAGATTTAAAATATTTGACTCCTACTTACATCATTCTTACCAAAATGGAAAAATAACTTATATTTTCTGAAATTTTAATCCCACTTAGTATTTAGAATATAGTGAATTTCATCAGCATCACTCTAAAAGAATTTAACATAAATGAAGTGTATCATTTTAAAGTATATTTCACTTTGTTGTTGAATCAGTATTTTTTTTTTTTAAATTATGTCACTTTCCAGTTAATATTCTCAAAAAGGTTACTCCAATAGTGTTTACTACAAAACAACAAAGAACAATGAATCAGAAGTCTATAATACTATTTTTGCATCATTGCCATCTTTTAACGCCTCTAAGACTTCGTTATTATTAGCACGGCAAGATTAACCGCTACAAACCAGTATGTGTGTTAACAATATGTTTTTAACAACAACCAAAAAAAGTTTAGAAAAGCCCCATGCATTTCTGCATCTGCATACTAACATTATGTATGGTGTTCTCATTGATGAAAGTCGAACATAATGACAATTTACAAATTATTTATAATACAAAAAAAAAAAAAAAAAAAAAAAAAAAATCTTAGAGTGAATTACAGGTGAATTCAGGTTATATGGGACACTTTTTTCCCAGTCATTTCAATAACAAAAGTGTCCCAATTTACTTACCCATCCTACATGTAAGATATTTCAAGTATTATAAGCTCCATTAAAAATTTTGCCAGCCCTTCACAGAAAAAAAAGTGTAGGTCTACTGCAGTACACGGTAAAAGAGACCAGATGCCACAGTCCGGTCTCCCTCACTGGTCTTATTCTTACTTTGGTGACAGGACCCTGACACTCACGTGGGCTGGAAAAATTGTTAATGAAGCCGTTTTCCTACTCGTACTTCTAGTTGCTAGTAGCTTAATTAAGTCTGACATCACATGTCCCCGTTTTCTTGTCCAAGTTAATATTAAAGAAAGGTTTTGACTCCACACAGTACTGACAATGCACTGCTTCTATTTGAACATAATATATTTAAAACATAATATATTTCTGTGTTTTTATCAACCTGCATGCATTCCTTTCCTCTGCCAAAAACAAAAACCAATGCTTTAAAGAATGTTTGTAACCAACCAAGTTCTCTAATCTCAGTATAACACCAGACAAAGAAATGTGGGGCAGGTAACACTTTAAATACAGGACTAAACAAGGGGTAATTAATGGGACACAGGTGAATCAAATGACACAATCAAATGAGAGGGAAAACTAGGAAAACAGCACATGTGGAGAAAAAACATGCATAGACAATCCATGGGCGTGACAGTTTGTTAAACAAGTTGTAATGTATGTAATCTTGTAAACTATGCTGTACTCATCTAAATAAATTCAATTTGTCTTATATTTTTGTCCATAGATGTTCTTGGATAATTAATAAATGTTCTCCTTTTGATTATTACTGTTGCCTCGAGGAAGTCTGTGTTTGTGTGATTTTTAATTTTCTATATATAGTCATTTTTAAACAATAGTTGAGTTAAATAAAACAATCCAGCATGGGACAAACATTATACCTAGCTGGGTCAAAATAACCCAGTATGCGTTCTGTCCAATATTTAACCAGCGCTGGGTTGCCAAATAATGGTTGTTTTTAACGTAAAGTTAAAAACAAACAAGTTTTTGTTCTATTTTATATATGAATGTGTTTATTCCAATTTATGGTTATAAACTCAAAGAGAAAAGAAAAAAAGTCTACTGGAAATTTGGGCTGGATGGATTTGTCCACGGCCGAATGAGACTAATTGGAAGGTACACAATAAAGTGTACTTTACCTGAGTAAAAACACATAAATACTACACTTTTGCATTAGCCGAAGCAAAACACATATTTGGCTTTGGCGCCAGTATATTTAATTTTCCACATTATGCGTTCCGCTTATGCCAAGATTGCATATCTTTCATTTTCCTTGTTACACTCCTGAGAAAGTATACCTGTACGGCAAGCCATTTTAGGTTAAAATATTCCCTGCTTTACTTGTCATAATTGCATTTTTACTAGTAACAATTCAATCTACAATAAAGTTATTACTACTGACAATGCCAATTAGAGAGCTCTCTAGGCAAGGCAAGGCAAGTTTATTTATATAGCACATTTCATACACAAAGGTAATTCAAAGTGCTTTACATAAAAGGAAGTAGAATAATCATAAAAACAATAATGAAAACAATAATTCACAAAGAGGCAGTAGAATAATCATAAAAACAATAATCACAACAATAAAACAAAAAAATGAAAACTTTTTAAATGATTTAAAAATTGATTTAAAATAAAATTTAAGACAGTTAAAAAGGAAAAGGATTATACATAGTGCACGTAGTTCGGACGAAGCACAGTGCTCATTCAGTAAATGCACAGCTAAACAGATGAGTTTTGAGTCTAGGTTTAAATGTAGCTAATGTTTTAGCACATTTGATCTCTTCTGGAAGCTGATTCCAACTGCGAGCAGCATAATAGCTAAAAACGGATACCCTTGTTTTGTGTGAACCCTTGGTATTTCTAACTGACTCGATCCTAATGATCTGAGTGGTCTGTTAGGTTTATATTCAGTGAGCATATCTGCAATGTATTTAGGTCCTAGGCCAGTGGTTCCCAACCACATTCCTGGAGGCCCCCCAACACTGCACATTTTGGATCTCTCCTTTGTCTGACACACCCATTTCAGGTCTTGGAGTCTCTACTAATGAGCCGATTATCTGAATCAGGTGTGTTTGATTAAGGAGACATGGAAAACATGCAGTGTTGGGGGGCCTCCAGGAACGTGGTTGGGAACCACTGTCCTAGGCCATTGAGTGATTTATAAATGAGTAAAAGTACTTTAAAATCAATTCTAAATATGACTGGAAGCCAGTGTAGGGACCTGAGGACTGGTGTGATATGCTCAGATTTTCTGGTTCTAGTCAGAATCCTGGCAGCAGCGTTCTGGATGAGCTGCAGCTGTCTAATGGTTTTCTTGGGAAGGCCAGTGAGCAGACCATTACAATAATCCACCCTGCTTGTGATAAAGGCATGAACAAGTTTCTCCAAGTCTTGACTGGAAACAAAACATCTAATTCTTGCAATGTTTTTGAGATGATAGTATGCTGATTTAGTTACTGCTTTGACATGACTACTGAAACTAAGGTCTGACTCCAGAATCACACCAAGATTCCTGACTTGGTTTTTAGTTGTAGTCAAGGTATGCATTCACCTTAAGAACTTCCTCTTTGCTTCCAAATGCAATGACTTCATTTTTCTCCTTGTTTAACTGAAGGAAGTTCTGGCACATCCAACTGTTAATTTCATCAATGCATTGGCAGAGGGAGTCAATGGGGCTGTAGTCATTTGGCGATAAGGCTAGGTTAATCTGGGTATCATCAGCATAGCTGTGATAGAACCAAATTGCCTTTCTCATTATTTGACTTAGTGGGAGCATATACAGGCTAAACAGGAGCGGCACAAGAATTGAGCCTTGAGGGACTCCGCATGTCATGGACGTCCACTTAGACTGATGCTCTCCTATACTCACATAATAACCTCTCCCTTCTAAGTATGACCTGAACCAACTGAGAGCCATCCCAGAAAGCCTGACCCAGTTTTCCAGTCTCTCTAGAAGAATGTTATGGTCGACAGTGTCAAACGCAGCACTAAGATCTAGTAGGACCAGCACTGATATTTTGCCAGAATCAGAATTTAAGCGAATATCATTTATTATCTTAACGAGCGCTGTCTCTGTACTGTGATGCGGTCGGAAACCAGATTGAAAATTATCCAGGTATCCATTTGAGTTTAAGTAGTTGTTCAACTGATTGAAAACTACCTTTTCAATAATCTTGCCTATAAAAGGAAGATTTGATAATGCTCTATAGTTGCTCAGTGTGGTGTTATCAAGATTGCTCTTTTTCAGAAGAGGCTTAACAACTGCAGTTTTCAGTTTCAGTTTCTAATTCAATTCATACTAGTAACAATTATAATTAAAGAGCTCTCTAATTGAACTGTTACTAGTAAAAATGCAGCTATGACAAGTAACGCTGGAAATATTTTAGGCTAAAATGGCTTGCAATACATAGGTCTCTATTGACTTCCATTCATTTTTAATTGCAGAGATCTAAAACTGAAGTTTTACTAGTATGAATTCCAATTAGAGAGCTCTACAATTTAATTCTTAATTCTCTAAATAAATTTTACTAGTAATAATTCCAATTAGAGAGCTCTCTAAATTAATTATTGCTAGTAAAAATGCAATTACAGAAATCTATAATTCAATTTTTACTAGTACAAAAAAAAAAAAAAAAAAAAAAAAACACATTAAAGAAATGTTTAATTGTAGAGCTTTGTAATTTAATTAAAGAGTTTTCTAATTCAGTTGTTACTAGTAACAGTTGAATTGGAGAGCTCTCTAATTGGAATTCTTACTAGTAAAAAAAAATTAACTCTCTAACTGAATTGTTTCTAGTAAGAACACAGTTGTATTGTGTAATTGCATTCTTACTTGTAAAAATGTAATTGTAGAACTCTACAATAGAGATTCTTACTAGTAAGAATTGCATTGTAGAGCTCTCTATTCAACACAGCCTCACTATAACAATTACACACATGTATATTAATAAAATGGGTGACTGTCTGTCCCAAAAGTCTCGTGAGCAGTCTGTCATTATATATAACGCCTTTACACTACGGATGTCTTGATTTCGAGTATTTTAAAAAGTGAATTCACGCACAGAAAGTATTTTGGGCCAGGAGTGTGACAGTATCATAATTGCTGACACTGAGCATGTCACTAATTTTACAAACAAACAAACAAAAAAACAGTCCAAATGCATTTGCTGCATGATGAAGTGATGAAGCCTATTAGAACACCCTTATAAATAACCTTTTTAATGGTAGTTTATTTTCATTAATAGTAGTATATTAGCATATTTCTATTATATTAGTATTATTAATATTATTTGTATACATTATTTATTAATACTGTTTTTTTTTACCCCTCTATCTGCCTGGTATTACAATATATTGTAGCCTCTATTATAGGGTTTTACATAAAACAAAAACAACAACAACATGTTGTGCTAGTTAGTTATACTCTTAGTAATATATTTTTACTGACATGTGACATTGTAGCAAAAATTACAGTATTCTAACAACAATTATTAGCAAAATAACAATAATAAGCATCTCTGTGATGTCTTTACATCTATCATTATGTGTATTTTGGTATGATTGAGTATCCTTTACTGAAAAGAGCTAATCACACTTACCTATTCTTCAACTACTGAGAGAGAGAGAGACAGAGAGTCATAGGAATAAACTTAAACAGTCTTTTAATTGAAAGGAACTCAAAGGAAACTCACACTCAGGAGCAGACAAATAAACATTCAACATAGTAACCAAGTAGATAGGACAATGAACGCATAGGAAACAGGAACTTAAATACACTTGATAATTAATAACAGGTGGAGGAGTAATCAATTAACTAAACAAGAACAGGAAAATGACCAAATAAGCAAACAGGAACAGGGGGTCCAGAAGTCCAGAATCCTGACAATATGATTGGTAGAAAACCAGTAACAATTTGAAAGTTAGAAAATTACAAGTTTTGATGCATGTTATATTGTAAACTATGTTGTACTCATCCAAATAAATTCATTTGTTCTTATATTTTTGTCCATAGGTGTTCTTGCTTATTAATAAATGTTCACCTTTTGATTATTATTATTCAGGCCCGGTTCTACAGGAGTGCTAGAGGGTGCTAAGCTCCCTCAAACTAAATCAATAGCACCCTCAGTTAAAACTGTAATAATGGAAATTCATTCAGATTTAGCAAACGATCCAGTGCACATTATGGTTTGCACTTTTAAATAGTTTTAAATAGTAACAAAAAAAAAAAAAGAAAGAAAAAGAAAAAAAGAGTTTTTGTTGAGGTTACTTTATTGTGTTCAGCAAAAATCATCTCATCATGACAAAGTAGACACCTTGTAAATAAGAGAGATTCAAACTTCATTGGCTAGAGCACCCTCAGTGATTTGATTCTGGAGCTGGGCCTGTTACTGTTGCCTCTAGGAATTCTGTGTGTGATTTCTAATTTTCTAAATATAGTCATTTTTAAACAATAGTTGAGGGTAAAACAACATTTTACCTAACCAGCTCAAAATAACCCACCACTGAACGTAATTTTGCGACTGCCCCATAGCAAATTCAGTGAACAGGTCCCAGGGTTCCTAGCAACTCCCATGCTTAGTGGTGTGTATGGAACAACAACATGAGTAAATGATGACAATTTTATTTTTTATGTATACTAACCTATTAACAGCTAATTTTCTTTGCTGTATCCTTTCTTAAAGTCTGTGCTTTAACTGTAAAAATTAGCATTTCTGTGTGATATGCAATATTACCATTGTTAACTGCATATTACTATATTTTTTGTTCTATTTTATATATGAAAGTATTTACTTCAATTAAAAAAAAAAATGTGAATGTGGGCGGGATGGACTGGAATTGTCCATGGTCGAATGAGACTAAGTGAAACGTGGACAATAAAGTATGCGTTACCTGAGTATAAACACAGAAATACCGAAACCCTTTTCCGTAACCCGAAGCTGAACACACTTTTGAGTTTGGCTCAAGTATATTTAATTTTCCACATTCTGCGTTCCACTTATGCCAAAATAGCATATCCTTAATTTTCCTTGCTCCGATCCTGAGTACGTATAAGTATCCTGAGTAGGTATGCTGAGTCTTAGACAGGAGCCAAAAGCCTTGACAGTGCTCACCAACTTGCCAACAGGAGAGAAACACAAGACCAGAAGCAAACGTAAGAGTTCTTGCTCCATAAATTGAAATTTTTAAATATAAGTAGTTTTAGTAGCATATATAGCATACTTTTATTAAGCAGTCTTTCACAGAAACATGGAATCAATAACATTAATTTCACCTTTGCAGTGTTAAATGTAATTGTGAAGAACTTTTCTCCTTTTGTGTGCAGACTATGTTTCTTACACCAGTGTTTTTAGGGATCCTTTTCAGCCTCTCACTGAAATCATGGCTCTGTGAGGCTGCAAGTGTGATCATTTGTAAGTAATAAATGTAGTAATTTATTAGCTGGTGTGTGGTGAGCGCACTGGTGCCGTTGTACTGTGGTTGCTGTCGTATCATCCAAGTGGATGCTGCACACTGGTGGTGGTTGAGGAGAGACCCCCCATATGATTGTAAAGCACTTTGGGTGTACAGCAATACACAATAAAGTGCTATATACATATCCCATTCATTCATAATTTGTTTGGATTCGAAAATAATTTGTTTTGACTTTAAAAAATGTCGTTTTTATCACAATATATTCCACTAAGTCTTTATGTCTCACATTGTAGTGAATCAACAAGAAGTACCGTATATCAAAACCGGTGATACCAAGGTCAATCTTGAGGATGCAGTACTTCAGGGCAGAATTAAATATGCTGCTCGAAGCTGCAAGGAACTGCATGAAAAGTATCAGGTTTATGATGGTGGGTTTATTTTATGTTAATATTTTATCTTAAGCAACAACTGTGTTTAAGTGACTCAGGAATGCTTCTGTTCATGCAGATGGCCTGTACTATCTGAACACATCAAGAGGAGTCCTTTACCAGACGTTCTGTGATATGACCACTGCTGGCGGCGGCTGGACGCTGGTTGCCAGTGTTCATGAAAACAACATGTATGGAAAGTGCACTGTTGGTGATCGCTGGTCTAATCAGCAGGGCAGCGACCCAAACCGGCCTGATGGTGACGGGACATGGGCAAACACAGTCACATTCGGAACAGCAGAGGCCTCTACAAGCGATGATTATAAGGTATTTTTATCACATTCATGGTTTTACAACCCTAGTTAAATAGGAGCAACATAAAGGACACTAAGAGACTAGACTGACAATCAAAAGATGTTTATGTAGAATTTGAAATGACAGTCTGTTTCCTTTCTGTCACAGAATCCTGGATACTATGATATTGCAGCACAAGATGTGTCTGTGTGGCATGTTCCTAATAATAACGAGTTGGAACAGTGGTCCGCTACCTCCCTCCTGCGATACCACACTGAAAATCACTTCTTAAACCTCTACGGAGGAAATCTTTTCAATTTATTTAAGGTCAGAAAAACTTTGAGACCAGATTTGAATTTGAAACATTCAAACAAATATCGTTAAAGACGATCATTTTGTGAAATTAAAAAACATTTAAATTTTATCTTCATTTTCCCAGAAATTCCCAGTGAGGTTTGGAGCCGGGACATGCCTCGCTGATAATGGACCTGCTATTCCAATAGTGTATGACACTGGAAATGTGGATTTCAACACTAAACTGTATGGTCCCAATTCAAGAGGTATGGCAATATCTCTTGAGCCAGGATTTTTTTGAAATATTTTTAAAGGAAGCAGCTACATTAATAGACCTTAGTCAGGGTAGCGCCATATTTAATTTTTAATGAAAACAAGACCGACAATGCGTTCTAATGCATTGCACTGTTGTTTAACATCATTGTAGTGCATGTTCAGCTGTCTTTCTAGAAAAAACAAAAACAAAAACAAAAACTTTCACTAGAAAAAAACTTCATAAAACAGTTTTGATTTAATATGGCATCTAAGCTGACGAAGGTCTATTGACAGTCAGGAAATCTGTGTATTTGTCAGTTTTTCATTTTTGAGATCCAATCACTTTAATGAATGAAATCCATGTCATGTGTGCTTAGACCTACCATAAACATAATCTGTGATATTTTCTGTGCATGTTTTTTTTCAGGTTTTTTTGAGCCTGGATTCATCACATTCAGAGTCTTCAATAATGAAAGAGCACCCATGGCTCTTTGCTCAGGTGTCAGACCAACCGGCTGTGACACTGAACATGTGAGTTAAAATAATTTTATGGATTATATTAACCAATGTCAATGGACAGCATTTGTGACGTGCTGTTAATCACCACATAATGCACTGATAGCAATACATTAACAATGGAAATAAATCAAGTGCATATGTATGTGTTGTTGATTGTAACATACTCATGTTGTTGCAGTTCTGTATTGGTGGAGGTGGACACTTTCCTGAGGCCGCCCCTAGACAGTGTGGGGACTTCACAAGCTTCGACTGGGATGGCTATGGTACTAATACAGGGTGGAGTGCTTCCAAAGAAATAACCGAAGCAGCTGTGCTTCTCTTTTATCGCTGACACTCTGATCAGCTTCATGTCATTCCAAGATATTCTATACTGATTAACACTTGAATGTTACATGCACAATTATTTGCTGAAATGTATTTCTTTACAAAATATATATCCTTTATATTGGTGTGTAATCAATGTGTATGGTGACTGTAACTAAAAGCACAACCAATCAGATTAGCCATTTATTGAGCTTCTAGTTCATATCTAACACCTCTCAATGTTCATGGGTTTTCTTTTTCTTTGTTCAGAAGTGGATACAAATGTATTATGTTCAAATAAAACCAGTGGGTTGTCAATACTGTTCAGTCATCAGAGTCAAAATTTACTTAATTTTCATTCCTAGACTTTATTTCCCATCACACACACCTGACTCTCATCAGACCTCATCACCAGCTCTATAAATAGAGCAGATACTCGCAGTCACTGTCTGTAATTGTTTCATGATCCTGTTCACGGCGATTGCTAATCCAGTTACCTCTTTAAACTTGATCTCCAGTCTTCTTATCATCTCAAGACCTGCTAGTCCTCCAAGCTGTTATGTACTCTTCAAGATCTGTAAGCAAAAGACTAAAGTTATCAATTTAATTTATATCTATTCTCAACATCTATTAGAACCATATTTGAGGATGTGCTGCTCTATCAAAGATAACCTGTGTATTTACAAAATTCAAGTATGGTATCACTACAATATAAAAATAGTCAGGATAGTAAATGCCCACCTCTGTTGTTTTGAGACCAAAGAATGACAATATAGAAAACATAAAATTGAATTATAACTATTTAGGGGTATCAGAGGAGGATAGTTCATAACAAAATGTAGCCTTTAACTGTTTTGTTTGATAGTGTATCATTTTAAAATATATGTCACTAACCTTGTTTTAAACAGTATTTTTATAATAGGTCCATGTCACTTTCCATTTAATATTCTCAAAATGGTTACTCCAATAATGTTTACTGCAAAAAGCTGAAAGACTTAAAAGTAAAAAAAAAAAAAAAGTGTCTTTTATATCAACACCATTGAGACTCAATATTTATTAGCATAGTGCTTTTTGATGTGAGACCAGCAGTAAAGGGTAAATCTACAAACTAGTGTTTTTTTGTTTGTTTGTTTTCAAAAGTATACGTACTGATTTTCCATGAACAGAAGTTCACAAGTTAACAAAACATTCCAAAAAAAAAAAAAAAAAGTAAAAAAAAGTTTAGAATACCATTTATGCATAATGGTATTACATAGTTACAAAAGTTTTCACTGATGAAATTCAAACAACATCATGTTTACAATCGCAGGGTCCAGATTATTTACACATGATTTACATACTACAAAAAAAGTCTTAAAGTGAATTATAGATGAATTTGGGTTAACTGGGACATTGTTGTCATTGTTTTGAAAAATGTTTGTAAGCAAACAATTTTGTTCACCTTTAACTTCTACTGTATAGACAAAAAACAAAACAAAACAAAACAAAACAAAAACAGACAATTATTATTCTATCTATCTATCTATCTATCTTTCTTTCTTTCTTTCTTTCTTTCTTGTTAAATTATTTACTTTTTGTTGTTGTTTAATAGAAGATAGGTTTGGAACAACATGAGGGTTAATAAATTATGACTGAATTTTCATTTTTGGCTGAACTACCACTTCAACAACGTAATTCATGACATTGATACTGATCTTTTATTAGGCTCTTATTGAATTAACATTGTACTTAAAAAATTTAAAACTATGAATTCAAACAAGGAATGGGAGATGGTCACCTCTGTCGCATTCGGGCCCCCTCTCCTTCTTCGAGCACTTGGACTCGTGCTTACTTTTCCCCCGTTACGGTGCCGCTGCTGCGAAATCACCATATTTCTACGATGCTGGTATGTACGCAACCACTGGGTTGAGCCTGTTGGTTTTTATATGTTGGATTGTTTTTTCCAGTGATCTATTTGTACAGTCAATCGCAAAGCTTGTTCTGGTTTTAGAGGTGTTTTGTGTGTTCTGTCGCAACATTCATGTTGAAACCAATGCTGCCACTCAGTCTTTTTGCCACTCAGTGGGCGGAGCCACAGTCACTCCAGCTGACAGTGACGTCACATGTATACCCTCTATTTGTGTTTGCCATGTGATCTGTTATCTATGGTAACACCGCCCCTCTTGTTACCTGATTATTTTGTTAGGGTTCACACCTATTTTAGATCATCAGTCACACTATATTCCCCTCGTGTTTTCTATCCTGTGCCAGACTGAATCTCTGCTCTGCTGAGTTAACCTGGCTTTTGTCTCTGTTGATTGTGATCTTGTTTCTGCTGTGGTCATGTCACTTGTTTTTGTTTTGTTTAGTTTCGTTTTTGTTTGTTTTTTTCCTCTTCCGCCTTTGCTCCCCATCTTTTTCACCTGCTCTGGCTGCTGGATTCCCTACTCCAGCGGTTCTCAATTTCAGTCCTCGCACCCCACTGCTCTGCAAATTTCGTATGTATCTCTTATCACGTACGAGGTTTATTCTATTTGAACATAAGTGCCCTGCGAATTGGACATCGCAGGATATTCCTCCATGATTCCAATGAGTGTATATGTTTCAATTAAAGGTCATTAAAGCGTGCAAAACATGAATTTAAATTGTATTTATTTACAGATGCATTTATGTCACATTTCACACTTCTCTAGTAAGATTCATCTGTGTGTGAAGACGTTGCAGGCAGCAACGCAGCGCAAATCCATGAATAAATCTTCCAAAGTGAAGTAAACTTCAGTGGATTTCCCCTGCTCAGGGAGTAGGGGCAGAACCTGATTTTACCAAGTACGACATGTTCCTGGATCAACATCTTTGTTGACCCTGGAACAACATGGTGATTAACCAATCAGATTTGAAAAAACAGTTTATAGTTTTTGTGAAGTTTAGGCTTACAATCAGTGTTTGGTGCTTGTACATCAGTGTCATTCATCTATTATTTCCTCTGATTTTAGGGATTACTCATGGGTAAGGTTAGGTTTAGGTGTAGGGATGTGGTCAAGATTACATTTTTGGATTAAAATGTTGTTCCAGGGTCAACAAAATATGTTGACCCAGGAACACATCTAACTCAGCAAAATCAGGACGTGCGGGAGTAGGGAACAACGAATACTGTGTAGGGACCATGTCAATCGGAACACAGTTTATGCACAGAGCTCGCTTCTAACGAGCTGGTTATCAGAATCAGGTGTGTTAACTAAGAGAGACATACAAAATATGCATAGCTGTGGGGCGCGAGGACTGGAATTGAGAACTGCTGCCCTACTCCCTGCCACCATCCTCCCATCCCTCACTGCCCAGCACTACCTGCTGCCCTGTCCTTACTGTCCACCAGTCCCAGAAGATTCCAGTCAACTCAACCAGGCCTCTGCCTCCACCCTTCTGTAATCTCTCTCTCTCTCTCTCTCTGCTGCCATCACCATTCCCAGTTCCCTGGTGCTCACTGGTGATCTTGATTGCACAAGATGGAGCCAAACTCTTTGAGGCTTTGGATCAAGTATACTTCATTTTCCACATTCCGCTTATGCTCAGATAGCCTATTCTTCATTTTCCTTGTTCTGCTTCTGAGTATAAGTATCCTGAGTAAGTATGTTGAGCTTTATGCCAAGTTCACACTACAGGATTTTAACCCTGATTTAAAGCTTGGCTGTGATCGGGGGCAAATTAGCTAATCTTCAACATTTTTGCCATGCATGTGGCCTTGGTCTCTTCCAATAATAAGACTCTGCTAGTTTATTCTGACATGTCACAGTTTTCATGTCCAAATGGTCTATAGGTTACTACCTTTGCATTCAACAGTTTAAACGCACACCTTCCAGCCAGGTGAAAAATTGAGTGTTCAGACAGACAGTGATATTAATAGAAGTATACATATTCAAAAAAAAAAAAAAAAAAAACAGGGTTAAAATTACCCCTTCAACAAAAATAACGTTTGTGAAAAGTTAACACCTAATTTACCTAAGACATTCATTGATCTTTCATCAGGCTCTTATTGAATTTGTTTTGCCAGTATTTATGGCATGATGTTAGGGTTAGAGTATAGAGTTTATTGTGAATTTATTTACTCCTGAGACTTCCATTTAATTAGCATACCAATCTTATCTCACTACAAACTAGTGTGTGTGTGTGTGTCTTTTAACAATGTGTATTATAAAACAAACAACATAATGATAATTTACAAATTATTTATAGGCTAAAAAAAGTCATAGAGTGAATTACAGGTGAATTCAGGTTATTTGGGACACTTTTTCACGGTCAAGTGTGGCTTAAAACCGTTAAACGTGATGGTTTATTTTCCTTGCTTTAATTGTATGTTACATTGGGAATATTATTAATGAGGATTTAGTATGTTTGAGCTGCCTTTATGTACCCATGGATGTTTATTATTGTATATGCTTAATTATTGTTAATTATTCATTATATCTTCTTGAATTTCTTGTGCTCCAGACTAATACTGGCTGTAATTGATAATCTCATATCAATACAATGTTTAAAACAATCACCTGTCTCTCCATCCTACATAACACCCAAAGTGTAGGCATAACGCTGCAGTACACAGTAAAAGAGACCAGATGCCGTCACCTTCATTGGTCTTATTCTTAGTTTGGTGACAGGATCCTGACACTCATGTGGGCTGGCAAAATTGTTAATGGTTTTTCTTGTCAGTGGTTACTTCTAGTTGCCAGTCTGACAACACTGTTTTCATGTCCAAACACTCAATAGATTAGTACTTGAGCATTAAGCGGTTTAAATGCACACCTTCCAGCCAATCAGAAATAAGTGTTCAGACAGACCATGGTATAAAGAAATACACATATTGAAATAATAAAATAAATAGGTAGAAAAAAGTTAATATACTGTATAAGGTTTGACTCCACACAGTATCGACAATGCACTGTTTTTATTTGAACATAATATTTTTGTATACAATTATGAACAGGTGTAAAAAGAAACCCAGGAACTGACAGGTGCTAGATATGAACTAGCAGAAGCTTAATAAATGGCTTAATAAATCTGATTTTGTCCTTTCAGTTACAATCACCATACACACAAGAATGTGGAGATTACAGACCAATATAAAGGATATATATTGTGAGAAAGGCTTATTAATAATGGACAACGACTTACTATGTGTATACGCACGAACGTGCTCTTCCCGATCGCGGTGACTTTAATTTTGGCGGAATTCAGCGCATTCTGTGGAGCGCGTTACAGTTACTGCGTTTTTCCTCAGCCGTCACCTGTCTCCAGCGAGTTGTAAGATTCCGTGACAGACAACGGATATCATCTTTAAGTTCCTTTGAATGTTTAAAGTTGTATGCGTCCAGAGAGAAAGTGAGTATTGTAAATTTCACTGTTATTCGAACTGAGTTGATTCTGTTTACTGAATCCACCTTATTTTTCAATGCGGAAGTAAGCTGTTTTCTGGTAATGTGTTAGACTTCCTGTTCATAATCCGCCATAGAGAAATAATGAGAAGAATACTGAGGTGCTGTAAACCGAAAAACAATCTGCATTACAAACTATTGTGTTCATAATTAAGATAATACATTAAAATAACAAGGTAAGACACACCAATTTGCAATATAAAGCAGCAAAACAAGCTGTTTTGTACAGATAAACATAGCTGGACGCGGATGAGACCGGAAGCCAGACACATTAAATTTACAAACGGCCGCTCCCACTCTTACGACAAAAATAAGGTGGATAGAGAAGATAAAAGAGTGACGCATACGAAATGGATGCTAATGTGAAGTATAGTAGTATTTGAGTTCACATTCACTGTAAACTGTAATAACCCTTACACTGTTATGCTGTTTACGTTTCATAATTATTTTGTATTTTGCCCTATTCTGTATTCAATGCTATTCAGGGCTCTCAAGTCTCACGCGTTCACCGTGAGACGCACGCATTTCAACCAGTTCACACGCTCTCACGCCACACCTTGTGTTTCTCACGCTAAAAAGTAAGCGATATATAATGTGGCTTGCAGGGGGAGTTCATAGCTGTCTTGACAGTTAAATGCCACCTACCAGCAAATATCAGAAATTAGAATTTTTTTTTTGTTATCGGGTAAATTACGTTATCCCGTTCTCGTCACTCGGCAACATGAACGCGCACACATGGGACGAGGCAAGCGGTGGAATCGTCGATCGCGCGGCTGCCGCACAGTGAAAGCGTTTTGTGCAGATGAGGCGGTGGTCACGGAGCGGACGTTGCCATTTGTATTTACTAAAAACTAACAAAATAAATGCAGTAGGTAACCCATTCTTCTGTTTTTTTTTTTTTTTTTTTTTTTGTTTTGTTTTGTTTTTTTTTTCTTTCTTTCTTTTTCTTCATTTTACGATTCCTGGACGAAATCACTTGCCTGCCAAATTCATGCAAAATTAGCTCTCCAACAGCTTTAAGTTTTGGCTATTGGAAACTAAGGAAAGGACTAGATAATTGGTAAATCTGATAAAACAGACAAATTTATCCAAGTTGATTACTTTTCTAAAATTCTAATGTTTTCAACTGTTAATCCTTTTGAAATTTTTAAAGCAGGCAGGGTTAACCTTACAATAGCACTCAACATTAATTACTGTCAGACTTACAAAATCCTTCATCACTTGAATTAAGATTATAATAATTTAATTTTAAAGCACAGCCACCACAAAATCAGACTTTAGCACTTAGCTTAGGTTCGGTTAAATACAGATTTAAAATCAAAATATATATTTTAATACCTATGATACCATTTTTGTAATCAAATCCTTGCATAGCTATGACTGGAAACACTGGCATCTAACAATGCCTTAGGGGAAAAAAAACAGTTAATCTTAAAAAATAACACAAATACATAAACCCAAATATGGAGATAAATCAGTTATTGAATAAGCATGTGTCCTGTTTTGTGTCCTAAACTTCTGAAACATTTTGTCTTATATTTTAGAGCAGTCAGTGCAATTTGGAAAAGAAATGAATCAAATCTGTGTGAAAATGTTCAGATGTAACCCCCTTTGTAATTTTCATAAGTAACTGTAATTTAACTATACATTGTTTCTCAGCAACTGTAACCAATTAGTTACAATTATTTTGTAATTAAATCATGTAATTCCATTACATGTAGCTAGTTACTAGTTAAGTCCGAGCCCCTACAACTGTCATCAAGGCATCAATATGTGCAACAAACACTTGCAATACAAAATGCCATTCATAAGCTGAAATATGTACTTTCACATACACACGCACACACACAGCTTGACGTGCTCAGGGCAAGTTTTGCAATACTGTATGTGTCAGCCTACAGTTATGTACATTGAGCACTGCTGTTCATTGTCCCGTTTGGGGCCAAATTTCTTTTTATTTTTGATACATTTGTATTTTTGAAATATACAAGACATTTTATTTTTTATGAATTTGACTTTAATCAAACTTACCAGTTGTTATAGTTTCTATTTTGTGCTGGTCAATTATGAACAATAGATCAAATTTAACTTATAGCAAAAACTGGAGAGAATTGCGTGGGGCCGAGGGGCTCCTCTCCTAACAGATATAATCTCACTCCAAACTTTTTCTAAAACTTGAGAGCCCTGGCTATATTGTGTTGATGTTTGGGGGAAGCCAGTAGCTTCTGTGATGGAAATTTTTATTTTATGGGCTTAGAATACGTCGAAAGGGTGTATTTAGCAAAAAATGCTCAGAAAAGTGCAGACTAAGGATGCTCAGATCAAAGACCATGTCTCCATGATTAAAGAATCTATACTTACCCAAAAAGTGCTTAATACAGTAAAACTATGTCATATGACAAACCAATGACCAGATCAATATAACCAATTACAGTGAAGAAGACTTGAGTGATATTGATTTTTACTCAACTACAAGGTATAAATGTACATGTATCTCTCTGTTCAGGGAGTCTCTCTTGGTTGTTGTGGCCAGTGGGCTCCCGGCCGTAAATAAAACTTTCATTCCTGCAAAGAGCAACTTGGGAGTGGTGTCTGGTGTATGCTGCACAGCTGAGGAATAGGAGTACTAAAGACTCTATGCTCAAAAGACCACTGCAAAGACAGTGATAGTGTTGGAAGACTATAGAGCCGTCCTCGGGCTGAGGTAACAGCGTACAGCTGAGAAGGGCGGTGGGAGTGTATAGATGCTAAAGACCTGCATGCTCATGTGTGATTGAGGTAGTGATAGTAGCTTCCTGACGGGACGCTGTCACCACACTTCAGTGAAGTATTGGATTAGCTTTGAGAATTTCCACAACAGTTCTTAAAGGAGAACTCCACTTCTAGAACAACAATTTACAAATAATTTACTCACCCCTTGTCTTCCACGATGTTCATGTCTTTCTTTCTTCAGTTGTAAAGAAATTATGTTTTTTGAGGAAAACATTTCAGCATTTTTCCCCATATAATGGACTGATATGGTGCCCCAATTTTGAACTTCAAAAATGCAGTTTTAATGTGGCTTCAAACGATCCCAAATGCGGTTGTAAACGATCCCAGTCAAGAAAGAAGGGTCTTATCTAGCGTAACAATCGGATATTTTAATACAAATGATACAATTTCTATACTTTTTAATATCAAACGGTCATCTAGTCTTTCTCTGCCTGGACTGTTTTTGTTCCTGTTCATGACAGTTAGGGTATGTAGAAAAACTCCCATCTCATGTTCTCCCTCAACTTCAAAATCGTACTATAATGCTGTTCTACCTTTTTTGTTAAGGGTGTTTGATGTTTTTTGCATGTTCACTTTGCAAAGACTGGGTTGAAACTTCTGCAATGCTTTTGAAATGATTTTTGAAGTTAAGGGAGAAAATACGGTCAGAGTTTTTTGACATACCCTAACTGTATTGAGCCAGAATACACAGAGTTCAAGGACTGCAAGGCAAGATGAGCGTTTGAGAATAAAAAGTATTTAAATTGTATTTTATGTAAATAACCAATCATTTTGCTAGATAAGACCCTTCTTCCTCGGCTGGGATTGTTTATAACCGCATTTGGGATCGTTTGAAGCCGCATGTAAACTGCCTTTTGGAAGTTCAAAATCGGGGCACCATAGCAGTCTACTATATGGGTAAAAATGCAAAAAAAAAATTTCTTTATGACTGAAGAAAGAAAGACATGAACATCGTGGATGACAAGGGGGTGAGTAATTTATTTGTAAATTGTTGTTCTGGAAGTGGACTTCTCCTTTAATACTTTATATGTTATTATAAATGTAAGCATACTAATGTTGTGTAGTGTGATAAGAAAAAGCATGGCATGTTAGACATGGCATGTTGCATATGCTTATATCAATAAACAGTTGAACTCATTATCTTCTCCACACTGGTGTTCTAACCGGCACACCCGGACCAACTCCACCTCCTTCGCTCCGATTAGCACCTTACAGTCCTTAGCCCCTTAGCTACATATATATATATATAGTAAAGAAATACATTTGATCAAATAATTGTGTATATAACATTCAAGTGTTGATCAATGTGGAATATCTTGGAAAGAAAGGAAAGAAAGGAACGAAGCTGACTGATCAGAGTTTCAGCGATAAAAGAGAAGCACAGCTGCTTCGGTCATCTCTTTGGAAGCACTAGCTTGTGTATTAGTACCATAGCCATTCCAATCGAAGCTCGTAAAGTCCCCACACTGTTTAGGGGCGGCCTCAGGAAAGTGTCCACCTCCACCAATACAGAACTGCAACAACATGAATACATTACTATCAACAAAACGTACATATGCACTTGATTTATTTGTATTACTATCATGTGGTGATTAACAGCATGTCACAAATGCTGTCTATTGACATTGATTTAAATAATCCAGAATATTATTTTAAC
This sequence comes from Cirrhinus mrigala, assembly GCA_036247105.1. Classification (NCBI taxonomy): domain Eukaryota; kingdom Metazoa; phylum Chordata; class Actinopteri; order Cypriniformes; family Cyprinidae; genus Cirrhinus; species Cirrhinus mrigala. Next base: position 34,404,410 of record CM070013.1, on the reverse strand, counting down.
TCACATGTTCAGCATCACAGCCAGTTGGTTTGACACCTGAGCAAAGAGCCAAGGCTGCTTTTTCATAATTGAAGACTCTGAATGCGATGAATCCAGGTGTAAACATTGCTGGGAAAAAATGCATCAAATATGATGTTCATGGTAGGTACATGCACACATGACATTTCATTCATTTAAGTGATTGGATCTCAACAATGATACCTTGTAAATTTGATTGAATAAAACAGATGTCCTGACTGTCAAGTGATATAGCTACTTTACAAAATATTTGAAAAATACTGGTTCAAGAGGTATTGCCATACTTCTTGAATAGGGACCATACAGATTTTTGTTGAAGTCCATATCTCCAGTGTCATACACTATTGGAATAGCAGGTCCATTATCAGTGAGGCATGTCCCGGCTCCAAACCTCACTGGGAATTTCTGGGACAATTATAAAAAAGATTTTTGAAAAATTAGTATTTTTGTAATTTCACAAAATTGTAATTTTAGACTGTATTTTTGCAAAAGTTTCAAACTTAAAATTAGTATAGAACTGCATCTGACCTTGAATAAACTGAAAAGGTTTCCTCCATAGAGTTTTAAGAAGTGATTTTCAGTGTGGTATCGCAGGAGGGAGGTAGCGGACCACTGTTCCAACTGATTATTATTAGGAACATGCCACACAGACACATCTTGTGCTGCAATATCATAGTATCCAGGATTCTGTGACAGAAAGGAAACAGACTGTCATTTCAAATTCTACATAAACATCTTTTGATTGTCAGTCTAGTCTCTTAGTGTCCTTTATGTTGCTCCTATTTAACTAGGGTTGTAAAACCATGAATGTGATAAAAAATACCTTATAATCATCGCTTGTAGAGGCCTCTGCTGTTCCGAATGTGACTGTGTTTGCCCATGTCCCGTCACCATCAGGCCGGTTTGGGTCGCTGCCCTGCTGACTAGACCAGCGATCACCAACAGTGCACTTTCCATACATGTTGTTTTCATGAACACTGCCAACCAGCGTCCAGCCGCCTCCAGCAGTGGTCATATCACAGAACGTCTGGTAAAGGACTCCTCTTGATGTGTTCAGATAGTACAGGCCATCTGCATGAACAGATGCATTCCTGAGTCACTTAAACACAGTTGTTGCTTAAGATAAAATATTAACATAAAATAAACGTACCATCATGAACCTGATACTTTTCATGCAGTTCCTTGCAGCTTCGAGCAGCATATTTAATTCTGCCCTGAAGTACTGCATCCTCAAGACTGACCTTGGTATCACCAGTCTTGATACATGATACACCTTGTTGATCCACTACAATGTGAGACATAAAGACTTAGTGGAATATATTGTAATAAAAACGTAATTTTCAGTGTTTCAAAATAAATTAAATCCAAACAAATTATTACATTGATGACTTACAAATGATCACACTTGCAGCCTCACAGAGCCATAAATTCAGTGAGAGGCTGAAAAAGATCCCTAAAGACACTGGTGTAAGAAACATAGTCTGCAAACAAAAGAAGAAAAGTTCTTCACAATTACATTTAACACTGCAAAGATGAAATTCATGATATTGGTTCCATGTTTCTGTTTCTGTTTCGGCTAACTAAAAGTATACTATATATGCTACTAATACTACTTCTATTTTAAAGTTTCATTTGTATGGTACAAGAATTCTTACGTTTGCTGCTTGTCTTGTGTTTCTCTCCTGTTGGCGAGCTCTGTCAAGGTTTTTGGCTTCTGGCTGAGCTTAGCATACCTACTCAGGGATACTTATACTCGGGAGTGGAACGAGGAAAGTGAATTTGTGGGTTTGTTTCTTTGTTTCTTTGATACCCTGTTCTTTATTTTACTCATTCCATTTTGTCTCATTTGGCCTTGGACAAATCCAGTTCATCTGGTCCACATTACCTACATTGAATGTTTTGGTTGGGTCAAAATTGGAGTAAATAAATTCATAAAATAGGTCAGAAACTAATAATATCCATAAATATTATTGGCTATACTGCAAATGCTGTTAACAATGGTAATATTGCATTTTGTCGCACAGAAACACTCATTTGACAATAAAGCACTGATTTTAAGTTATAGGATGCTACAAATTTATGTTTTGAAGAATGTTTGTAACAAAACCAAACAATTTTTGTTACCACTGACTTCTACTGCATGGACAAAAAAACCCACAGATATTTCTCTATTATTATTATTAATATTATTTAATGTTCCACAGATGAAAGAAAGTCATACAGTGTTGGAATAACATAGTAAATTATGGCAGATTTTTCATTTTTGGATGAATTACAACCAAAATAACATTTATGAAAAGTTAATTTGTCTAAGACATTCATATTGATCCTTCATCAGGCTCTTATTGAATTGCCATTTTACTTAAAACTATGAATTAAAAATCACAGAATAAAAAACAGGCTATTCTAAACATATGTAAACTATACGAAAACAACCTCGATAAAACTGACATATAGTTAGACAGTATTTAATAGAAGTATAATAATAATAATAACATTTGTAACAAACACATTCATGTCAAATCATCATGTTGATAAGTGTAACTGTACTATAAAGATTGTTTTGCCAGTATTTATGGCATGATGTTAGGGTTAGAGTATAGTGATCTACTGTTGTAGGTTTCTGTCCTATTTTAAGACTTTATTTACTCCAATTTGAGGCCTTGACCTTGTCTCTGCTGTTGGCAAGTCAGTTTATTTTTTGGTTTTTGTTTTCTCCCTTTTGCTCCCCATCTTCTCCATCTGCTCTGGCTGCTGGATTCCCTACTCCCTGCCACCATCCTCCCATCTCTTGCTGCTCAGCTTTACCTGCTGCCCTGCCCTTCCTGTTCCATCCATCTAGCTCAGTCTGGTCCACCAGCCCCAGAGGATTCCACCCACATGAAAAAAACACTGTAGTATACTGTGCTATTTATTACAGTAAACTATAGTAAACTACAGTATACTGTAGTATATCATAGTATTTACTACACTTTCTTAACTTATACTACAGCATTGACTATAGTGAGTTACTAAACTGTAGTAAATACTGTAGTAAACTTTAGAAATTACTGTAGTAAACTATAGTAAATTGTAGTGCACTGTAGTCTATTATAGCATTTACTACACTTTGTTAATTTATACTACAGCATACTGTAATATTAACTATAGTGAGTTTGACTTTTAACAATGATTTCACTACATGACAACATTATTGTATGCGATCCGCCATTAAAACACAAAGAAGAAGAAAAAGAAGAAGACAACTATTGTCAGCGCTCGCGCTGTCTTAGGCTACTAATGTACATGACGTATGTGACATTTCACAGCGCTTCGTGCCAGTTGCACGGTCTTTAGAAAACAAACTTTAAGATGATGTTGGAACAAAGAACTTATATTTCTTTTATAATTCTCATTATATTTCTTATAACTTATGTTGTGTATAAGTGACGCAGTAGACGACAATATGAAATAAAGTCGTTATTTTTGTTTTTTTGCGCACAAAAAGTATTCTCATAGCTTCAGAAAATTACAGTTGAACCACTGATGTCACATGGACTACTTTGTCGATCATCTTGGTACTTTTCTGAGCCTTGAACGT